>JAUMJL010000578.1:1110000-1716062 GCA_033558185.1 Dromococcyx pavoninus
ATATTAATATTAGACTTTTATTTAATGTTGGACATGAATGCACTCATTTACCTAAGAGGCATTGTACTGTAAGAAAAGAAAGGGAAAGTAATTAGTTTTTTATAGTTTACATTGCCTGCATACTGGCCAGGAAATGGTAATGTAATTAAAAAAAAACTTTAAAGCCAAGAAAAACTCCAAAGCAGATAGCTAATAACCAATAGTGGACGACAGTTTAAGCAGTTTGCTCAGGACAGGATGAAGGCATTTGAATAAGGAGTATTTTGATATATCCTGTAGAGGGACCCTGATTACTGCTGATACAGTCCGCTGGTATAGAATATAATCAACATAAAGCAAATAAGCAACTCTGTTCAATTTCCTATTCTTGAAAGTAAAAAGTTCATTTCCTAGTAGAGATGCACGTTTCAAAAAACACTAGGAAGTGTGAACTGCTACTGCACTGCTTATAAGCCTTATCAGCTGTATGCAGGTCTGTGACACATATTTGGTGATATTTATTGAGCAATAGCATGGAAAGCAGTTATTCAAATTACTTGTTGTATCTTTTTAGTAAGAAGTGAGATTAAATTTTTGGGTGGAGAAAAAGCCCTTTCCGTTTCAGCCACAAAAGAGTTAATGTAACTAGATCCAGATAACGATCAATTGATAAATGACGATTGAACCACATAGTATTAGATTGCCTGTTTAGTATTAAACCTTTTTGAACAGATGTAGTCTGTGTGGTCTCTGGGATATTAGAAAATGAACACTGACAAAGAAAGGAAACAAAACTAAATAAAAGAGCATCACAATGTGTTAGGGGGTCAAATAATTTGAGAGAGCTACCTCACTAGAAAAAAAAGCCAAACATTCATGCATGTAAGCCAGGCTATTTAGTTTCTTTTTTTTTTTAATAATAATATTTCAAATGTGCTAATTTTTGAAGGTTAACTGGATTTTGTGTGTTATTGAACATGCGTTGTCATGTTGTATTCTGCATAGAAGGAGAGAAGTAATATACTAAATGACTAAATGTTTGGTAAATGCTGCATCAGTGTGTATCCTTCCACTGGAATACAGACACAAAGTAACACTGTGAAGGTGGTAATATCAAACATTTATTTCTTAAAAGTCTGTATTTAATGCTTTCACATACTGTGTTAATCACCTTGTTACATTTTGTTTGTTTGTTTATCATGTGCTAAACATATTATTCAGTCCAAGTATGCTTCTACTATGCTTTTAAAATTAGGGCAAGTTATTTTGCTAAATGCATTTCTCTCTTCCTGAAGGATATTTCTCTTGTATTTCTGATTTGTTAAGGCTGTTACAACTTATTAGCTCATGCAGACTATAAGCACAGACTGTGTGCAAGTGCAGCTGCAAATTTGTCTCAAAGAGCCAATCTTTCTTCCTAAATCATGAAAATTTTGATAATTATTTTCTGTTACCTATTTTCATCAATTTTTTTAGTTAATTATTTTCAATCTATCTTCTGGAAATGTAAGTATTTTAAAAACATTTCCTATGCTTTTAAGAAAAATTGTTTTCATGAGTGCAAATAACATGAAGTTATGAAATGTACATAACTTTCAAGCAAAGTTTGGCATGGTTTGAAAGAACTGGTTAATGCAACTTTTCCAGCTATACATAGGAATACTAGAGACATTTCATTTTTAAATCTCTGTGCATAATGCTAACTTTCTACATGTTTTTTAGAAGTAAACAAGCCCTGAGCCCATCACTTTTCCTTGGAGTTATAACTTAATCTCAAGCAGGTTTTTAGTACAAATATGGGAGCATGGCAAGAAGAACAATTTAGAAAAAAACAAAACCTTGCAATTCCTCCCTCTTCTTACCTCTCAACTCACGCTGCACTACTAGTTGTATACTATAGGAATTGATAACTTTTCTCAAAATAAAAGGAAACCCCATTTCATTATGACAAGGATCTGTATATGTCTTAGAAAAAAACAGAATTGATGTACAGGTTTGGACACTAATAGCAAGTATGATGGTATTTATTTTTTTTTTTATTTTCATGGAGAATGGGAGCATAAGAAAATGGCATCTCCACATTCCAGAGAAAATTTAGATTTTGGTGGAGAGGAGGAGTAGCCTCCTAAATTACCTGTGAGAAGTTTATGACATAGCCACTTGACTGCATTGTTGTGCCTATGCACCTTTTGTCAATGTAAAAGTATGTGATTCGCTTGAAAGGGGTCATCCCATTCTGTATACAGAAGAATGTCTGATAACCTCAAAGGGCATAAATCTTAACTTTTAAAAAGGAGTGCTTCTTTGGGTCACTTTGATCAGTGACAGGTCGAGAATGAGCAGAAACCCTTGGCTTCTCTTCCATGCTCATCTGGTTAAGTCCAGGGCACCCACTGCCCATTCTTGTTCTGGCAAAGAGTTGTTAACAACAGAAAAGGAGGTCTGGAATTAACTGATTAGAAAAAGCAGACTTTTGTGAATGTCTGCTTTCATAACTGTTTTGTGCATTTGTCAGAATAAGAAATGTCATTTTTCTTCATCCAGCTACCTTAAGGGCTGTTATGTTCTAAAACACTTTTAAGCCATTTCAGAAATGAGACCGTAAGAGAAAGGGCTGTAACCCACAGTGACACAAAATGCCAGAACCATGTACCATTTTGTAAAGAAGTATGTTTAATCTGTTTCAGATAAAAAGGTAAGAGCTTTTCCAGAAACTTTTTTCAATGTGAGATTGAAAAAACAGTATATCAGAATTATAAATGGATCTATGCGTCATTATATAGTAATTTAGGATTCACTCAATGATATAACAAAATTAACAACATAATTTCATTGTGTAACTGTATCTTATTAAAGAACAACTGTCTGACATTCTCTTACAGTTGCTTTATTTAACTTCATGCAAATATTATTAGTAGTGACATTTCTCTATTGTACATTAGATTCTCTCATTAGCATGATGTGTTAGTTATCACCAGAGAAATCACTTCTAGATAGTTGAATGGGAAGCCAAGAAAACTAAAAATTAAATCAATGAAGTATATTAATATAGACACGTCTGTTCACAAGAGATATGGTACAGTAAATCCAACTTTTTTCCTTGCCTAAGTGTGTGCTTATTCCAAGAAAAACTAAATAATACTTAGAATATGTGGAGTATACATTAGTATTGCTAGAAATAATAAACTCTATACAACATGCGCTGCCTATTCTGAGCTGTAATCTTCAATCTGATAGTTCCTAACTTTGATGTAGACATAGGCACATAAACTCTTTATTGAACCAGTATTTAAAAATAGAGCTGCAGGGATATCTAATATCTAATGGATTGAAGGTGAAAGCTTTTTAAATGTTCCTGTGTTACTGGTCATAGAGGTTGTATGCAAATTTAACATTTATTAAGTAATCAAATGTTTTACTGTAGCGTATAACTATTCTTTTAATATAGGTATACATGCAAAAAGAGTTCAGACTTAATTCATCAACAGGCTATAATTTCATATATTGATTTATTATGAATATTTTGAGAAGAACATTAATATTGGTAAAATGCATATTTTAGTTCACGGTGGTTAACAATTACCTTTGACAGAATGAATCAGCGAACATAATAATTTTATTTAATATATATACATTTTTATCACACCATTTTAAAGATTAGCTGACCCTAGGTGAGGTTTCTTTTGTTGTTATTTTTCATGAATAAGTTCATGTGCAGGTATCAATTCAGAAGCTTTATCAGGTTACACTGATTTATTTCAGACATTCATGTTAATTTTGTTTGGTCTTTAGTAAATCATGGTTTAGACCTGTAATGGTTCATGTCCTTTTAGTAAATTAAAAAGATTTGCATCAAGAATTTTGTGCTGCTTCTGATGTGCTTCAGAATAGAGGCATTAGAAAATACTGTGCATGAAAAAAGCACGAGATGTTTTTTATGGTATATAGCACTAGACATACAGGTAGATGCAGTGGTAGATAAATGGCTGGGCATGATACATGATTAAAAATTTAAAAAAGCCACCCTCAATAGCTTCTCTCACTCTCTTCAGTATTTTCAGGAGGACTAAAACATAGCAAAATGTTTCCCGTTCCTCTCTATAAGTATTAATCTTGCCTACATATACATGCAGTGTTTGAACATATCTGTACCATTGTATATTTTAGTCGATGATGTGCTAAGAACGCTGTTGTATCTTTGCTTGATTTTGAGATATTTATGCACAAAACTGTAAGTTCTGCTAGAAGCTTTGAAATATATATTAAAGCAAATGCTCAAATATATTGTGCAATAAGCACAAGTGTTTAACATTTTAAAATATATTTTTTTCTATTTTTCTGCTTTGTGTTTTAGTAGTTACTTATTCATGTATAGTTTTATGGGGATTTGATTAATGTAGTGACAGAACAGATTTGGTATATAACAGCAGAAGAGACTCCTGCTCTTATGTCAGGGTTAAGAGCCAAGGCAAATCTTCCCTAACTAATTAGATGCTGAGTAAGGCATCTTAGTGAAGTTGGGGCAAAAGTGAATGGGTCACAGCTGAGGCAAGATTGCAAGGACTGTAGTGATAGTGAAAGCACTCACATTTGCCAGGTCGTTGTGACACTGTGCCTATTGCAAAGGAACACTCTGTTCACTGATATAGAACTGCAGTCATGAAGTACAATAAGAAACAGAAGCTTTAAAGAGCTTTTACTTTTTACTAGAAATGCTCAAAACGTATGCTGTGTATAGCTTTCTTTGCTCAGTTATTTTCCTCAAACAATAGTGCTTGTGCTTTTGTAACAGGATTTGCCGTGTAGACTAATGGTTCTTTGCAGTTTAGAAGAATTTCCAAACTTGGGGCTCCTAGTATACCCAGGAGGTGATGAATCATACTGGCTCAAGAAAGAGAAGGCTGAAACAGAGAAGAGGGAGAAAGGAAGAATTCCATTGCTGCTGTCTCTTAATCTTTTAGTTCAGAAAGAGAATGACTAAAGCAGCTTTTTGCTGTAATTCAGAGAACATAATGACAAAATTCCAGCATCTAGATAAACTGACAACGGATTTATTTTTTGCCCAGCCTGTGAGTAGAAAGGGGGAAACTTAAAGAATACTTCTATTAAATGAATTGCGTATCTGTATAAGGTTTTTCAATGAGGCAAAATGCATTCTTTAGTTTAACATCTTTAACATAAAAAATGTTCAAAATAAGAAACTGTACATCAGCCTGTGGACAGGCATTTGTTGCTTTGTTACTGCTCATCCTATTCCTTTTAGTAATGCCCTAATGCCTCTTTCCCCTTACTGAGATACTTGACAACTGTTTTCTAAATGATTTTCCTTCACTGACTAAGAAGACAGTGCCACTTTTATGGCTCTGTCACACAACATTTTGTCATAGAGAGGCCATCTCTTTCGGGGGGCGGGGGATGAGCATCTCAGAATTGCTTTGATCAATGTGAACTTGCCAACAATGTACCATTGATGCTATTCTGACTCTCTCGGGAAGCCACTGCATCCCCATTCTCTACTGATGATGCATATCTGTGCACTTGTGCAAAGGAAAGGAGAGACTGTCATCTGCCACTTAGAAAGCACAGGAGTTCAGAAGAGAAAATGACACGGTTATGATCCTGCCTTTCCTTCCTATGCACAATACAGAAGTCAGCAAGCTTTTCTTAGTGAATAATAAGTGCTACTTTAAGAAGTTTAATGGAAAATGAGAAAATTTATACTTGGGTTGTCATTAAAGTTGAAATGTACTGTCACTGGCGATTAAACTTACCGTGATATTTGAGATGGTGTTTATCTGGAAATGGAACACAACACAAACATGTCAGTAGAGATCAGTGTTGCAGTCTGTGTCCCTGTGCATTTTGGAATGTGCCCCTTAAAGAAGAATTTGAGTGGCATGGTAAATATTCCTTTTTTTTTTTGTGATAACTACTGTGACTAATGTTGAAAAGAACTTTAATTTATCTTCTTTTTCTCGGTAACTTTTAACAATCCAGGGAACAGTAAGACACACCTGATGAACGCAATTCTTTTATTTCTAGTGGTTCTTTTTAAACTTTATTTAACCAGAATTTCAGGGATATAGATTACCTGATTCTAGGCATATGTATTTTCTCCATACACTCCATAGGATATTTCTTAAACATTGATATCTTTACAATGCAATACTTCTGGCTTTGAACATTTTGAATAAAAATAACATTTCAATAAAAATAAACATTTTGAATAAAAATTTTGAATACAATGCAGTTCTTCTCAGATGAGCAATTCAACATTTGGTGTGTACCTGTGAGAGGAAAGTAGAATAGAAAGGATCATATCCTCACCGATCTAAGCATGTGTTTTCCATTCCTGTCATTGGAGACCCTGTCATGGATCAAGGACAGCATATAGTTTAGGTACACAATTACAGATAGCAGTGTATTAGCCTTCAGAGTGAGCTGTAAGTAGGAGCTCAATTCTGTAAGCCTTCTGTACGCATATAACTTTTATGAAGGTAAATGTGCAGGTTATTTTGCAAGACAAGATTCTATAGAGGTAAAGGAAGTTGCTCTTATGTATTTTAATCTTTTGTATTATTTAGAGACAAAAGGAGATAAGCATCATTTTTTTTTTAAAAAGAAAAAGAAGAAGAAAAGCACTTTCTTGAAGAACTCTAAACCTGGCTTACTGTTTTATCACAATCCAGAAATAAAACCAGGCCAAGTTCTCTGTTAAAATCTCTGGTCAGATCTGAGCTTTTAGATATTATGTACCTGTATATGATTTTATGTATACCTTAATTGAAAGCTGTTTTTCATGGTTTATCCTGGAAGCCATTGCAAAATTATGGTTGCTACCAGTTTGCCTCTGAACTTTTGAGTTTTTTGAACTAGAAATCTCAAAATGAAATTTGGGCAGTGTAATTCAACATGAAATTAAACTGGAGGAGAAATGTTTACAAGACTCCTTGCTAACTGAAATTGCCAACTTTTCCGTAGGAAAAGTAGCAACATAGTAGGATAAAAGGTAATTTGATCAATAAAGTAACACTTTGAAAGGAATTATTTTTGTTTACATAAAAATTTGTCTTCCCGAAGTGTTCTATCTTCTTTGTTTTCTCATTAAGGGGAAAAAAAAACCCTCAAAAATCAACCAAACCCCCAAACAAATTCGAAGATATTATTGTCAGATCCTTTTATGCAGATTGATTTCCTTTTAGCATATTCAATGCCCTTTGCCTACACAGAATACAGGACCTTGCATTCTGTACTGCAGTTTTATTGCTGCTTTCAGAGGGACGTCTTGTGAGATGTTGCAGTTCTTGCGGAAGTACAACAGCAAAATGTCATTTTATGATAGATCATTATTGATATCCTTTATTTATTTATGTCATTCCTCATTTTTCTTTCCCTACAGTTTTTCCTGATCTCTCTCTGTATCTAAGCATACATTAAAAGAAAAGCTCTTCTTGGTAGTAATTGAATAATTAAAACAATCATCTTGATTATAAGGGACTATACGAAGAGATGAGGGGCAGAGAGAGGAAGTGTCTCTTCTAAGGATGGCTGTATGTAGGTGCTAACATGCAAAGAGTTCAGTGTTTTGAATTTCAGTGTGCTTGTATGTAAAAGCATTATAAAAATGTGTGATGCCTTGGTTTATCACATGAAAGGTACTGAGAAGCATCTGTGTGGTATCTACTTTGTGCAATTTCTTAACCAAGGCACTGCTAGCATTTAAAAAGATCCCTCAGTGTATTTTTATTCCTATATCTCAGCTATGAGTTTTGTGTTTATTTGACAACATAAATATCAAGAAAAATTAAACTTACAGAGTGCTTGAATACTTTTTTGTTTCCTACACAGACTGAGTAGACATAAAATGATCAGCTTGGACATCAGTGAGGTGTTTAAAAATACTTAGAACTACAAACTTGTATCACGGTGTTCAGACGTAGCTCTTATTTAAAAAAACACCATGTGTGGGTTTTTTTCTTGCAAGAATTCTCTAAAATTAAAATTTTATGGCAATCTATAAAGTAGAATTCCTATGAAAACAGTCTCCTCAGAAGTGGTAGGAACTGTGTTTCTGAGTAGTGGATGTAGGGGTTTTCGCATTTCCTAAACTAACTTTTAGTGGTTGTTTGTTCCTTAAACAGTTTACTTGTTAAAATACATCAATTTGATAAGAGCATATGAAGTAGGGAGAAGGGAGGTACAAACTAATGAAAAGTATGCAAGGGAAAAAAAAATAATTACTTCCACCTGGCTTTATATAATAAAACTACTATTAAAATGAGGAGTTTCATTAGCAAAGCTTTAATTATGTATTTTCTTACATTTCTAAATAAACATCATAGTCTTCAGAAAAATACCACTTAAATGAGTTAAATATGACAGCTCTCACTCTAGCCAGGGGAAAATGTAAAGATGTATCAACTCATCTACCCTGCCTTAATGCCCCACAGCAGTTGACATTGCTGGAATGCCTCCTGCAGCTGGTGGCATATGACTGTCATTTGCAGGCAGGATATACGGAGAGTTTACACAATGGAGGCATTCATGAAAGTGTTCCTCATCTGGGACTCCTGCAAGCTCTCATTTTATTGACCTTGTCAGAATTTAACTGGTAGACTGTCGAATTATGTGTTGCTTTATCTAATATTAGTTTTTCTTTTAAACTACAATGCACAGAAGAAGGGCTTGTGAAAAGCAGGTATGAAAAACAAAATCAATTTCTGGCTTACTGTTTCTACTCCAACAAAACATGATAGCTGTGTAGGAACTGTACCATTTGTGGTACAAATTGTGAGGATAAATTTATTTATATAATTAATTAAGTAATTAGTTAGTTAGTTCAAGATTAAATAATGCGATTCAGTTACGGAGTTTTTCCAGGGCTTGGGGTGGAGTTTTTTTTAGCATTCAAAGCCTTAAACAAAAATCTGTGTTCTAAATTACCATATCCCTCAAGCGTCACTCAAATATCGGTGTACAAACAATTTCATGAAAGAGTTCACTCTTTAACTGCTGGTGTCTTTAAAGATAGCAGGAAAAATGCTCTCATTATACAAGCTTTCGCATAAAGAGATTTGTTCATACAATTTGCTGCATCATTATGCAAAATGTCGTAAAGATATACCTGATATTTAACAGTTTTTATAAGGTTCTGCAAACAATGTAATAATCTGAGAGGTGATTGATTATTATAAATCTGTTCTTTTTATCACAGATTGGCTGCTTATTAATTTAATGGTGTTGAGGCATGATCTCCTCAAAGTCATAATTTGCATAAAAATATACAATGTGTGCACAGCTTCATTGATATCTGGGAGAGAACTGGTTATAGCAGCAGACAGCACGCCAAAACATGGGCTTCATGCAGGTGGAGCATACTGCAAGGAGAGTACCTTACTCAGTGAGTTACTTATTTTAGTAGAGCCTCCTATCCTCTAGTCCATTGTTAATGCAATGCTAAGGTTCAGTTCAGGGCAGGGGGAAAGAGAGAGAGGGTGTAAGAAAGAATAATCAGATTGTTTTAAGGAAAATAAATTTTAACCTGGAGGCTAACAACCACTATTTCTGCTCGGAAAAAAAACCTCAACTCACTATATATGTTTTTGTTTACATATGGCAACAAGGCATGGCATCTGTCTGTCTGCCATGGGATCTCATAATCATAGATTTCACTTATTACATTTACTTATCATTGCTCTACTTTTTAAAAAATGTTGGATTTCTACTAGAATAGTTGACAGCTGAATAGTAAACACTGCTTCATGTTAAGAGAGGTATACAGCTTACTGTGTTTGTCTTGTGCTATGTATAATGCCCCATTTCTTCCTGCTTTGCCTCTCTCTTTCCTAGAATACAACATCATTTTAAACACAAAAGTCAAAGCAATATAAATAGAATATCATTACACTATTTTGCAAGACCTCCTGAAATACTTCTCTGCAGTCCACTGAATTGTTGACTTTTCTCTACAAGGATAAATAAGAAAGACAACTGAAATATTTTAATGTACCTGGAAATGTGTGTTTTATTTTTACTTTTTGATGTAGTATTCGGGATATATTGTCTTCCCTAAAATATTTTAAAATATTTTGTCTTTTGTGTTTAAAATGATGTTGTATTCCTACATCATGAGACTTACCTGACAATTTATTGAAAAGAGTTTCCGTATTTTTTTTTCATTGTGAAAGCTTGTTTGAAGTCAGCCTGTCAGTACACTATTACAGGTCAAACCCAAGGTATCTCAAAGTCCCTGCTGATACAAATGGTTTCTGGGGAAAAACAATACTTTACAACGCTAGAAAATTTTAATTTTAAGTGCCTAGTCCTGTTCTCACTGAAATTGGTAAAAGTATAGTCTGTAATCACAGAACCCATCTGAGGGTTTTTCCTACAGTCCTTCCTCAGGAGGAAGTAAGTTGTGTTTTGCACATCTAAAACACATATTAAGTGAAGAAATAATGGTAGATGTAACATTTGGGGAAGGGATTAGAGAATTAGAACATTATACTCTAGGAAGACCTTTAAAAACTAGATTCTTCAAAATTTTAATTACACATTTAAGAAAAACTTTGTGGTGTGTTCTAGCTGTTTAAAAAATAATCCTCTGATACTCAGTGTTAGGCATTTTTTAAATTTTAAAATGCAATTTTATTCTTCCATGAAAATTCATGTTTCATTAACCTGTATCTTCATTAAAAAAATCTTTTCAAAAGCAATGGAAGGAAATTGTTTAACTCATAGCATAGACTACAATGATCTGTAAAACTAAAACAGTATCACAAATCCCCAAAACAAAATTAATGCCACTTTAAATGCCTTGAATTGGTATTTATGTATTTTTTGCAGGAAAGTTGCTTAGACGTAAAATGATGTCTTTCCCAGCATTCTTATTTTGCTTTTTCCTAATGTTGGGAAGGTGAAACTGTGAAAATGTTAAATCAATTCAATCCATAAGCAGTTTCAAAATTACAAAGCTGAAATTTGGTTTTAACCGAATGGACCCATGTAAATAATGTTCTCTATTATTTTCAATTTGCATTTTTAAAGGCCTTTTTTTTACATAGATGAAGTATGTAAGTATGTAAAATGCACAAAGTAAAGTTGTACACATGAAACTGATTTTAAATGACTAGGTTGTGGGTTTTTTTCTGAACTTGTCCCTTCTGTTCCAGATCCCCCATCCCTTCCAAAATTCAGCAGTGGTTAGGTGTGGCATTTTGATTCTATCCACTAACTTGCATATGAATGTTTATACACCCTCAAAATGTAAAAATAAAACTGGCTAAATGTGCCTTCAGGGAAAAGAAAAGAGTGGTGGGCTTACATACCAGCTGGAGCTTGATGCATGTGTTCTCTTCTGTGGCACCATTTTGTTGTTGATGTGGGAATGTAGCTAAACAGTGGCTACAGATGCTCCACTAAATAAGGATCCACATAAATTCCAGCTGTGAACTTGTGATTCATCCTTCCCTGCACAAAAGATATGTTTCCATATGTCTCATTATGTTCCATATTTGATTTTTATCACACACTGTGTGCCAGTCTGAATCTCCTCTACATGCTTTTTATGAATCCTGTAAACCTTTCTGTCCTCCTCCTTTGAGTTAGACACATAACGCACCCCAGCCTCCATGCAAAAAATCTACATTATAATAATACATCCTTGTAAATAATTTTTTAATGAATAAAGCACATGAATAATGTATCTATGTAACACTGTAAGACAGAGCCTGGATATGTCTATTGAAAATCATAGTATTTCTCTTGAAGCTAACTCTGCAGTCCTTAAAATGATCAGATTTCTAATAATTTCATCTTTAGAGATACTTGTGTCTTAATTTACCTACTGTAAATGGATTTTTACTATATTATTTGTAATCATTTCAGCTAGTGTATCATATCTAGTCTAGGTAACTACTGCTTATATTTTTTGTTATGTAATCGGTTGCTAAAGACTTGATTTTGAATTATGAGTAACATTTATTGTTAAACCATTTATGGTTTCTGAGGCTTACTGAAAAGAATTGCAAAACTGTCACTGGTTCCATGGAACCAAATAAAATATGTTCATTAATTTTTTTTAAAAAAATATTGCTCTTATCCGTTATATTCTCTAGGTTGGAAGGCAGATGTGATTTAGACATGGCAATTGGCATACAGAAACATAGGTATCAATGGCCCCAAGAGCATACAAGCCCCCAGAGTTTAAAATACTAAAAAACAGTGTAAGGATTTACAAACTGTTAGCTGAATTGCAGTGTAGGCTTTTGAGTCAGCTTATTATAATACATTTAGGAGAAACATGATCCCTGCCTCCTAACCGGGGCTGCTGGTCAGCTCTCTGAGAAACATAGTGCTGCTAGGCTTTGCAGCAAGTTTTACATATGATAGTCAATGAGTGTCAAAAACGCTTTTGTGAATTGTTGAAGCCAACATATCTAGTTCCAGCACAAATTTTAAATGGCTTATCAGGAACTGGATGAAATGCTTGTAGTCTTCAGAAGTGAGGTTACTGTGCAGGTGTTGCAGCAGTGCTGTGACTTCCATAATAGTGAGTTGCCATATACTTATCTACATGGGCAATTGTAACTTTGTTGACTGAAGAAAAGTGCTATGAGCACACAGTTTTCTGAAACAAGGTGTATCAAAGGAAATGCTGTTATCTCCTGTAAAGAAGCACCATTCAGTTGTGGGCAGAATTTGGCATCTGGTGCTTTTTTGTCTGTTGTGTTGCAAGGGAAAATGAGTCTGTTCATAATAGAAATTCTCCCGGCAAGTCAGGTATCAACATTATACCAACATTTTTAACTGAATAAATAGTTAATTAGTTTGTATTTTAAATTGAAAGTCGCTGTGTTATAGATTTCTGTGTGAATAAAAGTAGAAAGCATCTAGTTGAAACCATGAGTAGATGGGGCCTGTTCTCAGCAGTGCCTGAAGTACCATTGAGTTGAACCACTGGTCACTGTCAAATTCCAATCAAAATGCAGATAAGTTTAGCATAAACATAATAAGGTGTTGGTGTGTTTCCAGAACTGTAAAGAAGACTTTAACTGGAGAAGAGGATGGAGATTAACAGTTTATTTTACAGCTAGGTTAAGTATTTCAAATCAAGTGTCTGGTGCTGCTTGTAACGAAGCATTTGCAAAGTGTGTTAATGTGACGTTGGTATTCTGTGTTCGAGAAGTTCAATGTCAACACAGCTGTGACTTAACACTTTTAGCAACCTCTCAACTGGGAATTAGATAAAATACCTTTAATTTGGGCAAGGGACTGGGGGAGAGTACTGGGACGGGAGTATAATTTCAGATGCTATTAATTTTCACAAAATAACATTTGTATGCTTTGTCTTGCCAGATAGCCTACAATGCTTTTCCTCATTTCACATGCCAAGCTGTTTTTATATTATCATTTCCTTCTCTACTGTGTTTATCTTTTCTGAAAACGGTGAATGTAAGCTATTACAGTCAGGGTGGGTGGCACACATTTGCACAGTAACTTTTAAAACAAAGAGCAAGCATTTTATTTGGGTTTTGAAAACCACTGAGAGAACTGAATGCAGCTGCTCTCATGGCATCAAAGAAGCATGTAAAAATCTCACTTTCTATTCTAAATAACCTTAGGGCTGTTGAGTCAGATATTTCCGGGTTGACGTGTTTTGCACAGCAGTGACAATGGCATTGAGTATGTACAGCAAATCTTAACGTTCCACTGAATCTCTTCACTCTTTTATGAGCTTCACAGAGTACTCATCCTTAACAAAATGTCAAGTTAAAACATGTCACTTTGCCATACCTGAAATTACTTACTTGTTTTTAATCAAACTCTTAATGGGCTGTTTTACTGTAGGCAGTAAGGAAAGGAGCTTTCCGGTTTCGCAGCAAGTAGTTCCTCTTGCTGTCATGTCTACTTCTCACGCAGCAATGTGAAAGGATTGCATGATTAAAACCTGAGAATGCTGAATCAGGATTTTAGTGCTGCGTATCTGACACCAAGTAGAATTAATATTTTTAGGAAAAGCTAAGCCTTTTTTGATGCACGTCTTTAAGTTCCATTAAGAAGTAGCCCTATGTTTCTTAGGAACTTTACTGTATCCGTGATCTCTGTCAGCAGCAGAGGTGGTCTTACTGATAGTAAAGGTGATTTGTGGTACAGTGCTTCTTTGATTTTAGTTTTTCAAAGCTCAAAATTAATTTAAGATGAGAGGTGCCATATACTCAACATAATCTTTGGATCCTACCCTGTGAATTAGAAGGCTTTCTTAACTGGAGGCACTCAAAAGCTCAAGCAGTACAAGTTCAGTGAATTCAGTTCATATTCTTCTTAAGACTGAAATGGCTCTTCAGTTTCTAGGCCAGTTAATAATCCTCCTCTTAACTATGCTGTACATATCGCAGATGGTGCTTGACGGACTAGTCAGTGTCTCAAAGGTCACCACAACACTATTAGCTAGATCACTATGCCCTTTGTTTCTTGAGGATCCTTCTGCTACAGTACTTGTTACTTGAAAAGATTATAGGAGTAAAGTTTACGTTTTGTTTTAAAAGAAAACCTTAACCACTTCTCTCCTCACCAACACGTCCTTCAGATGTGGAACTGTTTCTTTTTCAGTGAAGTACTCTGGAGTTTAGCATTCTGCTAATACAGGTATGGCTGGTGGTCTCATTCAGTTGGGTGGGGTTTTTTGTGTGAAGATGTAACAAAGACGATGACTGATGTTTTAAGTTTTGATCATAGTTGCCTCTTGAAGCTTTTATTATGTATTAAGGGCTTATTTCAGCGCCTGAGAAAGAGAAACTTTTAAAATCTTCTAGAAATTTTTGTGGCCAAAGCCGTATGTGTTCCTTCTGCAAGCTTGAAAATGCTGAAATAACTGAAGGATGTTTTAAAAGCAAATAGGAAAAAACAAGTCTTTAAACTCTGTTATTGTTGCTTTATTGAAATATTTACAACGATAGCCACAAAAAGCTGCACACCTTTGTCATAGCTGTAGAAACATGCAGTGAAAAGTCTCCTTTATGTGGAGTAATGCATGTTTATCAATATATTTTACAGCAAAAGTGCTGTCATTCTTTTGTCTTATAAGTAACAGACCACACTCGTTTTTTATATTACTGAAATAATGAAACTTTACAAGGTCGGTCTCAGATTTGGAGAGACAAGTTGCAAAGCTACTTTTATTTTTTTTCTGAGGCAAGGACACTTCCTGAGGCAAGTTCAGCTGTGCTGTTAATATAACTTGTAAAATATTTTGCTTAAATAGATTATGCAATGCCAGATTTTTTTAAAGTTCTTTCACATACATGACATCCATGTTGCTTTTTATGTTACATATAAGAAACCAAGTGAAACTATATAATCACATATAGCTGTTCACTGGAAACTATTTTCTAGTCATTTGTGCATTTTCACTAATAAATGTTCAGGTATGAATATGCTTCATTCTTTTTTTTTTGTGGGCACTTTAATTTCACTGTTTTGAATATCCTGCTTCTTTAGTCTCTGTTCTTTCTGATTTTTTATCTTTCATATCTGCTGAAACTCTAGTTATTTACATTGCTTTCATTTGTTTTATTTTTATGTTAGTGATACAAATTGCATTCACCCATCAGTCGGCAAATACTCAGGAAAGACTTGATCTCCTTATGGGATTTCCATTGGTGTTCAGATAGTTAAACCATTATTAGAATTTAACTTTGTATTGTAAAGTGAGCAATATCATCCTGGATGAAAGAAATTTCCCATATGCTCAAAATGCAAACATTGTCATTTCCAAATAGGACACAAAAATGTTCTTTTGTAGTATATGATCTTTGTCACACAGGGAAGCATGCTGTAGACATAATTTTTTTTTTATTTACATAAAATATACACAAATAAAAATTAGCAAATTAATCTAGTGATTTTTAAGCTACTTTTCTGGTGTAGGAAATTTCCATTTTAATTAAACTGCTACAGGTTAATAGAGGGAAGAGAGAGATGCTAGAAGTTAATTTATATCCAACCAAACTCAGGTAATTTCATATATCTTTGTACTGCTGTGTCTCCTTCTCTCTACCTATTACTTTTAGATTGCAAGGTTCCAAGAATATCAAGAAAGCATTACATATTTCAAAAATATTCAGTCTTCACAGAACTATTTGAACTGGCATTTCTTAGTGTCCTTGTCCCCACCCCCCTGCCACACAGCTGTCGCTAACAGAGGAGAAGGACTGGGGGAGGGAAGAAGGGAGCCCTGCTAAAATCGTGTCACGTAGCACTAATTCATCTGCTCTCATTAGAGTGAGCGAGGGACAGCAGTGATGGCCAAGAGCTGCACTCCACACATGACACACGAACAGTTTGGGGAATAGAAAATTGCTTTCTCAGGAAGCCCAGCCAATTAAGGACTTGACCATATTGAATGTCAAGTGTTAATTTAGGTTTTTCTTCATTTTCCCAGTAGTAATGCAGGTCCTGTGATGAGCAAATACATGTCAAGTAAAAGTTGATTGCATGAAGGACCTGGGTATTATATGTCACTGACAAGTCACAAATGTACTCTAGTCTTTTAACCCCTTAGGTGAGTCCAGAAGGGGGAGAAGGGGAGTAACAGAGGGAGATTAAATGTACTATAATGATAAGAATAGATATCTTTTATTAGGGAGAAATCTGTATGGGACAGACAGGCACAGAAATTTGTGCAAGAGGCTAGGATGCAGACTTTCTGCAATCAGTGCACATATGTGGTACCTTTCTGGGTTATAATTAATAAACAGACGTAAAGACCCCCTCAGGATTCTTTAGGGTTTTAAACAAGCCTATGAAGCATGCATGTTATGTCCTCTATAAGGTTTCATGTAAAAAGAAGGAAGAGAGATGTGCAGTGCCAGAAATATGAAATACTCTTTAAGGAGTGACCTGTTTTGAAATAAAGTATTTTTGCATTTTTTTATAGAAAAGAGAATAGATATTTCCAATGTCTTTAAAAAATAAAATAAAATATATCAAAAAGAAAAGACAAAGCCCCCATACGAAAGCATGAAATTGTAAAACACATTCCTGTCAAAACCAGATTTATTTTCTATCTTGTGTGTTTCTCCAGGTTCATATCACAGCTATCAGAATATCAGAACACCCCCCCCCCCCCCCCCAAAAGGCCATGTACCCTCACCTTGCTGCACCAGGGAAGCAGGGGATGGCAGAAGCGGTAATACTGAAGTCTAAACAAAATAACATTTATTTTTATGAGATGTGGATACTTACATATCATCTATAGAATCTAATTTCCATTCATCAGCATATTATTTACATATGAATGTTCTGAAAATAAGAGAGTGTCTGTTTCTGTCGCAATTGTATAATTGAGAAAATAAAAAAAAAATCCTACAACAATGTAGGCGTTGTGTAGTACAAATACAATGAAATAGAAGTGGCAATTATGCAGGCACCTAGAAAGTTGTCCACACTTTTATTGGTTTAATCTAACGCACTAAAAGCCACTTATACTTTTGAGGATTTTTCAGAAATTATTTGTTCTCCCTAAATTTTGTTTTGTTTGTTAATATCTAAGACACAGATGCAGAAATGTTTGCTTGAAGCTGGCCAGTAAGTGCTGTATCCTTGCATTAAATAATACAGAGCTGATCCTAGGACATCTTCTCTGTATTGCTCCTTTGGATTCTCCCCCTCTGAATTCTGAGGCATGGTACACGGCCACTCTCTGTGCCGTATGTGTTCAATAGACATAAAACAGGCTTGATTCTCATGCAGGTAACATGACACTTTAAATAAATGCAAAGTTAACCAATAAGGGTTAAGTTTTGAAAGAGAAGTGCTTTCCAAACAAAAGAAATTTACGTTTGACTAGTGTTTGCTGGACTGACATTAGATTCTCTATGCATATGAAACAGTGCTGTCCTTGTAATTAAAATGAACATGCTTTTTTTAAGAAACAGTTTCAAGTATCTGACCTCAAGACAATCAGTAATACTTTTCCTACAGTTCTACTTCAAGTTTGTGTAGAAACTCCTTATACTTACAAGCCATCTCAAAATAAACCCAATTTACTTCTCCCTCCTCAGCCTACTTTCTTTTGTATTTCAGTCGGTAGTATCTGTAAATCTCAGCTGGCATTTAGAATGGCGTTTTAATCGTAGCAGCTTCTTGTCTGCTAGGTGTGCAGAGGGATTTTGTTAAGTTTCTTTAAACTAAATTCCAGTGATGGCATCTCAGGTTGCTGATTCAAGATTTTGCTGCTCTGTGGTGTCACTTTTGACAGATGGCACCTAGTGCAATCAGCCACTACTAAAACAAGGCCTTCGTTTGACCAAAGGGTCTAAAGAGAAAAAAAAAAAAGGAAAAAGGGACAGCTAACCCTTTACCCAACAACCAAATAGGGCAGGCTGTTTCTGAACTGCTATTTCCCAATGCTTTAGCAGAAGATGCCTCCCTTTGCGTATGTTTTTGATAAATTTAAGAAGTCAAATCACTGACACAGATGGATAATCCAAGTGTATAGGGTGAAGAGTTATAAATTAACACATTATTCCCTCTTAATGTGAAATACTTGAGAATGCATTTTCTGGGTCCCCTGACATCTACCCAGTGAGGGCTCGCATTGTACTTTTCAAGTGGCATTGATTTGTTAAAGCGCTGAATTAGCATCTCAGGCCAGCTGCCTGTTCCACTGTTGTGTTGTTGGGTTCATTCTCTCTCCCTCTGCCTTGCTTCCTGCTGCCTTGGCCACACACAGGGTTTCAGGCTGCTTACCCCAGCTTTTCATCTCTGTTATTTTAGCTAACCCAGGTAACACACTCACCAAATTGCCTCGCCCAAGCTGAGGAAATTAACGTATTTCTCATTGCATAAATCTTATAATATGCACGTTTGAATATGCATGTGCGTATGTGCATAGTATGGACTGGGGAAGGAATAATGGGGGGCGGAGAGGAGAAAGTGATGGGCTGAAAGGATGAATGGCTGTGTTTACCAGCCTCATTCTCTAGTGAAGTTACATATTGTTCTTTTATTTAATTTGTGTTGTGCCGAGGCCTTCCGTACAGCAGCTGAGTCAAAGAGGAGAGAAGAAACTGAAGGAATAGAAAAGCTATGAAATGCAATATTAAACTGTGTATCTTAGTCTGAATTTTAGAGTCTCTAATACTTTGTCTAGTTGTTCATTAATGAATATCTGCACAGATCTAAAAATAGTTTGTGCTTACGTGTCTATATTGATAAATGCTGTTTATAACTAGTTTTTATTCTGATTGTAATTAGCCAGTTGTAAAACTTTCCTTTTCCCACCCTTTCTTTCCTCTCTCGGCCCACCCCTATTACTGCAATCTTGCTATTTACTATTAATGTTTTCAGTGCAACTTGATATTCCTCATGGTGGCACCTGACAGATTTGTAGCTATGCTCTAATTGACTAAAGTATACCAGTAATACGTGTATTGCAGTAATGAAGACTATGTACATGAAATTAACATTGTATTTCATTTAAGGCGGCTAATAAAATGGTCATATTTTTATCCATAATTCCTTGGCAGAGATGAACCTGATTTCTGGAGCTAGTGTTGAGTAGTGAAACGACATTCTTTTATACTTCAGATTCATTATTTCTGCACTATTTTGATTATCTTTTTCTTACCATCGTTTCCTGTGAGAGTTTAAGGTAATTTTCCCATGCTATGTTTTTGGTAATGGAAATTTCAGGAATAATCAAAAAGAAATATTACTTTCTTTCTTTTATAACATGGAAGATTCTGTTGTTTGGGATAAAGTGCTTCTGGAAAAACTTTTCTTCTTGCAGGTGGATGAAGATACATTCTTCTAGGCAACAGAAACAGAATATGAGCAAGTTTCAAAATTTCAGATAAACTGAATAAGATCCAGATTGGTCACCTATTTTGTTTATAGCTACCAGCATAATCTTACAATTATGTGATATTTAGTATGAATTAGGGGCCATAATTTTAAAATCTTAGTTGCTATTAATACAGTGAGGCATTTTTACTTCATGGAAGTGTGGTTTAGATTCCTTCCCTATTTACATTTTATGTTTTCAAAGGTTATGCAACTATTAGACTTCCTACACAGTAGAAATAGAGTATTTGTTACTTGTGAAATTTGTATCAGTTTTCAAATATAGAGTAAAAACTGTTCTTTGCCTTGATGTGTTTACATTCAAAACCTAAACTCAACAGACTAAGTTTAACATAAAGTCCTGGCTAAGTAATCAGTTCTGATTCCATAGAAATATTTTCTGCTATTTAACAGTTTTAGAGTTGAGGAGATTAAACAACTTTTGTCTTTTAACTATGCTTTCAGAGGATAATTGAAACTGCTAATGAGGTAAAGAGTAGAAAAAGAACACAACAGGTCTTCCTATGTTTTTGCAATAAAATGTTAGTTTCTTCAGAGAGCATTGCTGACATTGCCACTATAACTTTGTGTAGCATTCAGAGGGCAAACCAAGTGTGCCCTGCTGTGTAAATGTTACATTACGTTACACGCCATGCGGAAGTGCATCTGATGATACATGGTGTACACAGATGGATATATTTCTCTTATTTTAGACAAAGAAAGGCTCTGAAACATTGGAAACTGGTTTAATCATGCACCTGATACACTTGGCTTAGAGGCCTGGCAAAAATGAATGCTGCATAAATGTTCTCAGAGCACTCAGTGTACGCTAAGTTAAAATTTGTGGTGGTTTTCGCAGAAGTTTCTGGACATTTAGGAAAATATGAAATAAGAGCAGGAACCTACAGCAGGACTAGTGAAAGAATTAGAAAAAAAGCT
Source organism: Dromococcyx pavoninus (assembly GCA_033558185.1). Taxonomy (NCBI): domain Eukaryota; kingdom Metazoa; phylum Chordata; class Aves; order Cuculiformes; family Neomorphidae; genus Dromococcyx; species Dromococcyx pavoninus. The sequence goes on from JAUMJL010000578.1 coordinate 1,130,764, forward strand.
TCTGACAATACTGATGCCAAAAATTAAAAGACAGAGGTCTCTCTTTCCTTGTCCCAAATTAATTTAAAATATGTAACACCTATTCTTTAATATCAGGAATGTCTAATATTATGGTTTATATTGAAGATGCTAGAAGTACTAGTGCCAGCTTGCTATAGGAAAAAAAGTAAGATATTTCGCATTTTATTTTAAACAGGCTCTTTTGTGAGGCTATTAAGCAGTGTTCTGACTGTGGTTCTTCACTAGGGTTGTTGCTTGAACTGGTTCATTTGAAGCCTCAGTTGATGATGTGCTTGGGTCTTCTGTTGTCATGAAGAAATAAACACACTTCTATCCTTATGGATTTTAGAATTTAACTGGAACACAAAAAAAAAGAACAGGAAAGTGTGAAGAAATGACTATCATCATGGCTAATCTGACAATAAATGTAGTCAGAGCAGTCATTCCTTATGATAAAAAGTGCAGCTTATAATAAGGACTTTTATTCAATCTTTCTATTATTTTTGAGAGACACATTAAAACTTGGACTTAGGTAGAATCAGAGATATACATTTTACTGGAGGTTCATTTATATGTATTTCACCAAAGAAATTTTAAAGACATGTGTGGGTGTAAAAAGAAGAAATCACGAGCTTCTTCTGCCCCATTTTTGAATTATCTGAAAGCACTTTAAGAAAAAAATGTGTTACATAAATTCTGTGGAATAAGACTTTGTTTCTTGTGGAAGCTGGCACGCAAATAGAGAATTAAGTTACTTCCTTGTGTACAATGGCAAAGCAGAAACTGAAATTCTGAATGCCATTCCCGTTTCTAACCACAGGGACCGAATTGTCTTTCTAGAGAATTTAATATGAGGTATTGCTAGTGTTCCCCCATTAAATTTTTCTGTTATTTAATATTTTTGTGCAGTGGTTTTTCGTCAAAGATGCCACGAGCCCTGTGAGTTGCCATGAACAATTTGTAGATAATAGTTCATAACTATGATTGCTCAATAAGAAAAAAACATGAACAACATATTACACTGAAGCTACATTGTCAAAGCATTCTCTATATTTTAGTCATTGCACTCAGCAAACCTCATTTCAGTAACAATTTTTCTCCGGAATGACTGTCAGTATGTCAGGTCACGATCCAGTTGCACAGCCCTTAGTGATTTGAAATACATGAAAGCCTTCCTATGATTGTCTTATGATTGTCCTACAGTTATTGATCAAGCTTTGAGAGAGTATTTTCTAGAGCTTACTTTAGCGCCACCATGGACGAACTAAGGAAAGGAGCACTGACTTCAGTCTTCTTTATGAACTTCCTAGTTCCCTGAACACTTGATGTGGATCTCTGTGTATGAGCCAAAAGGTAGCTGATGGAAGTAGCAGAGTTTATATCAAGGCCTTACTTTCTGTGCCCGATTTCCCTACCCACTACAGGTAGCCATTTGCTACCATGTCAAGTAAAGGCGAGTTTCTTTCAGGATTGCACTTTTGTATGAACATGTACATGTTCCCACTAGTCCTGCCTGGGAAGAAGTCTGTATTCAAGCCCCTTGGGAAAGCTTCCATGCAGATGGTGGTATGGGAGCCCCCAGAGCCAGCTCCTGGCAACCAAATAAGCAATTCATTCCAGCTCTTCAGAGGAAGAGGAACAGAAGATTGTAAAAGTTTGATACCTCAGCATCCAGGCCCCATGAACTCAGTGGAGGACTGTCGTTTCAGATGCTTCTCCAGAGATACAGGAACCTGTAAAAGCAGCCAGAAAACTTTTAACTGAAGATATGAATTCACACACTTGCTGCCTTCTCAGGACTCTGCAGCTGTCTCCTCTGGCACTAGCCCCTGCATTGATTCCAAATCCTAAATAGGAAAAGATTCTTATTGTTGTGGAGGAGTTATCAGCCAGGCACCCAGATGTTAATTCTCTTGCAACTTCCACTGCACTTTTGTTGGTACTAAATGTCGATCCTCTGTCAAGGAATTAATATTATTTACATTGCTCAGAGTTTCTGCCTAATATTGATTCTTGGCTTTTCAGTTCTAAATAGCCTATTCTCTTTCTTCAGGCCACTGTCTTACCCTCTCTGGTTTTGTACCGAACCCCCAATACTCCAGGCATCCTCCCTCAGAAAAATAGTTGACTGAGGGGTTTTTTTTCTCTACAGCTATGTTTCGCAAGATGTTCTATACAGGCAGAATTCTGATTGACAGGGTTGATTTTCTAATATTCTACTATCTCTTTCTACCCTGTCAGCAGTTTACAGGCTAATGGAGCACAGACATGTCTCGATACTCAGAACTTGGTTGCTACCTCCACCCATTCTGTCATTCAAGGATTGACTGATTCACTTAAAGAGAACGTTGCTTATAACATGCTAGGCCACTCTTCCTGACCCAAGCTTAAAGAACAGGGGAGGATCACAGATTCTGAACTGAGGATTATTTGGAACAGCTTGAACCAAGCCTCTGTGATACATTTAGGAAGTGGTAAGATACCTGGTATGCTGGGGAAGTATGTACACAATAGATAACTTTCATGTTTTTTCTATAGTTGAGTAGAGATCTTTCCTCATTCTCAGATGAACACTTTGTCAGCTGTCAGAAATATGTAGAGCAATGAAGAGCCAAGGTTATCACTTTTATTCCTATTCTGCATTATATTAGTTTTAACTCCTTGAGAATTCTGAGGACCTACAAAAGATAATAGATATGATGCCTCATTTAGTATCTTTCTAAGCATTCAGTTTTGCCTTGTGACCCTAGTGGCCTCTTGGCACTTCCTTATATTGTTTCATGCTGTCTAGGAGGTCAAGGGAAAACAGACCACTCGTAAGACAGAAAAGTCAGTGAGTTCTGGAATGATGCTGAGATTGTATCTATCCAAGTCAGTCCATGAGAGCATTCAAGCAAAGGCAAGAAAATATGACTGGAACTCCAAAGTGTGTCACCACTGATAGATATTTTCAGCTGTGCCCTGGAGACCCATGAGCTTGTATTGTGTGTATGTTTCCTAATTTTTGTTGCCATGATGATAGTGCTACCCAAGAAATCCTTGCTTCAGTAGCCCCAAACACGTTTAGTCAGAATTAAATTGTATTATTCAGTCCTGCAGCCCTGAAAGACTTCTCAATCCCTCTGCAGCATAGCTGTGTTCCCTCCATCTGTAGTCTACATGCTCCTTGAGATTTGTGTCTAAGCTGCCTGTGAAAGATAATTAAGAGAAGCAGATCGTATATCCTAGACAGAAATCTGTATTTGTTTGTTTTGTAAAGATGTCCATTTCACCATAAGAAAATTTTTAGATATCAATAAAACAAAAATAAAAGGTTTTTGTATTAGTGCTCTAGATTATCTCTGTATATATTTCTATCCAGCATCAGACAGTTTTTAACAAGAGGCATCTAAAGTCTGTCACTTCTCAAGTAAATTTTACTCCAAAGTATACTGCAACCATTACTTGTTTTCCTGCTTTTTTGAATGGATATGGTCCAGCAGAGCTGTATAAAGCAGAGATAAATACTATCTAGCCCTTATCCTCCTTTTTTTAAATGGATATGATAAAATAAGGCAGACCCTCTGCCTGGTTTGCCTGAGCATGGTGATCTGTTAATAGATCTTCCTTCTAATGTTATTTTGATGGAACTGAGAAGGAGGATTTTTCATTTAGGTGGAAAACCATTAGGAAAGACTCAACAGATTTGTATAAAGCAGAATTTACTAGAAACTACTAGTTGCCCCTTATCAGAAGGACTGAATGAGAAGAAACCCTGTTAAATGAAAAGAAGTAACTATAAGGACTGGCAGGTCATGTTGAGCACTAGAAAACCTGGGTCACATACATATATTTGAAGTTGCAGGCATAGGTTCATAAACTTTACAGCCTCATATATAAATGCTGAATACATTCATACTTATTCCAAGTTGAATTAAAAGCAGGCCCTTGAAAAAGATGGCTATTATTTTACAATTCAAGAGTTTGGGTCATTTAGATGCTAAAAATTTTTGGAAATGCAAGGGCATATCTTTAAAAGAAGAACTATGGATTTCTAGCAAAAAGATCAGATTTTTTTCAGAACAGAAAAACAGTTTCTGGGCACTGAGTGTATGTATTATCATCCATAGACTAAATTTCAAGTATTGTTTGCCTTTAGCAATGGAATAGTTTTGATTGTGTATATGCTTACTTAACTTTCGTCTGTGCTCCAAACGCAGTTCTTCACATTGAACACTTATACTGCTGTGTTATATATTCATTGTAAACACAAAGCAAACTTAACTCTGTATAGCCAAGTATATGGAAAAATATTTTGTATGTGTAAGGTAACACTCCTGTTCCTTCCTTATCGCCTAACACAAGTACTAACTCTAATTTAAATGAGAAGTCAATGTTATTTTCTCTAAATAAGTTTCCACAGAAGGAAATTCTGTGGACACTAGAACATAATTTGTAAAACTGCAACTTTCCGTCTGGAATTAGCTACGTCTTCACATCATGCCATAAACTAATCTATAACAGGGTGGAGATTATAAAAAACTCTGTTCTGTGGGCAGCATAACCCATATTTGTTCAACATTGGATTTCTTTCTCTGAAGTATGGGATTTTATCTGCCGTTCACTGTGGTTATTTTGGCCTTTGTAAAATCTCTGTTGTTCTAGAAAACAGAGAATCAAGCTTGAATTTCCCAAAAACATATGCACTAGTCAGATGAACCTGGAGTCCAGAGGAACTGGTGCTTTCTTTTATGTTCCAGAAACATGATTCTCCATGGAAAAATCACAAAAAATTATTTTCAAAGCCAATGCTACAAGGTATTCTTTATTAACAGATCTGTTAATCTGCTCTGCATTTTGAAATACAGCTCTTAGATATTGTGTATTGATGAAATATGTTTCTAACCTGTGCTTATTTGCCCTGACCTTTGAGTGATTACATGTGGAGATATAGTTCCAGATGTTGTGACAAAGGAACAAGATGTTTTCTAATTAAAGCACATATCCTGGGCTTTAAGATGTGGTAACCTCTTTCTCCTCCTCCTTTTCTGTTTGCACCCTGTATTTGCTGGTCACGTGGCCATATCTCATTTGTTTTGCAAACTCCTTGGGCAAAGGGATCTATTCTCTTGGGTTGTTCTGTAAAGCATTTATGGAACCACAGTGACAGTTGATAATTAGGGTAACACGATAAACAGTCACGAGGGAGTGCTAGTCTACTCTCATGAGTTACAATCAATGTTGTGTTCTGCAAAACTAGGAATGCTTTTATTTCCTATTTGGTTTACAGACATCTGTAATGACCTGCATGAGGGACAGAAGAAGCACACAAGGACAGTTGGTATTGGTTCAATTTTTAATGGAAGTGCCAAAAAAGCTGAGGATATACTCACAGGTTTTGAAAATGTTTCTTTGCCTGTTTGTTCAGTGCACTCTGTCCACCTAAATCAAAGGAGATTCAGCTGCAGAAGAATTAAACTGAGTATTGAAGAGGGACAAGGAGCACCAAAATTATTTTTTGTGAAGCTGCCTATGATGCATGTCATTCAGAACAAGACAAAGTAAGTAAATTCAGGTCTTAGAAATCTGTACTTTTTCAAAAATCAGTATTGTGTAAACAATTCTTTTACATCATTCTGCTACGCTACGCTTCGGATTTGTATTTGCAGCCATCCTGTCATTATGCAAAAGGGTTAACAGAGGGCAAATGAGACACTTAATATTTTCCTTTACCCATCAGCACTCTTTGTAAATCATCAAGGAAATAGTTCTGCCTTCTCTTCCCCTTTTCTTTAATTACAGAAAAAATAAAATGCCACTAGAATACCAAAGTGCTTGGTAGCTTTGGTAACTAGTCCCCTAAGCAAACTGTTCTGTCAGTAATCATAACCTAATTACCACAGGCAATTGGAAAGGTTGGGTTTGGCTTTTTTTTTACTTTTTTCTTTTGTTTGGATGGGAGAAGGTACATAGGTGGAGGAAAGGTCTTTGGATTTAAGCGTGGAACATTAAACAGTAACAATAGCATATATGTTTTAAAAATGCTGAAAAATGTAAAAATAGAGAGAGAGAAAAAAAAAGCAAAAAACCAACCACCCTCTGGCAGATGATCAAGTGCTTGCTGAGACAGAGCAGCAAGTCAGTGAAATGCTGGAGTTGCCTGCTCAGTGTTGTGACTCTGCAGAAGTCCTGATGTGACACATGCATCACAGGGCTGTCACAGTTCTGAAACAGGCCAGAGGTCATGGTTAAGAGCAGGGTGTTGCTGGATAAGGCTGAGGAAGCAGAGGTGGCCCCTCTGCTCTGTGTGTGGGTCTGTGTACTCCTTTCCCGTCAGAGCTGGCCCAACAGAGCCAAAAAAGCGATTCCTTGGCAGGGCTTAATGGCAGGATGATGTAGTCTGTTGTGACTAGTGCATTCCTTTCAGGTTAAACTAGGGAAATGGCATTGTGTTAAAATTCCAAGTCGCATGAATGTTTTATTGCCACAAGTGCATTCAGGCCTCAAGGGGAGCGTCTGTGGTGGGGAAAGGGGGAGGGAGGGTGACTTAGAGACTCGGGAACTATCAGAAGAGCACTTCCCTTGGAAAATTTTACCCGGCAGCATGAAACTGACGTGCTGTGATAGTCGCTTAGATGGGTTTCACTTTTCCTAAGCTGTGGCTGTTTAAACTCTCACAGTCCAGACAATTAGCAGCTGAAGAAAATATGACAAGACACTCACAAAGAAGTTGGGAGATAGAGGGGAAGGAATGCACCGGGAGGGAGCTGGGCTGCCTTCTCGTGTAAACCACCAGATCTCTCCCGGGCCCCCTCCTACTCTGCCGACCCAGCCCAAAACCCTGGAGAGGGGGAAGGGGGAGGGGTTTTTTCCCTGTCTGCTGAAGGCCAGAAGTGATCTGTTAACTGTACACCACTGACTGGGAGGCCAAAGCAGCTCATGGTACTGTATGTTACCATTACTACTCCCTCATTCCTTTTTACATTTTTTAGACGTCTCTTTGTATTAATGGTTGACATGACTCAAGAGGATTTAAGTTTAGATTGCAAAAGGATAAAATAATGAAACGTAACAATGCTGCACAATTCCGTGACTGAATTTCTTTATAAAGGGAATAAATTTGTCCATCCAATTTATGTTAGTTCTGAGTAATGACTTCCAGTAAAGTTTGAACAGGATTATTTAGTAGATCAAAAGATGGGAGATGGAACAACAGCCGTGCAGATACAGTCCTTGGAAAGAAACTTTGTTTTGAGTCATACTGATGTTTTCGATATCTCTGTGTTTTTATATGGTCTCAGGCTATTCAAGTCATAAGCAATACGTGATTTTTAATTTAATTTTTTTCATAAATTACTGTGAAATTTTCTGTTCAGATCTCTTTGTAGCATAAAATTATAATATATGTCATACTATGATTATTGATCTACATATTGCTGCTTATTAGTGTGAAAATAATCTGTCTGGATACATATATGGAAGTCCTTTTGGGATGAGAGTGATATTTGTGGGCAGTCTGAGTCTCTAAAAGTCAGACTGTTTTTACAAAAAGGTAGGCATCTGTGTTTAGACAAGTTTGTTGTGGAATTTCACATGCGTACACACCTAGACCAACTCTCTTATACTTCATGCTTGTACTCTTGAATACTGAAGTCAAGGAAGCAGCTAGGATGTAAGTGAAGACTGATTTAGTCCCTCGTGCAACAAAATGCTGTAGATCTTTATGCGTTATAACTTCATCTAAACATCTAGATCTGGATGTAAAAATGTTGCTGCATGCATGTAAGCACAGATGCTTGTGTTTACAGAATGTATGACACTAAAGAGTGATGTGACAGGTTTTTGGGTTTTGCAAGTGAGGAATTATCACAGAGATCACAAAGCAGAAGACTGTTTGTGTCTTGTAAACAGTCTTTTGCAATAACCATGTCACTTCAAAAGTTATGTGTAAACTTAAGTTCCTTGTTACTCATGTTAGCGTCCTTACTACTAGACTGTTTGGTTTCTTACAAGGGTTTATCTGGCCATGTATTATAGATTTGGTACAGTATCAATGATATCAAACGTTATGTGCAAGTGTTTGTATCTGCAAGAGTTCATAAAATCTAATGATGCTTAGTACTGCCAGGTTATCAGGGGAAGCCTACTGTACTTAAAATAAGACAAAATTTTATAAAGAAAGAGAAGAGGAACTTCTTCCCTCTCATGTAAGTATATACATAGCCTGTCTGTATATGTGTGAGTATGGTAAATTTTTACTGATACATACAAATTACTCTCTCTGAATTCGGCAGTTAAAAATTAGTGTGGTATACCTTACCAGCAAAAAGAAATGCTTGATTAGTTTGAAATCTTTTACATTATAAAGCAGATGCAGATGCTATAATTTCTCATTTGTCCGTATATTTGCCAGGAAATCTGGTTGTATATGACATTTTTCCTTTAAAGAATGTAGTGCTAGGAAAGAAAGAAATCCCCAAACAACCTGTTACAAACTATATCCTGTGCTATCTATTGTATGAGCACTGTTAGGACATGTACATTTGGCTGTATGTTTTATTTCTTCTGGTTGCATAAAAAGAGATTATTTTGTCAGATAAACAAGGTATTAATCTGATTAGTTCCCATTTATGACGGTTTCGTGGTGGTGTTTTTAAATAGTTAAATTGGCAAGGCTTATAGAGGGTCATAAACTCAACAAGCAGTCAACCATAAAGGAAAAGAATGATTTATAAATGGAATCGTTACTTCAAATTTCAGAAAACCTCATTAACACCTTTCAGAAATTCTGAACAATGTGTACTTTGAGTATGTGTTAGCTGTTTTGAACTATGTTGAGTACAAACTGTTAAGAGTTTGCTTATGATGATCTGCAAAGGAAAATTTTAAAATGACAGTTATCAAAGTTAAGTGGCCATTGATATATGCTCATGTAACATATGTATTTATTTATGCTACTATTTGTAACTGTTAAAAGTAATTCCCCAAGTCAAATGCAGTAAATTATAACTGTTACCTAAAAAATGGGACGAAGAAAACTTTGGAAATATCTTGCAAATAGATTTCGCATTCATTCCAAAAAGAAGTAAGTTGACAGAAGGTCTTGTTTTACAATCTTATCTACAGACTTATCTACAAGTCTGATGTCACAATAAATCGAAGTTCTTTCTTTAATTATCTTAAAAACGGAACATGCAATTCACCTGCATGCATAGTAATGTAAAAACACAATTAACTCTGACTTTTCACTCAAATCGAAACCAGCATTTCATACATTTTGCAGCCATTTTTCTCGAGGTGCAAAATGGTTGAGAACCATTTTAATTCTACTGTTAATTTAAAAGAGAATAGTGTGCACAAGAATGGCTGGGAATTTCAGACACTGCTAAGCATTAATTGCTAAGCATGTTTTGGATTTCACAAAATAAAGAGGCTGGTGTAAAGATGAAAAGATTAAAAATAATACATTTAACATGATTTTTTTTGCCTTTTGATACTTTGGATTACACCAACTTAAGACTTTTATATTTTGATTTGCAACTATAAAGCAGAAACTAACCCTTTATTTTACTTTGATGCTTCTAGAAGTTGGGTCTTCACCAAAAAAATAAAAAAAAAGTTATTTTGATGTGCATACATATACATACACATAGATATGTATGCCTATATCTATATACACACATCTATATACACATCTGTGAAGATATCTTTATATACATGCATGTATATACTAATGCAATTATGCTACTAGAATCTCTAATATAGACTTGTTTAAACTAGTTTAAATTTTGTCATAACCACAGTGAACTAAACCAGTAATTCAATGAATGATGGCTTAGAATATGATCTGGTTTTGTAAGTTGGTTGAGCTACAGTGATTAGATCCATACGCTTACCAGAACAAATGTGAAGTAAAAATATGTGAGCAAAAGGCTCTTTCACAGCACTTTAATCATCCACATTTTATCTCAGATTTAAAGTGGGCAATAAGTGCGCATATATTTAGTTACCATGATTAAGCTGTTGCATATCATATGCAACAGTTTTTTAAACCATGGTGATTCAATTGTGTGTCTAAACTCAAAATGTGATCTGTGTGAACATGGATAGAATATGTTTAAATATGCCTGCATTAGGGGTATGGATTACTATAACTGGGTTCATTTTTTGATGGATTCATGTATTTTGATGCAACCTGCCTTATAAGGACTGATCTTGAAAGGTGATGACTTGTATTTATTTTTTCTGGAAAGCTTCTTTTATTTGCAATGATGAAGTTGAAGTTGTCATTTTGAGAATTCTTTCTTAATAGGTCTTAAGATATCATTTAAGGATGAATTTGTATCTCGTTCATAGTGTGCATACCACATCAAGAAAAGTTAATAAAAAGAGAAAAATCTTGAAGATATGAACTAAATATTACTAGTTGTACAGTTCTATGCACAGTTGTAAGTCCAGTGTTTCTGGATTAAAAAAAATCAATGAATTCTTATCAATTTTACATATTAATTTTTCATGCTTCCACCTCCATTAAAGATGTGGGGTTTGTTTTGTTGTTTCTCAGTATATTCTTTCACACTTTGGTCAAAATCTTCCTAACCTTTTTAGAGTTTTAAAGAATTGCAATAGATTATTTTGCACGTACCTCAAAAAAAAAAAAACCCATAACTTTGAACCCTGTTATGTAAATAATTCTTGTTAGCAAATTCTTTCAAGGCCAAATTTGGGAAAAAAATTATTTAGATATTTGGGCTATGAATAAGCAAAGCATTTAGCATGGAATTGTGTTTCATGTACTTAAAGTTATGTACTTGGCTTATATGTGGAGTCTGCATTAGGAAAGACTGGAAAATGAGTAATAAAAGAAACAACATGTATGTGTATCTACAGAAAAACTTTGACAGAAATGTATATAAATGCTTTGTTGCTCCATGTTAACTTTTTAACAATGTTGATAGTTTGTAAGTTGTATTGCTTGAGAAGACTAACCATCTGAATGTACCCACAAAAATCAGTGCCAAAATCAGAGAGTTGTAAGGCCCAGAATTAAAGTGTTAACCGCATCAAGCATATATGCTTTAATTTCTTTTTGCTCTTTTGCTCTTTACTCTTTAGGAAAAAAATAATGTTTTCAGGGATCTAGTATTTTCAATCTTGGGAATATACAATTCTCATAGTAGTTTTGATAAATTTTATTTTCTTGCCTTGTAGAACTGTTTCAAAAATTGCTTTAGAATGTAAACTCTTTGCTAGTGAATTATTAAATTTAGTTATTTTTAGAGTGTTTCTAGCTGTTTTCGTATATCTTTAGGTAATCACATAACCTCAACCTAAGCAAGGATTTTCAGAACTACACAGAACAGGATAGTGTGGACTTATAGGCAGATTTAGTGATATCATTTCCTTTCAGCAGTATGTTTTCAAAAGTTGTACCCCCTACATTGTTAGACTTGGATATGGAGCGAAAGGCATAAACTCACACTCCTGTATCTTATGGGTGTGGACTAAGCCTGAAGTTCCTTGGCACCACAGCTGACAAAGTATTGAGACCACTTCCACACACTACTTTTTACTTGCCACCCTTTATTAACAGGCCTGTAAAAACACGTTTAAAGCAAATAAACAAAATTCTCTGGGGAGTAGGGTGTCTTTAACAAAGAGAGAGAAGCAAATGAACAAGTTGCTCCTTTCTTGGAAACTAAAGAAAGATGGTAAAATATTAGGGAAGAAATTAATCTAGTTCTTGTTTGGAAATTGCATGTGCTGCATAAACACTGCCACCTGGTTAGTGTTATTTGGTGGGAGAAACAGGGGTAAGGACAATGGAATGCTCCAACAGTTGCACTGATTCACAGAGTAAGGTCCCCCATTTTATGTGTCTAGCCTTAATTAGGGGACTGAAAATCATGTTGAAAGATTTGTCTTTAATAATCTATTTATTATAGCTAGTTTTCCTCTTCACTGCCAAACAACTGGTGCTTGCCACAGACTTCAGGTGGACTCAGTTGACTGATAAAGACATGGGAGCCACCATATCATACTATCACAAGTGTAAATTACTAGCCTCTTTCAATTTCAGTGCTTTTTCAGGACTTCATCAGCCTTCAACAATTTGAATTGACAGGGCTTGCATGTAGACCTCAGAATGAGAGAAAAATAGGAAGGAAAGACAAAACCAATCTTACATATAATATGAAAGAATTTTGATGCATTTCTGTTCCTTCCAGTAGTATATATCATCTTCTCATTCTTTTGCTGGAAGTCCCTTTAATCTTTGACCAAGAATATGATAAAGATTTTAGACACAAATTGCAAAGCAAAAATAAAATAATTCTCTTTTGAGGCTTTGAAAAATTCATATAACAGAGAGGGAAGAGTTTCTAAATTAATGACTACTTAGTAACAGAGTTGTGTGCTGGCAGTGTTCTTTATTTCTCATGAAGAAAATAGTGTTCACTGTCTTTTCGTCCTCCATTCTCTACACCCAAATTCATGCCTTACCCACAAAGAAAACCACCTTCATTCATTGATCTTGCTCCAAAGCCTACCTTATTATGCTCTGTCCCAAATAACTTGTTAATTTAATGTTAGGATTTTACTGATAGGCTGCCCATTTCTTAGAAAGCCAGGGAATAATCTTTTGAATTTCCTTACAAAATATGCTTTAAATTGTTTGTGAGAAAACATGTTTGTAACATTTTATATGAAAGCAACATGTGAGATAGTTGCAAATTTGGAACCTGTTGTAAGTCTGGCATTCAACAATGCGTTTCTTACAACAGGATCTCTTTGGAAAAGGACAGAAATTTTCTGTGGGAAAATAGAGAAAAGAATTGAAATGAAGATTAGCCTTCCCCCTTTTCCTCACCTTTCAGTTTAAACTCAGTAGCCAGACTCCTGCCACAATCCTTGTGACTGCTGGTTCTTCCCCAGGAGTCTCAGGGGTGCTTTCTGGCAGCCGTTAAGCCCCTTTGGAACTAGAGAAAAACTTCCATAGTGACAGTGACATTCCCATAGTGGTGGCATATCTTCCAACCAGTACTCTGCCTGCTAGAGATTTTGCCGATGACCTGTTCAGTTTTTGTTACTCTCAGTCTTTCCTTGATGATCACTAGGATTGACCTCAGAAGGGGCTCTGAGTCTCATTGTTACTTGGAAGAGGCATTTGGCTCCAGTTATTTTCCATTAGCTGCGCCAGTCTCTCGCTTATACCTCTTGTCACTGCTTCTCCCTGCTTTGGCCTGTCTTTTCAGCTCCTGGTCAGAAGAGCATCACTCCTAATTTGTTGCCTCTGAACAGACTTGGTATGGAAAGGCACTGTGTATATATATGCCTATAACTTTCTGGGGAGAAGCAAGAAATTGGGCAGATATTTTTCCTGTAGCTCAGAATAAGTATTACCTCAAACCCCACTACTGACATAGAAGGCTGTGCCCCCTTCTCTCTTGCCCATCCTCCCCCCCTTACTTCCTGGGTGGGTTGGAGGGATGAAGGACAGGAAGGGTACAAGGGGAAAAACCTTTGTGGTACTTGAACTATGTTTTGTTTCTGATGATGATACACAAAGCGAGTTGTAAACAGCTCCATTACATGGAGTTTTTATTACTTTGTACTAGGTAATAGCTATGTTCGCAGCATTGCTATGCCCCAGACATTTGAGAGGGATATTTTAATGTTCCTTTTCATTAATTTCTGCATTTTTGACAGAAAGAAATTTAGCTCTAAATTGGCAAAATGTCATTCAATCATAAAGCTGGAATATAATTTCAAAATTTCTAGTAGCAGTCAACACAGAATAAAAAAATCTCAAACTATGAATTTGCATGACATGATGAGTCTAAAATATTTGAATTGTCATACATTGCCTGCCATCTACATCATATTAAATACAAAAAAAGAAAAACAAACAAAGAAAAAGACAAGTCAGTTACAAATTTTATTTTAACTAAAAGTAATAACAGAAGTAATAACAGAGTTTAATTCCATTTATTCTCCCATTAGTCAAATGAGGTTCAAAAACCTGGATAGTATTAGAATTCATGAAGAGAAAGACACTAAAACCTTGACTAATTACACTTGTTCTGAACCTGATTTCAATAGTTCTACCACTTGGGAATACAGATGACAAACCGATTGTAGTGTGCATTTCTGGCTTAAACTTACTGGAAATTAGTTTACAATACCTGAGAGATAAACTTTCTCTGGCATGTATTTGTGGCATTTAAAATGTGTTCAGGGAGCTTCTCTGTGTACCAGTATCTATTTGCTAACATTCAGACTACTGTCTCAACCTTCTTGTGTTCTCTAGTGCTTGAAATATGATGCTGGTTTTATTGTTAAATTTTGTAGTTTCAAATCAATAAATGCTCAACTTTTAATGCACCTAACACTGATGCCATATTTAGTCTCTGCTACCCCAGAGTTCTGCAGACATCAAGGGCCATTTTGGAAAATTCAGGTCGAGTTTGAACCTTAATATAATGGACCACAGCTAATAACAATTAGGAGTGGACAAGTCCAGGGAGTCTGGAGAGCTAAGGCAAAGAACAGATCCAGAAATTACATTCTATATTGCTATGCATATTGTTTTCAACAAATACAGTGATCATCATGAGTAGAAAAGGAAGATGGTGCAGTGGAATGAAGAACAGCTCAGAGTCATTAATTTTTGATGGTCTATGAAGCACTTGCAGGTGGCCTATTGAGCGCTGACTCGTTGTGAGGTTCTGGTTGTTTTCTTTACTTTCTGCTGCCGAATTACATGAACGTTTTTCTACTGGTGCTTTTCCATGTATGCAATCACTGTGGGATATTAAGTAACCACAGGTGAGAGGGGTGGTGCTCTAAATGACCATAAATGGGAGAAGTGATCCATGCAGCATTTTGTCTCTTAAGATGTTGTCCATGCTCTTAAGCAGCACGAGAATCCTTGAAGCAGAGGATAAAGGAAAGCTGGAATATAAATGCAGAGAGATGTGAGCCAGTGTGTGTAGGGTCCTTTAGTTAAGGAAGAACAGAAAGATGCATTAATGGAAAGTGAAAAGTCACAAGGTCAAGCTGGCCACACTGAGTAGGAAAGTAAAAGGTGAGAGCTGAAGAAAGATGACTTAATAGCTTGAAAAAGGGTAATGGAGAAAGTCCCACATACATAGAACAGCACAAATGGAAAGAAGGACCGATAAGAGAAGTGAGGACTGAGACGATGTTTTTGGTAGCAGTAGAGTGTTAAAACACATTGTCAAAATGAATCACTGGACTGCATTCAGATCCCCTGGAAACTCAGATGTGAAGTTACTTCATAAAGTCTTTCTGCCTCCATGAATAAATGTGAAAACTAGCAGGGTAATTTCAAATTAGATAAAGATCTAAATTGGAAACTGAGAACAATGATACAATGTTAACCTGTTTCCTGGACAAAATGCATGTTCTTGGCTGCAGTGTTTTGATGCTTGGTAGTGCAGCGTGCACTGAGCTAGACAGTGTCTGTAAAACTGTGCATCACAGCAACTACAAACTTGAGCTTTAGGACACAAGGATAAATCTGTGTCGTATCACAGATTGAAGTGATCAAGGGATGCCAAAGTACAGGAGCTATAGTGTTTCTACTGAAAAATACAATGGTCTTGTTATGAAGAGAACATGACTTGTGAAACTGAGAGTGTGGTAGCTGATTAGATATGAAAAATATCAACCTCATGTAGAAGCATGTTGCTCATTTGGGAAAAAACCCACTAACTTGCAGTTAATAGTAGATCTAATAGATCTGTTTCTGAAGTCTTTGAAAAGATATCTTTTTTATATTCTATGAGGAAATATTAAGTCCTATGAATGCTTCATTTCAAACATAAAATTTTGTCTGTGCAGTGATTTTCTGGGAAGTGAATAACTTTGCTAGATTAAAGACATGAGCCAAGATTGCACCGTTGCAGTTGATGGTGAGATACCATGCAATGTTTCAATCACTATGACTTTCCCTTCTTGGATTTCATTTGCTAAACTGCCCAACGAAGCATAAGTTTTCTGTCCATATGAATGAGCTGTAAAATGGGTTTTTCTGAGAGCTTTGAAATGTATTAAATGCTGAAGAGGTTGCATGTTTGAACACAAACACTTTGTGCCATGTAACCTTCAGTCCATCACTAAGGTAGCTGTATTGTAGGGCTGGAATATTGCAATTGTGTATCAGGTCACTAGTGCTTTTTAGTCCATCTGAGGTTGAGTTCAAAGTAAACTAATGATTTACATAGGGAATTCGTAAACATTCAGATAGGACTTGGTGCAGTGTTTTAGCCTTCTTATCAAATTGCATTTCTAGTTTCATTTCATTGTGATATCTCTGGAATGCTTTTATGTCCTTCCTCCAATACCATCTCTGTGTAGTCTGAGTGTACACATCTCTGCCACAGAAAATCTCCTAATCTGTCTGACACATGTTGTCCTTTTTTAGATGCCTTTCTAAATACACACTGATTTTTCTAAATGTAGAAGCACAAAACAACAACAAAAAAATCACAACATAGGAGTGCATAAGGAAGTTACTGGAAGAAATTTTCCCTTCAGTTTCACAGTGTAAATTGCCCTTTGATATTTGTCTTTCAGACTTTTAAGTTTTTTGGACATGACAGGTGTCTTGTTCATTTGGTATTTGACAAACAATGCCAATGAGAAAAAAAGGGTTTGTTGCTTTGTGGATTTATGTATTTTTTGTGCTTTTTAAGGCATAATGTCTTAGCAAAAGTTTGTTCCCACTTTGTTTTCCAGAGTAAGGGCTTCCCAATCTACCTGTGGTATTTTAACTTTCTCCTTCCAGATTAGACTAAATTTTTCTTCAGATCATTCCTTTTTTTCTCTCATGACTTCTGCTTATTATTATATCTTGCTCATAGATTTGATTCTAAATTTCTTGACTATCCTAAACCTCCTGTTCCACCTGTTTTTGAGAATTCCTCAGCATAATTATTTTCCTTGAAAGGCATCCTTTACCTTTGAAATTATTTAAATTATGCTTTTATTAGCAGTCAATGACAGAAAGATATATTTTTAGGAAGAGTTTATAAACCGTTAATCATGATATTAAAATTGTGTCTTATTTAAGAGTAGTAGTATACCTAGGTCTACAAGCAATATTAGATGGGCCTCTCCTGTAAGCATTTATGACCCAAACAGATGTTTGGAGTGATCCGTTTGTGAAACACTCACAGCAGCCCTAGGATGAGTGTCTCTCTGAGCATTGCAATTGACGTTTAATGGTAGGACAGAGAGAACTTTCCCTAGGTGGCTTATGGTTTTATGCTTCGCAGAATAATTTAGTTGTTTTAAAGAACAAGTGGAATGAATTGGGAACAACTGCCTAGGTGTGAAAAAGGACATGGAAGAAAGTCTGAAGGCAAGAGCTGGCTAAATAGAAAAGAGAGGAGGAAGGTTAAGGGCTTCGGGGAGCAGAATGAAAAGAATATGATGGAGAACAGAAATGTAGCCAGAAGCAGAGTTGTTCAGAGCCTTGAAGTTTAGGATGAGTAGGCTGGACTTGAATCAGCTTCCTTTACCTTCCACATCAAAGAGGGGAATTACACGATCCAGGCAATAGGTGAGAAATCCCCTATACTACAAGTTTCATGCTACATTAATAGGAAACGTACTTAAAAAGCTGAAGCATTTAAGAGAGGAAAAAAAAGGTATGATCAAAATGGTCTATAGATAAGAAATATTAATTTGACATTCAAACTGCAGTTTAGTTAGTAGCCATTTTTTGGTTGGTGTTGCTTTTATGGCAAAAGCATACCTGTAGGGTAATTGTTTGTCTAAAACATACAGTGAAGAAACAGGTCCACAAAGCATTGAAGCATGCAAGACATCAGTTTTGTGGATGTAGCTTGTTTTCTGTGTAGTTTTATGCTTAGATTTTGGACAGGTTAACCATGGAAAAATGGAGACAACCTTCAGTTTTGTTTTAGCAGCCAGGAGATATGGTCCCTGACACTTTTTTTTATCTGAAAGCAGCTTGAACAGTGCAAGGTGTTTAAGTTTGTCTGTGTAGTGTGCCTTGTAGTGGAGTGATCCAAATTAATTTGCATGTCAAAAGCAGCCCAGCTGCAGGTTCATGAAGCTCTATGTGGACTACTTTTCTTAAGAGCAAAATAAGGTAACTTATTCTGCCATTGGAAGGGAGAATTCAGTGCTCCAGAGTTATTCAAGATGTTTTCATTGAGTCAGTTCATGCATCTTAGCTCTGCTCTCACAGAATGGCAACCTGCAGTGTAGAGATATCCAACAATTGTAAAAGATGATTTAAGATAATAATAAGGAAAGTATGGATTTGAGGCATGTAATTTGAGTTTTGACGGAATCTATGTTCCATTGTTTCGTTCTATAGAGAGGATTTCCAGGGCAAGTTTGGAAGCTTCTCTTGAGCAAGCTTAGCACTGGTAGTGCTGACTAGGTCAGAAGGGAGAGCAGTGGGCTAGAACCTTATTTTCTCTATGTGTGTGTTGGTGTTGCCTAGTGCACATTATGAGTTGGATCTGCAACTGCTGGAAACTGCCATTTTTCCCACTAAAAATAACAAGATGTTTCCAGCATTAGAAAAGATATAAATATTTCCCTTGATCCAGAAATTGTCCAACCCTCTTTTTTTTCCCATTTTATTTGACATCCTTGTTAAAAAAAAAACAAAAACCAGACAAAACAAAACTAAACCCAATATGAGAAAGCAAGCAAGCAAAAAATGAAACCCCGCATCAACTAATAGTCATACATTCAGTTAACTGAAATATTTGATTTTGTAAACCTACTCATCTGAGAGAGTGCTCTTTCCCTCTTGTCCAAGCAATGATCGAGAGAGGATATTCGTAATGGACCTGAGGCAGGTCATAAAGAATCCATGCTTTTGTGTGTGTGTTTCGTATGTGTGCATGTGTGTGTTTCCTTGGTGACTGAGGAGATAATGCCACTGCAACCAGTGCCACAGTGTGTGTCAGTTCTTAAAATAATACACAGCAGAGCAATGAGCAGGGTGAGAAGTGTGTATCTTAACTATGTATACATCTGTGTATATAATGTTTTATTAATGTCTAAAAATGAGCATAATCATGAAGCACAAGCAGAATGGCAAGCTTACAACAGCCATTAAAGTGCACTTCCACCTTACATAGTAACCTTGCTGTCTTTTTAGTACATAGCTGGTAGAGCAACAGTTTTTTAATGCTTAGAAAACGTCTTGAAGATTAGAGAGCTTTTTTTAAGTGTTGAGTATTGTCAGTGTTACTTTTACTATTATATGTGGCTTTATGAATAGCTAGTTAGGAAGATCTAGCAGCTGAAAATGTTTATTCTCTTTGTAGGTCTGTATATACATATATATACAGAACTTCTGAATATTTTATTTCTAATGCTTCATTCCCTATTGCTCTGAGTTTTTTAGAATTCAATTTCTCTGATAACAAATACATACATAGTCCATCCAAGCTCCTGTATGGTTTAACACCCTTACTCATTCACCTCACCTTTCCATTGCTACCATCAGAGCTGTTTATTGGGCTCTGCCTGTAAACTGGATTTGTGCAATGATCTGAAGTAAAATCACATTTTTGAATGCTTTTGGAATTCATTTTCTGAGCTAACTCATACCTTTGGTTATCTTTTCTGATCTTGAAGTATTAGAGCAAAGTTAAACCTGTTTCTGAAGCTGCCCATATTACCAGGAATAGTGATGATTCATGTAAATTTATGCTCTGAAGCCTATACTCTCAATTGTAGTGAGAGTGAGATAGCTCAAAGCATAAATGGGATGGGTAAAGTCAGCATCTAATATGCAGCTAATTGTTAGAGGAAAATTGAACGCAAGCTAAATGAGCAGTTACGCGCATGGAATGCAATAAAGAAAAAAATGCTGTGCTCCAGTGTACTGTAAACTGTGTTTTCCTACCCAAACACATATATGTGGAAGCATTTTCTTCCCTGGTACCCTGATATACTTGCTTATGCCAATGAGACTTAAAGATATGTTCTTACTGATATGCTGGTACATACTGATGGACTACCCAAAAGTAGTCTCACCCTTCTGCCACGACTTTCTCCCCGTCTGCAAGTTTGAAACCTGGAACTTTATTGCTCTGTGGAACTTATTAAGGAGAACAGTTGGGAGAATCTAAAGGATGGGTGCATCTTGTGCAGCACTGCACATAAAGACATATACTTATGTATGTGTGCAGACATACAGATATGCATATGTCTATCTGTCTGTCCTTCCTCCTGTCTATCTGTCTTTATAGGGATAAATCTTTTTTTTCTTTCCAGTAAAAATATACTTCATTGCATTTTGCTTGTGTTTACAACTCCTATGATTAAACTAGAAAGAGTTACTTGAAAACAATTTTGCATGCTGGTTGGACTTGTTATGTACCACTGTTGTACTGCCTTGATGTAAATATCGAGGCAATATTTCATTCCCAGTTTATATGTAGTGTTTTGTGATGTTTCAGATGGTTGAGGTCCTTCCTGTGTGAATGGGGTTCTTCCCCCCTCCCCCCTTTTTCTTTTCCCCAGGCATACTGGGACAGTAAGTGTAAATTTCCATACAAGTTAAATAAGGTGCTTCCTGTAATAACAAATAATTGTGGCTGCTTTCTGGTCTACATTGTAATTAACCATGATCAGACTCGTTCAGGGGAGATATTGTTCCTGTTACAATTTGACAGGCTACTGTGATTTTGCCAGATTAAACAACCTGCAGAGTCACAGGGACAAGATGTGCTTGTGCTGCAGCAGCTTCTTCTTAAAAGGCGCAGAAGAATGAATTGAAAGCTAGCTATGAAGGACCATCAGTTGGACCAGTGAATACAAACCTATTCAATTTTTGTACATTGTAATGACTCTTTTCCTAGGAGAGTTTGCAATATTGCACAATGCAATATTTGTGAATCAACCAGTAATGTCTGGCATTGTGGCTCAGAAAGGGCAAAGTGATCCTTATTTTTTCTTATGTAACAGATATTTGTATAGGGTGAATAGAAACACTCTGGGAAAAAACAGGGGAGGAACACTAAGTAAGTACAAAACCAAACCCAGAATTACAGAACCACCACAAAAAATAGCCCTAAATAGAAATACTTTCTCTTTTAGAAACAGCACCGATGCCATATGCAGTAGTGATCTCTGTAGATTTGGTGGCCACTTGGTCAGTCTCTCCTTCTCTGTCGCTCTCCTTTCTTTTGCATTAAGAACTTTTCAAAACATTATTGTCCAGTTACTGTGGTGTCTTTCATTTAGATTCTGTTTATTGACTAAACCACAAGGATTCCTGCCTGAAGTATCAGGCAACCTATGCTTGAATGATTTTGATTTTCTAACATCAGCCCTGAGGTTTATTTGAAAAATGTACACACGCTACAGCTTTAACAAGTCAAGTGACTGCATGATTTTGACCACAGAGTAAAGCATATCTGAAGATCATTAAATTAAAAAAAGGAGGAGTGGGGGAAAGGAATAAATGTAGTAGTCATTGTACCAGCACTGTGCATGTGTGACACATGTTTTTTGTCTTTTCATCTTCCACAAGAGCCAGAAAGTTTCCTGCCGTTCTCTTTCCAGCTATTGACAAATGATTGCCAGATGTGAGATCTTTGCAGTGCTCTTTCCCCTTCACAAACCTGCAGTGATGGGATATTTGATTCTCCCTTGCCCATTTCATCTCCTTTCCACATCTGCCAGGGACACACAGGCAATACATCCCTACATGAGAGTTTAAAGTTTATTCAGGGCCTCCACTCCCTCCAGTAAAACATTCAGAGGTGACAGAAAGAAGTCCATGTAAGTCTCCATAAATCTCAGTGGATTTCAGAGTAGATTGGGGTTTTTTATTTGTAATGCATCTAAATAAGTTTGGTTTATTTGTTGGTGTGTATTTTCTGTATATACACATACATATATATATGCCTATGTATATGAAAAAGGTAATGTAAGTTTGAGACTGCTCAGGAGTTCCTGTCATTGTCACATTATATGAATAGTTCCTCCTCCTGATGCTGAAAAAGAAGCAAGACATTTTCCAGGATTGTAGGCTAAAGTGATTGTAATAAGCAACTAAACAACACCAGTGATGAACTCCATGTTGTCAAAGTTTTTAAAACACTTTTTAAATAATAGATGAAAAAAATATGCTTGTGTCAGATTTTAGATGATGTATTACTTCTTGCTTTCCTCTAGTCTTGTTACTGGATTTTTAGGCAAATTGTGAAGATACCTTCCTTCAAAGTAACTTTTAATTATCTAAGTGAGGAACTAATCTTTATCTTAAAAAAAAACAGTTCTAGAGTGGCCACACACGTAATCAGACTTCTATACAAACCTTTTCTGGCACTGCTATCTAGAGTTTGTGTTGATGGGGGTATTTTTGCTTTCCAAGTCTTCCTTTAAATATGTTTAACAAAAAAAAAAAAAAGGCAGAAAAAGGCAGAGAGAGACAGACTGACTTTGCTTTAGCTCCTGATCTTCCTATCGGGTGGGCTAACACAGGTGGCCTTTCTGTTTTAATACTACACTTTTGGCAAACTGAGCAGCCCTTTGGTCCCTGACACAGATCAACATTTTTTTTAGTTAAAAAAAAAAAGGTGATAGAATGCCTGCCATATGTGCTCAAAATAGTGGATAGAATTTCAGGAACAGAGATGCTTGGTTTTAGTCTTTCTACCCACACCTTTTAAGAGATGGAGTCCTATCCTCATTTTCAGAATGTACAGGATCGGAGCTTCACTGTTTTTTTTTTTTTTTCATGTAAGGTGTCTAGGTTCCTCCTGTAGAGAAAAATACCTGAGTCTTATGAGAGGAACACACAGAGCAAAATAAAACCCAAACCCAAGCTGAATGTGAGTGAAACTTTTCTAAGATTCTATTCTTCTTTTGAAGATGATGGGATGGTTAGATAATATGTAGGTAAGAGTTTATTGCCCGTGACCTTTTTAATTTTTCCTTTATTCTCCCCCCTCCCCCCCCCACCCTTTTAAAGAAAGACCAGTTATTTTTGAAAGAAACATATAAAACTTAATACCTTGAAGTTCAGGGCAAACAGTTTTCTGTATTTTTCATAAAAAAATCAAGCTTGAAACTTCAGTACAAGGAGATGAGATCCTTCAAGTTCAGAATGCTTCACTTAATTTGTCCTTACTAATGCACTGGCTGGTTTCTCTTCTCTTCCTTCTCCTCTCACCATGGTTACTCAGGGAGGTAGAGAGGTGCTAAGCAGTGGAGGTGTCATCCGGCCTGTGCACTGAGGGAACGTCCTTCAGAGGACGACTTGTCACTAGCCGTCAAAGAAGAGAGTGGCTTTGTGGTCTCTGAACATCTGGCAGTGCTGCACAGGAAGCTGAGGGGGTGTCATTAATTGTGATGAAATAATTTAAACCATCAGGAATAAATGAGGCTGTTAAGCTAAGTTCAGATTCCATTTGCTGTGCACATGTGTCTAGCAGCCTGTGTGCAGTTAAAAAAAAAGAAATGAGTTATATTAGCTTGTGAGTAGAAGTGAAACAGATTTTGTACATGAAGTGAGTTACAGTGTGATGACATCATGTAGAACAACATTCAGAGAGTGAGTTTTGTAAAATCAGCATGCAGGAAAGTGGTACATTACTTTGATAAACTTTTCCTTACGATCACACCTGATGTCCACACCTGGAACTGGACAAAGGCAGAGATATTCACAGATAAGTGATTGTGCCCCTTATGCAGAGGGATCCTTTTTAAAAAAAAATACACATATATAATCAAGTATTCTTATTCTTTTTGGACTTTATCACAATTTTCATCACTAAAATTAGATTTATTTGGTGTAAATCACTTCTTGTATCTTGTCTTACAGTGCCCAAACAGGATGCAATAGTACAGCAGATGGTGCAAAATGATATTTGGTCATAGGAAAGACAGTGTAGGGACAGAGCAATCTTTGTAGTGTATGAACCTTTCAAGGGCATTTCCTTCTCACTTCATACTGTGTAGGTGAAGCAACTATTTTAGTATAGGAATGTTACGGAAAACCTTGCAATAACAAACAGTCATATACATATATATATGTAGAACTTTGACCCAAAACATTTTTGAATTTGTAACTGTAAGTTTTGCACCAGTGCTTTGCATCGTCTGTCTGAAACAAAGGAACTAATGCTTTGGTTATCGGCAAGCTCAGATTCATATCAGGGATTCTTGAGATATCTGAGAAGCTGTTGAGAAAGCAGGTGGGAGCATGATTCAGAAAGTGAGTGCCTGAGCGCTATAAGGAGACTAGCTGAACCCGCCCTGGGTCCTGGAGGTGCTGAGGAATTTTTATCCCGGTTGAGAATTCAGGTAAGATGGAAAAATTAGTGCACATCAGATTAAACAGTCTTAGTATGCCTATATGTGCTGAACTGTAGAACAGTGAATTTGAAAAATTTTTGATTGGGCCATCTAGATATTACAAGTATTTCTAAATGAAAAACATACTAAATATTTCATCCTTGCAGTGCTTTATTATCTATAGCATAGGTCATACCTCATATACATTTTGCAGGATGTGTATCACTTGCAGTTTGGCTGCTCTGCAGTTGCAGAAAACAAAATGAAGAATTTTAGTTTTAGTTGTTTCTGTTGTATATGAGATGCTGGAGCTCCCTCTCCATCCTTTCAGAATGAGGACTTTTTCTTTTTTAAGGCTTTCACAAGGGCTGCAATTTATGCTCTGGCCTTCTAGACTGTCACTTCTCTTCTGCCTAATCCCTATCATGCATCAACTACATTTGTTTATATCCTGCTGGAAGCTGTGAAGAAACAGTTCTTCGGTAATGGTCACTAGAAAATTAATAAATAAAAGCTTTGTGTCCTTTAGACTAGTTTCTTTGGTCTAATACGCACCAAGAGATATTTCTGAGGACCACTCTCTATGTGTGTTTGTTTTAGTTTAGTTAAATAATTGGGTTAAACTATGACAGAGTGGAGAACGAGTGGGAAAGGACAAAACTAAGAACTACAGAGTGAACAGATAGTGCTTAGCAGCCTAAGTGTAAAAGTAAACCCTGAAAACAGGAGGTGAGGGTGGCTGTACTACATGAATATAAATGTTACTCTGCTGGCTGCAGTGAAATGCAAACTGTTCAAGTTGCTTTAATATTTATAAATTATGATTTTAAGGACCTTGTTTTCTCTCGCAGGAATAAACAAGCCATACTAACCATTTATTAGGCTGAAAAGTGTTTAGAGATTCAAATTGAGCCTATTTTGTGCATTGAAGATAAATGCACATTTAAGTCAATTTACTTTGTTTTGTAAAGCTGTTCTGTATGCTTCGTGATGTAATGGCAGAAATATTGTGATTATGGAACAAGATTTCTTGCTATATTTTTGTCATCTATTAGGATCCTTTTGTTTGTCAATTATGATAACAGAACTCTGAAGGAAGTTGCTCAGACTTCTGTGTAAAAAATCTACATGCTCAACTCTCAGTTGAATTTCTTTTTTTCTTTCCTAGGATGGGAATTGTATTCTTTTAACCCATTGTCCCCTGCCTCATTAAGTACAAATACCCTCCAGACATTGCTTTCTCAAGACACAGCAAAGTTCATTATAAATGCAGCTCACTATTTGAGGGCAATGCAGTGTTGTGCTGTTTTGGTATGAAAATATTTCACTTGCATATTAAGTTTATTAGATATTCCGTATGTAAACCAAAGAGGTGTTCTTTGATGTTCAGGCAAACCATGTTTTTAGCAGCTTATCATAAAATCAGTGGTTTAGTTATGCAAGAAACTTCCCTCAAATACTGTAATAGTGTATTGTTTCATTACTGAAAAAAAACGTAAACCAGAAATTGAAATACATTCATTGGAGCAATTGACAGGTCCACAGAACTGCTCTGCACTCTGCACCAACATGTACACTAACTGAATTACAGCCTTGCAGCACTGGAAGGACTGAAGCCTTACTTTGGACCAGGGAGCTAACAGAATAACCATATAGGGTGTCCAAATACATGAGGCACCTGCAGCTTCCTCTGATTTAAATGACATTCTGGAAACCAAGCGGTTGTGGAAAGCAGGTCAAGAGGTTTTAATACTCATTAAATAATTAAAAAAGAGGATTTTTCTGAGTGCCATTTCATTTTATTCTAGATCAGCATGTGCTTTTTTGTGTGTCTGGTTACATCTTTCCAGTGTTTTGCTGCCAAGCCCATGTACTTTCTTTTGGGGAAATGGTTTGAAATAGACTCTCTTCTAGGGAATCAACAGGTAGCAACCCCCCATGTGATTCACTTACAAATATTATTTTTATGAATTGAGCAATTAGTGTCTGATGTGACGGGCATTCCTAGACTTATCCTTGAATTGTGCTTGATTTATTCCAGTTTTGAATGAACTAATGCAGTAGGACTCCATATATGACAAGGTGAAGTGGTACTTTTAGATTTATTCTGTGCTAAGAAATAAAAAATGGCCTGGCTAATTCTTATTAAAAAGAAAGGTTACTGGAATATTTAAGCATTTTGAAGAAGCTGTTGCATCTGCCTCCAGGTTTTCTTAAACGAAGCAACTTTTAAGTAGTGATCTCTCTCACACAACCCATCCTTATTAATTGCTAAGAGTATGTCTCATTCCTGTGGTTTATGAATCAGTAGTTGCTGAAGTTTTCTGAATAAATTATCCCTGAATTATTTGTTTTGTGTTTTCTTAATTAGAAAAAAATAGGGATAATAAGACCACATTAAAATAAGGGTACAAATTCTTTTTAACATTATATCTAGATTTTTGTTGAAAAGCCTTAAACATGGTAATGAAAATAAGCAAAAATTTTTTACAGTCACATTTGAGCCATGCAGACAAATCTGAGTTAGAATCTGTTTTCTGGAAGTTAGTTGAGCCAACTCTTATTGGCCTTTACTGAAATATGAGCATATCGATTGGAGTTGAGTTTTATAGTGGAAAACTGGAACTACATGCACGAGAAAGAAATGGGGTTGGCGAAGTGTATTGCATAGATTAAGGCTGCTCATTTTTGTTAGATCTGTGATAAAAAATATGAAAATAATTGGATAGATATCATTGCTGGATCTGGGAGAAAATACTCTTGAATATAATAATTTTCTTTAAAAAGGAGTAGCAAAAGAAGGAAAAAAAGAATTATTACTTTCTTTTCTATCCTTTACCCACATCAGCCACTTTCTTTGCCTTGAATCTACCTTTTTCACCCTGGTTTTTCTTTTTTTTTTGTGTTGTTTTCAAAGTTAAATAGATGCAGAGCCTTAATTTGTATGGTGCTTGAGTCCTGTTACTTAGGTATTCTTTCTCACACATGTAGGTGTGCTTTGCTGCCTACAAGGGAGGTCTGAGGGAGCATGTGAACTGGTATGCATGTGTACCAAAAATTAATGTTTAAAGATATAGCTGCCCCTCTTGCCACACTGTGTCAAGAACTATGCTCTGCCTCTTTGTCCTTCTGGGACTTGCAACTTGCCATTAGAGAAGGACAAAGACTCATTTAAACTGAAATTGTCTGAGGAAAAAGTTTTCTCTTCATAGAATCATAGAAAGGAAGGCACCTATAAGGGTCATAGAGTCTCTTTTCCCAAGTAGTAATAGAAACCATTGCAGGAGACTGGTAAATATTCAAGGATGGGCTACTAGGGCGTGCTTTTGGGATCATATGGTAGGTAGCTGTAAGGGTTCTGCATGCGATTTTGCGTTTCAGAGGTAGGTGATAGCTGCTAAATTTTACAAATGTTTGACTTTGAAGATGGAATTATGTAAACACTTTTCATGAATTACAATGGGGTGAGGCAACATGGGTTTTTTCGCGGTTTATTTTCTGTTGCTTCTTTTATTGAATTCATAGTGGAATACTTTATGTATTTATTTTCATAAATAACTAGGTAAGAGACATTGGATAAGCAGATGAAACAGGATCAAAGATTAAGGCAGAGGGCCTTAGGGTGAAGCTAAATTCTTTAATGCTGTATTCACTTGTATAGCTGTAGAAACCACCCAGTACCCTTCCTGCTTTTTTTCTATGCTGTACAAGGACTAATTAGGAGGAGCTTAGAATCTCCAAAACTAGAAACAATTGACAACGCTAGATGCTGTCATCACCTTGATTAACTGGGGGCACTCCTGTAGAATTAAGACGTAACTACCTTTTAAAAAAGTTACTTTTCTTTATTGTTATGATTGTGTTCATTATTTGTATTGCAGTGGTGCATAGAAGCTCCATCTATGGACCACGAGTCTGGTCACTGTACAAAAACAAACAAATCTTATTTTTACAGTGAAATGATACCAGAGTGGGATGTTGCAAATACTGTAAATCTTCATGCCAGCCATATGTGATGATGTGTCAGGAATTGTATGCTCACTGATCCAGAAAAAGAAGAGGACTTCAAAAGAAGGGTGAAAGAAAAGGGAATAATTAGCTTTTCTTCATGTTTGTTTTCTTCACACTGAAATCTGTTATGCACCTAGGAGTGTTTTGAGAGCTATTTTTTCTCAGATAACTGAGTTTACAAGTGGAACCAAATATTGGTAACAAGGCATAACAAAATGGGATCAGATCTTTGTGATACTACTTTGTAGGCAAAACTAGACAAGCTTCTGTAGCTAAAATGGCAATAAGACACTTCCTAACTTTAAGCGTACTGTGCGAAGATGAGACAGAAGTTTATGTTTACTTTGTAAATAGTTGACTTTTGGGGTTGAAAAATGTACTCTGTGGCTCAGTGTTCACTTTGTATCTTATTCTCTGCCATCCTTTATCTGGTAATATTAACTCATTCCACTCAGTAAACCTAGTCTGCAGATGAAGCATTGTATACCTCATAATTACATTGTGACCTACAAACGTGAAATGCAGTTTATGAATGGCTAATAGTCTGCAAGTCTTTTTAAATCTTAACATGTTGATACCATGACTAATTCTAATCCCCTCAGCACAAGATGAGATATTTTCTTTGTATGAAAATTGTAGGAGAAGTTGGAGAGAAATTAGAATACCATAAACCACTATGTCAAGTTAGTCAGATCCAGATTTGATCCACTGTCATCTATTTTCATTCATATGCTTGTGAAATATCAACTAATTTTGGCAGAGACCTGCTCTGAGTTACTATCAATTTAAAGCTGAGAATCTATCAAAACCATATTTCTAGTTGTAGCAAAATGTATATTTACATTACAGTCTGTGCAACATGAGTAATGTCAACAATATTACAGCGTACATTTTATTCCAACTAGCAACAGTAGCTCTATCCAAGTTCCAGTCAGAGGTACAGTGTAAACACAAAGTGAAGTTTTATGTCCTGCAGTGGTAAGCGAGTGATGTTCTGGTGTGTGTTTGAGTATCTCTCTATATAGCTATTTCAATGGTTCTTGCAGATGTAATAGATTTTTTGTAGCCAATGATTTAGTGTCAGATTCTTTTTCATTTTAGTTATAAACATAGAAAATGCAGTTTTTGTAGTCTTTTTGAAAATAAATGTGATACGTCAAAGACACTAATCAGCAACTGAAATACTTGAATCCTCTTTTTATAGGCCTCTGTGGTCTGTTCCATGGCAAGGAGCAGATTTGTCTCAGGGCAACATGCAGAAAACTAGCATAACCTGAGTCTACAGCAACAACAATAGCAAAATTTAATAAGATGTGATCATTTTGCTTGTTGGTTTCTTTGAGCAAAAACTTGTAATTTGGCTAAAATTGCATGAGATGGCAAGTGCATTATACGTCTTTTTGCTAATAGCTGCTAGAGACTTCATCACTCTGGAGTGCTTTCTTGCTTGCTAAAAGAGAAATAGTACACTTTTCACCTCTTAAAGTGAAGATCATTACCACGTTAAGACAAATGTAAGCAATGCTGTATAGCCCGGATAGAGTAGTTTTCTGAAGATTTGTTGCTTGAAATACAAAAGTCTACTTTTTTTAACATCGATTTTGTTCTTTTCTGGTTTTGATAATTCTGCAAATCTCAGGTTCCCATTTTGTTATGATGAAATTTTTACAGGTTGTTTCTGTATGGACTCTGAAGACTGGTCACATGGTCTGACTGAATTATTGTCTCTGTGAGCTGATACAATTTGGTTTGTACCTATGACACTGTAACTTCTCAATCTAACTGCCTTTAGAAATTTTCAGTTTAACAATACATAACATCTGTATAAATTTTTACAAGTTGATAATTATGAAAATATATTATATTGGTTGGAAAAGACTTTTGAGATCATCAAATCCGACCGTACCTGTTCAATACTTGGCCATATGCCTGGTTTAGTGAATATGGATTCCCCCAATGTGAAATTTTGAGGAGTTTTACTTTAAAAGAAAAATCCAAACAACACAGGACTGGGGAAATAGTCATTGCTGTAAATGCGTTTTGAGGGATCTCTTTGGGTTAGATCTCCGGTCTTGTTTGGAAGAAAAGTAGCCAGTGATATTAGGAAGGAATGTACATTCGTTATTTACTTTCCTAACAGATCTTTGTACATAGATTATCAGTATAGCACACACAAACTCACAAATAATCTGCTAATAATATCATGTGTAGGGCTATTTTCTTACATTTTGAGATCTGTTAAATAATGTTCTTTTTTTTAATATATTAGTACTTACAGATAATAGGAAATACGTCTCTATGACATGACAGACACACACACATATTAAGAGACGGAGGGGTGGGGAAAGAGAAAGAGAAAATTTCAGCAGCTGACAGGAGAAAGATCAAGGGAATGGCAAAATTAATGGAAGGAAAGAAAGCAGAGAATTGAAGATGAGAAGAAAATTAGGGTACCAGGTAGATATAAAAGCTCAAGAACAAAAATACATCTCATGATGCAAGTGTCCAAGAACAACTATAGTGAGGTAATCTGTTTCTTAAGATGAAGTCAATAAAAGCCAATAAAATAAAAATAAATATGTAAAAGAAATGTGAATCTCCTAATTCTAGGAAGAGAGATAATATATCTCTGAAGTAGGTAGTAAAGTGAAGTGAAATCTATAGTAGTTAAGGGGTTATCCAGTGATACAATTAAACTTTAGTAATTAAGTTTTCCACATACTAAAACCACAGACATATAGTTGCATTTCTATGAAGCATTAATCAGTCAGGAGACTAAGGTCCTTAGTATAGATAAACTTTCATAATATGAATGCACACATCCTTGATATCTGTATATTACCTAGGTGTATAAAGTTAAACATGTTTTTAAAACATCACAGTACTGAGGTCTGGATAAGTAAAAATGAGATATAACAAGAAAATTCTGTATCAGATTTGCCAAAAATATGATATCAGAGTATGATGTGTCAAAACTGTTTACAGCATATATGAATAGGAAAGCTCTGAAACGGTGACGGATCTCATAAAAAAATACTTGTGCTATTAGAGAGTTGTGAACTATAATTTACTGTGCTATTGTAACATGATTTATTTAAATATAGCTACTTCCTCTTATAGAGCAATTCTCTTAAAATAGTATTAAAGTTGTATAGAGGGCAGCCCACCATATATTAATGCCAGTTACATATAATAGTTTAAATTTTGGAGGAAAATATTAAGAGGGAACATATTTTCTTAGGCTGTTGCAAAGGTGGAAAGAACTGAAGTAGTTTGGGGGGCAGTTGAGTTAAGCGTAATGCACAATTAATTCAATTGAGCAGAACAACCTCTTAGTCCTATCCTTCCTTTTGGAACCAGTATATCTTTACTGAAACATGTTAAACTTTGTTTTTTTTTCATAAATAGATTTCAGATTAAAAATTTGAAATAAGGATGGGTACAGACATATTCTGGAAGTAGATTTATTGTTACGTGTGATTTTATGTTTTAAGTTACTATCTACCAGAAGTCACTAGTGCTAGCTATAAAAGGACAGCTATGGAGCTATGGAGCAACATACATGAAAAAAGACTACAAATTAAAACCTTCTTTGGTCTTACATGAGTTGCAGATAGTTGGATATATCCCCATTTGTTTTTGCATACGTTTGCTGAAGAACATACCAGTTTGATCTGCTTCTATGTGAAATGTGAGTTGAATTTGCAGCTTTCCTGGTAGATGGCGTGTTTTGAAAAGCTAGTGTAAAACCTCTTTGAAGTTAGAGACATTGTACCATGTTCTGTTGTAGTTTTATTGCACATTTTGTCATGCATGTTTCTGCTCAAAACTCTACCACCTCACATTCCCTTTAAGTTGAATTTTGGTTGCTGAGCGTTGGTATTAGATGACTTGAAATGTGAGAGAAGAATTAGCTATTTCAATCTGTAAATGGGCTTGATTCCTAGGAAGACCATGAATGGTTTGGACCATGGGAAACCTTTTTTTTCTTTTTTAACATGTGGTTTACTTTCTGAAAAACAAAAGCCACACAGTAATAGTTAAGGAGACAAGGACAGAAAAGTCCTTTGCTGGATTTTGTTTGGCAACCAGTGAGTTTCATCTACTTCAATGAAAAATACCATGTAGGCTATTTTGCTATGTTTGTTGTGAAGTATAGTACTTATGACATCCATGGAACTTTATGGTAATTAGAGAAAAAGAATGTGAGAATTCTTGTTTTGTTATTTTTTTTTTTTGTGTATTTGGAGGACAATCATATGGCAAATGTAGTTGTTTCCCAGTAGACAGGTCCAATAGTGTACAGATTCACAAAAAGAATTGGATCCATTATTCAAAGGGTCATAGTGTGTAGCCAGTTAGCCAAATTTTGAAGAGTAAATGAATCATTGGGAGTGTGATGTTCAGGGCTCTAATTGTGGGTTTGAGTATTAAGTTAAAGGATCAAAAAATGATATTCACTTTGGACCATCTGGAGTTATTCAGGTCAGCAGTAAATGTTCAGCAGATTTAGGACTGTTGTTAAGTTTCTAACATTGTTTTCAGTGGAGTGGTTTTTCCCCCCCCCCTCTGTTTATTCTGGGGTGGTCTTAAGGTCAGTAATAGTAGGTGCTTCAAGAAAATATCAGTGTTTTGGGAGAATGACATCATTTCTGTTGTGTGTGGGCAAGCAAGTGTGATAGTCCTTTGCTTTTCTCAGTGGGAGAAATCAGCAAGTACGGTATAGGCAGAAGGTCAGTGGTTCCCAGTCAGAAAGTGCTGACCCTTTGCAAGCTCATCAATATGACTTTCATTTGTAATGACTGTGCTTCAATAAGTCTTTTTTCATTAAAATATGCAAGCAAAGCTGCTCCTTCTTTCCGTGAAGAACGAGATTCTGATTTAATAAGGACCAGCAAAAGGATGTATGTGGAGACTTGCCACTGTTTAAAATGGTGGGAAAGTGCCAAGGAGAGCAATGCGTAGAGCAGATGTGGTGATCTCACTTCTCCAAGACCAGTGTGAATTGGAAGAATTTGCTCCAGAGTTTGCTTGACCCATGAGTCTCTTTCCTTCCCCCTTGATTTGTGCTCCTTCCCAATCAGACCTCATGCCCCAGCACTAAATATAGAATAAAGGCTTTGATCTTGTGGCCCAGCAAGACTGAGCAGCAGTGTGTGCGCAGACACATTTTAATCATTCATATGATGATTGGTGGCTCGCTGTTGTTAAACCGCAATTATTGATCCATTGCTATTGAAATGCATGACTGAGGAAACGTGGGCTGTCACTTGCTGACTGAATAGGAATGAAGTGCAGAGCTCCTCTAACCCATGTCTTCTCATCAGGGTGGTTCAAATCCTGCATGGTGGTGAATTGCTTACCCCGCATTACAAGATATTTGATTTGACCAAAATGTCTAGGTTAACGTGAATGGGTACCTTGAAAATACTCAGGATGGATGATAACTGACCATTGTCCCTATATCTGAGCTGGCTAACATGTTAGTTGCTGCAAAGTAGTTTTGCTGGGACAACAGGCCTGGAGTAAAACTCCTTCCAGGGCAAATAAATCTGCATTAGGTATGTTAATGTTTTACTGAGGAGACGTTTTTTACACAAATTGTACTCTCAGACAAAAAAAATACATACTGCTTAAACTCTGGTTGGTTCAAGACCATTCAAATAATTGAGCCTAAATTGTGTTTGGATAGCTGTTTTGTTGGGGCTGATTTTACTTTCGGGTCAGATTTATGGTTCTGCTAGGCCGTGTGGCACAAAAATGGAGATAAAAAACTCAAGGAAGAAATGCTGGCACTGACTGTAGGTGACAGTGACTTCCTAAGTAGGACATAGGATCGTTCTGTTATCCAGGACCCAATACTTACATGAAATAGGTCATCTTCCCAGAGTTTGTGTTTTAGTTTGAAAAGAAATAAGACAATGAGCAAGCGAAGTCTAAGATGGAACATTTGTTAAAATGGAAGCTGAAGGTCTGAAACAAAACTGCAATTCTACTAACATTTTATTAGAGCCTCTGCCTGTGTCTTTGCTACAACCCTCTGAATGTTTTATTTTTGTTATAATTACAGTATCTTGCCTGCACTTTGTCCCTCTGATCCTTTGTTAAAGCCCAGATCACTATGTGCAGGCTGTGCTTGTGGGTGTGATTTATTGAGTGACAAGTAGCTGTAGGGTAGAACACACGCCTCTGTACCTGAGTAAAGTATTAGACATCACAGAGCTGGGGAAGGGGGGCGAGAGAGAGAGAAGAAAAGCACAGAGCAGTAACACGGCAGCTCCTGGATACAGATCAGACAAGAGGTTCTGCCACAAATCACCTAGAAACTTGTCAGACGCTGCATGTTTGTTGTTTTACACTGAGGGCACAGCCGTAGTCCAAAAGTATTGATTCTTTTCTTTGTACAGAGACAGAAACTGTCAGCTGTAGCAGGCTGACCTTGGTATGGCTCAGACAACTATTCCCTACCCTGCCTACCATATGAACCCCACAGGAAAAGTCCAGGCAAGATATGCCAATGTCCGTTTCACATAAACAAAGAGAAACCCAAGCCTGCCGAAACAGCTCCCTTCTCTCCCTCCAGAGGTCCATGGTAGCAGTTCTGCACCACATTCTCTATGACAAAGAATTCAATTTTTTTCCAGTGTCTCAACTTTCAAGAGACATTAATTCTGCTTAATCGTTCAAGAATTCAAGAATTCTCTACAAAAACATATAATGAAAAAAAAAGCCATTGATACTTCTCACAAAGAGAAAGCACTAGCATTTTTTTTATGGACCTGGTGGGGTAGTGGTAAATGAGCCTGCTTAGCACTAATCACAGGCAGAAACACTTTAATAGAATTGTAATTATTTTTGTTGGTATAGTAAAATGATCCAGGCGTATTGTACATGTAAAAACATGACTACATTTCTGGGAAATATTTGACTTGAATTTAAGCATTCTTTTGCATTTTATTACAACGTACTTCAGTGCAGCAGAGCTGTGTGATGTGTTTTACTGAGATTATTTTCCTCCTTTAAATACTTTTCTCTTCTCCTCCCCAACCCTAAAAACCGTCATTCATTCAGTGGTGAACAGAACTCCACAGTAAGGAGTGCTTTTCCTACGGAAAAGGTTGAGTCACATATTTGACTCCAACAGGTATAACTGGTTTGGTATCTGTGAAGGTACAGGTGCTCTGTAAAGCCTTAATCTATCTATAGTTATCATGTCCTTCAACCAAATGCTAATAGAGCTCTGCGTTCTGACATCACACATTACAACGCACCATCATGCTTTAGTCTGTGAATGATCATGCTTTTGCTGCGGGAATTTGCTGAGCTTAGAAGTAACTCTCAATGCCTTAGTTAATCCTATCATTATTTAAAAACTCATCTAAAACACAATGCTACGTGACATCTGACTGTTCAACACCTTCAGCAGTATTTAGTATCTATAATGTTTAAGGTGCTTTATAAAACAGAGACTAAAGTACTGTGTGATAGTAGGCATTTGTATTTTACTTTAAATAGAAAGTTAATGTGATCAACACATCAAGAATTTCCAAAAGGATAAATGAAGAAAGGAATTTTGTACAGCAAAATGATAGACTATTAGATAATTTCTTTGTTTTAGAAGATGCGGTTATTTTCATTACTGCTACTATTTAGTTATTATTTTAACTTGAAAGCATATTTCATGCTGTATGCAGCTTTCCAAGGAAAATTTTC
This sequence comes from Dromococcyx pavoninus, assembly GCA_033558185.1. Taxonomy (NCBI): domain Eukaryota; kingdom Metazoa; phylum Chordata; class Aves; order Cuculiformes; family Neomorphidae; genus Dromococcyx; species Dromococcyx pavoninus. The sequence goes on from JAUMJL010000578.1 coordinate 1,166,794, forward strand.
AATTCTAATAGGTATTCATTTGACTTTGAAGTATAAACTATAAATTATCTAAATCTAGCTATGATTCTGCTGAATGGCTGTCACTTAACCATATTATGTGACACGGAAGCACTGTGTCACCAAGTCAGAGAAGGTTTATCTTATTGGAAAACGATAATGCAGATTGTTAATAAAAATCCCTCTGCATATGAATCACAACATTTTACAATTTTTTTAAGATGTGTTACTTAAAATAACTTTTGAAACTCATGAGTTTTGAAAATTCATATGTTGAACATGTTACTCAAAACCCGGTTTTGGGAAATGGTTTCTATCTGACATTTTGTAAAGATATTACCATATTAATATGGCTCTTCATTCTAAAAATATGTTACTTAATACGTTGTAGAAAACACACAAAACCCTTTGCTTCAGAGAGACATAGGGCCCCTACGTCTTTGGAATTCTTTCATTGGTTGATCAGACCCTAGAGATTGAAGCAAGGAAAAGATATTGGCAGAAAATGGTTTCCTTCTTTTGTTATTACTCGCTTTGTGCTTTTGGTAGTGTTTTGTATATAATGAGTGGCACTTCTTCCCATTTATAACTACTTTCCCTTTTTTCACTGCGTAACTGCAAAAAAAAAGAAAAGCATTGTGAACAATTTGAAAAACTGACTGAAAATCATCTAAATTGCTGAGACTTTTGAGAAAAGGGTGCAACTGAAACTTTTTTTTAATTGGCTGTCTTGCAGATTGACTGTCTTTTCAATACTGTACGTTGGATAACAAGTGGCTAATACTGAAGCAGAACTTATGGTTTCCCCTCTTCAAGCTGTTTGCGTTAGTTATAAAGAACATAACTAAACTGGACAGTTGCCTTTTTTCCTTATGCTCTCTCTAGTACTCCTGTAATTAAATATCTTTTTGGGTACTGAAAATTAATATTTTAAAAATCTGTTTTCCTTGAAATAAAAAAGGAGATAAAACTGTTTGTAATTTTGTGAGGCTATGGAATAATTTAAATTTGTGGTTTTCAGCATCTTTGTCAGGATTAGAAGTATTTAAAAATCTATATTTTTTTATTGTTCTATGACAAAGTTTTCAATGTGGTGTAGTATTTAGAAATTTAAATAGTGCCAAAGTGATAAACAATTTCTTTATGGCAGTATGCAGTCATGAGCTGGATATGGTTGGCAATGCAATATGAGCAGTATATACCTCAAGTACTACAACACAAAATAAAAGGAGTAGGTACTATATTTTTTTTCTGAAACAGCAGTGAAGCAAACAAAAAATGGTAGTTCATTGGATGTCTTCTGAAGTCCATGTTATACTTAAGAACAAGATATTCTGTTTTCTTTGTGTCTGTCAAAGTCACATGATGTACTTACAGAATTACATTGCTTTTCAAAGTGTCAGCTGAGTTATGCCTTCCCTTGTTAGAGTCATGTTTGATTTCTCGGACAGGGTCTGTAAATCACTATCTAATATGCAGGTCTTTTGAAAATGCACCCAAGGTTTATTGCTAGTAACAGACTAGTGGCCTTATGTGGACTTCCCATGAATAAAACAGATTGATGAGCCATTTTATAGCATTGCAAGCTGTATTACAAATAATTCACCCTTTTCAGTAATTTAACATGAAGAAAGTCTAATGAACTACCAGCTATAATCTGCCAGAGAATTGAGGACACTGCTAAGCTCATAGACCAAGTGATAAAATTTTGATTACAGGCTAGAAATGTAGAGGTTTCTAAGGGCTTTCCATTGTTTTGTGAGTTTTTCACTTTCTTTCTGAATACTACAGTAAACAGGATAGCAATGCAATGCTATCAGAACTTTGACATGTTGTGAAATCTGGTGGGTTTGGGGAAAGGAGAGAGGATATAAGGAAAATTTTCAAATTTTGAACCAACTATGAAATAGATTAATTTTTTTTTTGGTTAAATTTGCCAAAGTAAATCTTCAAAACTGCTGCTTAAATGTAGGGAGTCAAACAGGTAGTATTTAAGAAAATTATGAAAGAAAGAAAAAAATGAATAAAAGTAGAAAAAAAGATGAAAAAGTGATAGTTTCTGTGATGGTTTTTCCTAAAATATGGTTAGCAAACACTCACCTATCTGCAGTTTATACAGATTTCTGCTTTGCTCAGATTTGTGGGGTAGAAGGAAATTTTTCAGAAATACACAAAATCAGGACTTTGAGTTCTTGCATTGGCTATTCACAGCCATAATAGTTTTGAGCAAATGAGTAGCTGTGCACTGTATGGGATAAACTGCTGATCATCAAACACATGACAAAGGGAGAATACATGCCATGTACATGTTTTTATGAATGGAAAATGCCAGTGAGAGGAACAGTAGAAAACTTGTATCTGAAGCAGGAAGGACAGAAACACGAATAAACTGCCTTCCTGGTAGCATTCATGTGCTACCCATTCTCTTTATTCTTTGTTGTTAAACATCTTTCTGTCCCATTAAAATTATGAAGTTACACCAGCTTTGTAAACCTTTTCCTCAGACTTGTCTTGACTAACTTTAGCCAATGCAGTCAAATCCTGATTAAATCAAAATAACTGCAAAAGGAAATTTTAGTGGAGTTGCTCAGGTTCAAAACTGATGCACAAATGATTCCCTTTAGAAGCAATTTGCCTAGAATATATGATTTTAAATCTAATTTTAAATAGAGAATTTAAACTTCATTTTTAAATAAGAAGAGGAATAGATTATACGTTACCTATTAGTTAAAGTGGTCCTAGAGATTTTCTGAAATGGGACTGCCTTCTGAAAACATTTACTTTTATAGCTTAAGAATAGCTTAGTTGCCAGCGTACAGTTAAGAACTCAAATGCAGATTTTAAAATAACATTTTTTTACTATGAAAACAGACAAGGAAGCAAGCAGTTCAGCAGCATAGGAGATCTTGTTCTTGCAGGTCAGGCATAAAAAGACTAGAAGGCAAAGCTCCAAAAACACTTTAATTAATCTTAACAGAATTTATAGAAATGGACTATTTTGCATGAGAAGCCTAGACATTTCAGGAACTGCTACGAATCTGTACGGGGGCTTGTTTTCCTGGGACTTACACATTATGCATCCATAGTTTTCATATAATTAAAAGGAGACACCCCATTAATATCCTGCATACCCCATTAAAAATGGATGGAAAGTGAACTCCCTTTTTTATAATCCGTCCACCCCTGTTCTGTTTCAGATTTGAGAGCCTTCCAATTCAAATGCCATTGCACATTTTATGTTCTATTCTGGCTTACAGTACACCAAGTACTGTAAGTTTCACAGGCTAGTGAATGGGAAGTATAGTTTTCTAATCTAGATAAACAGGACAAATCCTGAAGCTCTTTACAAACCCTACACTGAAGATCTCAACTGAAACGATAGGATTTTTACCTGACCAGGGAGGCTCATACCTTGAAACTAGGCTCAAGTCTTTGAATATCAACCCTCTTGAGACTGCTGTTTGAAATTACAGCAGGACCCACTCTTTGACCATCATTCTTCTCAGATACACAAACTGCATATCAAGGAGTTTAATTCACTGGGAGATCTCTCAAAATAACCAAGGTAGTGTCCCTTCTCTGTAAATATAAAGGTCCTGATTCTGTATTAATAAAGTCTTGTAGTGACTATATTGGCCTGAACTACTCAACCTGCAAAACCCAGAAAAGCCCCTAAAATTTAGCACTATACTTTGCACAGGTCAGAGTTGTCTAAATATTTACCATAATCCTCTGTGTGAATTAGAGAAAATTGCACAGTCTTAACAAGATCTATCAACATCATCCGTGTTATGTATATATATCTCAGACTTCCACTGCTTACACTTTGTTTCCATTTTTTTAATTGTTCTTCTCCTTACTTCTCACTAACTTTTGTTCCACCTGTGCTTGTTTCTTATACCATGTCCATACTACCATTCTTTATTAGCCTGTTGACCACTGTTGTACGACAAAAACACAATATATTTGGTATTTAAAAAAAAAAGAAAAAAACAAACCAGCCTGATCCAGGCAAGCTCAACACAAGAGAGCAAACAGGATTCAGCACAGTAGCACTGCATATATTCCTGAAATCTTATAACCGTTTCCACTTGACTGAGGTTTTCTGTCTTCTGAGCTGGGAGCAGAGCCTGAGCTAACTTTGTGTATATGCACTATTTGTCAATATGGAGCTGAGGTTCTCTTTGGGTCATTTCTATGGGGTTTTACTGCTGTGTCTGCTACTACACAAATTAAAGAATGATGGTGGTGCAGTTTTCCTTCTTGCCCTTGCCTTCTTTCTGTTGCCTTCTTGCCCAGCAGTGCTGAGCACTGAAAAGGAGGAGGAGATGATAGTTGCGTGGTGGAAGCTTCTGTGGTGGCAGCTTCTGGAAGGGGATAGTATCTAGCAGAGTTGTAATTTATTTCAGTCATTTATTTCCAGTAATGAGAGTCCAAAAGGCATCTTGATTTTTTTCCAGAAGGGACAAGACACCTAAAGCACTGCTTAGAAAGGGTAGGAAGTGTTGAAGAAACATTTTAGTCATGCTGAATGCCTAATTTCAAAGTGTTTCTTCTAATTACTGGCTTGTCACTTCAATAAATGTTTTTACAAGAGGTCTTAGGACCTTAATGGCATCCACTCCCTTTCTTTTCCCTCTTTTAAGCACCTAAGGAGACAGTAATATTTTCTTATCATTGTTACTGTTAGCAATTTTTACAGAATTTTCAGGAACAGCTTGCTCTCTTCTTATTTTATTTTTTTATTTAAGTGCCTAAAGAGCGATAACTAATGTCACCAGTTTTCAGATTCACAAGTTTCTATGCATGGAATCAATGTCTTGTCTATGCGCTCACTTGCTTTTATCAGAACCAATTTCAGAATGAACAACCAGAGGAGTAGAGCACAGAAGTTATAATTGCCTTGCTGAAAGTGTAATACAACGTAGAAGTAATCAATACACTTGTGTGAAAAACCTGTGAAAAGAGTGCTTTAAGTGAAGGCTCAGGGTTTATTTTGGCTTATGAAACATTAAGATAAATCTTAACTGTGATGAGCAGGTTTAAGACAAATGATAAATGTTTCTAAGCAATGTGTTAGTGTTTGCTTTGCTTACAGTGGGAGACTATTTGGCAGATATGGCTACGTTCTTTTTCTTTATCCTATGTTTTGGAACCTTACTGAGGAGTATTTTTCTGCTTAAAAAGGAAGCAGGATATTGCTGTGAACCTGAACGCACACAAGTATGTAGGTATTTATTTTATGTGTGTTAGACAAAGGTTTAGATTGCACCTGCTGTTTTTACAGTGCAGATTCCCTAATCCCTCCACTCACTGGGATCTAAGGCTCTGTCTCCAATGGAATATCTCCATAGAGTTTTCTGGAACCATTTCCGCTCTGATATCCTGGTCCCAGGCTGTCTGAGAAGAAAGGGTAGAAAAAGGAAATTGTGGGAGGAGGCACATATTAACATCTTCAAGCATATAAGGGTTCACTTCTGTTTATGACTGAGGTGCCAGTGGCTTCCATGGAGCAACTTTTTAGATGCACTGAATTCCCCAGATGACCTGCAGTGCTTGAAGGAAGGTTTGCTAGAGGAATTTGTCATCTGTGTGCAGTGGGGGATGGGAAAGCATGCCTGTCTTCCTACTGCCCAGCCAGAGACTTATTGACAGAGGGAATGATTTGCAGTCATGGTTATTGGAGTGTTCAAAAGTGAATTTGTAAGCATCTGTCTTGAATCTGTTTCTGTTCAGGGGAGGAAAAACTCCAATTTACAGAATAACAGTGGTTTTGATAAAAAAGCTGTACTTTTAGATTTTAATTGTTATTTGTAGGATATTTTCTGTAAAAGAAGATGCTGACAATACAGCAAATAATGAAATTAACATACTGCATAAAAGTAAAATATGTGGTAACCTTTTATTTATTTTATTTATGTTTTAGTTTTGGTTATTTGAAAATAGTTTTCAGTATGTTAAGAATTAAGAAAGGTCTTAAAAAATATTTAAAATTGCTTTTCAGATTGATACAATCCACAGAAATTGTACCACTGGATTATTTTGCATTGTAAGAAGGACTCAAAAAAGTGTTTTTTTGATAAAACCAAGCTATCATTATCATTATCATGTGGGTAGCCATGCAGTTATTTTAACTAGTCGTGTTTATTATTCATAATTCTTATAATGAGGTCAAACAATCCATCAGTAAGCAAACTGATTTCTGATTACCTCGTTGAAAGCCAGATGTGATACAAAACTATGCTCATGGTACTTCTGCCTAGAATTTCCTAGACATAAAAATGTATTCACATTCTCTGCAGCACATGCTCAATGAGTCTCATGGTTCCAAGAAAGGCTAGTTCTATGGCACATGGAATGAGCAGATAATGTCTGCAAAATATGGAAGGATGATGGGTTTCAGACACATTGGGCTTAGTGCACATGAACAGACCACCTGTACAGTTAACCCTTCCTGAAAAGTCAGACTAACTGTGTAATAGTTGTCCAATAGTTTTTGCAAGCTAGCCAGAGACATAAAATATCCTAAAAGCCATTTGTGAAGTGCATATACAATGGGATTGATCCTACTTGGGGATGCTGGATGTGGTTATGATTTATAGATAACCCAGCAACCCAACTGAAACACAAAGTTGCTAGGCTTTGGATTCTTCACAAAAAAAATAGGATCCCAAATAAGTCGCGAGTTGTGCTGTAACTTCTGCAAATAAATCTCTTAATGGTAGGAATATTGACATAAAATGTGGGGAAGAACGAAAACGAGCTCAGAAAATGACTGCTGCCTGCCAGTGAATTTCACATAGATATTTGTGAAAATGCAGCCGCCATGGCTTTACTCTAGTCAGATCAAAAATAGCTCAGGGAATGTGAATCAGGAGAGTAGTATGAAGAATTTCAGAGAAGTGCCTTCATAGTATCTAAGCATACAGCAAGAATAGGGTAGTTAGTAACCTTCTGAGGTTCCACATGGCTTCCAGAAAAGCATAGGTAACAATTCTCGGTACTTTCGAACATTTCTGTGTCTTTGAGAATTAGTCTGTCCATTATTGAAGAGAATAATTTTAGGAGGTACTGTAAAGGGAACAATCTCACATGTCTGTAAGTGATTTACCTGCTCACCTCTCAAGTGCTGCAACAGATTTGTGGAACTGAGGAGTGCTAGATGTGAAAGCTATCCCACCCTATTTTAATTGTGAGTTTGACATTAGTGTGTAACTTCTTTCCCCTGCTATTTCTGTGGATGTTCCACTCTGCAATGAGTAGAAAACACTTCACAACAGCAGTTGTGAAAGTAAACTTACAAAACTGGGTATGAGAGACTGAAAGAATTCCTTTGGAAGCAAAGGTTGCCTGTGATGGTTCTTCATCTTATGGGTCAAGAACACATTTATGTATTCACGTTTTTCTTACTCTCACAACTAAACTCAGCTTCTGCGAAAAAAACATTGCAATTCAGAACTTTTTAAAACAGCTGCACGTTTGCCCCCCTTTTCCAGCCAAATATTAATGAATATGTGGAAATTAGGAGAAAATTGTTACTTTTTTCCTACTTGAAAGAATTTTATCATGGTAGATTCACTAGGAGCCAGAATTAGGATGGGCTAAAATCTTCATGTTTGGAATTTCATAAAAATACAGTTTTCCAATGTTAACAAAATGTCATACTGACTGGAAGGGGAGAATGTCATTGTAGTTGCACATCCTTTGCAATATTAAGTTAATGTTCATGCATATTTTAAATTATCTACTATACTAGGTTTTTGTCTGTCATATAGGTAACTACTCATTGTTGCCTCTTTGGAAATTTTAAAAAATAACCCCATAAGACATTTTGAACAGATGTAGACACATATGTACATCCAATTTTTCAAGATCATTACATATCCACTTACAGGAGAATGCATTGTTTCTATTTATCTTGAGTGCTAGTCTGTCTTCTTTGGTAACCACTTTGTGTCATGTGATTCAGCAATATAAGCTTAGATTTAAGTTTTTTACATTCCTACGTATTGGAGGTTCTCCTGGGTTTTCCCTTGATACTGTTTTTAATTGTAAAATGTTTTAGAGTATATGTCAAATTAAGATTTTGCTTTTAACTGTACTTTCTGCATTCATGAAGATGCTCATGTGAGAAGAGCCAACAGAACAGTTTTTGACATCTCTTTGGTTTCTGCCACCTTGAAAACATTAATGAAATCTGTGCATTTGACATCTGTGTGCAGCAGTCAACAAGCCAAGCAGTAAACAGTTGTTCTGGTTTTGACATTAGTAATTAGTAGCAGAACACTGAAATTAGAAATTAGAAAAGTATGAACATATTTAAATTTTCTGCCAGTACTTTTCTCACAACAACAGTTAGAGGTCTGCCAGTTTTTCCATGTTAAATAGATCTGACCCAAACTGTACATAATTATCTATGAAAACAGCATGCGATTTTATTCAGAATTTTGTGATGGCTAAACAAGGAAAAAATGACTTTTCTTTGATATTAGATACGTATCATCTGTGAATGGAAACCTGTTTCTCTAAGAATTTGTATTGCTATCTGAAAAATTGGTAACCACTATGAGTGATTACACCTGACTTGTGTTTATGAAACAGGATCTGCCATGAGATTTTCATCTGTAACACTGAACATTTTTTGAGACTGTTGCCCAAACTGTCCATGTAAACTCTGCACATCAGCTCTGCATATACATTTCTATGTACTTGTACCTGAATAGCAAGAGCTTCAGCACATTTTGAGTAGCTGGTTTCAAAGAATCAGCAGAACAGGACCCAAGCATTTGTGAAATTTTGGGACTAGAAATTTTTAGAATTTTATTGGAATGTGCAATTTCATTTACTCAATCAAAGAATTTAGAGCAGTGTATTTTTACATGAAGATTGACACTTGTAGATGTTTATTTAAGTGTGAGGGCAATTTGCTGCTTATTGTACTAGGAAATTAAAACCATTGCAGTATTGTTTATATACCTTGTCATCACCTTTGTGTAAAAGAAAGCTTAGTTTAGTGAGAGGATCTGTAAGAATGAGTAGTACCAAGTTCAGTTTCTTGTTGTTCTGCCTCACTGAATTCTGAGTTTTCTAAATCTATAGAATTTGAACTTTCTTAAAGGGATTTTTGTTAATTACTTCCAGGTTCCACTTGGTATGCCTTGCTTTTTCTGACTATAAATTGGAAATTAATATTCCTCTGAAATGTTTTCAAACTTTGAGTGGCACATGCTGTCTAACTGTAATTTGTTCATGTAATTTTTTTTTTGGTCATGAGATTTCTCGTTTCCTAAAACACTTTCGTGATAAGTCATGAATAATGCCTTAAAAGCATGATTTCACTGTCTTCAAACTGTCAGAACTTTTCTTGTCATTCCTCTGCATTTTTCATAATAAAGGGTGTTGTTGGTATTTACTTCTGCCTTAGTATTTACCTGCCTTCTGCCTTGTTGGGATGCAGATTTCTTAATAGCAATAGAGAAAAGATGCCGATAACACATAATTGTGTTTGCATTACCAGCTCATAGTTGGGGGACACATGTTGGTCTTTGATAGGTAAAAGTCATGTTAAAAGATGAGCTTTCAGTAGCATCCAGATTACACACCTTCCAGGTATTCTTCAATAGCTTATCAGATTTCTGAAACAGTTCTGGTTGTCATGACCTTTGGGGAACACACCAAGGTATTCTGTTTATCCTTGGCAGGTCACTGCTGCATACTTACTTCACTGGAACTGTGCTTTTGATGAGTCACTCGATCTGGAGAGAACTGCTGTCCAAGATATGTCAAAGAATTACACTGTATTAAGGCAGTAGATATACTATCTGGGCAACTGAAAGTCTGCTTTTCTTTTGTACAAAGCATCACCATATTTGCACCTGAGAGAAGTGTTATTCATATGTCAGTGTTGGTTGCTGTTTCTGCTCTAAAATCTTCCCCCTTGTATTAAAGTGTCTGTGTTCAGGCACTGTGAAGTCAGCACTACCATTCCAATAATTTTGTTTAAGGGTTGGTAATTCAGCAATTAATCCTGGCTGGTCTGAAAAGTAGGCATATAAATATCCCTGTTTCTGGAGGCTGTGAAATTGAGGCAGCTGGGAGTTCTTGACTTACCAGAAATGTTAGAGAGTCCACAAATTTGGAACTGGAACAGGAATTCCTGGCTCTCCCTCATGTTCTCAGGCAAGTAGATTTCATCTCACTGCGAAGTGTGTGAAAGCTGATAACTTTATAGCCCAACTGATAACTCTCTGGGGAGATGGAAAGCTCTGCCTTGAAGTTCAACAGATGTTTGAAAGTTTATATTGTATGTGAGCTATGAAGAACCATACTCCTAATACAAGCTTTCTGAATTGTATGGAATTATGTCATAGAGATATAGGTATTTATAGACAGACTTTGTCTAAAACTCCTTAGCAGTGTTGCAATTTTCTGAGAAATTCAGTCTCATTTCCTAAGAGAAAGAGCATCTCATCTAGGTCCTTAATCATTACCTCGTAATAGCACATATATATTTATATATCTATTAACTCAAGGTTTTAATACATTTATCTGACTAATTTATTTAGGTAAAATCCTTAAGCTTTTCCTTCTATCTTAAAGATTCAAATAAACAACAGAGGAATAGGGTAGGTCTGCTATTGTAATAGCTTTTATTTTTCTGGAAGTACTTTTGTTAGAACCTGTTTTTTCTCTCTGATTAAACACTTTATAAATTTAAGGGTTAAATCTGGCCACAGCAAAAGAACAAAATTGCCATTAACTTCAAGAGGATCAGAATTCCAGCCTGAAATTTACAGTCCTGACAGAAAAATAATCTCTCTTGCCTAAACTTAATAGGGAAATCTAAGTATATATGTAAGCCTACTGTCTTCAAGGCTGCATTTATTCCTATCATTAGCATATAGTCCTCCTTGATTTCTGCTTAATGTAAACGTTATATCAAGTGTAATGAAATTGTGCAATGAAATGTAGACAATGCCACCACTATTAAACAAAAATACTGAAATGTTACAAAGGTACACAAAGTTATGATAAAATATTGAACTACTTCATGCTTGTATTTCTTTGTGGCCTCTTGGTTAATTAATTTTACATGACGGGATAAATTAAAGAGACTTATCATAAAGTAAACAATTAAAATCATTAATAACTTAGATAAATAATGATGTTCATGTAGTGAATTGTTATTAGCCTGTGTTTGAAAAAAACATATAGATGAGGATATGCACTACTTTTCAAAGAGGTTGGTCATCTTGTTACCAGTATAACATGGAATAAAATTAATCATTTTTAACTGCAGTATGGATATTCAAATGACTTGTTTCATGAGCTAAGGAACTTCTTAAGTCATAGAGAGGTAGAGAGAGACAGGAATAGGCCTGCCTGTAAGACAGCGATGCAGAGTGTTCATTATTAAATACTGGTTGCTGCTAAAATATGGTTTTCATGTGGAGAAGACTCCATGTAATTCATGTAAATTATGTAAACTGCTACCATATTGGTAGTAGGTTTTATCAAGGGGTGCTAAACACAAGCTAAATTCAGCATAATTGTTTATGTAGACAGCATGTAAGTAAATTGTGGGTATTAAATAGGGATTTTTCAGGGAACTATTTAAATTGCTGTGCTGGTTACAGAGTAACACAGCTCACATTTGCAACAATACTGGTTTTGGCTGAGATGATTTTGGACTGTAGACAGGGAGCAAAAGAAACCAATTTGTGACAAATCACTAACGACGCTCTTCTAAGAACTTGTACGTGTATAAAATACACTTGTCTCTGCACAGGTATTCAAATGTTTAATTTTCCTTTTTGATAGAAGGAAAAGACCTAGTAAAAACTATTCACTCAGAATTATATCTAGGCACCTAATCGTGGTAATAAGGGAAAACTGAAAGAGCGTCTCTATGGCTATGGCATGCTTTTCCAACACATTAAAAGGCAAGAGACTAGAAGACTGTGGAGGACATTTCTATTTACTTTTGATTTAGATGAGACTTTCTGACAAGATAGAAGAGCCTAACTTAGATTAAGAACTGTATTAGAACTAAGCTCAGAATGGCAATCGTAGAATCGTAGAACAGTTTGGGTTGGAAGTGACCTTAAAGATCATCTAGTTCCAACCCTCCTGCCATGTGCATGGACATCTCTCATCAGGCCCATCTGAGATGATGTAGACTTTAGTATTACTTTAGAAATACTTCAGTACTAGCCCACATAATATTTTGTATATGCATTATTTACTTGGAAAGGAGGGCATAGGGTTAGTTTACTAAGTGGGGCAGACTAACTTGAAGATGAAGTTTATTTAAAAGCCAACATAAATACTAGTCAGATAACAGCGTTCGATAGATTGAACTGCAAGCTCCTGATCTCTGATCCTGACTGTGCCATCTATTTACAGACCAATCTTTCAATAACCCTGTTTATTTTTCTTATTGTAGATAGTAATGCTTAATAAGGTAGGTCAAGTATTCTGTTATTGGTAGAATTTCAAAAATAAGAAAAAAAAAAACAATCGAAAAATACCACACGCAAAGCAATTTCTAAAAAAAGTCAACCAGAAAAGACACGGAATGGGCTGGTTAAAAGTATCCCTGCTTTCAGTATGGGTTTCAACTGCATGACCTTCAGAGTTTCTGTAGAGCCTAAATTAGTCTATGATTCTAAAAAAAAAAAAGAAACTCCCGAAACCCTCAAAACTAGTGGCATAAGTACTATATATATTGCGTTCTTGGGCAAAAGTATGCCAGGTATTTCTTACTGAGAAACTGTAGAGTTGCACTTGTATAGCTGAGAGGAAAATCTTTGGGTTTTTTTAATGTGACTGAAAGGGAAAATCCAAGTACACACATGTAAACATAAAACAATTATTTAATTTATAGATTCACGGTCTTCTATGGCTTTTGTTTACATGCCTCATGTAGGGGTGCCTTTGAGCTGCCTATTCTATTGCTTCACTTACTTGGCTCAAGCACTGTATCTCTGCATCACTCAGATAACTTGTTGAAGAACAGCTAACTTTGAGGCATCTTCTACTGCCTTGGATGCTCTTTTTGGGGAGAGAAGGATAACTATTTCCAAATAAAGTCAAGGTGTACCTGAAAGTAGACGGGTTGGTGATTTCAGTATGAATCTGCCTCTCAGAGAAGCAGTGAATAGTGTGGTCATGTTCAAATCTATTTTTATACTTATTTTTCTTACAAGACATATGATGCTCTAAGATTGACTATTAGGCAGCTATCAGTAGCTATCACTTCTTTTCATAGTCACTGCTGTGAATCGTAATCTGGCTTAGTCAAACTGTTGAGTTGCACATAAATTTTGATTTATAGAAGGTGCTTTTATAATCTACAGTTTCTATAAATCATACAATTGCTGGAAAAAACCCCTGTAGTTTTCAATTCAAGCAGACTGACCCTTTCTGGAAATCAAAAATGAATTTTGCAATTGACTAAGCCATATGACACTGTGTTTGAATCATGAGAGATTGGCTTAATGCTTCAAAACCTTTTGTGAAGAAAAAAGAAGATATTTGATTTCTCAGTTTAATTCTTCTTAGCAATTCTTTTGCTATAATTGTTTTGTTTTGTTTTTTTAAACATCTGAATGTCTAACAGTTATTTGATAAACAAACATTAATTGAAACAGGACAAACAGACATTCTGCTTCCCATTCAGGGAAGTGTGCACGTATATATTTTGTTCTACTCAGGAAACCGTAGTTAGATGTTCTAACATACAGGGTACTGTATTTTATACTGTAGTTTTTTGGATTCACTTTATGTTAAATTGAATTTCAATTTCTATGAAATGTCCATTTCAGAAAAGAAAGTAAGTCACAATATTAACTAAAATTAGACATTGTTAATATGGTTATTCAGCACTCAGTAGACATTTGATAAGAGGGATTTAGAAATAGCTGTATAATTGTAAATGAAATTATAAGACACCATGCAGAAGTTATCCCTCCTGTATTGATGCTGGATATCTGTAATAGTCTTCTCTCAGGTCTTTCTTTTGATGATTGACTGATTTTGGGTTTTTTTTTTAAATTTTGGAAAATGAATGGTTACCATTTTTTGTGTTTACAAAAAGATAAAGCTTGCATTACAAGGTAATGTAAATTTTAAAACTTATTTAGTGATAGCAGTTTATTGTTATTATTATTGTCCTTTATTTGATTCTACAAAGATCTGCTGAAGACTTTTTTCATTTTAAGAGGAAATACTTTTTAATAGTATGCAGTTTGAGGTAAACCAGTAAATAGTTAAAACAAACCCATCTTCTGCCCTACAGCTAAAAAAGGTGATTTTCAAGTGTGTAAAGAGCTCAAGGTTTTAATTTCCTTTTAGCTTATGTCAACTAAGCAACTGTACAGTTGATGCTGCTGGTGCAGGGGTGATGTTAGGGCAATATACTAGATGCCTGAAAGACTTTGGCATAAACTGCAGTACACGTCCCATCAAAAAAAACCCCTTTAAAATTCTGATTTATCCAGTGCAGCTCTTTAGAGGGCATGTGTCTGAGTTGTATTCAGTCTATCTTACCAAGAAGGAGAAGGTGGACAAGAATTTCAGCATACTTCCCTCATGGTTCCCAGTTTTTCACTGCTGGTGAGACGCTCAGTTGTAAGAATAGCATCAGAGTTACCTTTGGTATAAGAAACACAGTTATTTGACTACAAATAGATTCAGGAGCTGATATCCATGTACTAGAAAGAGATGAATACAAATACCATGAAGCGGATTTCTTTACCCTTTGAAAATGGAGTAAGTTCAAGCTCCAAGGTAGAATACATGGCACATCTAGGAATGAATAATAATCTGAACAGTTCTTAAAATCATGGTGCTGTATGATATATCAAAGCTGACTTGAGAAGTTTCTCATCATTTGCAAATAGTGTTAATTGAAATTTTTCTTTATTAGTTGATCTGTATGACTGGAGACCTGTATAACTGACATCTGTTTAACTGGACTTGCGGTTCATGTGTTGCTCTATTTTGGCGTGACGTCACAAGTGTGTTGGGCAGGGAGAGATCACAGTATATGTAACTGTATCTTAAACTATACTTAAAATAATTTTCCTACAAAGTATATGTGTATACAAAATATATAATGGCACAGCACTGCATTAAAGTGTTGTTTGCACTTGACAGGGAGTCTCTCAATAGCTCACTTAATGATTTTACTGCTGGGGGTAATGTGACCATCCCCAGTGAGAACTAAAAGCCTTAAAGCTGCTCAACATGTTTACAGTGTTTGTGTGCATATGCATATACTGTACCAAAAAACATCACCAAAAGGGTACAGACTGCTATGGGTCTTGCCCTTTCTCACGTGCTTACCAGATACATATTGAAGGAGGAGCATCTGTGTCTGCTGGAAGATCTTATGATAGATGTGTTATATACCTATTATGGGATTTTCAGGAATCCACCAGGAAACCATTATTTAATCTAAATTTTTTCAAAAATTCTGAAAGAGGTGTCATTAATGAAAAATCAATTTCTGTCAAAATCTTCACCCTTTCCTGTATCAGTATTCTCTAAAATGCATATCTATGTGAGCTGCAAGATAAGTAAAGACCAATTCTGGACCAGGATTTTGACTTTTTAAAGAACCTTGCATTTCTGCAGGGATGGAAGAAACATGTTGGGTTTTTATAGAGATGAGAGGGCAAAAGCAGACTGAATCACAGTGTGGCATTCAGTACTTCATTTTAGATTGACTAGGAACATCAAGCTTGCACATCACAACACTTCTTATGCAAACGAAAGTCACTCCAAGTCAATTCTATCTTTTTTTTTCTTTTCACATTGATTTACTTTTTTCTCCACTCCATTTCTGTCAAGTATCTTAGAGTTACATTAATTCCATTACATGTAGAAGAATCAAGAAATTGTCCCCATCAAGATTTTTAAAAGCCTTTCTGAAACACAGCCGGAATAGTTTTCAATAAAGTACGTGCCATTAGAGTGCATAAAGCATTGTGCTGGTGTATAACTTTTACTGGTTTTCCTGTTGGGGTATTGTATGTAATTAGAGATTAAGAAAGTTATTTGTGAGTTTCACAGCTTCCCTAGATTTAATCTGATAAAATCTTGGGATCTCAGGACAACGTTCCTCCTCCACCCTCCTTCATTCGGGAAGACCATTCTGTGCTTTTAGATACAAATTCAAATTTATGGACATAGGCGTGTTTTAAGCATATGCACATCTTTTGCTGTGCGTTAAGGTGTCATGCAAGCAGAGCAGATGGTTAGATGCATACTCTGGCTCTTTAAATTTCCTGACTTGGACTAGTTTGAAAAAGACCTCCTTATCATTTTCTTGAAACTCAGTTTCCTGAATCAGCGGATTTTCTTTCCCTTTGAAACTTCTGAAACTCTGAACGCTGTCAAAACAAGATGGCTGGCAAGTTTTAGGGACAGAGGAGAGACATAGACAGAGACAAAGAAGCCCCTGAGAAGGCAGACAGACTTATATTGCTTGTGGTTTTTCAGTACAGCTGGTTTCAGATGTGTCGGCCTTGTTCTGCACTGGTTCCACTGCCAAAGCAAGACTGTCACAGCTGGTAGTACTTACTGCACTTGCGGGAAAGTATGTGATTCATTAGTTGGAACCGTATGTTTTTCACCAGTTCTGGTCATGTTTTTGTTAGGATGTGGTAAAAGCATAAGCAGGGGGTGAAGGGACAATGGAAATATGTGACTTGTTAAAGATTGGCCCTAACCAGTTATTAGCTAAATTGTATACTGTTAAAAAAAAACCACCAAAAAAAACCCCGAAACCACTGAAAAAAGCCCCCAACATTGCTCATAAGACAAATGATTTAATTCTTTAGTTAAGGTCGTGTAGTCATAAGTAGTAAAAATTTGTCAACATCAAGTCCCTTTTCCCCTCTTTTCTCTTAAGTGTCATGATCTTTTTATTGAAAACTGTAGTATAGGAAGAAGTCATGCAAGCAAAAGACGTTCATTTGTTAAAAACCAGCCAGACTGGTTTAGAATTTTGAGTCTTTGAAAGGAGGTAGCTGCTGCTGTTGATAAAACACAACTGTGGCATAAGGCTTGTGAATAATGCCTGGTAGTTTGGAATACTTGGTGGAAGCAGAACTGTAAGTGGGTGTTCTTGTGCACACACACAGTAAAACAGACAAGAGTATACAAAGAGATGTAACAAGCTCTGTTGTTTACAATTTTTTTATCCTGGAGTAGCATTTTCCAATATTTTTGAGTGTTGGAGAAAGTTTTGTATTACTGTTTATTTCATAGTTGTTTGGATCTAAACGCAACAGTTCAAATGAGAAAAAAAGGGCGGGGGGAGGGGGACAATACATCTGAACCAAATATTGCTATAGACTCAAGCTGCTAGTATACCTTCTCCCTCCTTCATAGCACCAATGAAATAACACAAAAGCTTCAAAGCCATATGTTTAAGAAAGTGCTTTCAAAAAGAGTTCCTCTCTCTACCCCTCTTCCCCCCTTCCATCTCATTTTCCGTCCCAGCCTCTTAACACGTATACGCAGCCACTGGACTTTATAGAGCTGGAACAGGTCTGTCTCTGATAATTAGCTCAGCTGGCTGCAGCATAAATAACAGAATGCACTTAGGGGCTGTAGACTGTGACATGGTTTAACAGAGCATAAAAAGGTGCATCTGTTAACATGCCTGAATTCAGTCACCTTACTGTCACCCACAGAAAGACACCAGCTCTGAAATGTACGAATGATATTTTGCAAACAAGAGGCCAGTATTGTATTAAATTAAACAGACTGTGAACGTGGAAAGTGCTGTCTCTTAAAAATTGTGCTGTCTTGGCTTACAGTGGTGTTGCAATGAGTCCCTCCAGTATCTATTAGGATGACCTGTGGCACTGAATACTTCAACACTGTTCTGGCTAGTATTGTTGACCTTTGTCAGCTTGATAAAAAAGCAGAGCCTAGAAAATGTGCTTGTCATTTTTAGTGAACCAGGAGTCTGGAAAGCATGGGGAAGGGGAGGGGGCTGCAGGGAAGCATAGATGCCGACAGCCTGTTTTTGTTTAAATTAGATGCTGAACCTAGGATAAAATTGCAGTCTGCTTCCCTTTTCCTCCCCAGCAGCCCCATGTCTCTCACCCCTTTCTTCCCCTGACTGTTACTGCTTGATTTGAGGTCTGAAATAATGAGGAATGTCTGCGTGATCAAAGTTACTGTCTGCCTCCTGGTCTCCACAGAAGCCCTGCTGTATGTGTTTGGTAGGCGACAAACAGCTTGTTGTAAAGTGTTTGAAGGTAATACAATCACAGTTCTGTTATGTTCTTTGAACATTTTTTAAATTCAGTAATCCTAATGAAAAAATACATATTAAACCCAATTTTTGCATTTATTTATCTGTATAATGATTTTAAAATTATTTTCAGGAAAAAGATTACTCCAGCAGGGGATATAGCCAAGCAAACTTCAAAGAACTGATAAGTTCATCATATTATAGATGTATAATTCCTTTGAAAATGTTCATTAGGGTCTACCTAGCTCTGTCCAGAGACTTAACAAGGTAACAGGGTATTTGTTTTCAGAACACTCGTTTGTGCTAGACAAACCATTATTTCTACAGCATGATTATTTTTAAATATTATGTCTCTTATTAGTATGTTTTGTTTTTTCCTATACATAATATTCTTAAGAGGGACAAATGAGTGCCTTATTCATTAGCAGGTGATGTAATGCCAGTGGGAGCTAGTC
Organism: Dromococcyx pavoninus; assembly: GCA_033558185.1. Classification (NCBI taxonomy): domain Eukaryota; kingdom Metazoa; phylum Chordata; class Aves; order Cuculiformes; family Neomorphidae; genus Dromococcyx; species Dromococcyx pavoninus. Next base: position 1,185,520 of record JAUMJL010000578.1, read on the forward strand.
CCACACAGCTTGAACAAAAAATTATTCCATTTGCCAGTAACAGAAAGTGGATGACCAGGAGGTGTAATGCATTCTCTACTGCATTTTGAAGTAGTTACACTGGAAATATCCCACCCAGTTGTGCTTGGCCCTTTAGTTGACATTGGGCCACACCTGCATTCCTAACATCCAGACCTATCTTTGTTTTTGCCAAATGTCTTTTTACCCACGAATATCTTCAGGGGAAAAAAAAAATAAGCCCCCCCCCCCCCCCCAGAAAACCCAAGCATTAGCATTTACCTTGTTGCTTGGGGAGAGGGATGGAGGAGGGAAAGAAGCTGCTATCAAGGAGATGATAGTGCCTTAAAATCCCTTTATCTGAGCACTATGAAGTTATAATAAGCCAGCTGTGAAAGAAGAAAAAGGCTAGTGAGCTCTTTTCAGTTATCTTGATTTTTTTTCCCCAGTCATGACTTTTCCCCTCCCTTTTTTTTTTCCTTCCTTTTCTCTCCCCTTCTTAATCTCAAGGGAGTTTCAAAAGAAGTAAACCTAGGGAAAAAAAAAGCTGAGGTTTATATTAGAAGAAATTAAGGTTAATGATCATTGGCTCATTTTCATATTCCGTGGGTGTGGATGGAGGAGTAATCACTGCAGGTGGCCTTGCCAGCTGAGATTTTCTCTTTGTCATCAAGAAATTAAGGAGAGTGTAGGGATTGAATTACCACAACTATTTCAGGGCTAAACATATTTTGTTTCCCCATTGGCTCTGGTTTAAGGACAGAAAACTTGTTTTAAATTTATCTGAAAAAAAACACAGTTAATTCCCTATATATTCTGAGATAATCTGACTGAATGTATAAGAATCTGTGCTTGTTCACATGTATGTCTAGTGTAACCTTGCAAATAATTTTGCATGTAACACACTGAAAAACAAAGTCTTTTCCTTAATTTGCTCTGACAGTTTATGTTTTTGTGCCCAATTACCACTCACTTTATTGAATGTTTTAGAGCTGCATATTAAAAAATGGGCTCCGATTGCTCCATTTGGCTTTTCAGATGCCTGTTATTACATGTAAAGGTGCTCCCTTCTAACTTCTAGAGGATGTATAGAATTAAAGGAGTTCTGTTCAGTTAGTAAATGAAGGAGTAGATTTGGATAAGGAAGTCTGTCCTGGCCCTGAAAGGATATCTAGTGTGCATTCACATCTTAGTCACAGAGGAGACGGTCTTTAAGAAAAAATGTGTTTGAGAAAGAATAAGGAAATGACAAATAATTCAGACAAACAAGCCCCTAATAAATCCAACTTAGAAGTCTTCTGCATCAATGATATTTTGTGTCTAACGTTGCTGGAATAGATTAAGGTCAAGAGATTTCAATTTAGAATACAGAAAAGTCGGAAATAAAAGTCAATGGGAGTCTGTGAAAGGTATTGAGTAGGAGGAGAAAATTGTAGTCATAGTATTTTGAATTGTGTGTGTTTGTATTTCTAACACATCCATTTGCCATCCATGCTACATCATGTTTGACTAGAAGGGAAATCTTGCTACTGAATACGTAGTTTTAGTTTCAGAACATGATGCAGTCAGAAACAGAGACTGTTATTTTAGCAGTAAATCTGTGTGGATGTTATATTATAGGTAATATAGTTCTAGTTTAAAGCAAAGACTTAAGACTACAGTGTATACTCAATGTTGTGGGTTATTTTTTAACGAAGCTGATGGCAATCCCCCACTCACACTCTTACAGGAACAACAGTTATTTGGCTTTGCAAAAGAGACAGTGTTATAGATTTAGTTGCTATTATTCAAAATAAAATATTATAGCATCAGGAGGTTTAACTGGTAGAATAGGGGGTGCATTTTGGTTCCCATGGTCCACTGCAGTAAGAGTCAACATGCAGCTGAATATTCATGAGGCTTTCTTTTATAAGAATAGTTGGTCTGCTGCTGCACCTTTCCATGGTTTATTAATAACTTATGGACAGCCCACTCCCAAGCTTACAGAGGGCAAGAATACTATAATGATTGCAGTACACTCTCAATAAAAAGACAGAGATGGTTTATTGTAGCAGCACAATTTGCAATGCTGTAGTTAAGGTATCAGTAGCACACTGTACTTAAAGTTGTATTGGGAAAACTTGAACTATAAATCCTATTTTTTTCAGAGTTATAAGTTGTATGTAAAACTTCATTGTAGGCTGAAACATGACAAAGAAATATCTGACTTCAAGCAACTATTTTTTGGCGTAATCTTTTAGCATATCCTTTTATCTTTTATTATTTTAAGTCAATGCATACAGGGGCAATAATATGAATGTTACCGTTTCAAAGCTTTCTTATTCCTTGCTGGTGAAACTCAGAATGAGCTTAAATTTAAACTCGAAAATATTGGCATATTATCAGTCCATAGCATAGTCTGGATGTTTCTGGCATTTGTTACTCACGTAAAAAGAAGTTTTTGAAAACACACCTTGTATTAAGAAACCCTGATGTGGATAGGTGATTACAATTATGATCCATAGATAATCTCACTAGAGAGGGGGAATGATATGGGAAAGATGCTGAATTAAGAATAAAAATAAGATCTTTTTCAAGAAATATTTTCTGCTCTGAGAGGTATTTGACCTTGAGCATGATTTTTTAAGGTTTTTGAGATGCTCACACTATACTACCCAATCAGATTATGTAGTCATAGTTTGTAAATTTTATCTACAATACATAAAACATATTATGTGTTCTTTCGTCATTTACTAATCAGTTAGGAGCTTAACACTTTCTCTAGAAGGGCATGCCATGTTATTTCACTGTTAGCCATTACAATGCGATTCTGTACTTTCAGAGAAGCAGCCAATTTTACTTTGTATGTTACACTTTCACTCTAAGTAACTTTGACTGCTGAGGCTGTGGTTGTGAATCCTCCATTAAATTAAGGACTGATGATGCACACTCTTGTGTTTTAAATGCAGATAATTACATCCCATGCATTGTGCTGAGCTAGTCAGTCAGACTTCTATTTTCTTTCTTTCTTATTCTTCTTTCTGTGTGAGTATCTTACAAATTTTAAGTTCACTAACACAGCGAAAACCTGAACCATGAAGTTGAACTGAAGAAATTTTACCTATTAATCACTATCCAACAAGACTGGGGAAAAATATCGAAGAATGATAAGAAATGTTTTATTTTGAGGCTTTCCCCCCATTTTTTAGTCTTGATAAACTTAACACAGGAGCACTATCATTTGGTGGAAGAAATTGCATGGTTTTTCATTAGCTTTTATGTTTTTTTTAGTATCTAGCACACTGCCCTCCAATGAAATCTCCCTTGGGAATGCAGTTTTTCTTTTGTGATTAAAAGTACTGAGGTACTCTGGTTCAGGGAATTACTAGTTAGATACAGAATCTTTCTGCTTTAGGTCACCAGTTTGAAATCAGTCCAGGCCATAATCAGACTTCTGTTAACGTCTGAGGGCAGCATGGCATTCTCAGCCCAGTTCTCAGTACGCACAGTTTTTCTCTTCTTCTCTTCTCTGGTTGTTCTCTCCTGGATTGAGCTCCTTATGTTGAGCAACCATTCTGCCAAGTTTAGGTAAGTTCCATCTTCTACACTTGGATCCAGTTTACCCTCACCTAGGAAAAAATGGTCCACAGTTACTTCTTTTATGTTACTTACTTGGGTGTAACACTACCATCACAACCATCAGTGATGTCCACTTTTAATATTTCAGGATACTGTGGGGCAGGAAGATGCATGCCTCAAAAAATTGAAAAGAAACAAAAAAAAATTCTCCTAAAATAAACAAAAAATTCTCAGTCCTCTTTCTGCCCTCCCTTGAAACACAGCTGTGTTGTGCAGGGTTTTATGGATTAAATGCTTGGCAGAGGTGCTGGAGTTGGTAGGATTTCAGTTTACAGTGAGACAGCCTCATCCATGGAACTCGCTTAATTTCATTAGGCTCTCCGATCTTTGGCTGGCTACCTTTCTGGTCATTCATACCTGTCAGGAAAGATGAGAGGGGTAAAGTTAAAATGAACAGGTTTTTTTGTATAGGGCATGGAAATACTTCTGTTCAAATTCTTGTACAATCAATCATGTGAAGCCACAGAGATGTGTTCTACATCTTTGTGGAAATAAAAACCAGGAAGAATTCTGGATGATTTTTGTGAAGGGTCAATCACTGCAGCCTTTTTATGGATAAGACCAGTGTGTTATGTGGCTTTAATCTCTGTATTTGGGTACAGCAAGAAAATAAAAAAGAATACATACATTGGCTAAATTGTTAGTAATCACAGCAGGAGGCTGAAGGATGAAATGAGCCATGGAGGGTAAGCTCCTTTTTCAGCTGGGAAGTTGACCTCTCTAGGTCAGGGTTATGACATGCTGTTAGACCGAGCAATGTATAGAAGCTTTACTGCTGCTACCTGTGGTGGTAGAAAAAAAGGGGACCTGTAGTTCTGAGATTACCTGTTCATCTCTTCTATGAGCATTACATTTTCCCTTTACAATCACAGATTTTTTTTTCAAGTGTTAATGTCATTCAGAGCATTTTAAACACCAGCAGGTTATTATTAAAAATATTTCATATAAGGTTAGAAAATATAGAGTAGGGTACTAGCTGGCTTTGGCTGGAGATAGGCAGGGTGGTGTAATGGTCCTTTCCTTCTCTAACATTTATGATTCCAGATTTTATAACTGCTGAGTACACTTTTCAAAAAAGATGAAAACATCACACCCTTTAGCATTAAAATAAATAATTTAGAGCAGGACCTAATTGTGCTCTCAGATCTGCATGGTAGAAATAATCTCCATTACTCTGCCATCCCTTTGTACAGTTAACATTGATCCCTAGATGAAGGGTGCGGGATGAGGGGCAAGTCTATATCTTGAGAATCCAAGATGAGTCCACTGCTTTACATCTCACTAATGACTTCAGAGTTCATTCACATAACCTATAAGCAAAACTGAAAGACAGCATGGGATAGGCATAGCTCTGAGTTTCCTGAAGTCTACCTGTAATTTGAGTCTTAGATACCTACTTATTTTCTAGTACGTTTTGAAATTTCCTAAATAAGTGTATATTTCATACATAATACTTTTTCTAAAGAGTATGAGAAGATGGAGTCTGTCCATGATATGTTTTTCATACAAAATTTGTATCTTGTTCTTCATAATGAAATGCATATACGATAAACATATTTTTCCAAGTCCTTCCAGTTTTGAGAACTGGAAGTAGTCACACATTTTTTCTGTAAAATTTGCTTTGTCAGGTGCCTAAGGGTTGCACAAATATTTTGTTACATTCTCTCCATTCCCTGGTATGTAGTCACACTTCCAGAGGTTGAAATGGCAGTGTAGCAGTTCTGCTTTAGATAACCAGTTTCAAAATTGCACTTGCATCACTGCAGGAGAAGAGTTCGTATCTAAATAGGTACTTGTGCAATTAGATAACTACACACTAAGCAGTAATTTGCATAAGTAATGGCCTTTCTTGTAAGCATATAGGGTAAGAGAAAAAGCCACCCTTTTTCTCCTACCCTGTTTGCTTACAAGAAAGGCTCATGGCTGCTGCCCATCTTTAAAGATTGCTGCCAGAAATGGCTCAGTTTTCTTCGTGAGTAATATTTAGCAGGATTTGTTTGGAATACTTGAGAGACTGTAAACATACTACAAAATCATGTTAACACAAGATTATCTTATTAGACAAACCTCTTGAATTGCTTAGGAATGCTTAATTTGCTAGTACAAGCCAAGGTCTTAGTTCATTTATTTATTTGCTTTCTTTTCGCACCCCCCCCCCCCCCCGCCACTCTTTGATGGGGAGGGGGAAGGCATAGGGAACTTCTTTTTCTCTTTTTCCTTAGGAAAAGGCATCTTGTACTATTCTTTAGCCACAGAAATGTTACAGACGGTACTATGGGAGAAGATAATATTGCTCTCATGTTTTCCCTCTGAGGTTGAAGGCAATAGTGCCTGTAGTTGGCCAGCCTGTGGCTGTCCACCATCTGTGTGAGGAATTCACAATCGCAGACAAAAGAAATTGGCAAAGTCTTCTTTCTATCTGTTCTCCAGAGCCTCAAGATAGCCATAAAACACCTGGACAAAATCAGCAGGTGATGGCAAGGGAAAGAGAATGATCAGTCACAGGCATTGTTGAATCCTTTGAACATTACTTATAGCTTGGACACTGCTGTCACCAGACACAGTTTGATCTTTGGTGAGCTTTCTGGAAGTGATTTTTTTCCCTGGCTGAATGACAACGGGGGAACCAGATAATGCTGTGGAGGCAAAGTAGAGTTTTCCCATGTTGTAATTTTTATCTCACCTTGTAATTCTAGTTTTTGTTACCTGTATTTGCACTTAAATAATCACAGAGGAAAACAAGCAGATTTTCTATGCAGAAAAACGTCATATCTTTTTACCTTTTTGATCACCCTAACCAGCAGTGCTTAAGTGTGATTTGTGTCCCAAAATTAAAACAAATGACTTAAAAATTGAGATCCATCACTGTCTTTATTTTCCATTTCATGTTGCTTTACACAAAAATCGAAACAGACAATTTTCAAACTGAGGAATGCAGTTTTCTTCCAAGTGTATTCTTGTGTTAGCCCACTCATAACAGAACTGATTTTCTTGCTAATTTATGATTTCTTAGAACTCACTATTGATCATCAGTTATGACCTTTACGTAACAGTCTAGAAACATAGTATGACTCTGAAACTCAGAAAATGCTTGCCTTTAATTCATCATGTTTTCTTGATTCCTTTTCCATACAATATATGTTTTTTAGCCTGCACAAACTAAAACATAACAAAAATTCATCTTGAATCTAAAATGAGAACAGAGAAAAGCAGTGACAGATTAATATATCTAGAAGAGCATCTGTACATGAAACACAAATATAGCCACAAGAACCTATTACCTTTCGTAGGAGGGATAAAAGCTTCCTAGCCCTTAGCATTTTGCCAAATGGAGTCTGAATTTCAGTGCTTGGGTGTTTAGCATTAAGGTTGACGGTTTTGCCAGTAACAAGGGGTTAAGTTTGTAGCTGATGTTTTGTTGCATTCCCAAAGTGAAGTCTAAACCGTATCAAAAAGCTGCTGGATCACTTCACACTTCAGCTGTCCCCTGAATCCTGCTCCCTCCTGTTGGTGTCTTCTCTCTCCTCCCTGAAAATACAACTCTTCTTAACAGAGCTGGTGTCAAGCTTCAATGAATATAACACTGTCTTACCTAGTGTATTAATCCTGCACCCTTACTTCAGACATACAGCTTGTTCATAAAGCCTATGTGTGGATTTGTGCGTGCCTGTGTGCCTACATGAGTTGATGATGTTTGTTAACCCACTATTTTAAGGAAGACAATGCTTCGACTGTTCAGCTTTTTCTGTAGCCTCTATTACAGCTTGTAATCAGTTCATGTGATCCCTAGGAAAGTAAGGGTAAGATTCCTGATTAAAATATTATTTAAAGAAGATTCTCTTACTTCAGTGCAAGGTCATTTGTTGATAACTAAAATTAAGAAAACTTGGTCTTCACTCTGGTTTCTCAATGTGGAAAGTATATATAGCATCCCTACAATGCGTTACCAAAAGTGTTAATGTCTTATAACAGCAGTAATCGTAATCCTTTTACTCTAGTTAATCATGTGATAATCTGTTGGTAAGTCAGAAGTATTATACCATTTTAAATTCATTGTGTCAGCTCAGCCGAAGTAACTGGCATGGTGCTATAAACATTTGAGCAAAGATTTGTTCAAACTAAAATAATGATGTCATACAGTAAAGGATTTTTGCTAGTTCTACATTGCAACTCTAAGGTTGTTGTTAGTTTTAGATCTTGGACAAAGTCGTTTGAGTTTATACAGAAATAGAATACTGCTGCTGTTTTTTTAGTGTGTACTTTTTCTTAATTAAATTTCCATGTTTACTACTTCTCACTAAGCTGCTAGGGATAGTTCACTATCTGAAAGATTCTTCTACTTTTAAACTTTTATTCCTGTACATTTGTGACTGACGTTTATTTCCTGAGTTTTCCCGATGCTTCTAGCCAATGATGGAATTTAGCGTATTTATTCTCTTTTAAATTCTGTCTTTTGTTGTGTAATCCAAAGTAATTACCTAGGCTTTTATCAATCCTGTTGCTTAACCTTGCCTCCTTATGGTTTTATATTTAGGAATTTTTCTGTGTCCCTTCTGCAACTCTTCTTCACAGCATAGTTCACATTATTCCCTGCAAGGCTGAATCAGTTGCTACCACTCTGAAATTAGACAATTCAGATCAGACTCAATGCAAATAGTGATAAAATTTGGTAAAAAGAATAATTTGTGATCCCTCTTAGTCTTACGTGATAATTGGGCATATTCTGTTTTACGTGGTTTTGTCTTCGGTAAAAGATTTCAACAATCACCTATGTAGCAGTGAAAATTTCCTCTTTTTTTAGCTATTAGGATAGCACATATACAGGTTTATTTCCACCTGTCTAGAATAGTTAGAGTTAGAAACCACATTGTCAGAAGAAAGCCACATTGTCAGGAGAGAAATTGTATTTCATGTTGAAAATCTGAATACTTTATCAGAGTTCTGTCAATCTCAGTTACTGGGAAGTTGTTTCTATGATAACAGTTTGGAAAATTGCCTTTACATTATAAATTTGAAATTTGAATTTATTTTAGATTACAAATCTAAAGATATAATTTTAATTTATTTTTACATGCACTTAAATATCTTATGTCTCCATGGAAATTTTTCACATCTTATGCACAAAGCAAATTTGTGTTTAACTGTGAAGATTTACTCATATTCAATTTAGTACTGCAGGTGTAATTTAAGAAACTCTTGAGAAAATGCGGACCTAAAAACTAGTCATTATTTTTTTTATATGGATCTAAGATTTTTGACCTAAGATATGGATGTGTCTTTTATTTTTTTAACTATTTAAATTTGTTTTGCATTTCTTAGGAATTGTACTTAAGACCAAACATATTCTTCAATAATAATGAACTTTTGCAGTAATTTATGAAATTTATTTTCTTTATTTTTTTTATTGAGGATGGTATTTTTTCCCCTGTGTTTTAGTACTAAACCTACCAGTCTGACTAACTGATTATATTTTGTTTAGCCATCCACTTCAGCTACAGAACTGAGTTTTATTAGTGGAAGACTTAACAGAAAATACTGTGGTTACACTTGTGTTGTGGTGTTTGAGGGTCAGGTGAAATATGATCACAATGCTGAGAAAGCAAAACAGAGGACATAGAGAAAGTATTTTCACATAAGAAAAACAAAATTAATTTCCCCTTCTGTGTTAAAATCTAAAAGTGCATATATATATATATATAAAGTATATGTAAGTGCACTTTCTCTCCAAATACCCTCACAGTCTGCTTCTTTCTCTTGGATGCTGTGTGTGTACTCTTCAGTGCTGGCAAATTCTGTTTCCTGACATTCATGATTTATGACCTTTTAATTTCTAGTAGATGAATTTTTTGTCGTGAGTGAATGAAGCAATGTGGTCTATACTCTGCCTGAAAGTGTCACAGGTTAAAGCAGACCTTCAAGCAGAGACTGGGGAATTCTCTGATCATTGCTACTTAATCTTGCAGTCCAGCATACTCTGGTTATACTGCAGTGGATGATATTATATATTTTTGCCTACTGCATGGATTGCTTTTGAATCCTGAGAAAAAATAGAATATTCAACTTCTACATTCTGCGTTACATCTGTCAGTTTTGATGCTTTGTAAGAATGAGGACCATTTTATTACTCTCATTCTAGATGGAAAATTGAGGCAAAGGAGAAAGAAAGTGACTTGCTCAATGTAATAACTGTGGACTGCATCAGGCATTAACTTTTCTGAAGTCAACAATAAAATAAATTGGCTGACAGCTTTCATATTTTGCTCTAGTTACTGTTCAGAAGTAATACTTATATTTGGAGGTTGCCAATGCAGGGAAAAACACAGATGGTCACCTGAATCCATTTTGCTGAGTGGTTTAGTTAAACCATGATAAAGCTGTGTGTGAATGTTCTTGTTCAGGAAGAGAGTGGAAGTACTGTGCTGGTTCTTTTCATGTGTAGAGTTGCATTCTTCCATCTCTCACATTGTTCATTCACTTGGCTAAAAGGGACTGCTGATGGAACCAGATTACACACACTCCTACACTCCACCACCTCTTCCCTTACCTCCGTCCCAGTACACACACTGGTGTTTTCAGTTGTATGAGAGGCTGACAGATTGAGATTCACTTTCAGCTTAAGCATGTTACATTGCTCAAATCATCCATGCATTCTTTAAAAATAGTATTTATTTGAGGGCTTTGGAATTGTGTATTTATAGAAGAATGTGGGTTTAAGCTAGTGTTTTATCTGAGAGAGAAACAGAGCATCCACTGGGCTATGTACTCAGGTGAATTGTGCAAAGATGGCCATTGTCTTAAACGTATGTGTTTGTGAACTAATCGAAAATTATTAGTGACAGATGTTACTCAATATAGTGTTATACCAGGAGGCAAATGTTTGTAGTATCAGGGCTTCCATTAGTAAATCATTAAGTAAATGTATTGATGTACTGTGCTATAAAAATATGTTTCAGTAGTTGTTATTCCCAGTTGAAACATGCTTCTCTTTAAGTGTCCTGTAGACAGCTCTGAATCCAGCAATGGTCGGTAAATGCTGAGCTTGAGATATATTGCTGTAGACCACAGGTGGCAAACACAAGGCCCACAAGTAGAATCCAGCCCTTCACCTTGTTTTATCTGGTCCGGCACCTTGTTTCTACCCGGCGGCAGTGCCGAGCTCCTTGCCCCTGCACTCCTGCCAGCTCTGGTTTCATGTGCAGCGAGTAACGCACGTTACGCTGCGGGAGCAGGCTGATGTGGCCCCTGGTAAAAATGCATTTGACACCCCTACTGTAGAGGTTAAGATACTTCTCCTACCAGCTGTCTGTCCTGACAGCTACCCAAAGCAAATGCCATGAGAGCTGAGCAGGAGAGGGAAATTAAGCTCACTGCTCAGTGACTTCTGTTCATGTCCTGGGAAAAACTCCTTCTCAGTTCTTTACTAGGACAGTAAATGCTGAGAAAGTAAAGATGTCAAAGATGGGGTGATGACACTGTTCTAAGTGCTACAGCTTTTTTCCTAGGGTATGTTAGATGGAGAATGTAGCTCTCTATTTCCACTTACAGAATGGAAAAGTATGTTACGGGAGTATATGTGCACCTCAATCAGAGCTGTACTATAAGGAGATACAGAGGAAGAATTTTGGATTATAGAGGATCAGCTCAAAAAAATTTTCAAGGAGCTTTCTGTTCCTGGCAGTGTGCAGTACATAAAAAAACAACTGAGTGAAAAGAGCATTTTCTAGTATGAGCTTTTTGTCAGAAATAGTAACCAGGATTTGTAAGTGTAGGTAAGTATTTGACACCCAGCGGACACTTACATTTCCCAACTGATTATTGAAATTAATCATGTTATGTAATAGTTAGACCTCGGTTGCAGGAGAGGTTTTTTCCACCCTGTTTCAGGTGCTCAAAGAAAAATGTATTAAAGTGTGTCATAACTTCAAATAATTTCATCTGTAATTCAGATATGCAGTCATAAAGTAATACAAGCTAGATTTTGCCCATGGTGGTGTGGCCCATACACTGACTTTCAGCGATTCAGAGTAGTTCTTTAATTGTGCCTTCCTTACGTTGTTACACAAATGGACTTATAATTTTAAAGTAGGGAACATTTTTGTTTGACTCTTATTGCTAGAATACAATAAACATAAATAGACAATCTTAAAAATGCTTTTTTGGAGAAAGAATACGAGTACCGTTTACATGGGCACTGCATCATGGAATAGCTACTTAATTTGAGGAAGCAGTCTAATGAATACAAACAGTTTGGAAATTAGTTGTCTATTTCATTAATCATTTATTTTCAAATGAAAAGAGCTAGTCAAGCAAAGATACTGCTTGGTTTCTGGAAACTGCTTCACCAAAGTATCTCCAGATGTTGGGGGAGGTGGGGAAGGAAGAAATTTCATCCACATTTTAATACATTAAACTTTTGTAGCACGCTCACAATGCCTGGTGTGTGTTTGGATGACATTTTTGCTTTCTTTTCTTGTGTGCTAGGTCTTCTCCCATTTTTTTGTCCAGCAAAACAAAGTTTGTAGCAAAGAGTCTACACCAGTGTCTTCTGCTGAGATGTGAAGTGTTCAGATGAAGAAAAGAAACTGGTTGTTTCATTTTTGATTTAAATAACAGGCCGTTTGCATTTTTCTCTTTTCAGAATAGTTGGAAAACCATTTGCATGTTATAACTTATTATATTGTAGGATAATTGATAAACTTTTTCAAGAAATGGTAGATATTAAAATTATGAAAAGTAATTAAATTCAGTAAAAATTCTCAGTAATATATATTTCTGGAGTGCTAGCTTGCTTAAATGTGCCCTTTTTGTAACTTGTTATACAAATAATAGCAGTCTTACAAGCAGCAGATTTCTTTCTGAATCTGTATAGGATATCAAAAAAATCTATGTTTGTTTTCAACACTATCTCTCTTTTTTCTTTGTCTTTTTAATGTTGATATTTTCCGGATTGTGTGCTTAGGTTTTTACCATTATTTGTGTGCTCTTTTAGCTGACCAGTATCTCACTCCTTATACCCTTTACCCTTCCCAAAGAAGGAATAATCCCCCTACCCATTTTTGCTCAGAAATATTAAGAAAAGTAATTTCTCAGTGATAAGCCAAAAACAACACTGGATTTGTGTTCAGCATTGAACTGTACACGTCTGTTAAAAAAGGCAACTGTGCCACAGTTCACTTTACAGCTATTTTCCAGATTATTCAAAATACTTGAGCGTTAGAAGAATCTGTCTAGTCCCACAGGAAAAACTGTCCAATACGCCTCTCCCTTCATCTAAGGGTCATAGAGGAAACCCTGGCTAGACATTTTGGTGACTAATTTAAAATATCTGGCAAGACAATTGATAGCACCCTTCCTTTGTGTTGTGACAAATATGTTTCTACTGCATTTTGTTAACATAATCCAACACAACCGCAGACATATTGTATGTATTGTAGCATAGAATTAGAAACAATTTTTGTACATCACAGTCTTTACTCTCTCTCTCTTTTTTGACAAGGATCTGGATAATTGCCTCAACAAATGAACTGCTGTGTTCAGTCTGTTTCTATAATTTTGTAAATTGTTATCCATGCTAAAACTAAGCAAGCTTTTACTGAGTAAGTATAAAGAACCACAGTGTAATTACAGGAGCAGTATTATTAAAAATTGTGACAGAAATGGCAATTTAACTAACAGCTACTTTTTCTTTGCTCTATTAAAACAAATTAAGTATCTTATGGAATGCCAGTTAGTGAGCAACAGTGTCTTCTGCCTTCCTTTCTGTCGCTCTCACTCTTCTGCACACATGCATGCATGTACACACGTATCTTAAAGCTGGGACTTACCATAGAAAATTACTACATAAACTGGATTGTAAATTACCAGCGATGTTCCTACTGCTCCAGAAAGTTTTATTTCAAATTAAAAATAAAAGTGTTTGCTTTACTGTTAGATATTTAGCTGTTATCTATCTCCCTTTGTTTGAATGTAATTGGTTCCCTTTATTGATAAAGGAGTTTAGAATTATTCCCATTACATGGATGGAAAAAGTGAGGCACAAGAAGCGATTAACTTTCTTAAGACTCAGAACTTGGTGAATGACCAGACTAAAAATGAAACCTAATTTGCTGTCTTAATCATTGAACCACACTGCCTGCAATGACCTTGATCCAGACTCCTGCTTTTCTTTATGTTTTCCGTGGCTCTCTAGTCAAACCTTCACTTTTACTAATTCTAAAATCAGCAGAGCTACATAAAGGTATTCTCCAAATATTCTATAAATATCAGGTTTGAATCAGGTTCAATACTAAATAGGTGATCGTTACTTGTAATTTATATGCTCAATCACTCTAGTCAGTCAGTGTCAATGTTAAACTCCTGGCTAGTATTAACAACTGGTAAGTGAAAATACTAGCATATATTATGTATAATTTGGTTTGCAAAGTGTGTGCAGGTTGGAGTTGTATGGGTTGTAGAGTTAACTTTACTAAACAAGGAGGCAAAAATCTAAGAGGTTTGGTTAAAAATCTTGTCTATAAACATAATTTTAAAATTCTTTTTCCTGATCTTCTCAAGTTTATGGACATAGTTTAAATTGTGACAACTATGGCAAATGTCATGGTTTCATTAATTTTTACATGCTTTTTTACTGTCCGTGGTGTGACATGTCCATAGAATTTTATTATATTAATAAATTGCTGCAGAAGAAGAGAGGGATTGTTGTGGAATATAAAGGCTGTTTCATTTAAGTTTTGTAGTTCTTAAATGCATTTGAGAATCAGCAAAAAAGGAGTAACTGAGGTACTTAATGAACTGAACCAGGTGATTGTTTTTAGTTAATCATTCCACAAAAACTGACTGTATGAGAATTTGCCTTGATTCATGCCTAGTCAACTGTGATCATTAGAGATCTAATTGCCTAACAACTCAGGATCTGCCTACAGATATGTGAAAAATGAAATTGTATGTGAAACTACTTGGCTCAGTACAGTTGGTGAGTTCTGGCTGCAATACCTAGGAAAAGTGCTTAGCCAGGTCTGGCTATCAAGAATCTCCTAGTGAAATATTCCTCAAACATTTTGGAAAATAATGTTTAAAACTTATATAAACATCTCCTATAAAAGTCTATCAGTCTCTTTTTTTTTTATAGTATGTCATTTCAAATTTGATTTTAGCATGTCTGATCCTCCAGTTCTGTTTACCATTTTTTTGCACACTACTCAGAAATACCTCTGAATACTCTCATATGTTGTTGATGTCTGGCAAAGAACCTGTACAATGTCATGCACTCAGGTAATTTATGTTACCGTTCTTCTTAGACAAATTTTGGGGGATTCCATGTTCTTAGATGTCCAGTAATTTTGGGTTCCAGGCTTGGTGTGAACAGACTTTATTTTTCCCCTGGAGTTCTCATAAGATTTAAAATATAAATTTAAAATACATTTATCCAGCAAGCAGTTAACAGTGGCATTAGCAAAACCACATCTCCTGCAGCTTTATTCTTACCATTGAAAGTTTTTACACATCTCTAATCTTACCCCAAGGTTCTCTTCCAGTCTGCCTTCTGCAGTGCTCTTGTAATCCACAACTACCTATGCTTGGTTTAGAAAGAGGTGTGGTGGGACAAGGCAGAAGCTGCTGAGTGATCAGCTGGCTGCTCCTTCTTTGCTATTAGGTAAGTGTAACGGAATGCTCTGGCTTTAAGTACCTGGCAGGCCAAGAGAGAAGGTTTTAGGGACTGCAGACAGCTTCTGGGTCATGCTTTGTCCAACCACATTATAAGACTTAAGTATCTTTGGAAAGTCTGTCTTTCTGCCAAAGGTGGTGAAAGTAGATCCATGGATTCAGAAGCTGTGGAACAGTAAAAAGACAAACATGCAGACTCTGGAATTGCATAATTATTGTTTCCTTTGAAGACATAATCAGATATGTTTACAACAGTTTTGGGTTTTTTAAAATCATATTCTTTAGTCTGATAAGTTACTTGATTTAGTAAGACAAATATTTTCCATTTTTCATCATAATACTAGACACAAGTGGGAGTAAGAGTATGGCTTTATCTGTCTTAAAGCTAAGGGGTCTTCTAATTTGATCTGGTGGGTTGTGGAGTATATTTTCCCCATCTGCTTCCCATGGCGACAGGTTTCTTGCACCTGGAGTTTTGAGGAGCGTTGCTTATGCTGGTTCTTTGTGTGTTGAGAACTTACTGTTTTGTGAGAAGTGATTTCTAAGAGAGTCGCTCTCATGTTTCTCCGTGTTTTACATCCATACATCATATCCCAGCAAAAAATGAGGAGGTTTTAGTAATTAAAAGGAGTACTGTTTGATGAAGTTAAGTTGAAGAATGCAAGTGGCACGCTTCTGGCCTCTACATTTTTTTTTAAAGTATAGGTATATTTTTGCCCTTGCGTGTTGCATGTCTTTTTAGAAAGTTGTCTATAAGTTATAAGGATGACTTCTGAGTAGTTAAACTCTTCTAGTTCAGAACTGCACAGGTGAATATCAAGAACATGGCAAGTGCTTTACAATTGGTCTGAATTAAGTGGATCTCCTGATGTTTTACTGTAACAAGTAGCACATGTACATTGAGGACACTGGTAAAAGCCTTTGAAAGGGATGTGTGTGTTGTGAATATTTACTCTGGAAATCAAGACTCTCATACATCCTGTTTTGGTGATGAATATCTATCTTCATTTCAACATGATGGATGCACATGATATGCAATGTTATGTTTTCACATGTGAGTTTTGCAAGGCTGTAGCAAACAAATCAGGTTGCTATTATGCCCATTGGTCACAAAAATGTGGTACTTACCCTTGACATACTGATTTTAACTTCTTAGAAATTTGAAAGGCTACTGGTTCTGACCTTTTCCTCTGACATATTTGTCAGTTTTACTTATTTGCATCTTTGTCCTATCCCTTTTGTTTTATTTCGCTCTCCCCTCCCTCCCTTCCTATATTTTTTCTCTACATTTGACCTAGCGCTTTCCTTTATCCTTCCCTTCCGTTGCTACTACCTGCCAGGTGTACTGCTTTTCTCCACATATTTTACTCCCTTGAAGTTTTACAAGGGACTGGGATAGCTTTACAACTTGTATTGACTAAAACCACTTGAAAAGTCATCACTTTCTCATAAGCTGTGATTTCCCAAAGCGTATCAAGTATTTAAGGGTTAAGAATAAGGAACAACCTGGCACAGGCCCAAAGTCTCATTTGACTTAAAAAACTGTGCCTGACCAAACCCCCCCAGAAAGCATAAAAAAAATCACAGGAGTGACAATTTTAATTTGGGAGAATTATGTAGAAGGTCTGTTCTTCTCATCTGCTGGGATTCTCTTCAACGGTATTGAATTTGGATGCTGACAAAGCTCCTGGAATTATATGTTCATTTTAGTAGCATTTAGTATTATTACTATCTAACAACTATTGGATACTGTCCTACTCAGTAATTAAGTGGGTGAGATGCCTTTTCAGTTATCAGTTTTGCCAGTCTTATAGGAAGGTCTGCTTTTCATCCTTGTAATCCATATTGAATGGGGCCATAACTTCAGATAAGGAAAAGAGTTTTTAAATGAGGTGAAGAATACTACCATATATATGCTTACAACTGAAAGGAGTATTTTAAACTGCTGTACCAACAGTCTTGAATGATAATTTGGAAAGGTAATAAATCCGTATAATAGATATATATATGCCAATAACAGCCTCCAAAGCTTTAAAAGCAGTGGCTAAACAGATGAGACCTCCTTCTCCTAGTAAAAACCAGTTCTTAACTTGCTTGTTTACCTCACCTCTATCATGCATGCCCTCTGATGCTGTAATGTTTCTTCAGTTCCTCAGTGCGGGTCATAAGTTCTCTTCTTTCCAAGTCTAGCAGTTCTTACTAGTGCCTGGACCACACCTGATTTTTTTCTCTGGCCATCCCATATCTCAGCAAGGTCCTAAATAGGAGTATACAGCTTTAAAGCAAAGCCTCTGCTGTTGCTCCCTGTCTGATGAGCTCCTCCTTGCCTTCAAAGACTGCCTCCTATGAACTGTTTGCACTCTCTGCTTCCTTGTCTTGTCCTTTTGCTCCCTGCTCACCCCACAAATTGCTTCGTGTCACCAGCCCTAGGGCTATCTGGCCATGACCAGCTTGTCCTCTTGGGTGGAAACAGCTATCGGCAGGCTGCTGGGAGGTGTTTAGTTCTCTATCCGGGGACAGAGTCATGTGAGGAAGAGGAGATACTCTTTGTGTAGCCAGAGAGGATGTCATTGCCTGCACTATAAGCATCGGAAAAGACTAGAACTTGTTTGGGGCATGGGAAGTAGGAAAAGAGTGGAAGAAGAGCACAGACAACAACAGCTGAGATGTACCTTTTTGGACTTGTCTCCCCCATGATCGTAACTACTCTCTTGCCCTCTCCTAGTTTGAGAATTTCTGCTTTATAGAATTAATTCTCAGGCTCTCTTCCCGATCTGTTAATTGTGCTTGAGAGGTAGAAGAACTGAGGAGGAGATGCATTAAGTCACTCAGAAACTGAGTGGAATGGGACTAGAAACATCTTTGTACAGTCGTCAGAGGGCCTGTTGCTTGTCTTCAGGTTTGGCTTCAGAAATGCCTGTTTTTCTAGCCACTGCAATCAGTAGGAGAAATTTTAAACAAGAACAAAGAGAGGTTCATAGTTTTTGTTTTGGGCTCAGAACACTGTCTTCCTTACTAGACAGAATTTTTTGCATTGTATGTCACTGGGTCATCTCACAGTACGAGACAACTCCTAAGTGCTGTGCTGCTGGGAGATAGCGTGCCTGCTTTTATACAAACTTACCCAAGTGCTAGAGGCAATATGGCCAAATGTGCATGGAGGGCTGCTTGTGTTCATTTGTTTTGTGAAGCTTTGCAGAAGAGATTTAAGAATTTCTGCATGGCATGTGTTCCACTGTGCAATATGGACATTGCTGGCCACCCTCCTGCTGCAGGCTGAGCCAGGCAATGAATCAGTGTTTTTATTTCTAAGAAGTACATTAACACCTTGCTGAAGGCCACTGCTGTCTTCTTGTGTAGTTTAGTCTTTGCTTAGTAAAACTTGGATTATTCTCTGTACTTGGCTTTCTTACGTGTTTAAAACTGATGCTGTACATATAGATATTAAAAAATAGGTGGGAAGGGAAAAAAATGTTAGATATTAATTTATAACTTCTTGATAACTGAAAAAATCCTTTTCCTAAAAAGTCAGGGAAAAGCAGGTCTAACTTAAACTGGTCTAACTTAAACTTTGTGACAGTATACTTCACTAATCACTGCTTATGTACAGTCTAGCATTGAAGAAATGCTAAAACTCAGAAGTGCTGTTTCCTTCTGTTTTGTATGGTTTTTTTTTCATTTTGAAAGGGATTTACATTTATTTAAAGACATTTTTCTAAATTTTGCTTTGAATACAAATCATGTCATACAGCTTTGCCAAAATAAACTTGGCAGCTTACATTTTCTTTCCTTTTTTTTTGAGTGTTGGCATGTAATGAATATTAATGGAGCATCACTTCCCGGTTTTTGGCATGATACTTTCTTCATGTAAATACTGTTTTTTGAAATACCAAAAGCCAGCGTACAGTTCAAAGTCTTCAAAAAATTTACATGAATTGATAAAGAATGTCTGTTTTCCATTTTATGAGAGCTTGAATGTGTTTTTTTCCTGATGAAATTTTTTTTTTTTTGGAAAGGTAAGAAAAAGTGATTTCATGAGTTTGACTAACTTCTTACCTAATTAGTACATCTTGTTCCCTGTGTCTGCATTTCAACTCCTAAAGTTAATATCCTTTTCTTTTTGAGGTTTTCAGAGCAACAAGAACTTTGTCAGTGGTGAGATAATAATAGGGATAAATGAATCAGTCTGGATAAAGTGGTACTGACCTGAATCTGATCCTTAAACTCAAACGAACCACAACTATTCCAGGGTTTTAAATTTTTTTGGTTTTAGAAATTACTATCACACACTTCTGCACCATCTGGGTTTCCCTCGGAGTGGAAACAGACTTATCAACATACTGTAGCAGAGTCTGGTTTTGTGGTGTGTCTGGCAGAATTGTTACCCAAAAACTCTGGAAATCTCACCAGAAGGGCAGCTTTTATGCAATTTCCAGACCAGTTTTCACACTAAAGAGGATTAAGTGGTAAGCAGAGTGGAGAAAGAGTCTGTGCTTGTGGTTGCATTTTGGTTTTACTAATCACTAATTTTTGCTAGGCTAAATAATGCTTTTAATTATGCCCCAGTGAATCTCTCACAAAATTGCAAAAAATCTCTCACATTTGTCTCATTGTGACTTGAACTTTTCATCATGGAAATCTGTTGGCTGTAATGAGGCGACACATGAGTTTTTGGAGCTGAATTTAGTCCTCTCTATATGTGCATGCATATTTATGTGCTTGTTTATATATGTGCATGCATATCCTCTCTATATGTACATGCTAGCGTTGTCCATCATGTAGATACTGAGGTCTACATGAAGGGGAAGAGTTCTAGTTAAGGGCTGAGTGTGCTGATTTAACTCTTCCTAAGCACAGACAGGTGTTTGCAGTTCAGTTGCTGATGACATACGTGCACGTGGAGGTGGTTGAAAACAGGAGCTTCGTGAATGGCAGAATGAGCCTGTCTGGGAGCTCCCATCAGTGCTACTGCTGAGTATGTTAGGGAGGAGGGATATTGAGAGGCAACTATAGCAATGTTTGTGAATAAGGAGTAGCATTGATACATGCTATGGTTGCTGTACGTTTAAGTATCCTCGTGGCAGCTCACTTCCATAGGAACATGAAAATGTAAACAGAGTGGAATTTGATCCCATCTGTTAGACAGTTAGGCTGACAGCTTTGCACTTCACTCTCTTGGGTAGATACATTTGAAGTATGCGACAAAGCAGATATAGTTTAGGAATGTATCCCTGTATAATAATCCTCTGAATTTTATAACATGGGGAAAGGGAGATACATTGTTATGTTTATTTGAAGTTGCTCTGTTTCCATAAAACTATTGAAAAATCCCCAAATTATGAGAAGCTTATTCTACGAGACAAATCTCATATTGATTGCAACCGAAAGAGGCTCTGGGCCAGTGTTTTGCACATACTGAGCTGTTCCACTTTCTACCAGCCTGCTCTACTTTTTCCACAAATGTGTACATTATATGTATTTGGTACAAAGCATTTACCTATTAAATGGTGACCAAGTAAGTCTTGTCCTGTAGTAAAACGCTGAGTGCTATGACAGGAATAAGTACAGGGCTTAGCACGAGCAGAGCATGTGCTCTAAGTATACATGCTGGATTTCAGCCTGCAGACCAATCTTTGTAAAGGGAGTGAGAGCATTCCTGTTTACAGAACCCATGCTTAGCACTTTATGTACTGAGTAGCAGCAGAATTACTGTAGCTGATGCTAGACTTAGTGTGATCTAACAGCAGTTTGACAGTACGCAAAAAAAAAGAAATTTTAAACATATACTGAATATTGTATTCTAGATAAGCTTATGAACGTATAAAAGAACGTATAAAAGAACCTGGGAATGCACTAAATGCATTGACTTCTTTGTCCGTGAGGTTGTGTATAGCTTTTTAAAGGTGCTAAATACTGGCAAAATAAAATGGACAGTCAAAATCTGATAAATACAGGGTACAAATGAGCATTGTGTTATTCCTGGTATCAAAATAATCTGCAAGAAAATAGATTCAAATACAATGCATGGGTCCAAGTGGCAAAAGTTACTGTTATTTTAACATAGTGTATTAAAATATGTTCTTCTGAATGGGGAGGCTGGATTGTTCTTGGGACATCTGTGTAGTTGTTGTTCCCCTCTGCTGTGCACATATGTCTAAATGGATGAATTTTGTTTACTAAAATAGCTTATTTTATTTAAAAAAAAATCTTTCTGCAGAATTCTGAAAGTTTGAATGTGCTGGAAACATGACTTTTCTTATTCCAGCTCTGAGATACAAGAACAGGTTGTTGAAGTGAAGCCATAACTGCTGTTGCATGATCTGTCTTAGATCAGTGTATATACAAGACTTCAGGGTCTGAAGGTAATATTTTAGCATACATTTCAAGGTATAAATTCAGTAGAATCAAAGTCAGACTGGTGACCATTCCTGTTATTGAATAAAACCTAAAACAGTGGAAAACCGAAACAAAACAAAATTGTGTCATTAGACTGCTGGTTTTCCCTTGGGTGCAGTCTGACATCTGAGTTCTCCTTGACTGATTTTAAATAAATGTATGTAGATGAAGATAAGCTATTATGAAATAGGAAATTAGCTGAAAAACTGATTCTGTATTTAAATATGAGAGTTCTTCTTCATGTATATGAATATTCTTTCCTAACGAATCACCCTCCCCCTCACCTTAAATGCAGAACCAAAAGGTGCCATATTGATCTTTCAAAAACAATTTGGCAATCATTTGGCCCAATTCAGCTACAATTACTGTGAACCATGCAAGATAATATTACTAAATTCCTATGATCAGAAGCAAAACATACAGCATTTCTTGACTACTTGCTTTAAATTTTTTGCTCAGGGGCAAGTTACTGTAACAGAAACTGTAGTAAAAGGCTGGATATAGTCTGCTACAAATGTATGAACAGCTGACAATTTGATTACATGGAAGTCTCAGTCTCAGAACATTGTAGAAATGAATGCACATTGTGTAAACATCTTTAAATGGTAGCTACACCGAACAATTCTTGCCTACGTAGCACTAAATATGCAGGAATAGCAGAGAAGGTGATGATATTTACAGGACTGGTGACAAATGTAAAAAGCAATGCTACTGTGGAGTAAGCTTCCTACACTTTCATGGAATCATAGAGCCATGGAATCATAGAATGGTATGGGTTGGAAAGGACCTCAAAGATCATCCAGTTCTAACCTCCCTGCCATGGGCAGGGGCACGTCCCACTAGACTAGGCTGCTCAAGGCCCCATCGAAACTGGTCTTGAACAGTTCCAGGAAGGCGGCATCCACAGCTTCCCCGGGGAACCTGTGCCAGTGCCTCACCACCCTCATCATGAAGAATTTCTTCCTAATGTCTTAGCTAATTCTCCCCCCTTCAAATTTAAAGCCATTCCTCCTCATCCTATCACTACTTTCCCCTGTACACAGTCCCTCCCCTGCTTTCTTGTAGGCCCCCTTCAGGTACTGTAAGGCTGCTGTAAGGTCTCCCCAGAGCGTTCTCCTCTCCAGGCTGAACAAGGCCAATTCTCTCAGCCAGTCCTCATAGCAGAGGTGATCCAGCCCTTTGATCAGTTTTGTGGCCCTCCTCTGGACCCACTCCAACAGTTCCATATCCTTCTTATTTTGGGGATTCCAGCGTTGGACACAATACTTCAGGTTGTGTCTCACAAGAACGGAGTAGAGGGGGAGAGTCACCTCCCTCGTGCTCTTGGTCATGCTTCTTTGGATGCAGCCCAGCACATGGTTGGTCTTCTGGGCTCGAGCACACATTGCTGGCTCATGACAAGCTTCTCATCAATCAGTACCTCCAAGTCCTTCTCCGCAGGGCTGCTCTCAATCACATCATTCCCGTCCTGTATTGATACCCAGGAGTTGCCCACACCCAGGCATAGGACCTTGCACTTGGCCTTGTTGAACCCATTTCTGCAGCTTGTCCAGATCCCTCTGGATGACATCCCATCCTTCTGGCATGACCACTGCCCCACTCAACTTGATGTCATCTGCGAACTTGCTGAAGGTGCACTCTATCCCACTGACAATATCATTAATGAAAATATTAAACAGCACTGGTCTCTGTATGGACCCCTGAGAAGTGACACCACTCATCACAGGTCTCCATCTGGACATCGAGCCATTGACCACTACTGTCTGAAAGCAATCATGCAACCAATTCCTTATCCACCCATCAAATCCATCTCTCTCCCATTTAGAAGGGTGTTACGGGGGATTATGTCAAAGCTTTACAGAGGTCCAGATGGATTACATCCATTGCTTTTCCCATGTCCACTGATGCAGTCACTCCACTGTAAAAAGCCACTAGGTTGGTCAAACAGGATTTTCCCTTGGTGAAGCCATGTTGGTTGTCTCAAATCACCTTGCTGTCCTCCGTGTGTTTTAGCGTAACTTCTAGGAGTATGTGTTCCATGATCTTTCAAGGCACAGAGGTGAGACTGACAGGTTGGTTGTTCCCAGGGTCCTACTTTGTACCCTTTTTAAAAATTCGCACAATTCTGCCCTTCTTCCAGTCACAAGGGATGTCCCATGACTTTCATGACTTTTCAAATATTATGGAGAGTGACTTGGCTATCACATCAGTCAATTCCCTCAGGACTCTGAGATGCATCTCATCAGGTGCCTTTGTTGGTCTTCTACCTGGTATTGTGCTTAAAAATTATACTCTCCTTGCTTACTACCTCTTAAAACAGATACAGATTTTTTAGACAACCATCAGTTAAACAAATAAACAACAAAGAAACAAACTTTTTCTGTTTTTCCTTGGACACTGTGCCCTCTTGTCTTCCTCCCTTGCTGCTCAGGGTCACTCTGGTGCAATAACTGTGATAGACACGATTGCTTGTGTCAAAATTCTTGGGCAGACATGAAGGAGTGACAGTGGGAACACGCTGTCATCCTAGCTATCACTACACTCAGCTGGACTCCATAGGTTTTGAAATAGTTTTACACCCCTCAGTTTGGGATTATCCATTCTCCCTTGAAGCAGGGATTATTTTAAAAAGTCAGCGTCTCAAACGAGGTTCATGGCATACGTTGCATGCCACTGGATTCCTTTAATTTCAGGCTTTGTATTAATGTTATTTGTTTATAAAAAGTAACACATACATTTCACCAACATAAATTCCATTCCAGCTTCACTGTCAACATTTACATTATGTTGTCTCAGGTCACAATGAGGACTACTATCTCCTTAAACCACAACCACCTGGGTTGTGAATAGGTTTCTTTATTTTCTGGCCATGCCTCATCAAATGTTACATGTACCATTGTAAAAATAAGGAGTAATAAGGAAGAAGAAAGTTACTTAACATTAAGATCCACAAAACCTGTGTATGTATTGAAAATCAAGTACATTTCCAAAATTACATCCCAAATCGAAAAAAGCACTAAAAATTGGAAAGCGTCAAGACTAAATAACAAGGGCCACTGTATATGACATGGAGTGCTTTTTTTAGATAAGGTTTTTATACGCAAATGTCAGACTTTTACATCCATTTAGTACAACTGATTTTAGTATCATCATTTTATTTCATTAAAATTGTTAAAAATAGGCTTTGCTCACTTTTGCATGTCACTATATATAAAAAGGAGCAGTTTCTTTTTTAGTTTGATTGGATTTTCTTTTTCTGTGAATCTTTGAGGATTATATGAAAGTGATAACTCAGGAAGAGGAAAGCAGAACTGTAGCTGAATATTCATTGCAATGATACTTTTTCTCCCATTTAGGAATGTGACTAGATCTGGTGCCTTCTACCCAAAAGGAGTATTAGCCTGGGATATGTTTCCTTTTGTTTGTCCCCACACTGATTCTGAAATCTAGAAATTCAGTGAAGTTTTGTCACTGCACATGCATTGGGAAATCCAGGCTCAGCTTCTGCATATCTCCTCTGCCCACCCCAAAACAGACAGAAACCACTGTGACAAGGTTGTTTGTGATTGTGATGCACAGTGGTGAAGGTATCTTCAGAGAAAGAAGAGTTTGCGTTACCTCCCATATGCTTTCAACAGAGACTTGCTGACAAAGCACTTCTGAAGTATTGCATCAGCCATAGCCTTAAGTGATACAGCATTTATCTTCTGCTCTGTAGGAATAAATTTTCTTACTGTCAGTAATTTTTACAGTTTGCCGACCTGCTGGCACACGTATTTCTCATTTTTTTTCCTTCTAGCATTTTGTAGGTATCACTTTTTCATAGAAATGAGTGAGATACTTACCTTGCATACACACATTAAGTACAGTCTCGTTTGTAAGTAACCTTAGCGTAGCACCGTTCCTCAGTCTGATGCTAATATTGTACCAAACTCCTTAATACTGAATGAGAAGGGAGTCTCTTCTACTAAAAAAAGTGTGAAGAAATGATTCCACAGTCATTAACAACTCACTTTTCTATGAAAGAATAATTTCACTACTAAAAGCAGCCAACTCTGGAGAAGAGAGTTACATCTGTGAGAGAGTTGATACCCAGCACTGAAGGAAATGAAAACTTTAGACTCACATAAAATTTCCAGGATTCTAATAATACCCCTATGGAAAGCATTTCCAGGATTCTAATAATACCCCACAGAAAGCAACATTTCAATGTCACAGGAGAGACCTTGCCCGTCACTGTTTGTACCGTCTTCATTCAGCCATTAATTCCCTATTGGTGACTGCAAGCTTGTTATTTACATTGACTTACACTGTTTCCTCAGAATGTCAACTTTTTCTGCTTGGAGAATGAAGCCTGTGGATCTAGTGTTACCTGTTACTGGTTTGAGTTGAGAACATGCTGTTCCAAAGTAAGAGAAAGTTGTAAATACTCCATGTTACTGTCCAACCAACATAACACACAAGACCTGCTTAACAGAGACAAGCATATTTTGTTTCTCCCAAGCTGAGTGTTGCAAACTTGTGAATATGTAGCATTTGGTCAAAGAGATGCTAGGTAAGTGTAAATTGTGTTGACAAATCAGTTTTAAATTTAATTGCTAAATATTTGACTTGCTCTTCTGGCAATTTTGAAGATGTGCCTCTTTACAGGAACTTCAGAAACTGAAATTCTGATGTTATTTTTGTGTGTTGTACTTAGAGGATGCAATGATTTAATTATTTATTGAATAATAAGATTTTTTTCTGTCTTGAAGGAGAAGAACATGAATATGAGTATTTGTAGACAGTGTGACTGCAAGTATTTGCAGAATCAAGTGGCATGGTTGATAGCCAATTAAAAAAATGATGTGGACCATAAAAGACCTGGAACTATGAGATTTCTTTTTAGCAGGCCTCACTTGTCTTGTGCTTTGGTTGTTTTTTTTTTTGGTTAACATATAGAGCTGTCTTGTCATTATTGTCTTAAAGATAAATATTGTCCCTACGTATGACAGTGGCAGTAGATCTTACTTTGATTTCACACCTCCTTGGATTAAAATTAAATCTGTCTGTGTACACTTCAGGCAAGTTCTGCCAGACATAACATGCCCTATCTTAGCTGAGTTGGACATTGTATATTGTAAATATATGCAATTTTAATAGTGCTGTTAAATGTGTTATAATGATTTAATGAGACATATATTTGAAAGGAGAACTATTTAAACTTGAAGATTGTGCAGGGAAAGAGACCTGAGAGAACAAAAATCTTTTTCTGAGCTCATACAAGGATGGCAAGTCCAACTTTGTACAAGTAGGGGCACGATTTTTCTGTACATTGACAAAAAACCAAACCACTTGAATAAAAAGAATAAGCTGATAAATCTTGTGCTTCACTTTATAAAAGCAAATAAATCTATGCATATTATATTGTATTATGTATATTTCTGTTCTTGAATATTGCTAAAGGACAACTTCCCATGAAATAATGCATTCCTTTAGAATTACTGTAGATTTTCATAATTTTTTTAAACATTCCTATTGTAACCTACATCAAAAGGGTAGCTATGGTTCTTGTGTCTGACTATACATATGCATTATAAAAAAGTGAGTCTACTGTAATTACCAGTTTGCAGAGCAAATTCCTGCAGGGTTTGTATTCTCCCCATTAGTAAAAGAGATAAGTTGAAATGTATTAAAATTTCACTGTACAACTGGGAGGTTTTTTTCACAGTAAATGTGGTAATGTTTCTTCATTGCTTGACTGTTTGTGTTTAAATTTAGGCAGTGTGCCCAACAGGGACAAAATTATAGGATAAAGCTATGTATAAAAGAAAATCCTTCTGAGAAAACTAATAACATTTTTTTCTTTTTTTTCCCTTTTATTTCTCTCTCTCTCTTTTTCTCTTAGTAAGTGGTTATGTATGTAATCATGTTCCATTCTAGCCAAAGAAATATATTTTATCTATTTTACACTTACTGGAATTCTTCTCTCTCATACATAAGCTGAAGGGGTAGGCTATATGTTAGCAAACCTTTGTGCAAAAATGCAATGGCTTTGTGTTCAGGAAGTGTTGAAGAAGCAAAATTTAGGAGATATTTAAATAAAAGAAAGACATATTTAGTGAACAACATGATCTAATGAAGACAAAATTTTTCCTCTATTAGTTCAGCATTAGGGGTGAAAACAAAAAAAATGTTGTGTGGTCTCCTTGTTCTTACTTGCTTAGAGTATCAGTTTTGTGGGTGACAGAGAGTTAACTGCCGAATGAGGAGTGCTGGACTGAGTTTTAAGAAGGTATTTCTCTAGGATATAACTTAAAAACATGATACACAGTGTAGCATGTTCATCTTGATGAGAAAGAAAAGATTATATTCTTTTTAGAAAATACTCAAACTTTTGTAATAAATTTTAATTTATTGCACTTATTTTCAAAACAATAAAATCTTTCATGATAACTTTTTCATGCAGGTTCTATAGAACTCGAATTTATCTTCACTGACTAAAATACAGGGTAGTGCAGCCTAATCCTTGGAGGTTCTTTTGCCAGATTGAAAGCCCGTTATTTAGAATCCAAAAAGCAGTAATATCTGAGAAGGTAAAGAAAAGCCTGAAAATTGAAGTCTTCCTGAAGAGCAGATTAGACAATAAACAATGTGTTTGTGGTATTTTTAAAGGAGAATTCCTGAATAAAGGAACAGGAAGGAATAGCTATTCCAGGAGTCATGATACATTTTACTTCGTTTAAACCAGATTTTGCTTATCCTTTTGATTTAAAGAAGAAAAACATGAAAGACAAAAAAATCTAACTACAGATTTTGGCATCCCCATTTTTTGCAGACATTTCCATTTTTCTTATATGGTTCCTGAATTATCCATTGAAGATGATATTTTTGCATATGCGTGTTTTCACATATAGTTTTTACTGGACAGACCATAACTGTTCGAGACTAAAGAAAACTAGTCCTGAGAATGAATTATTTATGTGATGATCTTTAAAACTTTAAATGTTCTCATCACCTTCTGATTAATTTCCATAGAAACAACATATGAAGAACAGATACTCGATTTAATAGGTTTAAATAACTCTTTTGAACCATTTCTAATCTATTGGTAAAATCTTCTTTCATGGATTACTGACCCAATAGTCTATGTAATATGACAAAAATCTGTTGATTATTTCCTTCCACATGCATGCCACATCCACTGGAGGGGTTTAAAAAACAGGTGGATGAGTTTTTGAAGGACATGATTTAGCAGAAGATGGGTACAGTTGGACTCGATGATATCAAAGGTCTTTTCAAACCGGAATATTCTATGATACTATGATTCCACAGGCTCAATGTCATTTTTAGGTTACCATAGGAAAAATTTCCATTTGCGACATGCTTTAATTGGTTTTAATTTTTACATCACAAGTTTCAAATATTATGGTTAACATAACTTTCTTTTAAAAAAAATTGCTGTAAAGAAATTGGAATTTGTTGTGAGTAGCAAGGCTGAAAAAACACTATGGGAATCTCGGTATACTTTATCTTATATAGCTGTGAGCAGAGAGTTTTTAGGATTTGTTAACCTGCGGAGATGTCAGTAAGGATTATAGAAAGAAAAATGGTTATACTTTTACTAGCAATGGCTAAAGAAAGTTTTTCAGTTTGGGGATTGTTTTTCCTTTTTCATACAAAAACAATAAAGTTGTGAGCAAGGATGGTGTAAAAATAGTAAACCATTCAATTTTTCAGTTCAGAAGCAGAGTATGATTGATCCAGTATGGGCAGGACAGTAAAAACAGTGGAAGCAACTTGCTTCCTGTGCTTTCTAAAGGAGTCTCTACTTGTGCTTACTAGAGGTGAGGAGCTGTATGGAGCTAGCAATGGTAATCTCTAGAGGAATCATGAATAGAAGAAGGTATGTGAGGGTTTTTGCAGGTCCTTGGGTTTTGTGTCATTGTTAGGTACCTACCCAGCACTGAATGTTGCCTTGAAAAAAGTTCATGTCTGAACTCCAGTGACTGACAGTGCTGGTTTCATAACATGAATCTGGTTTTCATCTGTAAGAGCAATGGCTCTCATTCTTAAATCAACCATGTGTTCTTCTTCAAATTTTAAGCAAAGAAGCACTTGTCAGTCTTAATTTTTTAAATGCAAACAACTTTGCCTTTGATGCCTAGGAACCTCAGGCTAGTTTTACATGCTATAGAAACTTATTGTGGTATGGTACCTGCAGTCAATATCCTGTTGACAGCACTGTGAGTTGTGTGTGTAATCAGGATGAACATGGGCTACAGAACGTTCCTGGAAAACTACAATGCTATTCTGTGCTCTATCTGTTTTCTCTAGAAAAGTCTAGGTAGCATTCATTGACACAGTTTTCCACTTTTTGAATTATCTAAAGTAGAATTTAGGAAGTGTTCCTAACTCCAATGCAATATCAGATGACATTTTATTATTTTTCCTTCTTTTCTTATTCCATATTCATTTACTAGCTCTCAAGAAGAGCTGAAAATGGTTTTCTAAAGTGCTTAAAGGATAGGTTGTCCTTATTCCAGGAAAAGCTGTTTTATCCTACAAACAGCTTTCTCTCTTGTTAGCATTCTTCCCTTCATATTGTATTAGTAAATGTTCTCTTGAATGCCCCAGAGAAATATAACAATATTAGTACCTTTCAAATTGTATTACTGAAAACAAATACAAGTAAAAAACAATAGTGTGATGTGAAATTGCTAATAAAATACTTCAATGCAGTGAACAACTTAGAAGTTATTTGGTGTCTCTGAATGGGAGGGAGATTGGAAAGCTTATTGCATTGCATGGATCTTTAAGACCATTCCAACGCAAAATAGATTCACAGAATCACAGGGGTTGGAAGGGACCTCTGGAGATCATCTACTCTAACCCTCCGGCTAAAGCTGATTCATCTAGAACAGGTTACACAGGAAATTTAAGAATCTCCAGAGGAGGAGATTATTCTCTCAGCAGCTTGTTCCAGTGCTCCATCATCCTCACCTCACAGGGAAGCATTTTTTTCTGATGTTCAAGTGGAACTTCCTTTGGTCCAGTTTGTTCCCATTGCCCCTTGTTCTGTTGCAGGACACCACTGAAAAGAGTGTGGCGCCATCCTCCTGACACCCACCCTTCAGATATTTATAAAAGTTGATAAGATTCCCTCTCAGTCTTCTCTTCTCCAGACTAGGAGAAGAAAGGAATGGTGTAGTGATTTCTGTCTACCTAGTTTTCTCTCCTCCCACCTTTTATGTGAGTTCCCATGGAAAAGAATGTTTTCTCTTGAAACGAAGTTTACAGTCTCAAACACTGTGATTTTCCTATAGTCCAAATGAGTACAAGGTGAGCAATTAAACATTCTGAAGCACAGAGGGAAGCTATAGTCAACTACAAAGGGTGAGGGATGGACTGGGCTATTCTTGTTCTTGAAAAACAAAAATTTCTTTTTTTTTTATGATCACAGGCTTAAACGATTAGTGAAATTTACCCAAGCTCTGACTTCAAGTGATTGCCTCATAATACTGTAGATGCAATGATTTGCCAACAATGAATTATGAATGTATTTAGTGGCTCACAACATCTGTAGTTGTTTTCTAAGTCTTGTCAAATGTGTGAGCAATTCAATAAGGATACATGTTTGTGGTCTCAAATAGCTCAAATCTGAATGACTGTGGATTTTTTATTGCCCACATCCAAGCTTTGGTGCCCTTCTCTCTTAGGTAGTATGGTCTATAAAGTAAAAAACATTGCTATGGTTGTTTTGGCTGGGATAGAGTTAATGTTCTTCCTAGTGGCTGGCATGGTGCTATGTTTTGAGTATGTGCTGAAAAGAGTGTTGATAGTACACCAACTGTTCAGTTATGCTGCGCAGCCTTCATACAGCATCAAGGTCTTTTCTGCCTCTCACAGTACCCCACCAGTGAGGAGGCTGGGGATGCAGAGAGGCTGGGAGGGGACACAGCCAGGACAGCTGTCCCTACCTGACCTAAGGGGTATTCCATACTGAGTGATGTCATTTTCTGCAATAAAAGCTGGAGGAAGAAGGAAGGGAGTGGATATTTGAAGTGGTGACTTGCATCTTCCCAGGTCACTGTTAACACAAGATGGAGGCCTGCTTTCCTGGAAGTGACTGAATATCTGCCAGCTAATGGGAAGTAATTATTTTGCTTTGCTTCTGTACATGGCTTTTGCTTTACCTATTAAACTAGCTTTATCTCAACCCATGAGTCTTCTTAATTTTACCCTTCTGATTCTCTCCCCCATCCGTCCAGGGGACAGTGAGAGAGTGATTGAGTGATGCTTAGTTGCCAGGTGGGGTTAAACCTTGACAATTCCCTATAATACATAACAAGTTATATTGTTCATTTGTGAAGTGTCAGCATGCAAATGATCCTCCTTTTGGTGTTAAATTAAACAAACCTCTGTTATCCTCTGATTTATTAACTATTAAAAATAAAATAATTTGGGAGGGATATTTTTGCCATATACTCAGCAGAACTGATGCTGTGTTCTTTAAAAAAAATCCTTAATTGACAAGAGCAGAAAGATTTATTGAGATTTCTGAAGAAGTAAAGAAGAGAAGTGCCAGATTTTTCTAAGGGCTATGTTTGGAGCATATAATATACACTCTAAAAAACAAAGGAAAAAACCCCAACTTAAACCAGTAGCACGCTACAATCCTGCACTGAGCAATAGAAAAGATTGTGTATTACGTGTTAGGCTTTGTTTTGTCTTAAACTTAGAGATAAGGTTCAAGAAGTGCTTTTAGCTGTAGCTTTTCCAATACTTCCCATCATTTCACTCAAATATTTCATTTATTGACATACACCACCGGAACTTTTGTCTTAAAATCATAAACAAGATAATTTATTCTGCCAATTAAATATGGAAAGTTCTTGCATTTATTACTAAAATGCAGAGAGCCTGTGGATTACAACATTATACAAAATCTGAATTTTAGTTATACATGTGTGTGTTTGTGTATGAAGACCCTGGCGTCCTTACTAACAAGTACATTTGTTCAGAGTGCATGCTCACACAGTCTTACTGATTTTGATGCAGCTGTAAGTCTGTTGACTTTAAATCTCAGTGAAAAGATTCACAAACACTGGACCAAATCATCTTCAGGCCTTGTGCTCCTGTGGTCGGTAACAGTGGACTTAGATTGTTTGAGCTCCATAGGATAAATGTAGGTGGTTGCTTTAGACAGGTAGGTGGAACTTCCCTGAAAAGGGAGTAGATATAGTTGTCGCCATTATGTATTAAGTTGCTCATTGATCACTTATATGTTGGATAAAATGGATTGAGGTTAGCCCTGAAGGAAAGGACTTGGGAGTGTAGACGGATGAGAAATTCAACATGAGCCGGCAATGTGCACTTGCAGCCCTGAAAGTTAACTACATCCTGGGCTACATCAAAAGAAGTATTACTGACAGATCCAGAGAGGTGATTCTTTGCTCTAGTGAAAGTAAAACCTCTCTTGGAGTATTGCATTCAGTTCTGGGGTCCTCAGCAGAAGAAGGTGGATCTGTTAGAGCAAGTCCAAAGGAGGGCAACAAAGATGATCAGAAAACTGAAACATCTCCCATATCAGGATAGGCTTACAGAATTGGGCTTCTTCAACTTAGAGAAGAAAAGTATCTGGGGAGACTGTATAGCAGCCTTCCAGTACCTGAAGGGGGCCTACAGAGAGTATGGTGAAAGGATGAGGGTAGGTTTAGACTAGACATTAGGAAGAAATTCTTCATGATGAGGGTGCTGAGATACTGGTGCAGGTTGCCCAGAGAAATCATGAATGTCCCCTGCCTGGAGGTGTTCAAGGCCAGGTTGGATGAAGCTTTGAGCAACCCAATCTAGTGGAAGATGTACCTGCCCATGGTTTGGGTGTTGGATCTAGATGATCTTTAAGTCCCTTTAAGTCCCTTCTAACCCTTCTAATTCTATGATTCTATGATATTACAGATGGCTTGATAGAAGACCTTTTTGTACATCAGAAAGATGAGGCAAGGACATTAAGAGCAAGACAATTAAACACTGCTCACTGTATAAATGGATGTAACTGAGACTTCAGTAAGACACTATTTAACCTTAGGTTAAGTCTCAAGACTCTGACAAGCCTCATTAATATACCTGACAAGGTACATTAAAAATTTTTTTAGATTTACTATTAAAATTCAGGATAAAGGAAGCTGCAAAATTTATGTGTCTCTCCAGAATGTTGCGTCATTTTAAACTGCTTCCATCTTTTATGGACACTTGTAAGAACCCCAGAGGAGGAATTGTATCTCTTCTTTACGTGTTCTACTCCTTCTCCCACACAGTGATCCTACTCATGATAGGATATTGCTTCTTATTTCTTGGAAGCTGTGCAAAACAGCCACACAAATTGATTTTCCATTACTGCTATAGGCTGTTCCTATTAATATGTGAATAATATTTACTTGTTAGGTATAATTAAATCAAAATAATTATGTTAAATGAAAATCTTTGGTCTGGGGGAAGCCCACAGAAATCAGGTCTATCATATTTTAATGTTAGCTGTACAAACATGCATATGTATACTAGACCACATGCTTTAGTACTAAGCAAAGTTCCCTTCTTTCTGCATTACACTCTACAAGAAGAAGATATCAAAGAGAGCAGCAAGCTATTTCTGAATGTTTCACTCTCAATTATAAAACTATTAATTTATTCTTGTATACATGTACTTTATTCTTAAACCTTAATAGCATTGCTTTAGGATTTAATGAATCAGTTGTGTAAAGTACTTAAAATTATTCTGCCAAAATGCAGTCCATTTCCTCCACAGGTCCTCAAGAGCCGCTGTAATTTGGTAGAAATGCAAGGATCATTAGGAACTCCATGGAAAGAATGTATAAAAATGCCTGAGTACTCCTATTATCTGGAGACCATTGATGTGGTAGAACATAGTGGATGTAGAAAACCATGCTTGTTGCTTACTTAAGGGCCTTAACCTGTGACTTGTCATCTAAATACATAGTTGCCTCTTCACCGGTAGGGAGGGAACTTGTATCTACTGATTTTACTCTCACTATGCAAAGTCATTGGTTTCTTTTCCTTTCCTTCTATTTTTTTTTTTTTACTTGGAGGAATTTCTGAGACCTTAGTCAAGATTTATTTCTGTTTCTTTCCCTACAAAATAGTATAGTACACAGCGTTCCATTAGGTAAATTTTTCAGCAATATATTGTGAAAGCAGGATTACAGGGGATGACCTCTGGAATGCCTATCACTACTCTTTCAGAAGCATTTTCCGGCAAAAGCTTAACATTACGACATGGTTGGATTGTTATACTACTTTTTTGTCAAGTTTGAACAATGGCTTCAATATATAACTGCTGCAAACACACCCAGGATCTTTTTATTATCCCTACACCCTATCTCACCTCTCTCAAATTAAGCAGTATCAGATCTCCAACCACAGTTACACCAATCCGTGCTGCTCTCTAAACTGCACCAGCTACTGTGCTTTTAGCCCCTCTGTACCTTACTTGGGACTGGAGGGGCTGTGTTAAAGCTTTGTATTCTTCATTTAATCTATTTAATCCTGCTGCCATTCCGGGTTATCCCTGAGCCTGCCGCATGAACTGTCAGTGACTTGTATGCCTAAGTTAAATGCTATTGAAAACCAATAGAAAGAAACTGTTAATAATTCAGATTATATCCTTGCAAAGCTCAGTACATATGTTGGTTGTGTTGTGAAGGTCTTTAAAGACAATGCTTTTGTTTGTGTTAATGAATATTAGTGTTCCATCTAAGTGTGACAAAACACACACTATTGCTGACATTTTGAATCTCTTCTCCACCAAGTTACACTGGATTCATGCTGGATATTGTAGTGGTCTGACGTGGTTACAATGATTCACAGTATCACAGCATCACAGTATCACAAGGTTGGAAAGTACCTCTGAGATCATCAAGTCCAACCTATAACCCAACACTAACACCAACCCATCATCTAAACCATGGCACTCAGTGCCTCATCCAGTCGCCCCTTAAACACCTCCAGGGTCAGCGACTCCACCACCTCCCTGGGCAGCGCATTCCAATGGCCAATCACCCATTCTGGATTAACTGAGTAAAATGAAAAATAAATCTTTGAAATAAAGACTAAATTCTCTTTGAGATTTTCAATAGCCTTCATGACTATAGAGTGCCTCACAATTTAGCCTGACAACACCGCTTTTCTGTTACTGTGTCTGGTTATTGTTTAGGGAATGTAGGCATCAGACCAACAAAGTAATTTGCCCTAGATCATTCCAGAATGTGAACCAGAATATGAATTTTTCCAGTCCCAAATGAACATCTTGCAGCTTGAGGGGTTATCCTCTTCACTCAGAAGTATGCATGGGATTCTCTGTGGTGGGATGGGAAATTACTGAAACCTGGCTTCATGGCTTCAACACACCGTTTGCAGAAAAAGTGGCCAAGTAAGTCCAGGCTGGATGTTTTGGCCTTGTTACTTATCTTTGGAGTTTCTCATGCCAATCCATATTACTTTATAGAAATGCACAGCTCTTTTTGAAGATTTTTCACATTTAGTTGTTAGAGGAACAGGCTTTAATTTTAACTTTTCTGGAAAGTCTGCATTTTGGGAGGGATATATATATATAAAAGATGGAAGTCTTACAAATTCATGTCCTTTATGCCACGATGACTTTCTTTAACTCAGGGAAGAGAAAAAGAGATGTGAAACTTTTAAACGTTTTTTCCCTCATCCTACAATTTATAATGGCTAAGTGGATAATTTTTGAGTGTGTATAGTAAAAGCCACTCTTGGGCTGAAACATTGTATTTCAGGTTCAAGCTGAATCCAATTTTTACAGGCAACTTGTTAAAGTCTAGGCCAAAAATAGGTAGGGTTGTAATGGAAATGCTGATGAGTCTTAATAAAGCAAGTCTACCAAATGACAATACAGTGTATTACTCTTATTACACATACTGTGACACATGAACAAGACAAAGTAACATCAAATACAACAAATGTGGGTCAAATTGGTGCAGAGATTTTAAAAAGGTGGTGAATGTAAGAAACACTTTTATGGTAGAAAAAGAATACAATTTAGTAAGCCCTCTTTTTCTTGCAGGACAATTAAATACTGAGTTAATTAATTAATGAACATATTAGAGAAAGAACACTATTACTGACTGGTGGAGACCTGATATATTACTGAGTCAATAAACTATTGAACATGAAAAAGGACCTTTCAGGAGAATTTTTTTCTCATAACCCACAAACATATATATTATTCTTGTATGCTCAACACTTCTTTGGTACCCTTATATTTCATATTACTAATTCTTTTACCCATACATATATACAACAGTGTTTAATAACTTACCTAATGAGTAATTGAACAAGTGGCATTGGGTCTGAGGCCTTAAAGTGTCAGACATAACAGAGCAGATTATTTTTTCCCCACTAGGTTTTTGAGAATAAAAGATAATAAAAGAGCAGATAGAATAGGAGGGATAAAGGACTTTTGTACTAGAAGTTTGTCAGAGAAATATTGATTTTAAGTGGATCCATGAACTATAAATGGCTTTAAATTGCTGTCTGATGCAGATAAATAAGTAAAGAGATAAAACATTTAAAATAACACTGAACCTTTTTCATTGTCAGCAATCAAGATGTTTAGCATGGCCAAGCTAAAGTTGAATGTAATTTTCTTTAGGTCAGTATAGTTGAGGTATTTTTTTTTAATATGGAGAAAGTATCTGTATGTGGGTATTAATTGTTTGGAAAAGGCAAGAGCTTTCATAATGCTTCAGTATGTCAGTGGCCAGAGGTACCAAGCACCCTTCCTCCACCTTAGCCCCCAAGTAATCATTGATTGCATCTAATTCTATAGAGATATCTTTTCCTGGCAACTCTGGTAGTTACAGTAGATTGTTAATCTGTGAATGATCAGAATAAGCCTCTCTGTCTTAGAAATCTCCATGCAAATTACATCTAAATGCATGCCATAAATTTATTAGTAGCAGTTTGAACTGCACAGGTCATCTTCCACGCTATCTGAAAACATATGTCTGTTACAGAGAAAAAAGAATGTCATTCAATTTATATTCACTGTTCTGTGCATGTAGCTAGTCCGTCAGATAAACTTGTGTAATTTTTGAAACAATTTTAGAAAAACATATGAGATAATAAGATGTGTTATTTAAGCAAAGTTTAGATCTCTGCATGGGACTGAAGTTCTAGCATCACTGCTTTGAAAGAGTTTCATCTTTTGCATAACAGAAATATATATTTGAAAAACCGGGATTGCTAAGAGGTAAAGTGTTATGCCTGGATATTGGAGAAAGTGGTAGATGGCAGAGGAAAGTTACAGGATGTTTTATGAACAAGTCCTATTCTGGTACCTTCATAGTTTTATCTTATTTTGATCAATTTTGATCTTATTTATATCAAATCCATGACTCCTTCTGTAGTGGAACAGCGGAGTTGTATTCTATGTGAACCTTGAAAAGGAAACAACCTTTGGATAACATGAGGGAAGGGGAAAGAGATTTGTAGTCTTCCTTTTTGTATGTTTTTGTTTCCTTATTTTACTTGGTTTTAATCAAGCTGATATGCTGCTATGGTAAGACATTTTCCTTCAGGCAGTTGTTACAAAACCAGGAAATCTGTGGAAAGCCTGCAGAATCCTCATCCTACTACTCGGTTTTTTTCCCCTGAAGGAAATAAAGCAATTCTTCTAAAGTCTTTAGGAATGTATTCATCTCCACTGGACAACAGACTATATTATTACTGAATAAGCGTTTTTGTCATTGCTCTGGGATACTGATGTATGTTTTTGAAGGAAAATTAATCTCTACTTAAAAGAATGAGCAATGCTTTGAATGTTAGAAGACTGGATTTTGCTGTACAGTTAATACCCTTCTAGCCCTCACAACATATTTGTACATGAAGGAAGAAAGACATTAATATATGCTTTCTGTTTCTTTTTTTCCAGGCCATCCGCTGTACACTGGTAAATTGCACGTGTGAATGTTTTCAGCCAGGGAAGATTAACCTGAGAACCTGTGATCAGTGTAAACATGGCTGGGTGGCACATGGTAAGAAATGCATGTTTCAGGCTTGTCTTCTGTATTCTGTCCATATTTTGTTAGAGTCTTTAAATGCTAAGAGCTGAACTGGTATAGATATTAGTGATATCTATTTGTCTGTACATGCGTGCACTTTTTTAACAGCAATTTCTAGAATGGAAAAGTGAGGATCTGCTATTCTGGCAAGAGCTTTTATACAACTCAAAGTAATGTTCTAGCCTCCAGGAAATAATGTAGTTCCAGCAGGGCTTTGCAGAAGGGCAAAAAGCTTATAGTATGGTTGCACTGCACAGTTTGCATTGCAAAGGAGCATCAGCCAGTAAGTCACTGAGCCTGATGGAAATTCAGACTACCAGTGTCAAAGTTTCAGAGTCCAAATGTCAGAAAGAAATGAGTATATCCTATGTGGCTCAACAGAAGTGTGCATATATGATATGTGAGGTGAACCTCTCTTCCCAGGTTTAAGTAGCTAAAGATAGAAAGGAGGGATTAACATGCCCAGATCCTATATCAAGGCATCAAAATACAGTTATAGACCTGTTTTATTTATCCCTTACTATTTTGTTTGTGGTGCTTTATTTTTTCTTGACAGTCTTGATTAAGTTATGCATGAGAAAAAAAGAGAGAGCTATGTATACAATCAGAAGGCAGATAACGAGGACACATAAAATGGTTTAATATAAAAATAAGAAAAGAACAAAAAGTGAAAAAAGAGAAAGATGAGTATGTTTGCAGAAGAAATTAGTGTTGGAGATGTCTTCTCATGGTTTTGACTCTTGACATCTAAGCACATTCTTCATTATCCATTTTTGCCACACAGTCAGTGGATTATATTTTATAAATTTTATTTTACTTTGATGAGACCTGGAGTGAGAGCTTAATACTTCCCTCCTCAGATGCACTTGATCTCTATTTATTTAGTTCATGTCTGTGTGTATTTGTGTCTAAGCATACTGATGTACGGAAAGTGTGCATGCTCAACAAATTCAACAGCACAGACTGCCAGAAAAGTTTTTAATACGTTCAGATACATGGAAAGGAAAGCAGGAATGCAGGTAACATCCAGTCTTGTGTCACTGCAGAGAAATATATACAGCCTGTCTATAAATAGCCTAATACCACCACTCTGGTAGACGGTTGCAGGTTTATTATATACTAGATTCTTTAAGGACGCATCTCATTTTTGTTCCTCTCAATTCCCAGAAAGATATCCTCAGTTGCAGTATAACCAGACTCACATTTCTTGGAAGGGTTGCTAAGCCTTGCAAAATTTCTATAGTTCAGGCATGCTTCAGGCTTTGTGTGGAGTCAGGATCTGAAGTTTGCTGATCTATGGATAGGAAGGACTTGTCTAGCTATTTTCAAGGATGTCCTCGTCTCGAATAACAGAAATTAGGAGTCTAGCACTTACGTTCTGGTATGTGGGCATCCCGTATTTTCTTTTCAACCAATATATCTTAGAAGAGTTTTGTCGAATTTTCCTGATGAGTTCTCCCCAATGAGGTGGTTGAATTCAAAATCAAGAAACATTACAGTGATCTGAGATGAGCATAGTGTGTGGAACAGATGTATACCTGTTTATTAAGTCCAGAAAGTTGAAAGGTGAATGTGATTATCAGGTACATACCACCTGCTCCCATACCTGAGAGCTTAACTTTCCAAACAGAAAACTTAATGCAGCTATACATTATTAGAAAGTGTTTGTTTTACTACTGTATCAAACAAAGAATGCTCAGATTTATTTTTTTTAAGTACACTTTGTGTACATTCATCTGAAGTATTTACATTTTATGGCAGAGCAAGACGAGTCAGATGTATGTTTCATATCCATACTCAAAGCACAGGCTTATAAATTACTTCCTGGAGACTATGATGCATCTAATTCAGTTCTTAATCTTAGCTGTTTTCCAGTATTTCGAAGGCAGCATTCAGGAAACTGATCACTTCATAGCATTGTAGCTTCTGGATTTCAAAATGACTGAGTCAGGTTGCTGTTCAGAGATGATTTTCTTCAAACCGTTAGCATGGTACTATCAGAAGTTGTTCCTTGAATGCAAATGGTATTTCCTGCTGCTTTAACAAAAGGTTTTCCTTCTGATTTTTATTAATGAATTTCAGCACTGCTCCTTGACGCATGATTTAGTGCTTTTCTAAAAGTAATTATCAAAGAATAGGTGTTTCCAACAGGAAGTACCATGCTTATTCAGTTCTGATAACCTGGAATCATAATTAACCAAATAGATCAAAAATAGCTTAGAACTGCAGTCTTCTCGTGCTGTACTTGAATAATCTGTGCAGAGTTAATTGATGTTAATAACTGCCATTTATAATGTCGCAATTCTTCGAGTGATGAGGATAGGGCATACAGCCATCATAGTATTATTGCACTTTGCAACTCCTGGCTTGTTTTCTTTTTTCTTGTCTTTCTCACATTTTTTGTTATTCCAGTAAAATAAGCTGTACACTTCATGAAAGGAAAGGTTTCCTACAAGTTCAGTTTATTCTGTCTGGAGTTTCCCAGAGTAAGGTTGTTGATACATGAACAGATTCATCAGAGAAGTTCTTTTGTGGCAAGATAAGTGTTTCTGTTTGCAAAAGTTAATCTTATCAAGTTTTAACCCTGAACCCCAGTGCTACAGTGGTAGTCATACCATCAATGTTTCTAATGGTGAAGCAAGAAGACACGTAGACCATCACTGCATTCTCTAGGAATGCTGTGCATAATGAAGAATGAATAATTGGTGGTTTGAATCTCTGAATATTTTAAAGGATATGGATAACTAGACTGTTTTGTTTTCAGCTGAAGCCTGGCTTTCATATTAACTTTCAGTTTGGGTGGGGATTTATTTTCTAAAACAAAAAGTAAATGGTTTTAATTGGATGAGATGTTTCATGGGCCTCAAGCAGGCAAACATATGTTTCTCCTTCTAGACTTTTTAATGGTTAAGATATTTTGTATAGTCTATGTGGTGAAAAAGAAAATATTATTAAAATCTTCATAGTCAATTTTTGTTCAAAGAGAATTTATTTTAGCTCAATCAGTTTCCTATTTTGTGGCTTTTAAGTAATGTAGGACTAAGATGACTACAAAAATTAAGATTTTCTTGACTGCTTGAATTGGTTTCTTCTGATGATATTTTTGTTACATTGAAAGTAACGTGCTATACTATCAGCATAGTCATGACACTTCACTAGCTTTAGCACAAAAATGACTTACTCAGACTTCAGAGTTTTAGCCTATGATAAAACACATTGAGCAAGTCTGCAGTGAAAAACGCGTTGGTTTCATTGACTTTGCATTTTGCCTTGTGTGCTTGACATTAATGTCAGAATAACAACTACTATACAGCTAGCAAAAATACTCTTATTATAACTAGTCTAACACATCAAAAGACTAATGCAGTATCAATGGGAAATAAAGGCTGCCCTGTCTCATAACTGTCCTGTTCTAAAAAGCTGGGCCAAGGTGACATATGTCATAGTGGACTAAAGCTATTATTTATCACACTAAATTCCATTTATTTTAATTTCAGCATCTCAAACTTCCAGAAATTTAAAACCTCACAGTATAAAAATATTATTGTTTGCCTGAAATCATTGTCACCTTGTTTCAAAGACAGTAAAAAATTAGAACTTTGAACTGATCACTGGTAAAACTCAGGTAGCAGTACCATGATTTTCAAATATTTTTGGTATACTCTGCATTCTTTGACTGGCTGAATTTCACACTGTTCAATTTACTCTAGGAGATTAAGTATCCTGTGAACATTTTTGCTGTCTTCCTTCTTTTTTTCCTCTCAGAGAAAGCTGATTGTTAGTCCCCTAGTGATCTTTGATGTCTTTTTCATCTGCATCGTGCCGATCAGCACAACTCAGGGCTGTGCTACTTATTCAAGTAGGCTTTAGTACCTCTCTAAGGTATAATGAGGCTGCATACAGCCCATCTCCAGTCCAAGACTTGGTCAGGCCTTTTCTCTAGTAACTTTGAGATTAAGTTCCTTTAAGTTTTGGTGAAAACTATGTTAATGAGAAGGTTTTGCATTCAGGGCAAATCAATTACTCTTTTTCAGTTTAAAAGCTTCCACCCAGTGAATACTCACGCTCAGAGACTTTTACTGTGTGTGTTACACTTTTTCCTTGTGAAGGAAGTTTTCAGCTGCCAGTATTTATATAATGCATGTACTAGCTTATTATAAATGGAAGCTAACAATCCAGACAACAACTTCCACTAGGACATGGAGAACACTCTAAAGTCAGATGCGTGAAACCACTGTGACTTCTTCATTCAGTTTTCCTAGTTTCTACATGGTATTTCATAAAATTGTCAGGTAGAAAAACATAAAGTGAGAACAAAAGAAAGGAAGGACAGGTGTAAATAAATGAAGAAAAGAAAAATAAGAGCCTTGGGGAAATTTTAGAAATTGCAACTTTCCCTTACTCTGAAGTTCCTGGAAGGACTTGGTCCAGGAAAAAAGTTTAGACTTTAAATGTGTGCTGCACGGGAATGAGGTGGGAAAGAAGAACAGTGCTATGTGAAATAAAACTCAGCAGGGTTCCTATATTTGTTTCAATTGAAATCTGTTAAGTGAAATAATCCAGGTTTGCAAAGTCGAAGATCATCTCTAACAAAACAAAACCTCTGAGAGCCTCTCTAAAAGCTGTCAGAGCTGCCATGTTGTTCTTTGAAAATGGAGGTAGTACAGAATAATTACTAAGAAAGGAAAGGAGACATGTAATCCTATTATTATTGTTTACTGGTAAAATAATTGGGTTCTTTTTGTATCGTTTTAGAGTATGTAAAAAATAATAACACTTTTAGCATAGCAAACATAAATGCTTCCTTCTAGTCATTTTATTTAATTCTTTAAATTGCTTAAAAATTACATGAGAACACCAAATATTTTTTTTTAACATGGAGATTTTTAGCAAAGCAACTATCTACAATTCATTGATAACAAAGTCTAGCTCTTCAAGACTTTTAAAGTAAAACTATTTTAGATCTAGTCTGGCTTTTACTGACAAAATCATTTAAATCCATCTGTTATAACTTCCTTTTGACCCTGAAGGCTGTGGCATATTTTTCATTAGTCAGTTGCTTCCAGGAATCTTACCTGATTAACATTCATTACTGGTAAACACTTTTTAAGTCCGCTCTTCTTCCTATGCCATCCATTTTTGCTTTCCTTCAGCAGCAGTTATGAGAGTAGCTAATACAGCAGAGAGAAGATGTGCTCTGCAGTCTTGTGGGTACTTTGACCCAATATCTGTTTTTTAAGTCTGCCACAGTGGTAGGAAAGAT
The DNA here is from genome assembly GCA_033558185.1 of Dromococcyx pavoninus. NCBI lineage: Eukaryota > Metazoa > Chordata > Aves > Cuculiformes > Neomorphidae > Dromococcyx > Dromococcyx pavoninus. The sequence continues at coordinate 1,229,542 of JAUMJL010000578.1, forward strand.
GTGATGTAGTGCTTGCCTTTGGGTTGCACCAAAATCACTCTTAATGCAAGTCAAGCTGAGGTAAAAGGAAATGAGAATATCCAAGTATTAGGGCATCTAATAAAAATAGTATGGTTTCAAAGGTTTATGAAACAGAGGTGACAGAAATTAAATAATGCTTAGTCACCCCAAGATCAAGTAAAAAGCCTTCCTTTTCCATCCTTGTATTCAGCTGATACTTACAAAGCTGATAGGCAAGGGTTTAGTCCTCACGTAAATTTGATATAAAGTATAGATTAGGGTTTTCCCTTGGGGTAAACCGCAGGCTCTAACTTACATACATTCACACCCACACCTCCTTGTATTTCCCTGGGGGTTCATTCACATTAATTTTTTTTTCTTCCCTGCCATCCCCAGGACATCTTAATGCCATCAGGAAGAGGTTAGACCTTTCTCCCTCTCCCCAGCTTTATTGGCTCACAGCCCTGGATTTGAATATGCCAGTGTCCCTTGGACTTGGTCAAGAGGGATTATCCCTGAGCAGATGTTAAGCAGCCAGCTAAGGACTGCTCCAGTGCCTGGTAAACCATAAACAGGTCATGACCCATTCTGAAGCATAATGCCCTTTCCTGGTGAGTTGGGCTATATTCACATCTCAAAGTGAAGCCCTTTCTCATTGTGAAGGTTTTATTGTCTGAAAAAGCTTTTAATTTACTAATCACACTTTGTATTCTCACAAAACTTGCCTTGTTACCATCAGATACTCATTGGTAATCCTGAAGGCCACTTTTATGGCTATGATCTCCCTTGACAAGTTATAAAATGCACACAGATGTTTAGACTTAAGGTATTTCAAAAGGGCAAATACTGTTTTTTGGTGCCCATCATTACTGAATTTAGACAGAAAGCTTCATCCCATTTAGTACATCAAATACTGTAGAATAAAATGCTAGATGTCTTGGACAATAATATCATACTCTCTCTTCTTATGGAGAGAATCTAGTAAGGAAAAAAGTAGTCTTGCTATGTTCAAGATGGAGCAAAAGCAATAAAAGCAGTGATTTTTTAATTAGCACTTGTAATTCTTTCCAGATTCAGTAGAGGTTGCTTTTTCCAAAGGCAGTCAGTGAAACCCTTGATTTTGCCCCCTTTAGGACAGAAAGTTGACTGGATGACATAGCTTCAGACAGGAGCAGAATAGTGTCTCATGCTAACTGCTTGGTTCCCAGATGAGCTGGATGACTTCTGTGGGACCTGAGAGTGAAAAACACCAATGCATTTTCAGGGCAGCAGTGGTGGACTTTTGCAACATGCATCCACAATTCTCCAGGATGTTTAGGAGACAGTATCTGCTTATTAGTCCCTTTTAACACCTATGCTGCTGCACAGAAATTGCTGTGATGTGCTAACCACTTTATCATTTTATTATACTTTATTACATCATAAATTTTTATATCTTCTTAACGATCCTACAAGAAACTTAATTGTTCAGAGGAACAGCTTAATTAACTAGAGTTCACTAGGTTAAGCAGAACACAAATTGAAAGAGCTCTAAATGAAACAAAGCCTACCACTCCATTCTGTATAGCTTTATACGGTTAAAAATGCATTTGGCTGCAAGAATAAAATGTTCATACTGTTTTCAGATACTACAAAGTAATGATAATATCTGGAGTAACTTTACCTCAGTTTTCTGTTTTGCAAATGTGAAATTCAGTGAGAAAATACATATATTTATATAATAGATATTAAATACATTTTTTCTTTTACTTAATTGGAAGAATTTGAGCTGTGACGTTATGAGGAATTTTGCCCCACATCAATTCAGCATGCAATAGTATTACTTTATTATACCATTTCCACCTGGATAATACAAGAAATGTATAACATGGGTCTCAAAGACTTCTCTAATTATATTATGATTTATTACGGTCACTTTTTCTGAGGTATGTTTAAGAAGAACTTTGTGAAATGGTCACAGTACATGAATTGGGGTTCATGTTCATGTGTGGTGGAGCTGTCTGTATGAAGCAGTCTCTCTTTGAACATCTTCTTTCAAAGTTACTCTCAGCAACTTTAGGACAGCAAGTTTTCCTGAGGAAACTAGGGTGATTTAGCACATGTGGGACAGCATTTCACAGGCTTAAACCAGAGTTATATCCTAGACTATAACACTGCCATAGTCTTGGCTTGCGTGTGTGAAAAGCCTCTACAACACAGTACTCCATCCAAATAGAATGATGGTAACAGGTGGGTGGGCAGTGCCTGTTGCATTTTTATTACAGTTTTCAAGGCTGCATAAAAGATGGAATAGATTGCCTGGAGGAGTGGTGGAATTTACCCCACTGTAAATATCAAAGACTCAGCTTGACAGAGCCAGAGATAACCTAATCTGAGGCCCTGCTTTCCATCGAAGGCTGTACCAGACAACTTACAGAAATCCCTTCTGACCTAGACTTTCTGTGGATCTCTAAATCACAGTTAATGGAATTTGAGGTGCATTTGGATTAAGATGGAAATCCTCCAAATCCAGACCACAATCCAGTACTCCCAAATGTGTTTCTGTCTCACTGTGTGTAGTATGTCAACCATATGGTATGAGGAGCATTAAGATATATTAACTCCTATCTCACCATTATTAAAGGAGAGAATATTTTTAAGAAGGTATTAGTGGCTGATGGGAAGGAGACATTTGGCTTTGGAGACAAGATATGAAAGATCAAAAGTGCATAACTAGTCAAGATAATAGAAAAAGATATATTAATTTAGTGGCTTCCATTATAAATTTTAGGTTTCAACAATGACATCGTCAATACATGTATCAAGGAACGGCAAAAATTGAGCTGCCCAACAGACTGGTCTGAGTCAGGAGTCAAAGATAACTCAAGCACTTGCCAAGCCTGCATCATGGGCATGGTTTCTCAAGGTCTGATCCTCCACCCAGGGGCTCCAATCAGGAACAAAAGAAGGTGAAGGTAGAGACAGGGCTGAAGACAAGGCTGTAACTTGGGTCACAGGGTCATCTAGAAGGCACATCTATGATGTACCTTAGGTAAGAAATGAAGGTCCAGGCCTGAGCTTTAGTAGGGATCCTGGGCCCATGGACTGAGAATGCAGTGTGGACACCTCTGGAGAGACTAGTTCAGCGCAGTGAAGGCCTGTTGGTGCTCTCGGGGCTGTGACACTGTGAACTGACCAATACTTGCTGTCTCTAGCAGAGGTGACAGATGATACCAACACACATAAAAACAGCTGTGTGTTGGGACACTCACATGATTAATCTATGTATATTTCTCCATCTGGGTTATCATCAGTGCTGAAGTCCTTTTTCACATAGGCACAAATGCACAAACTGATGGAGGAAACTGCAAAGTCCAAATTGCACACCTTCCCTACCATGGTCCCCATAGTCAGATATCTTCATTAATTCAGTATGGAAGTGTCTAGTAGCCCAGGTGATTTCCTGAGAACTTGGAATGAAGGTCTTTTACAGCTTGTTTCTTTGAAGACATTAGCTGTTATCAAGCAGGAGGAAAAACATACCTACCACTTAATTTATTTATTTAAGGAATCAATTCTGAATTAAAAATATGCTCATGAGTTACCGCTACACAGTGTTAGATCTACCAAGCATTTTTGGAGAAAGCATTTTGAGGTGTTTCGTTTTTTTTTTTCCCCTCTGTAATCATGTTTTCCACTACTGGGGGAGAAGTTTTTGTATTGGAAGAAAATGTAAAAGAAACACCTGTTTGGCTTGCAGAAAATTGTCCAGGAGGCTGCCAAAAGCAACGAGGGCCCCTTTAAAAAAACAAAAGCAGGATTACCCGCCTTTCCCCACCTCCCCCTTCCCCTCCGCCCCATTACATGCGAGCATTGGCAGAAACTCTGACAAGCAGTGCTTCATATTTTATTACGTTCTTGTCTGGCAGAATATCTGTCAGGCAAAAACCTTGTCAGCGGAAAACCTGTCGTACGATCAGAGGAGACAAAAACAGGTGTCACAGAGGCAGTCAAAACTGAAGGAAAAAAAAGATTAGGCTAAAGAGAGAAAGGCAGACAATTACATTAATGCCATTGCTTTTATCTTATAGATGTGTGTTATTATCTCGGGGTGCTGAGTGCGCAATTGCCTCAAAGAAAAGTAGACAGGAGACAAGGGGAAACTTGATAGTTATTAACGGAAGAGGCAGTGTGTCAAAGCTGGATGGGGTTCAAAGTTTTGCAAAGGGATAAAAAAATTGCAGACAGCAAGCAACGTCTGTGAACAAACTATGGTTGTGCTTCCAGCTACATAAACATAGTAGCAACTTGGAATTAGATCACAGATGGAAAAATTAATGAAAGTTTTCGTTCAGGCTTTTTTAATAACATTTATTTTGTGTACCTGCAACTGAAGTGCTGGTGGGTTTTTTTTTTTATCTGTTATAGAAATGTTGTTAGATCATGAGACATGGTGTGGCATGAAGACATCAGTTTAGTTGCTGTGTTGTTTGGTTGGAAACACCTATTCTCAACACACGTTTGATTTTAAAATCCTATTAAGGATCTTTTTACTAAGTGCGAACATCCGTACATGCAAGCTGTAGATCAGAAGACCACATATGTGTCCTTCTGTCAGAGACTAAATGCAATCGGCAAATGTTTTCTATTATTAGCTTTTAAATAGGGAAAATGTCGGGTTTGCCTATGAATCAGGTTATGCTTTACTTACTCTTCTTCCATGCTCTTTTGAAATCCATAATGTCTTAGTGAACATTTCTTTTCTATCTGGATTAAGTGAAATCAAGATCACTGAAGGATGCCATGTTGTAGCTGAAATTTATACCCAGATGGATTCAGGACACTCACCTACCCGTATAAATGTTAATATCTCATGCTCTCTGTGCTTCTGCCAGGGATGAATGGGGTGATTTCCTACACTGTGAAAACATTTGAGCTATTCAGTTGACACTAGCAAGTTTTCTTGTCTTTACTCACCTTCTGAGCGTGATATTTTTAAGGAGCAATTATTTTCACCTACAAAATGCACCACATTACACTGCGTTAACAGTGGTGTTAAATTTGCATATTTGAGGGAGGCTAGCTTAGACTACCTATTTTGACTGCAATAGTTTGCCTCTCCTTCCAGCAATTTAGTCGTTCATAGAACCTTCTATTCTTTAAAGGATTGGTTACTTCTTTTTTTGTGGTTGATGAAAAAGAAGAAAATTTTGAACTCTGCAAATGTGAAACTGTTCATGTTAACTAAAATCAACAGCAAACTACAATGCTCCATGTTGCTATTAATTATACTGTTTCTGTTTTACCATACTCAACATGATGATTTTGCAATAATATTATGGAATATTTTTATGTTGGTGTTGTATATTTAATTGCTCTGCCAATTTGAGTTTCTCTGACTGCAGGAAGTGGCCCGATTATTTAGATTAAGAAAAAGTCTGGAACGCTCTCTGTTATTTTCTGGACAGAGACTACATAAAATTTATTTTTCATTTTCCTGGTAACCCTTGAACAAATCAAGCAACATGGAAAGATGATGATGTTTTTAAAATTCTGTATTTTCATGCGTGTGTGTATGAACTCCAACTATATCCTTCTTTATAAATCAGAAAACTGGCTAGAGGGCATGCGATAAAACCTAGAAAGGGACAATTGCAGAGCCCAAATTTAAAACTGAAATTGAGCGAAATCCATGATGGCTTGTGCAGTGCAACCTACTGACTCTTCTCTGTGGTATTCTTAGATGTACAGCCAGACAAATCAGCTGAGAGAAGAGGTTTCACTAGACCCTTTCATCCCTCTCTAGGATACCTGAATATTTTTCCAGGATCAGGAAATCAGCAAGAGAAATGTGTATTTACAACTCAAATTGCATTAAAACTAGGATATTTAAAGTTCCTTTATATTCAGTAAAGCTACAATGTCTCTCGATAAGAAACCTCTGAAGTACAGGGTTCATCACTGCATACTTGCATTTCTTTTGCTAAACAAAAGTGGCATCCACTCTGATGCATGCCTTTTAATTTGATTCCCCTTGTCCACTGTGCATGGGAAAGGAAGGGGTCCAGGGTCAATGAGTAAATTTGTATAGCTAAGCTAATGATATGGCCAAGGTATAGATGAAATAAAAGGTTTTGTCTTTACTTTCTGTCTTTTGATAAACTGAAAAAGTCTTTGAGACTTATTTTAATTTATCGTTTGTATTTCATTTCCTTTGAATTACACAGGGCCCCAAAACTCCAGTTAAATATAAATGGTGAAGTAAATTTCCACTCCCTCTTTTACTACGTTTGAAGAACCGAAAAATCACAAATGGAACATAACAGTTCATTCGTTGATTTATTAGGTCTAATTTTTCAGCTGAAATTATGCATAATAAGAATACTGCCGGCTGTAATGTGAAAATAGACGTTGTATCATTTCCAAAGTTCTCTTTACAACTCAGATTATGTTGAGCACAGTCTCTGTAAAATCTTGGGGATTTTGTTTACTACTAAAGAAGATAAAGAGTGGATAAGCCAACACGGGTTTGTTCAGACTTAATATTAGGAGCCATTTGTTTATTGACGGGGTTGTCAACACTGGAGCAGGTTTTCTGGAGAGGTGACTGTTGCCTCAAGCCAGTCAGTGTTTAAGGGGTGTTTGGACAGTGCCCTTAATAAAATGCTTTAACTGTTGATCAGCCTTGAAGTGATCGGGCAGTTGGATTAGACAATCATTGTAGGTCCCTTCCAACTGTATAGTCTGAATTATCTGAATTGTTATGGTGTGTACTTGATACTTCAGAGTTGGGTAAGAAAAACAGTACTGAAAGGTTCCTGATTGCTATACTATATAGCCAATTAGTTATTGTTGGGTGTCGAATGCAATCTTCTCATAAATCTTCTATTTCTTTGTCATACTTTCTTGCATTCCCTCCCTCACCCCTTTTTTAATAGTTAAAACTTCTGATACAAGTACTTGAAATCTAGAATTCACCATGGAACTATTACTTGGCTGTATGTTGTTTTAGTAAAACACAGGGGCTTTTTTAGGCTGTTCCACAAAAATTTTCATTGCTCAGCAAATACATGATTTTAAGATTCATTAAAATCTCTTCTTCTATCAGTGAACAGCTTTCCACTCATGTCAAGGCTAAGGATATCTGGCTATTGGTGCAGTGCTAAGAACTGAACTGTTGAAAGCTAGCTTTCTTAGTTTAAGCACCTAGCTGAAACCATTGTAGTTGAGTTTCCAGAAAAGATTGTACAGGTTATGACCAAAAAGTCACAAACATCTTAAAACTTTTCTGGGTGAAGTTTTGTTACCACAGGAAGTGGAGGGTGTATGAGTAATGCCTCATGCTGCACCAGGAAGGGGCTTTTAATGTATGTTTCATGATGTTCAGTCACTGATATCTTCTTAATAGGACACATCTGTGTATGTCATTTTTCAGGTATGATAAAGCTCATTCTTTCATGTAGCATGTTTCATCTTGAAGTCTCTTAAGCACTAATGAAATCATACATTGCTGAGGATACTATTCGAGGTATTCACCTGTGAAATACGACATTGTTCATTAGCATATAGATATTGAACCAACAGTAGAGAACAGAATAAAGCAAGGAATGCATTATCCACAAGAAATTAGATGGGCAATTCTGGACAGCAGAATAGGGCTATCTAGGCTAAGATTTGGCAAGAAGACTTAAGTTAATATACTTGTCTATACAGAAGAACCAACAATGAGACTTAGGTCCTTCTCTTATCTCATATTTGAAAAAGTATGTGTCTGACTACATACATGGTCTCTTGAATGAGCGCAGAACACTGGCATTAGTTCACTAATCATACCAGAGGAGAAATCAGTTAGAAGTACTCCAGAAAGCAACTTCTCTCTGTCAAATATAACCTTTGCAATCTCTTTTAAAGAAACAAGGTCATTTTTATAAATTACAAATTATAATGAAAAGTTTAATTCTCCTGCCAAGCACAAGGGGTTTCAATAGTCAATGATCGAAAAGATTTTCAATTGCTAACTATATTGTTATTTCTTATATGGGTGCAAGCGCATGTTCTTTCTTATGTACAACTTTTCCCTTTCTTTTTGTCTATAGCATGAGGTCCATCTTCAGTTTGCAAATGTTCTTACACACCCATGCAAAAATGTATGCTTTGTTGTGTTACAAATTATACATTTCAGTGCATATCCTGACTTGTACTTCAAAGGAGTAATATTCAGTGCTTATTTGTTTATTACATAACATATAAATAAGGCCGCAACCCAAAATTCGAGATAATTTCACCATCACTTGGAATGTGAATCCAATATGGGACTAACTCTTATTTGTGTGGGTAAATGTCCGGAGTTTCGTAATCTCATTTTAGCTATTAGTTTTATAATCCACTCTAGTCCTCAGATAAAGATGTCTTACAGTCATTCCGACTTGGGCCAAAGTAGAATCATGACCTTGAAGTCTTCAGCAAGCCAAGTGTTCTTTAGCTGGAAGAACTTGCTTTTCCTTGCTGCAGGCACAAGGTATACTGTTAAGTAAAGAGAAACCAAAACAAATATTAAGATACATTAGAAATACAGTATGATATAGTGTTTAAAAAGGGTTGAGTATTTAGAAAATATTAATTCAGGTCTTGACTCTGGTCTGAATTTGTATAGACTTGGAGAAGCTAGTTAACCTCTTTGAACTCTATTCCAATTCTATAAGACTGAAGACAGAAAGCTCAAGGTTATCCAGATCTGCTTAATTATTTTGACTGTGTGGTAGAAGGAGTTATATATGATAACACCAATACTTTTTACAGCATCCTTATGGTGAGAAATAGTAGTATTTTTAAGAAAATATAAACATTTTACTTTATCTTGCTCCTTCCAAACAGTTATAGTGCCCCCTAGGTACACATCTATACACATCAGTACACATGCAGCACAGCCTACACAGTAACAAAATTAATTTTATAGGTGTTTCCAACTCAGTACTTGGATGAAATATCTGTAATTGTAGTAGCAAAAAACCCCCTGTATTACAAAATATCATACATAGAAGGGGCAAAAAAAAATAGGAGAGTATTTGACCTGTTAAATCTTCAATTAAATGCCATTCATTAGACCTTGTAAATATGAGGTCTGACAAAAAAAACTGAGACGGTGCCTGTAACTCTTTTTAATTAACAAATTAAGAAAATGAACTATGATCACATTCAAACTAGTTCTCTTCTTAGTTTACACACAGCTGCATACAATGTTGTCAATGTTCAAAGCAATTCCACAGATCATTTTCTGAAAGACTATTGGGGAACTCCATCATGTTTGCTTTCACATCTTCTACCAACAAAAAAGGGGTTCCTTTAAGCACTAACTTGATCGTTGGGATCTCTTCGCTGTAAGCACCAGCCAAAACCTGAAAATTTACATTGTGGATTTCTTTAGTTTCACAAGAAACTTGATGTTAACTTGCTGTTCAATCTTGCATACTGACATTTTCTGACTGAGGGTAAGAAAACATCTGTATTTGAACACACATCCACTTGTACCGAGTGAAACAATCGAGTTGAGCCTTGCCTCACTGTGACAGGTTAGAACATGCTCTATAACCATCTCGTTGCCTCTCCCTTCCCACTCTTTGTTTCCAAGCTATAGGGTTAGTCATATTTTGCTTGTGTCAGACCTCATAATTCAGTCTCGCATCATGCAGCCAATATAGCTGAACTACTTGGGAAGAACTTTTGGAAGAAAAAATCCCACCCTTCACAATCTGCAGTATAAATGTCCTGTGGAGAGACGTAGGACTGCAGTCCCTAGGCTTGCCATTTCCTTATCTTTTTTGAATATTAAATTAATATTTAAAGCTATTTATTCAAAGTCGACTTAACCACTAAAATAGGAAAGATCAGACAAATCAATTGCAAGAAATGAAGTATAAGGAAAACAGAACTCTTTGAAAAACTATCCCTTGGAGTAAATGTGTTGAATGAAGCCAGCCAGTAAATGATAAGGGCCTTTATGCTCTGGATGTAAGAAAGCAATTTATCAAGAGTACATGAACTCTCCAGTGACCGTAAGCCAAGAAGAAAAAAAGTACAGCAGAAGTCCCTATAGAATTATTTTAAATGCACAGAAAGTTTTGTTTAAAAAAAAGCAGTGAGAAACTTAGTTGCTGCAACATAGTCCATAAAACAGAAAGAAAATTCAATTTAAATGTTGATAGTAAAGTGCATGATGTCATATGCAATTCCATCATATTTAACTTCACAAGGGGATAAGAATTACCTTCATCCTGCAAACCTCCCCTCCCCTTATCTCTAAATTATTCACGTCACAGTCAATAATATGAAATTCACACGGAAGGGTAAAACAAACTAGCCAGCTCAAGTAGCAGTGAATTAATGATGGAATCTATGGTGAAACAGGGACCTAGTTTTTAATATGTTTAAAAAGCTGGGTTTTAGGTTGTATCTGTTTTATTTTTTCCTCTAGAGGTTAAATCTCAAACTTTTCACAGTCCCAATCAATTCTGCGTAGCTTCAATCTTGATCATCACTTAATCATAAATATTCTCTAATTTCTTTTGAATTTAAGAGTATTGTAGTCTCTGGGGCTCAGCTGAGCACCTTTCTGCTGAAGTAATTAAAGTTAATTGTGACCTTTGGAAACTAAGTCTCTTTCAGACTGCATCTGTGAAAAAGAATCACGCGGTGATGAGTTGTGTTCCTCAGTGGGCTGTACTGGCACCAGTACTGTTTAATATTTTCATCAATGACATAAACAATAGGATTGAGTGCACCTCTAGCAAATTTGCAGATAACACCAAATTTAGTGGTGTGGTTAAAATGCTTGAGGGACAGGATGCCATTCAGAAGGACCTGAATCAGCTCAAGAAGTGGGCCTGTGTGAACCTCATGAAGTTCCACAAGGCCAAGTTCAAGGTTCTGCACAATCAGTATCTGCACAGTCTGGGGATGATGGGATTGAGAGCAACCCTGTTGAACAGCCCTGTTGAGAAGGACTTCATTGTACTGGTGGATGAAATGCTGGACATGAACCTGCCATGTGCACTTGCAGCCCAGAAAGCCAACCATATCCTGGACTGCAGTAAAAGAAGCATGGCCAGCAAGTCAAAGGAGGTGATTCTGCCCCTCTGCTCTGCTCTGATGAGACCCTGCCTGGAGCATTGCAACCAGCTCTGGAGTCCTCACTACAAGATAGTCATGTACTTGTTGAAGCAGGTCCAGAGAAGGGTCAGAAAAATGATCAGAGGGCTGGAAAATCTCTCCTATGAGGACAGGCTGAGAGATTTGGGATTGTTCATCCTGGAGAGAGAAGGCTTCAGGAAGACCTTATTATGACCTTTCAAGGTGGGGACAGGCTCTTTAGCAGGGCCAGTTGTGATAGGACAAAGGGTGATGGTTTCAAAATGAAAGAGGGTAGATTAAGACTAGATATAAGGAAGAAATACTTTACGGTGAGGGTGGTGAAGCACTGGAACATGTTGCTCAGGCGGGTTGTAGATGCCTCGTCTCTGAAAATGTTCAAGGTCGTGTTAGATTGTGCTCTGAACAACCTTATTGGGTTGAGTATGTCGCTGCCCATTGCAGGTGGGGTTGAAACAGATGATCTTTGGAGGTCCTTTCCAACCCAAACTGTTCTGTTATTTTATGATTCTATGACTCATCCAGGTGATATTTCTCTGGAAATTTCTCTGCCAAATTTGCTGTGTTTAGATAATTCTTTGGGATTATTTTGTGTTTCCTTTATGTCTTCTCTTAAGACATAACTTATACTTAACGCCTTTTCTTTCAGCCTTGGACAAGCTTAGTACTCAGCACCTCTACCACCCAACCCAAGTGGAGATTGTGCAGTCCAATGTTGTGTTTGACATCAGCAGCCTGATGCTCTATGGTACTCAAGCTGTGCCTGTGAGACTGAAGATACTACTTGATCGACTCTTCAGTGTACTGAAGCAAGAGGAGGTATTGCATATTCTACATGGCTTAGGCTGGACACTTCGAGACTATGTTCGAGGCTACATCCTTCAGGTAGGAAAAAAAGAAAACATGTTTCCAAACATAGTAAACTGAATTTTTTTTTGTACAGATGTAGTGACCATGCACCCAAAGAAGCAGAAGGATATGATGCCAATTTAGTGTGGCATGTTGAAGAGTAATGATGGTGTCAGCAAAATAAAATACTTAAATTTTCCTAAGCAAAAAAAAAAAAAAAAAGTTCCCTTATACTGTAGTATTTGTTTGTACTTGCTCACGCTTATTGTAGGAAATACCTTACATACTGCAAATATTGAGGTTAGCTAGTTGTGAGCCTGATGTGATCATCAAAGGCAAGTTTTTTTGGTCAAACTGGAAAGTTTTCAGGGGCTACTGTTTGGCATAAGAAACTAAATCCAAATCAACAGCCATTTCATCTTTTCTTTCCTTCTTTGCAAGATATCTAATAAGAGGCAGATAAAATGGAGGTTCTGATCATGGTTGTGTTAGGAAGTATCCTTACAGTGTAATGTATAAACAGGAAAATCCTGTTTGTAAAGCCATTTTAAAAAGGTAACTTTAAATAAAGTGTTACATTGATTAAGATAAGGTAAATAAACAAAACATAAAATAAGTAAATTATGAAATGGACAGGCTTGTTTTATGTTTATGGTCAAAAACGTGTATGATTGCTTATCTGAAGATTTTCATCATCTGTTGAGTTCCAAAATGAAATATTATACTTCATAAGACTGTTTCTGGTTAAGAATATAACACTACATTCTTCTCTTAATTGCTACTGACTTTGTGGGAGCTCTGTGTCATTTACTGAAGTGGACATGCTGAAGAACTTTGAAAATTCTAGTTTCTGATTAATTTCTTTACTTTCTTAGGTAATTACAGTGTGTTTTACACTATACAGAAAATATGGGAATCTTTATTACTGCTCTGAGGAATTCTAACTGTATTTTTTAATTCATCTTCAATGTTTTGTCCTTCATGTGAAAGGAGTAAATTAACCTTACATCACAGAATCATAGAATCTTCCGGTTGGAAGAGACCTTCGAGATCATCGAGTCCAAATGCACCCATCATCTGCTAAACCATGCCCCTCAAAAACTCATATACCCATTTTTTAAACACCCCTGGGGATGGTGACTCAACCACCTCCCTGGGCAGCTGTTCCAGTGCCTGACCACCCTTTCAATAAAGAAATTTTTCCTAGTATCCAGTCTGAACCTCCCCTGGTACAACTTATGGCCATTTCCCCTTGCTCTACCACCTGTCACTTGAGAGAAGAAATCAACACTCTCTCTGCCACGACCTCCTTTCAGGCAGCCATAGAGAATGATTCAGTCTCCCCTCAAACTCCTCCAAGCTAAACAACCCCAGCTCCCTCAGCTGTTCTTTCTTGTAGTGAGAGGCCCAGAACTGAACACAGTACTCAAGATGTGACCTCACCAGTGCTGAGTATAGGGGCACAATCACCTCCCTTGTCCTGCTGGCCACGCTGTTTTTGATACAGTCCAAGATGCCATTGGCCCTCTTTGCCACCTGGGCACACTGCTGGCTCATATTCAGCCGATTGTCAATCAACACCCCCAGGTCTTTCTCCTCCAGGCAGCTCTCCAGACACTCTTCCCCAAGCCTGCAACGCTCCTTGCGGTTGTTGTGCCCCAAGTGCAGGACTCGGCATTTGGTCTTATTGAACCTTATCCCATTGGTCTCAGTCCATCGATTCAGCCTGTTCAGATCCCTCTGCAGAGCCTCCCTTCCATCAAGCAGGTCAACACTTCCACCCAGCTTGGTGTCATCTGCAAACTTGCTAAGGGTGTACTCGATACCTTCATCCAGATCATTAATAAAGATATTGAACAGGCCTGGACTCAGCACTGAACCCTGGGGAACACCACTCATGATCGGCTTCCAACTGGATTTAACTCCATTTATCACCACTCTTTGGGCCTGGCCATCCAGCCAGTTTTTAACCCAGCAGAGGGTGTACCTGTCCAGGCCAATGGCAGTCAGTTTCTCAATCAGAATAGAGAAACGGTGTCAAAGGTTTTACAGAAGTCCAGGTATACTACATAACACAGCTTTTCCCTTTCACATAACTCTATGGAAACCTTTATATTTTTTTAAATGCTCCAAACATAGATTTTCTCAGAAAAATGTTCTGAATTTTAAAACCATCATAGATAAAGAGTAAATAAAAAGGCTATTACATTAATAATATTATTTTTACTAGCATCTATACAGAATGGAGCTCTTTAATTGGTTTAGGATTCTCTGAGGCATCTATTTTTTAAAAGCTGGATGTTATACATATTCAAATACAATAGAATCCATTTTTTCCATTTCCAGTCTGAAACTTACGTGTAATTATATATTTATACAGTAAATATATGTGGGTGTTTGTATGATATATATGTTTGGACTTGCATCTGTAGATATTATATTAATATAGTTTAGATAGATACATGATAGATATCTATAATTGCGTATTGCAATGGCATTATATGCATATTGCATCATATTCTGGATTCTGAATGCTACTGATCAAAAGGGCTGAAGGAATATACATAAAAAAATGCACCCTTTCTATGGTATAAATTGGAAAATTGCTGTGTACTAAATGCAATTAATAGTTAAGCATAATATATTAGAAGCATAAAATGAAATTCAGTGTCCTTTACAGACAAAACTGACTGAAATTAGTAGTTTTCTTGTTTTAAAGGTCATAGGATCAGGATCATATTGATTTTGTTTTAATTATCTGCTGGAATGATCTTAACATATGCAACAATGGCTTCTAGTATAATTCCACAGAGGTTTATACTTACTGTGATTGTGACCTATGCATCTGAGTGATGTAAAGTCTTGTAATACACCATTAGGTCAGAGTTCAGTTTATCTGGCTGAAACTCAATCACATTGTAGCCCTCAAGGTATGAGTTTTACCATTACTACCTTCAACAACAGCATATTGAATATTGTGTCAGTTAAAGGAGAAAAATTATTAATCAAAGTTAAGGTCAGCTGTTGCAGTCTTGCCCCATATTGACTTGGTTAGCACTCTGCTGTGGATTGTGTTACTGCGTGAATGAAGACCTAAAACAGGTGTAGTCTAGTCTGCCTGTTAATTTAGCTCTCTCATTTCAAAGAATCACCAACCGGTTGAGGTTGGAAGGGAGGTCATCTTGTTCAACCCACCTGCTCAAGCATGGCTACCTAGAGCTGGTGGCCCACACCCATGTTCAGACAGCTTTTGCATAGCTCCAAGGATGGAGATTCCACAACCTCTCTGGGCAAAAGCTCCATTTTGTTTCCATTAAAGCGAGAAAACTCAGTATATGGCAGAAATGGAAACTGCCAGGATGAAAAATCTTAGGAAAGTTAATGAAATCCATGATAATAAAAAAGTCTTTTATAAAAAGTAACTCCATTGCTGCTATTTGATGAAAAGGAGAAAAGGGGCATACAGGGACATTTGAAAGGATGTGAGTAGTAACACAAGCACAGTAAAAGTGTGTACAGATGAGAACTACAGGTACTGTCTCCTTCAAGCGAAAGCTGCTGTTCCATGAAACTCGTCATTATAGAACTGGAACTCTTCAAAGAATTCTTTGAGGTTTTCAGACTCAGCTTTTCCACACAAAAAGCATTCAATGAAATGGCATGAGCCTCCTATAGAGTACCAAAATTATCAAATACTGAAAGAAATCATCCAAACTATGGCAAATCTATGGGATTGTGGCACTAAATTCAGGAACATCTGACTCGGTCTGGAGGTATAGTTCTTTTTCGCTTCTTTGTGTAAACCTGTCTAAGTTATAATCCACCCCAGTGAATGCTGGTAGTTTACCATACATTCATAGATACCTATTGTACATCAAACACGCAAATATCTATCCCTTGGAAAAGGTGGTTAGAAAAGTATAAACCAATAAGGTAGCTTGTTTGTCTCTAATCTAATTGAAATAATATTTTAAACTAAATGATGGCTATTGCTGTTTGGCATTAAAAAAAAATAAAAGGATAGTATCTTTGGGAACACTTGCTCAGAAATACAGACTCTATATCCTAAGTCTCTTCTACAAGTACTAAAAGAAGTACCAGAATAGGAAAGGGAATAGTTGTGACAGATTCCAGAACACTTAACTGTGGTTCAAGTTCCAGTGTTCAACAATTAAAAACAGTGCAAGTTGGTGCAAAACAGGAGTTTCATGCCTTGAGAAGGTCTGAGACATCAGTCTGTGCTGAATTTCTCCTGAATCATGATGGAAGTATTAAAATATTTTAACATTGTCCCTAAATGGATGTTTTCTGGAGAGGAAAAAAAAGTCTTAGGGTAGATGGGTCCACTCCAAATCAATTATTTTAGTATTGCCAGGCATTTTCTTTTCTGCTCAAGATCTATAATGAAACCCTTCTTCCCACATAAAAAGAAAATACTTTTTTTTTCTCAGAAATCACTGAGAAAAATACCATTTGCTCTGCTTGCAAACCCAGAGAAAACCAGTACCTCTTCTTATTAGGGCTGCAAGGTGGGTGGGATTATTTGTAATACTCTCATTTTAACTAATAATGTTTCTAAATAGCAAACTAAAAAGCAGTGGGCAGAGAAAAATGCAATATTTATTGCTTCATTCAGTGGATGCATAAATGAAGCACAGGAAGCAAAGGAACCCTGAAGCAAGTGGAGGTAATATGATACACCACCTTTCTTATTTGGGCAGTCACAACATTGCCAGTAATAGCTAGAAGGCATTAAGACTGGGTAAGTTTTCTCTGGACTTTGTGCAAGAGACCTAGATTCTGCTGAATATATTCCTATCTATGAAATGTCAGTGAGTGACAGTTTGGTCAGCAGTCCCATTAAATTGGCCACAGGATTAATGTTTGAAAGGAGGAGTTGTTCTCTCACCTTTAGAACTGATCCTCAAAAATACCTTACTGCAGAGGGAAAATTCCTGGACTGTGTTGTCTCCATGAGAATCCAGAGTGCTTCAGTTTTCGGACTAGTTTAGCCAATACCTATCTCAAGGAACTAAGTTACTATATTTGGTGTGGAGCTGTTAGTAAGCCTGTAGGTTTTCTCTTTTAGAACAGCAACTGTCTTTACATGTCATTTTGGGTCAGATTCTGCACCTCCTACTTAAAGAACTGTGATTAGTGGCTCTGTTGGTTTGGGTGAAGTTACTGTTTTTTTTAAAAAACAGCTCAACTATAAGTAAGTCTCCAGCCCTGGTTTGGTTCCAGCTGAGCTAAGCGAAGAAGTAGCTTTGCCAGCTGTTCCCTCCTCCTCCAATGGAGGGTACTTTACCCTACCCATTTGCTACTGTAACTACATGTACAATTGCTCCCTAGCCAGGTTGTCTCTAAACAAGCCAGGTTAGAAATATCCTCCTGCTAAACATGTGCAAATTAACTGATTATTCTGAGAGAAAAGGGCTAGAGAGCAATTATGCCGCTAGCAGTGAATAACTGGGGCATTCAGCTTTTACCCTCACCGGGCTGCAGATGACAGGACATGTGACCACAACTTAGCAACCATAAACTACTCTTTCCAAATGATTCAGAGTAACAGCTCAATACTTTTTCAACTGGTTTATGGTAAAATAGTTTTAGTCCCTTAGTGTAAAAGAGGAAAAGAAATTTTATCTTTACAGTTCAAAGAGGGAATCAGAGTCACGGAGCATAACGTTGGCAGAATCAAGAAAAGTGGCTAGACCTAGGAATCCCATTCTTACCATTGTTTCCTTGAAAAAAGTAGCTTATAGTCAGTAGCTTGTAGGCAATGTCTTGGCTACCAGACTCTCTGGTGCCACTCACAGCTATAAGAAATTAAAAAACAAACAAACAAACAAGAGAAAAGAAAATCAAAACTAAAACCAGCTGGAGTACTGTGGGTATTTTATTGGCCCAAAAGGTGAGTAACAGAAGTTCATGCACTGGACCACGCATGGGGTATCACTAATACTGAATAAACATCTTTTCTATGGTAACGTCAATGCTAGAAACTGATGATATTCAAAAATACTAGATACCATTTCCTGCTTTGGCAAGACTGGAAATGGGAGTATGATGTTTTTCCTGCCTCTCAGGTTTAACCATCAAGATGGCTAATTTTAAAAGCAAGAAAAGGACTCTGGAATTAATGACATCCTCTGCCACTGCTGAGTTGAGCTTGTGTATTTCTTTGCCGACTGATCATCAGCACAATCCCTACTTTATGAATTTAGTTAACTCTTTAGATGATGACCACGATGGACCCTGGTTTATTCTCCCGTTGCTGTGTTGATTCTTTAGGGCTAAAAGAACTGTTGAGCAAAAGCAACTGTTTCAGTCACTGAAGTCACGTAAGAGTAAACTCTCAGAAGGCAGCGGAGGAGGGATTTAGATGTTATTTCAAAAGACAGTATCCCATTAACTTGAAAAAAACCTCATTCAAATTGTGAAATACATGATGCAGGTTAAATAATTCAGTTCTGGGAATTTTAAAATCTTATTAGATGCTCATATGTATTGGTGTTATATTTGACTGCAGATTTCTGAAATTTTTATGTAACATAGTTGCTCTTGTTGGAATGGATTATTTTCATTCGGTAGCCTAGTTTAGCACAACTAGATTATTCATGTACACCCTTCTTCCACTCAGATTAAATTCGAAGATATGGGGAGAGACCAAAGAAAGAAATATAGGCTTCTTTAGTAATACTGTTCTTAATTCCTTTTCTGTTCTTTCTCTGAGTAATCCCTTAGCACCTCATCCCTTCTAAGCAGGTGAAATATTAACCATATGCACAGATGGAAATTGCTTTACTTTTCTTAAAATTAAATATTGCCCACCATTGGCTTGTCTATGGAGGATTTCAGAAAAGCATGAGTTCTGTTGGTATCTGACCTCTTTTAGAGACTTTAGAGTCTTAGCTTTCCCATCTGTACTCATTTATGTCCTTTTAAGATGTTTGAAGTTCTGCTGCAGAGAGCAAGTGTAAGTGCTACTTAATTAAACAGCTTGTCAAACAGCCTCCATTGCTTAAACATTAGAAAGAAGGAACATTAGAAATAAAACAAAAAACAACAGCTCTGAGGATATCAGTTTTTCCAAGGTAGACAAGCGTTGCTATACCACTATAGTGATGATATCCCACTTTCAGTACAATGTAGTCTGTTATCTGTAATCACAAGTCGCGTGATTCTGTCAGGTTTTTTCTCAAGTGCCATCAATTGATTCACTTTTTTTTTTCTTTCATATCAAGAACACCTTTAAAAGGTGATATGCTGTATTATTTTTGATAAACAAAATTAAGATGCATAGGCAATGAAATTATGATATTGATGGGGGGGGGAAAGTTTAGTTTTGCAACCCAGTGAAGATTTGATGAGAATTAATATCATTAATGCAATAAAAATGCCTTTTGCATGTGAAGGTTGTACATTTATTTAATTGATATTGCTTCTTATTCCTCACTGGTCTCTTTGTCAGTCTCTTGAATAATACTTTGCCCTTGTTTAGCTGTGATCACTGGAGGATTTTCATGTATTTTAAGAAACAGTCACTTACTGGCTCTTTCCATGTCTGTAGGAGTATTATGCCCCCTTTTTTTTTTACAGTAAAACTAATGCAAATAAAAGTTAAGAAGGTTATCTAGTAAAGACTGTAACAAAGCCAAATTACAAAGTCTTTTACATGCAATCTCCTATTTCCCCGAATAAGTGCCACCTTCATTAAATTACTTGATTATGAAGACACGAGTTACAATTTTACAGTTTTATTTACTGTTTCCAGCTTTGTTAGATACTCTTCAATCTTGTGTTTTCATTTCCCCCTTGTAATTATTATTAACACTTGTGTGTTCTTTTGTTCTGACATTATCTTTCACAGTAGCTCTCAGAGCCACCAAGGCTCAAAGCTAGATAACATTTATCCAGACTTTTTACTCTCCTGGATAAATGGGATTTAAATCTGCCTGTCTTCAGTATTTTCCTTACCTATTTCTTATTCTCTGTGCCTGTTACCTCCTCCCTGTCTTTCCACTTCAACTTGCTTATTCTGTTGTCATTGCCTCCCATTTCTGTCCCCCACCTTTATTTCTTGCTTATCTTTTCATCTTCACCCTCATCTCAGTTTCACAGCTGACCTCTGATTTTGCCTCTTTAGCACAAAGAGATGAAAAGGATCTGTTAGATGATGTGTCCATCTCCTGAGTTTTCCATTCCTCCCACAGCATCACTGCATGCTAATATTGTGGCTGTGATCATCTGGAAGAGTTTCTTTTGTCCCATATGAGTCAGCTTAGCATGACTCCCCTGCACTTCTGTGGAACAGAGATTCTCTGCTATACCCCTTGCTCTTTTGTATTCATCTTTGCTGTACTGAGCTAGGAGTGACTATGCTACCTCTACTCTAAACAGAGGGTGGAAAAAGCACAGATAAACCTTCAAGGGCTGAAGAGGGAGATAGGAAAAAGAGCCCAACTGCTGTGTGAGAGGGAACTATTGTTGTATATTTGAGCAAAGCAATGTCACTTGTTCTACAGTGTGAAGTGCTTTCAGGTTTTCCCTGTATCTGCACTAACTTGCCTAAATCTCCCTGCTGCTTTTGGTGCCATACCTCTAATAATAACACTACCAATCATACTAGTGCTACACAACTCTATTTATCATGACCATTAGCATTTGAACAGGGAAAGAATAAAAATAGAGTCTAAAGAGTTTGATGGCACTTCTGAATGCCACCAGGACAAGTTACATGACAACAGATGTCTCAGTAACATGAAGATCATTTAGATTTCCAGAATATGTGCAGCTGGAGAACTGTTCTATTGCTGCTCTGTTTCTTGCATCTTGCAAGGGTAATGAAGCAGAGGTCTGTATAACCTCTGGTGATCAAAAGCAGTATACATGATGCTAGTTCTTAATGACTACTATGAAATAGCGAGCCTTTATAACCATAGTGTTTCACATGGCTCGGAAATGCTAAGATGGCCTTTTTAATGGCAAACAGTTTTGATTGTGGAAGACAGAAATAAAAAAAAAAGAAAGAGAGAGAGACTTTTGTGTTGCAGTGTTTCTCCCACCTGTAATGTTTCCTGTTTACAGTACTGGGGGTAAGAAGCCATGATCCCACTGGTGTAGTTTCACACAGCTGGGCATAGCCCATGGGATGCAGGGCATGGAAATGACTATTACCAAAGGTCTGTCAGCTATATATCTGGATCATGTATGCTTCCCTTTTAAAATGGAGCTGAAAGTCTCTTCACCTGCTAAGGCTTGAGTTCATGGTCCTGTGTTTCTCTTGTGATAATTAATGAAATCATAAATACCTAAAGCAGAGTGGCTGATGAAGTAAGTAGGATGAGTAGGTCACTGCCTAGAATGGTTTAGCTGTGAGTGGTGCCATCAGGCATTGCAGGAGGATCATAGCCCTGAATTGGGCCTTGGCAGGTATGCCAAAGAGGAAACTATTTCCAGCTTTCTTGCTTCAGAATGTTTTTTAATTTCTATTAATCCTTTATGATCACAGAAGTTTTTTTCCGTGAGATCTGCATATATGTGCATGTGTACATATGCACATACTTAAGCAATCTGTAAATTTTATTTATATTTCTAAGAGATTGTGGGTGTGTAAGTCTGTGACCAAAGTCTCCATTTTTGAGACAGATTCTCTGTGGATAAGAGGAAACGAGAGAAAGGTTTTCCTCTTAGCCTGGAAAATCACTTTGTGAACAATGCCACATTGAAGCCTCTATCGGAACATTGTCGTGCACTATGTCAAAGAAATATGACCATTGAGTTGAGGACAGGAACTTGGGGTTACTGTCCATCTCAATTTTCTTGTCATAAATGCAGTGAACTGTTATAAAATAAATAAAACAAAAGGACTTAAAGCTATTGATTGAAGGGAAATGTGTGTGTGTGTGTGAAGGGAAGTGAGTTGTGCCAGGAATCCAAAGAATTAATATCATTCCTCTCAAAAAATGCAGCTCAGAGATTAGAATTTCTGCTTTTTATAGACTACTCTCTTCACAGAAGATCTCAGGCTGAACTAAAATCATAGTTCTGGATGTGATGAGGTTGCAATATTAACCATTCTGTCACACATCAATGGAGATTAACTCAGTTAGAGAGTATGGAGTCCAGACCATGACACTTTAATGGATTTAATATTTTTCCCAGGTCAGGCACTTTTTGGTCTGAGTTTAGAGGTGGTTTTGATTGCCTATGTGACAGCATTGTCTTCAGGCTCTTATGAAGTTTAGGCCCACAGACACTTAGGAATCAGGAAGGGCCACAGAGAATCAGAACTTGTCATCTGTCCAGCATCAGTTGATTTACTGCTTTTCTTGAAGTCCAAGAGATCTCAAGGGGACTTTTTTCTCTTGCAGCACTAATCTTTCAATGAGGTGCTAATGCCTGTCCTGAGCAATAACAAGGAATAACAGTGAAGTGTGAGTGACTCTTATTAGGAGGGGTAAATGTCATTAGCATTTACTGTTGCCTTCTAGGCAGTAAGAACACAGTAGACAGAAAACCCCCTTTAAATAATCAGAGTACATTTTGAATCTAATGACGACAAACTCTTATATTTTAATTAAGAAAATTACTTTTCTTTCCTGTGCTGAAATATCTTCTCTGATTTGGTTGTCATTTTGCACCATATCCTAGAATTGTGAATACTTAACTTGAAGACAGGTAACATATTATTCTACTGGCTCTAATATATTAACTTGCTACACGAGTCCTTTGTGCTTCAGCTTGATTTCTCTCCTCCCTCATGGCTTTTACAAAATGTTCTAATCATTCCAATTAATACTTGGATGTTGTTAATTAACGTTTATGAAGTGCTTTGAGATCCTCTAATGAAATAGAATATGTAATTGTGATTGTTCTTTAGTCAAATTCTGAAACATCACCACCACTGGAACTGTAGGTTCAGTAAATATTTTTTTGTAAATAACCTTTTTAGCAAACGGAAGAGAAAGAATTTGTTTTCATTTGTTTCATTTTTGCCTTTTCTAGTAGAGAAAAGTATGTCTGTTTACATCCAGTCTTGCTGAATTCTTCATGATGAATCTTCCCAGACTTGCACCCTGAAGTCTTACATTCCTTCTGTGGGAGAGTGTGGAAACATGTGCTATTGACTACAGTTATCTTGCAGAGAAGGAAGTCACTAGTAGGATGCGTAGATTTTTAAGACTGCTGATCCTGTATATGTCAGCTTGCTGGGTTTTTTGTGTATCTGTATAGCTTGCCTAGTGATGTGGATATGGTAATAGAGTTAAGAAAACTACGTTTTTATCCATAAATTGGATATTGATGTCTTTAACTTGTGTCCAAATTGGCATGTGGTGCTGACAAATAGGAGTAAAGGAAAGAAGCCTGACATCCGGTAGCTTGCAACTTAGCTTGTGTTGCACAGGGCTTTCCATAAAAACAGAATGGCTCTCAAACTGTTTGGAAATAGCTAGGACAACAGCTGGACAACTTAGTCTGTTCAGCTAGCTCAATATATACTTCAATGAATGCTTGGTGAATGGCTTCAGAAATGCATAGAGATTATAGAAAGTCACCATATAAATATGAAGCAGTTCAGTATTAACAGCGTCAAAGCATTTGAAGGTCATAAATTCAGATTCTGAATATTGGGGAATTGGTTTAAAAGATTAGATTAAATATAATTTATTATAACAATAATTTCTTCTTGCTTTCCGTTTTATACTGGAGAAAGCTAGGTTTGTATTTTCAAGTTACTTCTTCCTGTTCTGAAATACCAAAACCCAATGAAAATTCAAAACTTCTTTAAAGAAAAAAAAGAAAAGCCACATACGAACTCCAGGAAGCAAGTACAATAAAAAAAAAGAAGCTGGACTTTTAATATCAAGAATTTTTTTATAAAATTGCAAGAAATGGCTATTCTGCAGTAGTGTTCCTGAGTACTAAATAGAACATAATGAGTATGTAGTGTTACAACACACAGAAATGCATTTGTCCAACCCATCTCTTTTAGAAAGAATTCTATAAAATAAAATTAATTTTAAAGGATTTAACTATTACTAATTCTATCGCTTTCCATAATGAACTGGTTTTCTCTTGATAGGAGAATTTCAAATAGTACAACAGGATGCAAACCCAAGCTTTTCTCTCCCCTTTGTAGGTTCAAACAGTTGTGAGGTAGTGGATCAGACCCATGTTATCCACTTGCTGCCACAGCTGTAGACAGAGATATGTTCATTGGGAAAAAAGTGTCAGGAATTAATAACATCTTAGCAGGTTGCTCGCACAAGTGTATTTGTTGTGAGGCTGCAGAGAACCCAGATGTTACAGAATGTGTGAAGCTGCTCTGGGAAAACTGAAGAGCAGAGGTGGTGTGGTCTAGAGATACAATGGCAGCAAATTACGATGTGCTTGCTGTCTCTAACCTGGTCACTTCCAGCCTTCTCCTGCAGGATGTGGCTTGATGAGCCTGTGTTCCCGCAGTCACATATCTCTAGCAAGTTGATTTTACATGGTAAGCTTAAGATGTGTCTTGAAAGAGTAATCTTCTGATAATGCCCGTTTGTTTACATTCTCAGAGCCTGGTACTAGATGTGCTATGAATCTGTAGCTGTGTATATATTTCACTTTGCTAATTTGATTACTGTGTTATAGTGCAGTATTATTGCAAATAGTATTAATACTGTCCTGTAACAATTATTAAATGGAAGTTTGTTTATTCTGGTAATTGGAAGAGTATCTGTTTGGCTGGAAGGAAGAGTTAGCTCTCTCATTGAGACAATACATCCATTTTTTGTAGGTGGGAAAATATTGTTACATAAGTAACCTGAGCTTTACACTTTACTTGGAGTCATAGGAATAAAACATAGATTTCCTTAAAAGTTTTTCTCGTTGTTTGTTGGTTTTTTTTTCATTTTTGTGAGTAGTAGTTCTGTGAGTTTTATGAGTAGCTGCAGGATCCTATAGTTCAATGAAAATAGAGTACATTCACATGGAACTACTTGTTATATCAATGTTAAGGTTTTGGAGCAGGATATAAATGCAATGCAATAGAAAGTTTCATGGGCTTTGAAGCACTTGTGAGAATTTAAATGTCAAATCAGTTTGAGATGCTTCAAAAGTGCTTCAAACTGAAAATTTGAAATGAAAGTGCATTGTACAAAAGTCCTTGGGTTTTTATCTAGCTATTCAAAAGAACGTGGCTTGTGTGACTGTACTTTGTATAACTATTTCTAGCTTAGTTCAAGAAACAGGAATGAAAGTGCTGCAAATATATGAACTATCTGTGTGCTTTATGCGGTCAAGTGGTGGAGAGAGGCACTGGTACTTCCTATGATGAAGAAAAAGCTCATCCCTTTTCTGTACTAGAGAGACGTGGAAAAAAAAGGCTATAAAAATGCAAAACAAAAGAGTTCTCAATTTATAAAACGTTAGAGACATAAAGCTATAGGGAGCCAAACTTAATTTTTTTCCCAGAGAACTGCTCAGTCACTGGCAGAAAGTGGGTCCTGATTCAGCAAGGTGCATGAATATCTACCTAACTTTAAACAATTAATGCCCATGACCAACAGCGATCTACTCCCGTTTGTTGTTATGCATATACTTCTATATTTTTCTGAATCAGTGCTTCAATGAATATATGTATGTCAGATTGGTCAGCTGAGGTCACACAACAGTTCCCTTCCTGTAAGCATTGCCCTTTAGTTGAAAAGGAATGAATAGTAGGTTGTGAGAAATATTTGAGAAAGTATGTTTCAATTAAAAATTGCAAGTTTCTGAAGTTTCTCTATTTATTGTTTATTGCTTTCACTGACGTAGATTTCATATCTCTCAGCACTGACATTTATTACATCTCTTAACACCAGGCTACAAGCCATGGATTGTTTGTGGCATGTTTTACCCGTGAAGACTCACTAATGAAACAGACTCTTATCATAAGGTCTCCAAGTCAGTTTTGTCATGTCTGTCAAGACTAGGGCCTCATTAAAAGAAGGTCTTAACTTCTTTGGTCTGGGTTGCTGCTCTTTTTCTTTCCTGCCCCAAGCAGTAGTTTTGTGGTGTAGGTGAAGGAAATAATCAGTAAGCACAAGGTCCTTCTCCATCCCATCCCTGATGTCTGTGGGTCACATGTAGATAGCTGCTGCATCCTCAGTTCTTTTTCCTTCTATCTAAGTGTCTAGAGACCACCCTAGAGCACAGCTTTTTGGCATCAGCTGTGCAGATGGCCAAGATGCCAAGCTAATTATCTAGTATGTAAAAATTAAGAGTTTCTGTTCATTTTGAAATGTATGGACACAATTTACCAAATACCGTCTGTAAAAAAGAGGAGAAGGTTTGCTAGAGTGGTTGAAGTACTTGTTAATACATGACCAGCTGAGGTAATGTGAATAACACCGTACAGCTAGTGATCAAGTACATGGAAGGAAGTCCTTAAATGTTATGTTTCCAACAGAGTTTGGCACATCTACAGAACAGCCTTCCTTCCTGGTAGCCTGGCCTTTTATTGATATTGGCTGCTTGTCCTTTGTGTCACTCAAGAATTTATAATGTGTCCATAAAAAACAAATTGTTCTGCATTTGTCTGGAGGAAAACAGGAGACTTCTGCTTTAGTGGACAGAGTTGCTTGGTGTGTGGATTTGTAAAAAATACCATGTTGGACATATGTTCTGTATAGTCCCTGGAGTATCAGTTCTGATCTAGTTATGTGGTAAATAGTGTTGACTGATACAAAATAAATACGCTCAGGGTTTGCAACATATGTTTTATAATAATTTTTGTAGCTTTGTTTGTTTGCTTGTTTTTGCTGAAAGGTAGCTGGCAGGTAGATCTTTCAAGTTATTCTTATTGCATATAATTTTTTTAAAAGTAAGTTACAGTTTTGCTTTTTTTGGACTATGTTAGTAACAGGCACTGCTATCTCCACACAAACTTGACCATCAAAATGTGTGCTTCCAAATTCATAGCCCTACCCCTGAAGAAACTGTAAAGAAATTGACATTTTTGTTTCTATCTATGAATGCAAGAAAGAAAATCATCATTTAGTGATACACTGATATTTATTTTAGTAGTGCCTTACTTCACAAGTAGTGGAACCACTTCTGCAGTAAGGCACTGTTTAGATGAAATGAAGATATCAAACTAATCTCACCTTGTTCATTCTAAATTCCATGCTCTTTGACACTTAAGTGTACTGAATTAACTTTTCACAAAGTGAAATTGGACTTACATTTCCTCTGCCTTTGGCCCAGATCCTCTAGTATGTTTAAGCAAAAATAAATTTAAAAACAGGAGGGAAGAGAAACAAGGATTTAATCAATAATATCTTGGAATATCAGTGCAAATACAGAATTTTCAAAAGGCTGCTAATGCCAAATCCACCTATATTCAGTTGCTGCATCTCTGACTGTACCTATAAAAATGATGTTGTGACTGCTTGATTGTTTTATGACCGAAAGTGAAGTTATGTCAAAAGCAGTTTCCATAATGAGTAGTGTTTAATAAAAATACTTCAATGGACAGTTGTTAAGATGCAACATAGCAGTCTTGCTCAGCTTTGGCTATATTTTAAAGTATTGATTCACAGTTTGAGAAGTGCAGACACTGAGGAATGATACCAGTTGTTCATGAGAACTAGAATGAAAAAGATGAGAAAAAATAATTAAATCTTATGAAAACCGGAAAGCAAGTTCTCAGTAAGCTTGGCTAATATCACATCCACCCCAACACACACACATATGCATGTGCAGATGCACACACATACATACACATGGCTGTTTTCCTTTCAGTGATGTTTAATTTGGAGTGTCTGAACTGAACAATTTGGACCAAATCCTGCCAAAAGCTAAGGTGCTAAGTTTATCCAAGCTCAGAAGCTTTTGAAGTGTGAACCTTTTCTAACTCTCATATCTCCTCCAAAGCAAGTGAGAGCACAATGTTCCTATGGCAAAGAAATAAGAAGCAACAGTAACCATAGCTGTAAACAATTTCTTCCTTCCACCTTTGAGGAAGCCAGCTGTAGCTGACAAGCCCACTTTTTTTCCTACCAGTTCGCAATCTGCTTGAAGTTGCATTTCAAGAAAAAAAATTAATTTGGAGCTTAAGCATTTAGTTTGTTACCTGTTACCTTTTCTTCCTATCTTTTCAGACATCTAGTGCAGGGGTTCCTAACCCGTGCTTTATGGAAGCCTAAAAATCAGTGGAGTACCTGATTATTATCTTGGCACGTCACTGGTCTTGCTGATGTTTCAATCCTCTGCTGTATCCAAAGACCACAAAAAAGCCATCAAATTCTTTTTTAGTTTATATCTTGTATGTAAGCAGTTAATGCAGAGAGGTATCTTTGCAATGGGATGGGAAAGGACTCAGAAACTGTTTCTTTCAGAATGGTGTTCAAATTATGAAAACATTTCCAAAATCCTTATGTGGTTTGTTTCCCTTATTTCGTTTTTTTCCCTACTTCTCTTAGTGTAGCGTTATACAAGAGAAATAGATTTAAAAGATTTTTGTCCAGGCCGCTTTTAATATACTTAGTAGTACAATGTTTCATCCCTTGGGAAAAAAAAACAGGTAACAGTATTATTGTAGATACTGTAAGAACACTATATTAGAAGCTTAACAATGTGGCTTTCAAACTTGGGAGGGGGCTGGAGACAGAAGAAAATATCTCCACCATAGAAATAGATTCTTTCTCGTATCAAAAGAATACTTCTTAAAAAACATTTCATTTCCTTATTGTATTTTTCTCCCCATTTATTCTTCTCAGTACAGGACACATTCAGCATCTGTTCTCTTGCAAAAGTCCTCAGGAAAAACTAAAAAACTATTCTTGTAAATTCATCATTACTATTAAGAACCATAATTCACCTCCTGGTTATCTCAGCCATTCTCTAGCTCTTATCTGCACTCTGTGATGACATTGCCTTCTTGAGCAAGGCATCATTCCAGCCTCATCTCATTTCTCCCACCTTAATTTGTACCGATGCATTGCAGTTTGGTGACAGGCAATTGTTTGTGCTTGAATAACCCAAGATTTGAATTCTATAGTTTGTGGCATCCATGTAATGCTTGGCAGTGGGTACAGCTGTTAACTATTCGCTTATAAATAATCTTTTTCCTCTCTCAACCTGTCTTGCAGGTAGTGTACCTGTCACCACTAATAACTTATTGGTAGCTCCCCAGTGATTTGACCCATCACTTGTCATTCATAGTGGAGCGCTGCTCTGGCCTGCAATTGATGCTCATACAAGCTCCTTCAGCTATTCACTCATTCTAGTAGCAGTACCGTTTCGTGTTCCTGACTTGCAGGAAATTGCACTGACGGCACTGTTAGGCACCTCAGTTGTCCCCTCTCATCACTAGCTGTGCATTGAGCCTTTCCTTTGGGAAGTATAATGTTGTCTGCTCCACAACGTGAGATACGTTAAGAATCGTTTTAAGACACCACTCCCTGGCCATGCAGATTTCACTAGAAGAATAACTCTGGAATTTGTTTAGACCAGTAAATGTAGCAATTATTTTCACACATCTATCTAATACTAAAAGGTTTGTCTTACTTTTTAATTTTGCTGTGGTAGTAGCCTCACTGATGTATATGCTCCAGAAATCAGAAAGAAAAGACAACTGATATTATGTATTGGTTATCTATTTTGGCTTGGGAAGGGAAGGGAAGATAGAAGTGAATTTGTATGCCACCTTGCTATAAAAGATTAATTTTTAACTCCATTACTCTGCATAAGAAAATAATTGTCCCTTCTTTTTTGAGACCAATATGCTTCTTTTGCTAAGGAACCCTAGCTGGGGTGTTTATTGTTACCTAATCCACTTTCTTTGGAGAAACTTACTCTATGGTGCAGTATGTGGACAGGAAATCATTCAGGGTCAAGGTAGTAAAGACACAGGTCTCATGAGCAAAGATAGTGCTTTGGAGAGGTGCTCTAAAGTGAACTGATACATAGGTAGCTTCTGTATTAATTTGTGGCTATTGCATTAAGGCAGTTTCTGCTTTACCTGTTTCTTGAATAAAAAACTGGGGCAAAGTAACTTGCAGTATTTAACACCTGTATTTACATTAGTAGAGATAGTACTCTTTGATTTGAACACTGAACTTGGATTAATTGCTAATATAAAGGTTTTCTGGGTGTACTTCTAAAAAGGAGAACTTTTCTACAGGAATGGCACTGCATGAATTGCACTGCAGGAGTGTGCTAAGGAAGGCACTATTGGGAGAAAGTGCCTGTGCTGCATTTGTTTGGATGATGAGTAAATGGCAGCTCCAAGAGGCAAATGACCTGAAGGTCAAGTTGTCCTTCCAAACTCTTTGTAAAGTTCTAAATTACGGATTGTATGGAGACACATCATTAATGGATGGACATTATTGATTCCTCACAAGAATGCTAAACCATGTGTATTTTCATCTGGGCCACAAGTTAGTGGCTTGCCTAAAATAACACTTCAGTGAGGTGAGCTGGCAGTTGACTATTTGACCCGTATTTCTGGGATCTTGTAATACTCACTATCCAACTAAACAATTAGATTGCTGACCTTATGGGGTTAGATAAAAACCCAATTAAAGTCACTGGGAGTAATTCCACTGGGTATGGAGAATCAGCATAAGAGGTTACACTTTGGACTTTGAGGATGCAATGCAGGCAATGTGTTGCGATTATGCTGGCCCTGTATGGAAGGGGAACTTCATTGTGTGAAGGTGCTGGCGTGGATCTTCCTTTGGGGCATTGGTATACTGGACTGCTCCACTCTCATCGGGTTGCTGGTTGGAAGATCTTCTTTTTTGTTGAAATAAAAGCTTCTTCCTCACAATTAATTATTAAGTGTTCCAGGGCTCTATTATATATTTATATGTTCTTGAGAGCTGTTCTCTTACATGCCTGCTCTATCTCTCTCCTTGCTGTTATATTGTTCTGATAGCTGTTCACTCGCTTCACTTCTCTCTGTCAGTTTGTGGTCCTGCCACACAAGTAAAAGGATATGGCAATGCAGAGAGGATTGTATGAGACAGTAAGGGCTAGAGGCATTGTAAATTAATGAACGGCTCTTCTAATTTTTTAATTCTAATAAAATCAGATTCCATAATGATTTGGAATACTAAGGTTTCATTTTACATTTTAGAAAGATTTTGCCTTGCTGTAGACTAGCTATCCTGTGGGTTTTTTGGATATCTTTAGGTACCGGATGCTTTCCTAAGTTTTTTTCCCAATTGTTTTTGGTAGGGAGAAAATCGTCTGCCCCCAATTTTATTACCAATGTGGTTTCTTTTTTGCTTCCACCCCTGTTGATGTCAGTACTCATTCCTCAAACAAACCTTTGAATGTTCATACACACACATTCACATTGACTCACATCCTTCCCTGCCTCTTTAGCAGGCACTCTCAAAAAGCACTCAGGCAGCACTTCTGACAGGAATGCATGTTACTGGTTTGCTTTATTGCTCTCTCTCTGGTTTAGAAAACTTTCTTTCTGCTGGACGCAGCAGGGTTAAAACAAAAGTTAGTGGTTTGGCACTTCCCAGCTGCTTCTCAGGAGAATATGAAGTGCCTGTGGATCAGGTCCAAACCAGTGGATGTTTAAGAGAAGGAGAAAAAAAAACGCTAGCTGAAGAGTAACATTCTTGTGTGACTTCGTTACCTTCTGTCGTGTTAAAAGAAAAATTGGTTTGCTTTACAGTTTTAAACAGTCAAAAAAGTTAGAAGAACCAAATGACCTCCAGGCCTGTTGGCTCTCCAAACTCAGTTTATCAAGTCTCCTCCGCCTTTTTCCCTGTAAAAATCCAGAGTGAAGTGTGAAAAGCATCAGAAAGTCTCATTTGTGCCAGTGCAGCCTTTTAGTTGCTTGCCAGCACCTTCATCTCTTCATATGTTTCTAGCTAAGGTCTAACATGGAACAAAAACCCGACAGCAATAGAGACCAGATGCCGGTATTTCTTCTCTGTCACTTGGCTGCTGAGCAGATGGAATTTATATCAATCGGGCATGCTAGGAGGAAGAGGCCGTGGCAGCCAACATGTGGAACTGAGGCTGAGTGACATTTTTGCTAATGTTTTGTCCTTGTAGAACATTATGCTTCCTCTTTGCTTATGAGCTGTGGTTTTCCTGACTCAGACAAAGTTCCGAGCCCAGCTGGAATGGTTGTCTCCCCACCACCCCCCTTTTAAGGGAGGGCTGGGAGCGACGGAGGAGTGGTGGGGCCCTGCACAATGGAGCTCTTTATAAAAATACCTGACATCTGCATGCAATGCACCCAAATCATCTGAGCTGAGCAGAGAAATTCACTGGGCATTACCAGTCACCTTTTGTCTGGTTTTGTATGCTTGTTTGATTTATATAATGAGTGAATGCCTCTGGCAAAGGAGTACTTTGAGCATATTATTGGACTGTAATTTTCAAGGAAGTATTGTCATACATGGCCTCAGAATAAGAGAATTAAAGGGGGAAAAAAAGCAAAATGGACTTGTTCTTTTTTTTCTATTTTTTCAATCACCTCTTAGGAAAAAAATGAAGAGCAAAACCTTGAGAAGACTTCATAAAGTATAAACAACTCAGTAAAGCCATTCTGCAAGCAGAGGTCATGTACTACAGAAGCCATAGACTGGGTGTGGGCAGGGGAGTTTCAGAAAGTGTTATCAAGACTACCTATGCATAGAAAGTAAGTTCCTAATGTGTTGTCAAAATAAGCAAAGAAACAAAGCAATTGAAGGCAGTTCATTTCAAAAGTGGGAGAAAAAAAACTAAAAAGAAGTTGTGGAGGGAGTGCCAGAATAGTGTGGTTTATGTTGTAGTCCTGAAACTGTTTCTCCTCCACGTGAACAGTAGTGTGACTAGTAAAGAGAGAGTTTCTTGTGAGTAAAGAGCTACACAAATTGTTCTTTGGTATCAAGAATTTATGGTTGTGCCCAGT
The DNA here is from genome assembly GCA_033558185.1 of Dromococcyx pavoninus. NCBI lineage: Eukaryota > Metazoa > Chordata > Aves > Cuculiformes > Neomorphidae > Dromococcyx > Dromococcyx pavoninus. The sequence goes on from JAUMJL010000578.1 coordinate 1,262,411, forward strand.
TTAAATGGTTTATTATCACTTGTGCAATTATTTTAAAATCAAGTTTAGACTTATATTATATAAAATACAATAAATAAAAGGACTTGAGCACTTTAATTTGACAGAATTTTTGTGCTCTTTAAAGTGGGAGTGGTGCAGGAAACATGAGGCTTTGGATACCTGAAGACTTCTGTTTGACCTGCGTGTCTCATCCTAAACTCTCCAGCGAGTCTCGCTTCATCTGAGAAAGTCTTTGTAGCTTGTCGATTTCTCTCCTGATTCATCTGGAGGGATCACTGGAGAGTTAGTGCAAGGTGTTACCTCCTCTGTCATGTTGTGAGTGAGCTGTCTGAGTGCAGCTTTCAGCTGATTTAGGAATAGAGGGCTGAATGCATCCTCAAACCGCTGTAAAAAATCCGCTTTCTGATTCAACTGCTAACTTGTCCTGGAGTTTTGCACAGGTCCAATGCTTTGCATACTGGTCCTTCCAGTTACATGGAATCCGAGACATTCAGCAAATCAAGTAAGATAAGAAGTCACCATGATGTATATTTTAGTGGGTATGGATTATTGTGACTTCTTATAAGGCAACATGCCATATTTAATAACACAGCAGTAAAGCAAAATGTAAGTGTTAGGTGCCTGTGAGATAAACTGAACAATGCAGCCCAGTGCAACAGTTCAAGGACATTTTAGGTGCAGTCATATGATATCTTGTGTGTCATCAGCTCAATTATATTTCATTCCAGTGTCAGGATAAATAACATCTTCAAGAAGCAAAACTTCTTTTTTTTTTCCTTTTTCTTCACTTACCTGGCAGTGCTCTTCACTTTGACAACCTGAGACCATAATGAATTAATTTTTCAGACTTCCTCAAAGTACTTCCATTTGTGACCAGGAAGGTGTTTGGTTTGGGTTTTTTAGGTTTCGTTTTTTTCTCTTCCCTAATCATTATAAGAGATCATGTAACCAATAAAACACTGTTAAGTCTGATCTGTAAAATGAAGCTGGAGGAAATCTATTAAAGAATTCTCTTATGCTTCTCATTGGGAAGATGCTTCTGATAAGTCACATTTCCACATTTTTGTCACGTTAAAATTCCTTGGAAAAATTCCATATTCATGATTAGACTGATTTCTCATTGGCTTAATCGTGTGATGTTTCAGAGTAGGGTAAGAATAAGGAAAAGAGGAATTATCATAGGTCATACAATTTACCAGTAAGTTTAGAATTATTCATGAAGAAACTGCAGTAGGGGAGCAGGCTGGATGCATGGCTCTGATTTTCTCTTGAAGATTGTGATGTGTATCTTGATTCCCACCTTCTCATCTCTTGTATACACAAAGGAAAACAAATGAGCTTCATATGAACTATTGCAGTAAAATCCAGAATTCTCCACAAGGCTCGAGGAAATACTTTTTTAAAAATTAGTAATTTTTTTTGCTTGGAGCAAAATCAATTAACCTGTATTTGTGACAGTTTGTGACAGTTTTCTGATACTGATTTTAATTCTTGCTGGTTGAAAGTAAGACATTCATGCATATGGAAACAAAGATTGCATCACTTCCTCAGATCCTTTTTCATGTCACTAGGGTTGCAGATCTTGGCTATTGTTTAATTGTATTTTACTTGCATACAGTATAAGAGAAAAATTGCTATATAGGGGTATGTAAATTGTTGAAGTTTCACAGCCCAGCTGAGCTAGGCTCTTTCTCCTTTACATACATACACATATGTGCACATGCACCACTGTAGAACAGTACATAAATTTAATAAATCTGAATCTTATCTGAATCTGCAACATTTGTGGGGATTGCAGGGAAGGCTGTCAGCTGAACAGCCTGTGAAACTTCGCACAACTTTGGAACACTGCTCCCAGATTTTACAGCCATGACATGGTAGTTCAATTTACGCTTACTCTTGAATTCTATGTTTTGTTTACAGTATGTCACTTCTCTGCTTTAGTTTGGTCAGAATGGCTCTGATTAGTTAGAGCCACGGTAACAAATAGTGTGTCTTAATACGAAAGGAAAGGAAACTGTGTAATCATCTTTAGTTTTCTTGTTATGCTGCTAGCTTTTTTTCTGATTCTGAGGGATGCAACCTAGTCCTTTTATCTGGGAAAGAAAATAAACCTATGGGTAACATGAAATCATGATAAAGGATATTTTAAATAACTTCCAGAAAGACAAAAAATATGTTTAAATACCCCAAAATTACTATTTACAGTTGCTTTTATGCCAGCTGCTCATTTTACACTTAGAAATGCTAGATATTTAAATGTGGTAGTAGGGGCAACTTCTGAAGATGGTACATTCTTAGAGATGGCTTTCAAAGTTAGTTCCAAATTTTTCTTTCTGTCCCTAGGAAATAAGGCCCTGCATTCACATGTCTCATATACCATTTTGTTCGTGTAGCCTTGGAAAGAACTTCATTATTAATAGTAATGCTGCCTTGCTGTGAATAATGAAAACAAAATTACACTACACATCGTGGAAATATTGTTCAAATCATGCTCTTTGTCTGTGTTAGCATACGATGGCATAGCATAAGGAAGGTATGGCTGTGTCAGAGAACACAAGTAACAGTCTTTTCAGTTTTTTTAGCAAATGGTATATGTAGCACTCCATGTCTAGAAAGAATTTAATACAAGTGGTATTGGGTTTTTTTAATGAAGAAATTCAAGCAGTATGAAAATAAATAGGACATTTGGATATTTGACGACCATATACACAACGTAGGGGCAGATGCAAAAAAATAACCTCACTGGGTTGAAAAAAAATATACCATGGTGGTAGAGTTGAACATTTAACAGAGTTTTGTGGCAGAGGACTGGAAAATACAGAAGAGCTCTTGTGTTTTACCAGGCCACCCCGAAAGGCAAAAGGGCATAAGGCACTTATAAACAGTGTCAGAGCACAAGCAATGTTGTCTTTGAAAAGTTTTCATTTTTCCCTTGAATCAGCTACAGTCTCCTGCTTGAGGTCACCACAGTTTGCAGTCTTTGGCAGAAGGCTTCTTCCATTTTTGGTAGTGGCAGTCTGAAATTTTTGGAAGTGTTTTCTTCTCAAGCTGCCATTATCTTCCAAACCTGTTTCATGTTATCATTGTCAGATGCTTCTTCCCTGAGTTTCTCAGAACGAAATGTTGTGTTTTCCTGGTATTGGGCTGTAAGGCTTTTTTAAGCTTGGAATTGAGAGTCATATGGTTATGATTTGAGAATGTCAAGCATAATTTTTTTTAAAGCAGTACCTTTTTCTCTGGGCAGTGAACTCACTGCAGAAACATCAAAGGGAATATGTGCTGCTGGATCAAGGTGATTTTTTTTTTCTCAACCACATCATTGCCAGCTGTGGTGTTTATGATTAGAGGCAGGCGTTCCAGACACCTCTGAGTCCTTGCTAAGCGTCAGATCTTTAACGGGATCCATCCCAGCTGAGTGACACTAAACAGACAGCCGGGGGGAGCTGGTGGGTAGAGCAACAGAGGAGGGAGTCTTTGGTACTCAGTGCACTCACCAGCCAAGCTTATAACAAACTCTGCTAATGCTAGGCTTTAGGCTGCCTAGAGGCCCTGCATTATGCCTTTCAGGACTGCTTTCATTAGCAGAGAGGATGACTAGAGCCCAGCAAATGCTGTCATTGATCCTCTCACACTGAGTGCATGGATGTGCAGCATTCAGGTCACAGCCTACTCAGCTTTAAAGCAGTTCCATTTCACACTCCTGACAGCCACATAGTGTTGACTCGCCAAAGCTGACACAATTCCCTCTCCGATCTGATTCTGTGCTCTGTGCAGCTAACTACATTGAAGTCCCCACGGATGCTCCTTCTACGAGAAATATTAACACTTGTTTACTGATCCTGTTGACATAAGAATTCTGCGAATAGCTAGCACTTCTGATAGCAGCACTCCATTTCAGGCATTCTTGGTTTTGCTGCCTTCCTTGCTGCCCACTTTTGGACAATATTTTAACTGTGTCAATACCAGATTTTTTTCCTGAGCAAAAGAAAGCTGCCCCATCTTGCTCAGAATAAAAGTTAAAAACACCGATTAGATCCAGAGCACCTACAGAGTTACGGATTTTTCTGCTTTTAATTGGGACTTTGTGGAGGGAAGGAAGTTTCAAACCCAGCACTTAGCACAGAAGTTGGTTCGCTTGTATTTGAGGTAATGACATGGAAGCAGCTATTGTATATGGTAACTTAGAGGCCATCTAGAATAAAGGTCACATAATAAAGGCACCAGTTAGAGAAAAACCCAAAAGAAGAATGTAAATTAGTCAAACGTCAATATTAAAAAAAAAAATCAGGACAGCACATTCTGCTGAAATTGTTGGATCTTTTCCAATGCTATTGTAGTAGATCTTAGAAAGTCAGCTTAAGAAGGGTTTTAAAAAATTCTCGTGAGTGAAGATCTTGTTTCCGGCCATGTGCTGATTTGACATTCCTGAGCTTGTGCTGAAGCCACGAAGATCTAAGTCTGTTAGAGGAACTGAATTACTTTGTGGCATACAGTGGTAAATAGTACTCAAGTCAGGCATCTCTACTGTAAGGATTTCTTGGTTTTGTTTTGAATTAGAATAAACAATAGAAGTTGTTCCAATATGACAGAGAAGAGCTCCTGAAACCAATTGAGTTCTATTAATATAAAATCAGTGCAAGATGAGGACCAAGCTGATTTAGCCACATGGTAAGGAAGATAGGCTCTGAGCATGTCTTTCTGTTTTAGTCTCTGCTAATGGTGGTAAATGAGACTCAAAAAGAGTGGGATGATTTGATTTGGAAAAAGAGTTTCCTGCGATGTCTGGAACTAAAGCTTTTCAATTTTTTGGGAAATGAGCACTGAAAAAAAGCTTTGATTAATATTTGTTTTCCTGATTATAAAAATTGAGGTAATTTTCAGGATTTAGAATCTTGATGCTCCGTTTAAAAAACACTTTCAGGTGGCTTCCACTGTCGGCCAGGTCCAGACCTAATGACTCAACCAGTTCTCTGCAAGGCCTTTAGCCCAGCATGCAAAATTGAAAATTTTGAGATTTGTTCCTCACTACTAATCACCATGATACCATCTCCCAGCTGATTTCCCACCACTACTTATCAGGACACTTGTGTGCCTTTTTTCTTTTCTTGCTTTCTCTGGTTATCTCTTCCCTTGTCACTAATTCAGTTCCTTTCAACCTCTGGTCAAGATTTTCTTTAATTTTTTCGTTGTTGCCTGTAATCAAAGACCTGCATAATCCATTTTTTCCTGCGTTACATTTTTTTATAAAGCTCCCCTGGGAAGAAGGACATTCGAGAATGTCTACCTTCCTCCCTGAAGCAAAAGAAAGGGTACAGCTCTTTTACTTGATGTCATATGGACTCAAGCTTCGTCAGGGAAAGTTTAGGCTTGATGTGAGGAAGAAGTTCTTTACTGAAAGGGTGATTGGCCTTTGGAATGCATTGCCCAGGGAGGTGGTGGAGTCGCCGACCCTGGAGGTGTTTAAGGGGAGATTGGATGTGGCACTGAGTGCCATGGTCTAGATGATGGTTGGTGTTAGTGTTGGGTTATAGGTTGGACTTGATGATCTCAGAGGTCCTTTCCAACCTTGTCATACTGTGATACTGTGATACTGTGATATCTCTTATCTTCTGTAATTCACTTTTCCAACAATCTAGAAACAGCAGCCTGGGGGTGCTGGCAGCTGTTTTCACCAATGGGAAGCATTGTTTGGGGTGCCTGGTGTGACATTTGTTAAGGAGCTGAGTTGTTGAGTGATCCACATATCAAATCTGGAAAAATGAAGTGGTTTTATTAACTTTTTATTTATCTATTTACTAACTGATTTTGCACTTCAATCCTAGAGTGTCAACCACCAGTGTAATTATTAAAAGGGGGAAAGGAGGGCATAGGAGGAAATGGAAAGAGTAAAAACTTTGAAATTTTTGAGGTTATGTCTGTTGGTCTTACAATTGACATTGCTTTATGATATGCCTTGCATCTCCTCTATGCACTGGCAGTACCAAGTCCTTTCTCAGAGAGTCTGTGAAGTTTTTTTTTTTTCACAGTTTATGATACATATGGAGAACTACAGAGTGCAGGATTAAATTTATGAGTTGTTCAATAGAAGGAGAAATTTTCATTAGGACACACCAGTTTGTCAAAACTGATGGAAAATATTAGTGAAAATATTCCAATTTTCATTAGACTTGGGGCCAAGTCATCCATACTAAATCTTGAAAAGGAGCTAAATATCCCTGAAAATGCCTGGTAGTCAAAACTCCTTTTCCCCTTCAGAATTAAGGAGACCTACAGACCTAAACCTGCATTACTCCTTCCACCAGGTTTTTGGACATTCTGAGATGTTTCTTCTGTAGTTTCATCTGAAGTTCTTGCTTTTGGAAAGGAGGAAGAGGAGTTTGAAGGGAAAAGAGGTATTGGATGGTGGTTTCGGCTAAGAAATGGGAAAAGAAATATAAACTCTTAATTTTTTTTGGTAAATGAAACAGTCAACTTATTAGATAACCTAGCACCAGTGTGGTGAGCATCACCAAACAATTTAAAAAACATAAAAGGTAGAATACATAGAGAGTAGGAGGAAGTTTCAAATAATTATTACTCTGCAGTGATGACTAAAAATTAAAGACTTCTTTTTTTTATTTCATTTCTAATAAAAGTGTTCCACCTAACAAATAACATTTAGCCCTTGTTATCCTTGTGGTGAGACTTGATAGAATAGAAACATCTATGAAAACATGACTAGCCTAAAAAAGCAGAAGTTTGAAAGAAACATTAAGGTTCCTTCTTTACCTGAAAATAATTCCAGATAAACGTATGTAATAATAATTTAATTTAAGGTGACCATATTCAACAAACTAGAAGATGAGCAGGTCTTCTTAGGAGGATAAAGCAGATGGAAAGAAAAGATTGTAAAATCTTGAAGATAAGGGAATTTTTGTGGCAGGGGAAAGGGAGGTATTTTTATTGGCATAACCCTGTTTTCAAAGGGTTGATGAGAAACTTCTGTGTGTAGAAGTTTGATGAAATCCCTAGCTTTGAGGTTTTATGATTATCCTCCTCTTAGAAATAATTGACTGTAGAAGGCAAAGGGTATGTGCAAAGAATTTGGAAAACTACACGTGTTGGCTTCTGAAGAAGAGCATGTTTAATGCTGATGAAAGTATCAAGAACATGGTACACAAGTTTTCCCTTGTGTTAACATTTCATACACTAAGTGAGTTCTTTTGATTCAACAGAATACAGGTTAATTGAAGGTGCCATAAATAACACCAGAGAAGGAACCACAAGCAATACTTTGAAGTTTCTTGGCAACAAAATTTGTTTGGGCTGCTAATGGCTATTTCTTTCAAGTTCTTTGTTCTTCATACTTCAGCTAAAGCCTGAAACCCATCCTTGAAAGTTAGCTAAATACACACATACAACCTATGTAGTATGTAAGTATCACACAAAGCACAATTAAAGTATATTCAGATTGCAGGGTAAAGCACTCAGTAGCTGGGAAATCTTGACCCTAGATTGCCTGTTAACTTCAATTCTTTGTCTTTGGGCATAAACATAGGTGATAAGTTTCTCAATTATATGGACATGTACTGGTGAGGTGGGAGGTTGTTTGGGGTGGGAGTTTGTTTTTCCTTTTCTTGTCAATAGTAGCTATTCAGTATTTATTTTGTCCTTCTGATGGATGGTTTTGGGAATTCTTTAACTTCATGATGTACACACCACTCCAAATAGAAGTACTGTTTACTTTTGATCTTTTCTGTGGTCCTTATTGAAATAGATATCAGAATGGTTCCAAAACACTGATGGTATTTTTTCCCCACCTCCTTACAAAGTAAGTAGCTGGTTTTATTTCCTCTTTGTAAGGTGCTGAAAAGAATCCTAGAACATATCTTATAGAAGAGAAATATTGTGGCCACTTCCATTGATGTTGCTTTTGCCAGATCTTCAGGAAACAGAATATGGTATAAGATTTGGTCTGTTCCGTTTGTATTTTGTCAGTTGTGAGCATTTTGCAGTCCTTCCCATCCAATTCTAAAGACGGCAGTAAAGCTTGCCTGACTCTGGTGGTGTGCATGGTAGTCTTTCCATATGGGTTGATCATGTAGGCTTCTTCTGTTAGGGGGAATAAATGGATCCTTGAATGAGGAGATTTCTCTTATCCTGAAGCAGATGATTTTTTTCAGTCCTGATCTAGAAATGACACGTTTTCTGTACTGACTTGAGCAGGAGTCTAGCCCACCAGGTTCTTTAAGTTGTAAGTATAATGAGAGGTGAATGCTACTGTAAATACTTCACCTCGATCCTAGCAAGTGCTGCAAAGTGTATGCGATGGTTTCCATGGGTGCCACAAGGAACATCCTAGCAAAGTTCATGTACATCTTCAGACAATAGTCAGAAATAAGTTAACTTTTGATACTGAACCTTTTCTACTGCTTCGACTACTATTATTACTAATCAGCCTGCAACTCACACTTGGCTGCGACAAGAAGCTCAGTGCAAACTGTCCCAAGTCAGGCAAAACAAAACAAATGTTTATAACAGGAAGCTTGCAATATCTTCAATGTGATCACTTCCAAAGTAATAGCTATTATGCTTTGTGTCAACGAAGAGTCAGAGCTAGTATTTTTTATTTCTCAGTGTTATAGTAAATCCCTGAGAACAATTTCGTGTGGGTGTTGTTGAAGAGTTTAGGAAAGCAGTAAGAAAGCAGTGTGGCAGAGGTATTATAAACAAAACAAGTTGGGTGTTCCTCACTGTGTATAAGTAATAGGATTTGTAGTGTCTACACCTTAGTTTTGTTCCAAAACAGTGTAGCACGTGTGGCTGGTACTTACTGAGTTGATCACCATAAGTCTCACTGACCTTGGCAGCTTTATGTGACTCAGACTTTAACATGGATGAACTGTTCCTGAACAATTTCTTCTGAAGTACTGGGCACTAACAGTTCCCTTTACTTACTTTACATCAGGTGGCTACTGCTGGTTTTTTTATTTTCTCTTTCTATACTTATTTTAACACTTTTTTCAACACTTTTTTCTTTTTTTTAACACTGTTATTGAACTACTTATTACAATCACTACAAGAAATTGTCGGATTATTGCTTATTTCAAGTCTCTATTATTTTCTTACTTAAAGAAGGGCAAAAGGAGGTTTCATGCGTGGTGCATAAGTAAGTAGCAATATTTCCGATCACGTGGAAGTCTTTGCTACTATAACATACTTTAACGCCTTTATTTTTGTATCTGAGGTCACAATGAAAATAAAGGCGTTAAAGTATGTTATAGTAGCAAAGACTTCCACGTGATCGGAAATATTGCTACTTACTTATGCACCACGCATGAAACCTCCTTTTGCCCTTATTTAAGTAAGAAAATAATAGAGACTTGAAATAAGCAATAATCCGACAATTTCTTGTAGCTGATTGTAATAAGTAGTTCAATAACAGTTGTTAAAAAAAAGAAAAAAGTGATTGAACATAGTGTTTTTGAAGTACCAGAACTCGGAAGACAAGAAAATTTTTCCTATTAAAAATGTTTGCTGCTTGTTTTGGAGCAGCATGTCAGTTTAGTCAAGAAATATTTTGTTTGTGTTTTTTTTCCTGGTTCAGAACTGAGTGTCCTAGAGGCTTTGGAGGTAGATTCTATACTTAATAATTGAAATCATAAATCCACTGTAGATAAATTTTTAGTTTGCTGTCATACACCTTAATCATCTTGTGCTAGTAGAAGAACTCTCTTATGGTGATACAGATTTAAATTATTTAGTCAAACCTTACTATAAGGAGTTCACAGGCTTTGCCTACATTGCCTTTTAAAGGCCATACTGGATTATGAAAAACTAAGATACCATCATGGTTAGCTTTACTGGGCTGACTACTGATCTTACATGCAGTACCTAATGAAAGTTAAATATATTGAAGAGGACACATAATTTTACAAAGAATATGTTTGGTTCTGTTTCTTTCAACAAAACTACACAAAACTGAAGAAAATCTTCCATCCGCTAAAAAAGAATTTTATAGATAGAGTTAATATTTTACATTTCAATGAAGAACTTCCATATGCAGATACCCAGATGGATGACAGAAATAATCTTTGAAAAGGAGGGGGCATTTTCAAGTGGCTGAGTCTTATAATATTCGGGCATTCTCCAGATTTTATCATTTTTGCTGGTCAAAATATTAGTAAGGAGTATTTAGTAGTTTAAATATTAATGATCAATCAACATACTGTTCTAAAATATTAAAGATTTGTATTTAAAATTCTATTAATAAAAATATCCTGAACCTATTAGTAGAGAACTATAGACAACAATTGAAATTACAGTGCCTCTGAGGCCAGCACATCAACGTCCTATTCCTGGCCTGACAGGGGTTGACATTGAAAAAATGTGACAACCTACCACAGGTTTGTGAGAAATGAGAAGAAAACACTTAGGATTTCTTTTCACCACCTGTCCAGTGAAGCCGTATTCAGGAAGCAATGGTGACTAGAGTGAAGCCTGTTAAATTCTTGACCATCATGTGAGGCCTGCATAAAAAGATGCCAGTCCCCTCTCACTGCCCAAGACACTTTTCTAGTGTGCCACAGGCATAACAGGTAGTTATATGTATAGTATGATGCTGAGCTGTGCGATAGCTCTTATAGAAATCATAATTTTCTGGGACCATTTCTGGACTTGGTCTCTGATCTCATAGGAAAGATACTTAATTTGTACAGATGAATAGTATGGAAAGTTATCTGAGATGCCTTGAAATTTCCTTATGCCTAAAGGTGGATTTAATTGAAATGTACGGTGTATGAACATATTTAGATTTGGAAACAAGGATGATGTAATTCAAGCACAAAAGTTATGTGGGTTTTTGTCTTGCTGAAGCCTGATAGTTTGAAAATTCACAGTTCCATTTCCGGACCGTAACTTTGATGCTATGACACCATTTCTCTACTGTTCTTTCATGTCTTTTTTCCTTTCAACATGGTCCATAAAACCCAATTAACAAATATATAAGCTACCTCTCACCTGTAACAAAGTACAAGTGTCTCTCTGTTACCTAATGAGGTGGTTAGTTAGGCTGGCAAAGGAATTGGCAAAGGCTGGTTTTCAGAGACTGCAACCGTAACAGGACTGTGAAAAACATATTCAACTATATGGGTCCATTGGTCAAAAAGTCAGTTGAATTCTGCGAGCAAGTGTCTACTCATCCTCATATTGCATGCTAGAGGGAGAGTTCAAAATCAAATAACATTGTTTATTAAGTGATTATTCATATATGCAAATATATAACTGCCTTCTGCATTTAGGAGCTCTTTGGAAAAGGTTTGCAGCAGTTCACAGGCTTGTTTTCTATTAAATATTAGCAATTGAATCAACTACTGAATGTACTGTGTAGAAGAACTGAAAGTATTTGCAGGCTGCCTGAGAACCAGAGTCTCTGAGGGCTTGAATATTGAAGATATGACTGACACTAAAGGCCGTTTATCATGTAGTATTTAACTCAGCCCTGAGATTTGCAACTTACATGTGTATTATTTTTTAAGCTCATTCCTTTTGTGTAAACAAAAAAAATGATCAATTGGAAATGTTTTCGTGTTTCAAATTTTCTTTTAGAAGTTTTATGTCTAATGCAAAAATTCATTACTGGTAAAAGTTCTTAAATGTAGTATATCTAAAATGCAGCTTTAAGATGATTTCCTGGGGATAAAACTATCATCATAGGCACTACATATTTTCTTTAGAAATTTCTTATGAGGTTTTTCTCTTTTTTTACATGCCTCTCTTTCCTTTGTATGCTGTAGACTTTCATAATTCAAGGGTTAAAAATCCAACTTAAGGTCTATAAATCAGAAGACAGTTTTACTTATCAGAGTGCTGCTTTTTACCTTACACTGCTGTTTCTCGCATTGGTACCAGGCTCTGTCTTATCACAAAGCCATCAGCCCTGCGTAGTGGAATGCTCTTTGTTTTATTTACTTCTATTATAAACAAAGATTAGAGAAAAAAACTTCAACTACAGGGCTCAGGCGCTCTCAATTTTTTTCTGGAAGTCATGTGTTCCATAAAGTTGCTTGCTTTTCAAAAGCACAACTGGCAATGGGACATTCCTTTTTTAATACCAGCATATTTCCCACATGTTAAGAATGATGACGGAATGGTCTAGGCTTCTATATATGTAAAACCTCTTTTTAAAATATATATTACGTAGTCAGTTATCAAATGTGAAACATTGTGAAACTTGTATATGTAAAGTGAACCACAAAAACCTAGGAATTGTTATTTGATGAATTAGCAATAATTTGACTGAGATTCCTTACACTGAACATCATATGAGATTTTTAGAACTATTTTATTCAGATAAATTGGTAGCAGATTATAGCTAGCCTTTCTTTCAGTGTCTCCTTTTCTATTTGGCAGTTAGCAAATATTCAGAAAAACTAAAGCTGGTGAGTCAAATAATATTCAATCTTAAAAATATGCTGGTGTATGTTATGGTAGCAGTTAATTCCAGTGTTCATTAGTCACTTCACATATCACAGATTAACCAAGCCATTTAAAGGTTTGCTTTCATACTCATAGGTGTCATAACATTTTAGCTCCAGAAGTATCTTTTCAAGGTACAGGTCAAAGGCATGAGAATCTTCTATGTGGCTGAAGCTCATTTCTAGCAATACTCTTGACATAAAATTCAATATTGAGTTTCTTTCTGGGAAACTTGACTTAAACGACAAAAGAGTGTGAATTCCCTTTCAATTTTTCCTAGCTTTACGCAGAAGAATTTCTTTTCATTATTGTGTTAGAGGTTTGATTCTTCAAACTATGAGAATTTTGCTTTCCAGAGATACCTTTTCTAAATGCATATAATTAGGCACAGTTAATCAGAAGTATGGTTGGGCTTGCATACAACCTTTGCCTTTAATGAGAGAAGTGTACAGAGAAGCAAAAAGGGCTTATCTATTCATAGGCTTTTGGAAAAGTTCCTTTTCGCTTTATAACTGAATCTTCTGGAACGTCCCTTTCTAGATAGCTCAGCTTGAAACTGTTGAGACCCCTTTCTAGATAAAAAAGCCTAGAAATATACAAGATTTTCTCTAAATTTATTTTATGTGCTTATTGACATTTTAAAAGCTAGATACCATATAGGTGGCACATAGATTGGCCAGTTTAATTGATTAATAATGGCACTTAAAATATTTATAAAGGCAGCAGTGATTTGGTGTATATATAGAAGTACTGTGGCAATGGCAAAATGCATTAATAAATCACCGATTCGCAAATTCTAATGATAAAATAAATTATATATAGTTATATTCTATACAAATTATATATAGTATGTTACCTATATATACATCATAAACTTGTACATGCATAATTTATTGACTACTAAAGAGATTTTGCTGTGGCGTGAGAAGATTCTCATATCAGCATGGCTCAGGGGATCATGCAAACATCGAGAAGGTGATTGCCCTTTTTAGTGCCATTGAAACAGTGTATTGTACTCTGGTTTCAAAACTCTTAGGGAAAGTGTGTTTTGCTATGAATATGTATTTCATTAGCTAGTCCACTGATGAGGGTTTACATTTTTTTTGGACACTGTGGGAGCATGAAGTAAAAACATAAACTACAACCATCTGTCTGAAACAACATTACTTTCCTACTAAATTGCCCTCTGCTTCCATTTTGTAATGATCTGCACAGTTTGCTCTGAGATTGAAGAAGACCACCTTCTCCTTCTGGGGAAACCATGAAAGAAAAGGGTGTGTTATGCAGGATACTGGATGGGGAAACTGCAGTGGATTCTCCTGGGCTCAAAATGACTCCATCCTTGAACCTCTAACTCAGTTTCACCAGCATAACCTTTGCAACTGGAGATGGCAGCTTTTCAATCATCATGCAGTATATACATTTCCATTACCTATCTGTGCAGGAGCCTTTCTAGCAATCGTACTCTGTTCCCTACAAATGCCTGATGATTGTTATAGCATGAGAGTAACTGTCTTTCTAAATGGTTAGGGAGATACTATAGTTGTCTGTCAATAAATGATAAAATGATAAATTTGACGGAAGTTATGATTTAAGTGGTATAAAAAATGGATCATTAAGAGACAAAAAATAGTTAAAATACCATATTTTTCATTATTTTGGACAGCATCTGTAAACAGCCATTTCTTTTGGGGTTACCACATTTGTCCCACAAAGGGGAAGTGGTTATATGGGCAGTTGGGTAATCTGACACTAATAATTTTTTACTTTTCAGAAACAATATAGTTTTCACAGGTGAAGATGCCTTTTTTTTAATTTGAAAATGTCTTTTTCTCTCAGGAAAACTTTAAATGTGGAACTAAAGAAATACGCAAACAATATTAGAGACTCACATACTGTAAGCATGCTGTTTCTGCCACCCTTTTCTACATAACTACTCCTTCCACGCTGATGCTTTAATGACTATTCCATCTTCTGAATTGATACAGTATACCAAAATTATGGTGTTTGGATTTTCTTCTTATTAGGCTTTGTATTCAAGGCTTAAAATACACTACATCTGAAAATATTACAGAACAGAAATTTCCTACTTTGTTAGCCTGGATGTGTATGGCCTGCTTGAATACCAGTACTATATGCAAGGCTTTCTGCTCCCCAAATTTCCAAGCTGCGCTTTAATTTAGAGAAGACTATCAAAAAATATCTGCCTTCTGGAAGGACTGCCAGAATGTACCTTGCAGCATTCTAATAAAACCTGGAGAATTATCATGGGTGTCTGGCTGATTAGAGAACTTAAAATTGAATCTTTGAAGGATTTTAAAGGAACTAAGCAATGAAATTTCATTGAATTTCAATAGCAATGATACAGAATCACAGGGTACTCACATTGCTTGCTCTGGGTACCTAATGCAGATGCTTACCTTTGGAGCGCTGATTGCCTAAACTGAGGACAGACTACAGAGATCATCTAAGATAGATGGCTCCAGTTAAGTAATAGTCTGATTTCTCTAAGGCTCTTTTGGTTAATTAAAATAATTTTTTTTTCTTTTGTAATCCTAACAAATTTCTTCCAGAGCCCATACTTCCCTAGGCAATACAACTAGAGACTAGTGGGGATTTCTAAATGCTTTCTTTAATCCTTTTTTTCCTTCTTAGAGAAGATTCCTAACGATGACTTTGTCCAAGTATTCTGTCAAGTCTTAGTATGGACAGACTGGCCTATTGTTAGTGATTTATTTTTTGATTGCCCAAGTCTTTCTCAAAATGAATGTTGGAAAGAATTTTATTATTTTTTTTTATAACTTTGCAGGTATTTTATAGATTAAAAGAACAACCAAAAAAACCTCACAAAGCTATCTAAAGGAAGAAAGTTGTCATGCTTAGCAGTGTAATGGATTACTTTGGGTTATTTAAATAACTCAACAATATTCTCGGTGTTGTCGCTGATAGATATAGTTACCTAATGTCTGGCCAAATTCATCTGCAAAATTGACTTCAACAAAGATCTACCATATTTCTGGAAAATTCTGAAGATATTATGGAATGAACGTACTCAGTAACATATACTTGTCAGAGAATGCTCTTATTTTCTCATTTTTTTCTTTTTGAAATCTAGCCAGAACAGCGCCCTTTGAACTTGCTTAAAACACGAAGGGATACTTGTTGGCTGATTTCTGATTACATGCAAAAAGGGCAGATATGCAGGTGGCTCTGTAGACAAAAATATGCTGTTAAATGGAAGAATTAGACTGTAGCTGAGCTGCACTGAGAATACTGGATGACAGAGCAAATAAGACTTAAAAGTAATAAGATTTGAAAGTGAAGATTTTAGCCCGTAAAATGTTATCCAAAGTGGCCGGGTGGACCTTGTGCTTCAGTCAGTAAATAAGAACAGTAAATGAATAAGTAGAAAAATATGACAGAAAAAAATCGTGCACAGAGTCAGGCATATATTTTGATGCCTAAGAACTGATTCACAGCATATGCTGTGACATTCTCACATGGTTTAGAAAGAGCTCTGCATTCTGCAGATGTTAATTTAGCCTGAGCCCTTAGTTCCCTATCCTTTAAAGCTGCAGCTTTTCAGTCTCCACAATTGCCAGAAGAGCTTAAGAAGAGGTGCGTTTGGGGAGATAGCAAGTGGACCAAGGCAGGTAATGAGACACTACTGGCAATGGAGAGCGCATGCCTCAATGTTGTTTGTTTTGTCATTTGAAAGGGATGTGTTCTTCAATATGTAAAATTCCTGTTTTGCTATTACTGGAGAGCACAAGTGTATAAACAAGTCTCAGTTCTGATCTCAAAGAAAAGAAAACAGGTCCTGAGCGGTTTTGGAGCTTCATCTTTCCCACCTTACTGCAACTAGAATGAATGGAAGATGCTGTGACAGGGAGTACCAGAACTGGAATTAATTTTTTGCTATATCTAGGCTCTAGTATAAGGCTATAATATACTCAGATTATTTCACTTGTAGTAGTACACCCCAGCTGTTTAACTTGTTGCTGAATTGTACTCAAGCAGTTGCAGAATTTTTGTAAATTTGTCGTTATCCTCATTACAAGGCCCCATATAAAAAAAGGTCTGTTGAAAATAAAGGCTATCAATATACACAATGCATTTTATGCCTGTATTGTGGCCTTCAGACAAAGCAGGAAGTAGGAATTCATTTAGAGAATGAGAAATGGATACAATATAGTAGCTTACCTGTCAAGAAAAAGGAAGTGTTATTTTTGAAGTTAGCTTGAAGTAACACTTGTGGGTTTTTCAGTCTCTGTTGGGGTTCAGTGCTTTCTTCGGTCTTATTTGAATGGTATTTTATCAGTCAGACAAAATAGTATTAAACCATAATATAGTTCTGCTATAACAGATTAGAATAAAGATTTAATATGCTACTTTCTGTGAAGAATCTGATACCCACCATGTAGTGCTGTAATAAAATGGGAACAAATGAGCCAACTAAAAGTTATAACTCTCCATGGTTTTTAGGTCTCTCATACATTTTTATAAAACATACGTGAGAACTTCTGAATTGTCAAATTGGGTTATTTTTTTTAAATTAAATTGAGCTCCAATATTGGTATAGATCTCAGGTAAAATTCTCTTTGCAGTTCTGTGTGCTCTGTAACATGCATTCCGCAACATGTATTCCTTGTCTGCTGAAAGAAATCTAAAAACATGTAAATTTTTGTATAAATGAATATACGCTAAGATAACTGTGTTTTCTTTAAACAGCAAGTTGCTTATCTTGCAGGTTAAATATTCCAAGCAAAAATGTTTTTGTTTCCAGATATTACAATATTTTATGTCAATATTAATTTAAGTGAGCATGAATAATGGAGATAGGCTTATCAGAAAAAAGTTTAGTGACACTTCTAGTGTTCACAGAAGGATAAACAGGATTGCTTATGAGTACTAAACACAGAGCTCACATGAGTAATAATGGCAATCATGTGCCTCTAGTTTCATTCATCAAACTGGAAGTGGAGCACTATCATCTCTGGTAAAATTATTATTTTTTTCTTTATGTAAGGCTATTGCAGGTTGGGGGTTTGGGTTTTTTTTTTTAAATGATTGAATGTTCACTAATACACTCCTACTAAACGTCTTTTCCTTTGAGACAGCAAAAATTGTCTAAGGAGAAGGTTATGAGGGAATGACTACCAACTCTGCTAATTTAAGTTTAGCACTTTGCATTCTTTGCCTTCCAACAGTATTGTAAATGCTTATAGTTTATTTTTGCTCCTAAGTTACCTTTGCATCAGAGCAAACATCCCTAAAATGCATTAGCCTTACAGCAAAGGAGTGGAAACCTATGAAGCAGGAAGCCGTACAAAGCCTTCAGGGAAATCTTGAGTGCTTTTGGGAATGATATATTTTCAAAGGGCTAAAGCAAAATTAGCTCCACAAAAGACATGAATATTTTAGGCAAGGTGCAGTGAAAAGACGTTGTGGCTCCACCATGGACTTTGCCTTCTACAAATTATTTCACTGCGACAATAGAATACATCTTTGTATTTTTACAGGCAGTCATTCACAGAGGAGCACAGGTTACCAAGGCTGTGACAGATTTTATTAGAAGCCATAAGATGAAACATTGAAAACTGTAAGTCAAGGTATCCTGTGAATGCATTAGGCCACTGACTAAAAGAACCAGGTATAATAAGTGTAACCATGGGGATTCTTGTACTTTTAGGTCAGAATTTTTACAGGAACAATAGATTCAGTTTCATAGAACAGAGGGAGCACTGGTAGACATCAGTAGGAGTGGTATTGCACCAGGGCTCCCAGCTGCAAGGTTGATTGAGCAACTCAACTGCTCCCCATGAAATAGTAGGTGAAAGTGTATGGATTCTGTTCTTAATTAGGAGTAATATCTGAAGATACCAATATTGCATAGATAAAGAAGTAATGACAAAAGGCAGCTAGTAGTCAACACCATGTAAGCATAAGCATTTCCTGCTATCTGTCAGTTTTAACAGCATGAATTTCTTTCCACTGTTTTCAGATGAACTGTGCCCCTCTTTCCCTTTTTTAACTTTCTTTGCTTTGAAAGAGTTCAGTTTAGCCTAAAAAGTGCAACATCTTTACCCTTATATTTTTAATTCACAGGTAGAGTCTGTAAGGTCTAGATGAGAGTATTTGTGAATGTTTATGAAAATGAATCCTTTAATAGTATTTTAAAAAATCCATAAGTGAGAGCTTTAGTTTCCTTTTCCGAAGTGATTTGGACACCTAAGAGTTTAAATCCTGTCCATTGTTAGTGATGCTTAGGTCCCTAATTAAGGTCCTTCCAGGCCTATTTGCAGTTTCTTCCTATGTCTTTTATAACAATCTTGAAAAGACATTTTAATTCTTGATAGTCATGTCTCTTAATTCTTTACCTCCTGCTTTCAGTAGCAGCTGTTTAGGACAGAGGCAACTTAACTACCGCTTATTCCTATGGTTTTTCTTTTGGTGATTTCCAAGTCAACTGGTTTTGCTTAGTTCTTGCGGGTGGAACATTATAAGTTCTCTGGACCAAATGCTGTTTGCCTTTACAGTAAGGCTTGTTGACAATGATACCTTATGTTTTTTAAAGAATGACACTAAAATACAGTTTTAAAGATGGCCAATTACTGAGCTTATTATTTACTCCTGTTTATCTCTGGAGATTGCTGTCACTCCCGAAAAATAAAAGACCAGTGTGACCTTAGACCAGTGTGTCTGGTTCTGGTCTGTTGGATCAAATGGTCATCAAGAAAATGTGTAGGTTTTGAATAAGTAGTACATGTGACTTGATAGCTATAAAGATTTTACCCTGAAGTGCTATACCGTATCTTCAAAAAAGATCTATTACAATAAAAAGCAAAGGCACTCACAGGTTATTTGCAGATAGCCTTTCCTCTGACTCCTATGTGTAAATATGTTTGTGCATGTGCATGTGTATATTTCTACACAAAAGAAAATTTATATTTTCTTTCTATAAAATTACAATCACTGATTTAAGGAACTTTGGGCTTGGAAATTATTGAAATACCTGAAAGCTTGCTGTATGAGCCACAGTATGAATTTTGTGCAGTACTTAAATAAAATAGTCGTAAGATATTAGAGACAGCAAATTAAAATGGCTGTGTGGTTCAGGATGGAATGAGGGCTACATGCTCTGGGTTCTTATCAAGTACATGGATGACAAGTACCAAGATGTTTCTCACTTTTACTGGATGAATGAACTGGAGTGCAAGGTTCTGTAATATGCATGGAATTCTGTATCTTAAGCCGTTTTAGTGTCTTCAAACTCAAATATTTGTATTTAGATTCATTTGGAAATCTTGACTTGTGTATGCTTTTAGCATTATAAACACAGTCTTTTAACTGTACAGATATAAATAAATCAAGTCTCAACCCTTAATTTTATTGTAACAAATCTGATTTTAGCTGTATTTTTCTTTTAAAGAAATTGGTGAATTCTCAATTGTTTTCTATTGTTTGACCCAATTACTATTTCAGGATTTGGTTTTCTTGAAAGGAACTTTAAAAAAGCAGAAAAGGAAATATAGAGCTAATTGCAATGAATGATAAGCCTTGTGGCTGTGTTCATCCTCCAGTAGATTAACTGAAAACACAAAATACAATTTTACTAGATGAAAAACACCCTCTTGTTTCCTTCAGCATTTAAAACTCTGGTAGCTTTATCAACCGAACATGCATATTCCTTGATTTCAAATTACAGTGTGTAAACTGTAGAGCATAAGAGTTTCTTAAGGTGTGATGGAAGAGTATATACATTCCTATAGAAAAAATATTTGTCTGATAAATGTTAGGGGAGCTGAAAATATGCTCTGTGGAATTTACCAAGTTGCAGACAGGATCTCTTCCACTCTGAGCAAAGGCTAGTAGAAATTTTAAGAAGCGCTCTTCAGGTTTTACAGTCAAGCAAGGTTTACAGGCCTCTTTCAGTTGCAACTTGTGCATTGGCCGCTTTGAGCTTACTACATTTTATACCACAAATCTTGTAGAAGTAGGTTTAAGTTTATGTACACATTTTCAGAAAGCAGTATTCTCCTTTATCAGCAATTAGTTGGGTCTCGGAGTTTATAGAGTCTGTGCTTTGTTACTCTTAGAAATTAAATATCTTCCAAAGCAATTTGCTCTGGAGGGCTTACAAAATTCATCTTCTTCTTTGTAAAACTACCATATTTCTCTAAGAGTTAATAACTCAAAACTTTCAGAGATTAAACCTGTCATCATAGAAGTAACTGAAGATTTTCTATAAGGCGTAAGAATACTGTATGTGATGGTGAAATAGGACAATTTTTAAAAAAGTCAGAAATGAAACATATTACAATTCCTAGGGTATAATTTCATAAATAGCAAGAAATGTCTGAAAGTAAAACTGAGATATTTTCAGTGCTAAAAGTTTGCCTTTTCTGATTATCTTCAAATTACTCAACAGAAACCGTGGTTAAAGATTTTGGACCAGAGGTCAGAGATATCTGGGGAGGAAAGTGTCTGTTTTCTACACAAACAGCTGAAGGAATTTAACACCCCAAATTTTTAATTAATGTTCTTTCAACTTAACTAAGCGTAGTTGATCAGAAGTTCTGTAGCAGCATGTTCACCCAGAGAAATCTTTCACACTTTTGTGATTGCAAGTAATTAATGATACTGCAAAGTTCACAAGACATGATATAGGAAAACTCATGAATTCTTGAATAACGTTAATTCTTTGCCACTTGTTATAGTAAAAATTTAATGGCAACCACTGTAGACCAAGATAGTCCTCTAGAATATATCTTCTAGTTTTCGGTAACAATCCTTCCAAAAATCGGGACAGTTTAAAATATGTGCAATATACAAAATGTTACCACACACTCCATAGGTAAAGTCAACCGTTCTCTTCAAACATATAGGAGTTATAAGTTTTGTTTCCTTATGGGCAGCTTCATTAGATCTACTGTATTTCCTGGAATGCGAACATTGTCTTAAAAAAAAAAAGATGAAAAAAAGCAGCATACTGTATATGCCAGCTAGCTCTGGTTTCTAACACATGATTATTTTATTGGGGTGTACATTAATTAATCCTGAAATAAGATCCTGTGTGACATTCAAAGTTGTGTTGAGTAGCACAGAGTTTAAATATTTTAGTTTTACAACTCTGTTATGCTGGCAGCAAACAATGGCATCTCAGTGAAGTCAGCATATGAACACTGCTTGTGATGACATCTGGAAGGCTTGTTTTATCTATAAGCACTGTTGTAGACAAATGAAAGCAGACAGATGTAAGGCTGGTGTGGCATCTTCGCCTCAAGCATTCTTTGGCTGTACATTTTCCAGTGTGTCAGAAACAGGGAGCTTTTTTCTGGAATAAAAACATTCTGTCACATCTGTACGCCAACTACCGTGCTGCCTTCTCTGAGCTCTGAGGTGTAAAATGGCAGATATTGTTCAAAATTTAACACAAAGCCAAATTTCAAAATGCTGAGAACTATGCAAGTGTTTGGAGTGTAAGTCACCAAGGGACAATAAAAAGCACAAATTATGAGCTTACATTGCTAGTCTTATTAATACTGCCTGGTAGGGGGAGGGTATTGGTGTTTATGGCAAGGTTACACAGATATTTCTAAGAGTACCTTTCACACTGGCATTTCATTTAAGTAACAAATGCATTTGAGTGAGAATGAAAAAATATTCTGTCTGCTTAGCAAGGTTTGTGAATGCCTCATGCTTTAAAAACTGTAGCCTGAATCTTAGCACAAGGTATACCCTTTATGTGGAGTGACTCTTAACAGGCCTGATGCTCTTCTGTGTAGAATAATTTTCTGAACAGAAAAATACTATGTGTTTGCAGGAGATAAGCAGTGAGGAAAATGTAGGCATTATTATGTGAGAGGTTTTATTTTTTTTATTTTTTGAATAAATTGGTTTGCTGTAGTTTTCACCAGGGATCTTAGTTGATACAAGCAGTAAAACGCATTGCACCTGCTGTGGTGCATACCATTCAGGCACAAGTCTCTGGAGGTTCATGGATGAAATACTCCATCCCGTGTATGTGACACCTAAGCTTTTGTTAATTACATTTAAGCATATTTTTTAAGGAACTGGAAACTCTGAATAGAATACAGCTTTTGCTAGGAAGACTTCAAATATTGTACCCTAAGCTAACAAAAAAAAGTAGTATGTTGAGCATTGGTACGTTTAAGTAAACAATAACAGAAACTGCAGAGAAATAAGACAATAGCAATTGGGAGAAAAGTCCAGAATCCCTCCTGACATTTTTCACTTTTGCAGTATCCTTTGCCTGAAGAGAATCTGGCTGCTTTTCATTATAGTGTATCTTTCTACTGTGGAAGAATCAGTAGCAAAAGGTGGTGAAGTGCACAGGTTTTTTAGTAATAAAGAATCATTACGCTATTAACCTGGGAAACACACAGTTGTCCATTTCCTGTTTGTCCCCACCGCAGTACCATCAATCTATTCAGAGTGCTTTGTATTCAGAGCCCAAGGGCCCCAGATAAGTGCCTTTGTGCACATAAAATGGCACTTTTTTGTTTTACATGCTGTTAGCATAGGGCAAAGGAAGTGAGTGTGTAATCGCATATGTACAGCAAATAGCCATTTGTACCTGCAAGGAGCAAATGGGCCCACTCAGATGGATTGGTTGGCCTTTAATAGCACTTGAGTGAGCTGATAGGCAGACATAGATGTACCTGTTACACCAGAGACCTGAGGCTCTTGTACCTTTGCATGACTTTTCACTTAAAAACTGCTGTTTGTGGTTCAGTGGCTCCATCACTCTATTTGTGTTCCTTTGCTTGTAAGACCACGGGCTGCTCCTGAGAGTCCTGGTTTCTAAAATTTTAATGTTGTAACGTTGACCCCTTGGTAATGTTCCCCTATTGGAAAGCACATTAGCCTTAACTTGAAGGATGTAGTTTAACAGCCAGCAGTAAATATTTTACTTTGTTCTTCTCAGCATGTTTTTGTCTGTTTTTTTTTGTTTGTTTGTTTGTTTTTTAAATATTCAAACTGTAATGGAAGTAGCAAATGCTATAGTCTGACCACAAACCATAGTTTCATAGCCACTACAATTTCGTGTCACATCACCTAATTGAGCAGAGGATGTAGGTGTACACACGTGTAGACTGACACATCATCAGTCACCTATACAATAGGAAAGTTAAAACTGACGTGTGATTTTTGGTTGGTGTTGTTACAGTAATTTGCATTATCATAGCAAAAATTTTTACTTTTTCAGGTGTTTCT
Organism: Dromococcyx pavoninus; assembly: GCA_033558185.1. Lineage (NCBI taxonomy): Eukaryota > Metazoa > Chordata > Aves > Cuculiformes > Neomorphidae > Dromococcyx > Dromococcyx pavoninus. The sequence goes on from JAUMJL010000578.1 coordinate 1,286,111, forward strand.
GGCCTTGTCAATACTGTTAGGGTGAGAGCAAGTAGACAAACATGTTGCTTTGACCTGTGTATGATACATTGCAAATCTATTGAAAACCCACCTGAGACCAGAACTACTGTAATTTGCTTACAATTCTCTGCTCTTTTCCTTCCAATACACTAAATCCACTTTTTTTCCTGCTTATTATATGAACTGTGGTCTTAAAAAAAATCTTTACATGTCTTTTCTGTAGCTTTTTTGTTATTGTCCTTCACAGCTGATTTGCAGCAGATTTTATTTGTAAAACTAGCTGTACATTTTATTTTCATAACTATCTGTGGTGTAAATATTTATTATTTAAATATGGGAACATTCAGAGACCCAATACCAAAATTTGGGCATGCCTGTCCTAACAGTGATGCAAACATATAGTCAATGCAGGACTACGTACAATATGAAAACTAGATACTTTGGTAAGTTTGTTTTCATCTATTGTTTTATAAATATGTTCATATAAATACAAGAAATTAATATTGTGAGTAAACAGCTGTTGGTATCGTCATTGGATATTATGGATTTGATTTTACTTATTTTTCTCGCATTATATCATAATAATTAATCATTAATCCTTGTAAAATTTTATCCAAATTACTGGAAACTATCTCAGAAGAACATTTACAGCCAGAAGAGTGAGGATAGCTGAGTACAGACTTGCTGTTTTATGTAGTGTGGACAGTGTGTTACAAGCTTAAAATAATGTAGCCTTTAACAAATGTATGCTGATAACAGTTTGGTAATGGACTTTCTTTTCGTATTGACTGTGGGTTTTGATTACCTTATTATAAAGGTAGTATTTTTTGTTTCTGCTGCAGAAGAGAGCTAGTGCTACACCTGTGAAGATGACCTTTAAAACAGAGAGTATATTTTGTGTGTTCATCATATGTAATATGGCATAACTCAGAATGACTGGTAACATCTTTTAAAAGGACAGCCTCAGAGCTGTGGTGCAGCAGATACTGCAGGTCATCACATGAAAAATTTTCAGTACAGCTGCGCGTACCGTGTTTGGTAGCTGTCCATGCTTTGGGTCTCATTCTTGTCACAGAGGTTACTGATTTCTGCATTGCAATTTCTTTGGTTTCTGTTGAGCTGAGTACAAATGGTATAGAGTCTTTCCCAGGGTAAGACTTGATTCCAGTAAGTTTTACCTCTAGTTTGAACTTCTCCATGCTGCTAACTTTCATGTACTCATTGTGACTAGAATCTGGGAATTTAAACATGGAAAAATGCTCTTCGCTCATGTGAAAAGTCTTTTTCCCCTTTGTCATCGTTGAACACCATGAGTAATTTCCCTTTTGTTTTGTTTTGTTTGTTTCTTCTAAACAGACAAATAATAGATTATGTAGCTTTCTATTTACAGAGGGGCTTCCAGGAGAGTTGAAAATCTGTCACACGTCGCAAATTATAGTAAGATAAGTTTTTCTTCTAGTGTAGAATCATAGAATTGTTTAGGTTGGAAAATGTCTTTGGAATCATCAAGTCCAGCCATTAACCTAACACTGCCAAATCGACTACTAAAACACATCCATATGACTTTTAGAAACCTTCAGGATGGAGACTCAACCACCTCCCTGGACAGCCTGTTCCAATTTGTGACAACACTTTCAGTGAAGAAATTTTTCCTAATATCCAATCTAAACCTCCTCGGTGCAATTTGAGGCCATTTCCTGTTGCCCTATTACTTGTTGCTTGAGAGAAGAGATCTACACCATGATACAGCCTCCTTTCAGGTAGTTGTAGAGAGTGTTAAGGTCTCCCCTCAGCCTTCTTTTCTCCAGACTAAACAACCCCAGTTCCATGAGCTGCCCGTCCTAAGACTTGTTCTCTAGACCCTTCACCAGCTTCTTTGCACACGCTACAGCATCTCGTCTTTCTTGTGGTGAGGGTCCCAAAACTGAACACAGTGTTTTAGGTGCACCTTCTCATGTGCCAAGTACAGGGGACAATTACTTCCCTGGTTTTGCTAGCCACTCTATTTCTGATACACGCCAGGATGCTATTGGCCGCCTTGGCCACTTGGGCACACTGACAGCTCATATTTAGCCAGCTGTCAAACAACATCTCCAAGCTCCTTTTCAGTCAGGCAGTTTTCCAGCCACTCTTCTCCAGCCCTTTAGTGTTGCATGGGGTTGTTGTGATGTAAGGGCAAGACCTGGTACTTAGCCTTGTCGAATCTCATACTATTGATCTCGGCCCATCGATCCAGCCTGTCCAGACCCCTCTGTAAAGCCTTTCTACCATCAAGCAGATTAACACTCCCACCCAACTTGATGTAACCTACAAACTTACTGAGGGTGTATCCAATCCCCTTTTGCAGATCTTTAATAAAGATATTAAGCAGAACTGGCTCAAATACTGAGTGCTGGGGAGCATCATTTGTGACTGGCCACCAACTGGATTTAACTCTGTTCACCACAACTCTTTGGGCCTGGCCAGTTTTTTACCCAGCAAAGAGTACATCTTTCTAAGCTATGAGCAGCCAGTTTCTCTGGAATAATTCCCTGGGAAACAGTGTCAAAGGTTTTACTAAAATCTAGGTAGACAATGTCCACAACCTTTTCCTCATTCACTAAGGAAGTAACTTTGTCACAGAGAGAAAGATCAGATCAGTCAAGCAGGACCTGCCTTTGCTAAACCCGTATTGACTGGGGCTGATCACCTGGTTCACCTGTGTATGCTGTGTGATGGCACTCAAGATGCTCTGCTCCATAATCATCCCCAGCACTGAGGTCGGACTGACAGGCCTGCAGTTGCCCATGTCCTCCTTATGGGGCTTCTTGTGGGTGGGCCTCACATTTGCTAACTTCGCATTAACAGGGACCCCCCTGGTTAGACAGGACTGCTGATAAGTGGTGGAAAATGGCTTGGTCAGCACTTCTACCAGCCTCCTCAGTACCCTTAGGTGGATCGCCTCTGGCCCCATGGACTTGTGTGTATTTTAGGACATGTAAACACGCACACGTGTATTACCAGTATTAGGGTATCATGCTTTTATTTTCCCTATAGTGGAACTAACCTTCTGTGCTGTAATCTGTGCCCTTATCTTCATCCTGCTTAGCTTAGCCACTAGCTTTCACTAGGCCAGGAATGGTGTTGCTTCTTCCTTACACTACGTGATAAGCTCTTTTTATTTGTTGCAAAAGCAGATTTATTGTAATACATAACATGATCATTTTGGTGGTACAAAATCATGTTTGCATCCTTACAGTGTGCTCTGGTACAGTCCACCAGCATCCATGTGGCTAATTCAGGTCTTGTGCTTCCTCAGCTAAAAAGCACTAGTCGAGGAGATGATCTACGCTTATTACATCTACCAATCCTTTTCTCTTGTAATTTGCATTAAGAGAGGTTTTTAGGCAGAACATTCTGTGTTCACTGAAGGATAAAAACAGAGATTAAGTAACAGGCTACCCAGGAAAAAGACAGCAATTTTGATTCTTTCTGCCTGAGTGTTCTGAGTTTGGATATTTTCTGTCTTCCACATATTTCCACTCCGATTTGTTTCTCCATTGTGCTGATATAAAACAGTAACAATTCATATTTACATGCCTGCAAGTGAAATGCATCTCATATGCAGTAGCTCCCATGGCTTGCAGAATTTCAGTGTTCTAAATAAGATGCAGGCCATGGATCTCTGTAAGGAAATTAATGCTAACCGAGGTTGGATGGAAGCACCCACAATGCAATCAGGCGCTGTGGTGGCATATGTTTTATGAATGAATACACAATTTATATTAGTTTTGCCACATTTCTATGTCTATCTTGGAAATTTGGGGAAGAGTTTCTCAGGCTTAGTACATTTTGTGTAGAAAGATGTGGATAGCCATTCTGCTTTGTAAAAGGGAGTATGTGCCCAAGACATTGCTGGAGAAATGTGAAGCAACAGAAGTACAACAGTGGAAGCAAAAATAGGAAGAAGAATGAGGGACCAAAAGTTTGTAAATTACAGTGTTCACATTATATTTATGCTTCATTTTGTGAGACACTCTAGGATTCAATTACACCTGCAATTAGTCTACTGAAGACCAGAGATCTTGGGGTCCAGCTTAGAAAGATTATACTACTCAGGTCTACTATCTCTTGATAATTTATCTATTATTTATCTGCATTGCCATTCACTTTGCCAATACTACAGTTATATTTTGCCTGCATGAAATCTCAAGATATTTCAACATTATTTTTGTCTCAATCAGGGATGGGCTGACTGACTTCTTCTTTGCCTTTCCTATTGCAGCCGACACAGATACGCCCATAGTTCAGGTACTGCAGCTCCCTCCGCACAGACCTTCTCTTCATACACAGTCACAGTGTTGAAGGGTGCTCTGAAGTAGACCTGATTTAAGCTAATTTAGTTCACTGAGAGAGAGTAAGCAAGAAGATTAGATATGCTGTGAATCGCAGATTGAACATGACTTTGAAATAAATCTCTCTCTTTTGCCTTAGTGACAGTGGTATTTCATTCCAGAGATCACATTCTTTCTTACTTTCATTGCATTACTCCTCATCCCTTTACCTTTAGAATGTTTATTAGTCATATTGCAGCCGATGGGTACAGACAGACTCTCTGGGACCAGAAGATGATTTTGATCCTTTAAGAATTCCTAATTGGTTTTGTATGATACATTTGGCAGAAGATTTATCCAACCCATTAATTCAATACTGGTAAGGAAATGGACTGTAATGATGGTAAAGGTTGTTATCAGAGAAAGAGTAAATACATTTGGCATATGTCCTTGTACTTCTTTATTTGCACACAATGATCAGTCTGACTTGGACATGGAGCATAGTAGGACACATCACTGTGTGTCCTCACAGAGGAAATTACTTCCTTTTGAATTTTCAGTAAGGAATTCAAACATCAGAAGATTCTTATATTTCTGAAACCCAGCAGTTTCTTCATTGGGAATATAGCAATCAAAATTGCAGTATGAAATATGTCAGTCCTTTTCAAGTCTGGAAAAAATAAATTATCATAGTTTGAAAATACTAACATTTTCCAGAACGAGTATGAACTGAAAACATGAAAAATTTTGAGTGCTTTTGAATAACAAGAGATTTGAGTCTAAGTAGATTAGATTTTTCTTGAGTAAAGCACAGAATGCTAGGTTTTAAATCCAGTGAACATAAAGTGGTATATGGAGACCTTTTATGTGGAAATGTTTACATAAAATGTGTGTTATTAGGGAAAGTCTTTTAACACTTGTGAGCAGCACTAATAAGTCAAAAGCTTTGAAGCTGTGTTTTGTTTCTTTGGTGACCTAACAGTAGGTGAAAGCACAGTGAATATTGTCAGGCCTGAGTGCATTTGACATTGAACCCTTCTCAACAGAGGCCCAGAAGGACTTTTTCTTCCTACTTTGGCGCCTACCAAATCAGCATATATGCTCTCTAGTAGCTGACTTAGGCTAAACAAGCACGATCTCACTTAGTCAGGAGAAAAAGTTATACATGCTTTATGTGAACTACAGAAAAGTGCACATTTAGGCCTGGACTTGTGAAGGGTTCGCATTCAAGCTTGCTTTTCTGTGCTAATCCAGGACAAGTCTGAGTGTATGTACTTGTTTTCCCTGATTTCATTAAGACCAGATTTGACTCCTAATGTTTTTAGCATGTCATTATTTAGTAAGATATTTAGGAAAGCAAATGGCCAGAGCTTAAGAACTCATATAAACACTTAAGAATAGCTAACTGTATGTAAATATCGGTAAAGTATATCTTCAATGATTTCTTTCCTTAGCTTCCTGATATATATTTGAATTAATTATGTATGTCTTGTACATATTTTTCATAAACAAATTTCTTCCTATTGTAATATTAACTTTACATATTTACTTAGCAGTATTTTGAGTAGTATTTTAACAAAGTATTGCTTGTGATTTGGTATAATGGAACGTTAAGAATGATGAAGACATGCAAAAAACTCTGAACTAACTTTCTTTTTTTAAAACAAAACAAAACAAAACGAAAACAAAAACCCCAACTCAACCAGCAAAAACCCATTGAACAAATTGGATTTTATCAGGCTTGAACAATAGCATAAAGTAAAGTCATGTTCTAGAGAAAAATATTTCAGTGAAGATATTTTCAGTTCATAAGAGTGCTCAACTACAGTGGAAAAAAAATAAAGTTTAAACTAAGCTCTTATTTTAGAATAATAAAGGACTCTATAGTTGCGATGCTTGTGAAGGGTGAGGTAGAATGGTCTATATTTGTGATCTACAAGATAACCGGATGATCAAGATGCTATATAGTTCTAGAAGCTTTATGTCAGTGTCTACCCAGACTCCCATTGCTCAAAAATGAGAGATAAGCTGCAGCTGAAGCGAGTCATCTAAATGTTTAAGAGTTCTCAGATTTTAAGACACACTTCTGTCTTCAGAATTTGCTTTGTTTTAAAATAGTCTAGTCATCCAGTATATAGATATTAAACTGTCTTTAGAATGAGAGTTGTACCATCAGAAACTAGATTGCTTAAGTAATTGAGCAGTGTTAAGTATTAAAATATTCTTAACACTAAAGAATAGTTAAAATCTATCATTTTCACCTTAATTATGGATTCCTAACTACTTGCTATTGAATTAGATGTTTCCTGTTTATATAAAATCCAGGTGCTAGTATATGCTTGTACTTTTGTAATCGGTGTTTATACATGTGCATATTTGCAATCTGTAATTTGAATCAAAGGACTCAACCTCTTTCTACTGTGTCATGCAAGCGAACTTTTGAGCCAATCCTAAAAATTATCAGGATATTTAAAATGTATTGTTATTTCTTAATCATGATTTTGCTGAAGCCTTTTTTACACCTCAACTGATAAAAAAAAAAGTAAATGCAAATGGCATTTTCTGTTTTATATATTTTTTCACAGGAGGAATGAAATTTTTAAAACTTTTTCTGCTGCCACCTGCACTGCACTGCCAACATTTAACTTTACAGTAAAAATGAAAGGCATCGTACAAAAAACTGCACTCATGTCTACTGGTCGTGGTAAGATCTGGGGAAGAAATAAGAGCAAGCAAATTGTGAATGGTGTTTCACTTGACATACAATTCTAGTAAGCTGGGATGAATGCTTCTAACTTCCTAACTGATTAGTTTGGCCTGCATCATTTATATTGAAATGATTTAACATTGAGATTTGAAAGCATTGGCAAACTGTAGAAGGTAGGTGCAGTACACCTTAAGTCTTGTTAGAAGGCCTATCTGTATATTAAGGAAAAATTATAAGCTACGATCATTGGGCTGATCTGCAACTTGAACAAATCAGTATGTTTCCTTTGGATGAACATTACTTCTGTGTTTGAAAAATCTAAACTCAAAAGGTACATGATTTTACAACATAGCTTTACTTTTCTCTAGTGACCAGAAAAGCTGGTAAACTACCATTAATTTAAGGGATTTATAGAGAGAGGGAACTAGAAAATAGCTCACTGTATAACTTCAGGAATCACCAAGTTATCAGTATTCTGATGTCCTCCAGGTTCTCACTGCAGTACAGTACAGGATTTATAGATTGTTCTTTCCTTTTGAACAGTGGCTCTTAGTGTAGTTTTCTCTGTTGCATGGTAAAATATTCCCAACATGCATTCTGAATTGCACTGAGGAATAAGGATAAAAGACAATGTTTGATTTATTAATTTCTAGTGGATTAGAACTACAAATGTTGGCTATGTTTTTAATTTGAGAAGTAGACAGAATCACAGCAGCTTTTAATTATGCATTTTGTGTAATGCAGCCCTGAATAGAGCAGAGCAAAATTAAAATTGTGGATCAAATGCTAAATCTGAGTAGTGACTGAAGTGAGCTGTAGTGTAATGCTAATGGTTTTGCGTCTTCCTGGCATTATGTCAATAATAGCTCTAATCACATTAAAGAGAGAGCCCATTAGCTTATTCTCTTCGGCAGAATGCACCATAGCAAGATATTGTGAGCCTTGAAATAGAAATTTCTTTCAAAAGCATTGTTGTCTATATGCTAAGAAGGTTGTGGTATTAAACATCACAATGAAAAAAACAACATATACCTAGGAAAGCCTTCTCTGTATCTTCTTAAATATGCTTCTGTTAGCTCCCATTTCTTTGAAAAACTTGAATTTCTACTCATTGCCTGATTTATGTAATTTTACTGAGAATCTGTGACAGTTTTGTGAAACAGAGTGATTCTTACACTGACTGTACTTGAAAAATTACCTTTTACTGGGTTTGAACTTAAGGGCAGGGACCTTCTCAGTATCGTTTATTAAATGATTTTTCTGCCAGCCTGTTTCAGTATGTAGCATTGCTTTTATACTCTTACACGTGCATAGAAGAACTGCAGCTGCATCGACTAACCTTTCCTTGGTGTCCATTTAGCACTCCCTTCAGAATTTACCACAGCCTAAACAGATGGTTGTTCATAAACCAAACCAAAATAAACCAAAACAAAATAAATCAAAACAAAACAGAACAAAACAACCAGAAAACATGCTTTTGTTCAGTCAGATTGAGCCACAAAATCAGGTTTTAACACCAGTTATACTGCAAAAATAATGTTTGAACTCATTTGAAGGTGATAGAAATGTTCACAATTTATACCAGTGTGAATCAGAGGAGAGAGCCAAATTGTGGCCTTGGAGGCTCATGCATATTTCTGGTCTACTTCAGCAGAGTCTGAAGGTTCCTATGTGAGACAAAATTTGACTACTGTATACCTAGTCCTCTGTCTGCTGGCTCAGCTCATCAGCAACTGACTTCCTCTTATCTCCCACCACAGGCTGCTGGTCATGCCTCATACAAACTCTTTTTTCTCTCTAGTTTATGCTTTTAGATACAGCCTATGCTTTGTTGGCATCTCTATTTCTTTTCAGGTCTCAGCTGAAAACATTCCTTTTACCTGTGCCTCTTAATTTCTCCCTCTGCTGTTATTTACAATATCAGTGAAACACTAGAATATAAGTCTGTGCAGCATTTTAGGATACAGCTTGTTTGAAAGATTTTGTACTAAAGAAAACTGTATTTTATGTCTACATAGAGAACTATATCCTGGGTATCCCCTAACATATCTATAAATCATTCACCATATCAATGACTGATTCCGTTTGATACCAATTTTTCTTTCATTTACTGGTCTTGTAGGATGTTTTATTTCTGTTACATCACAAATAGTAAATTACCAGGAAAAAGAAACAAAGAAACAAACAAATAAACAAACAAATAAACAACCCACCCCCACCCCCCCCGTGAAACTAATCCTAGTTACAGTAAGGGACCAACTGCTGTGGGGAAACCCATCTCCCAGTATTATGTTTAGGCATTCTCATTAACTTGCTTTATCCACTGGAAGAAAATAGGTTTGTTTAGCCATGTTTGGCAAAACTCATGTTAAGACAGTAGAAGAAAAAGTCAATAGGAAGGAACTGGGAAGGTCTCATCTGATATGCATTTATACACATAGGTGGTCGGAGTGAATACAACTGAACTGTTTTACCCCAGAAACAGTATTTATGGAGAGAGAGAAAAGGTTCAGCTATGGCTTAAGTAAATATGCATTTTGATTATCTGAAACTTTTCAGTCACTTGCGTACATTAAACAATTAATTGAGATGTAATACAAAACACAGAATCCATTGTTTTAAATTAAATATGCAGTGGCTAACATGTTACTTGGTTTTATTTTCCTTCTTGTACTTGTGGAAAAATCTTATCTTGCTTATCTTCTTTAAACAAAAGAAATATCATGCTTAACAAGCAAGTTATTAATCTTAAAAATAAATAAATAATGCTGTGGGAGGAAATGTTATCCAGTTCAGCTAGGCCGCAAGAGTTTACTTTGGGGTTTTGTAAGTATTTACTACTTAATAAAAAATAGAGATTGTTAGAAAAACACCTTATAAAACAATACACCCTGAAACATAATAGGTTATAAAAATTCTTCAAAGTACTACACACTTAATAATTTTGCAATTTGTTTTGGAGTATTTAAGTGGAACAGCAAGAGTAAAATTATTTTCTCCCCACCACATGCCATAATTCTTCCTGAGAAATATAAACAATCAAGGCAACAAAAATAATACCAAACTTGGATAAGTTCTCTTACTAGTATCACTTAACACATCTTTATTGGCCAAACCTTTTCACTAACATTGTCGTTCAGAAAATCCAGATCAGTCCTGGGGCTTCCAAAGGAAAAAAATATTGGAAAAAGTTAGAAAAAATGTGTATGTGCAACTGTGTTCTTGTTTTCCATTGATATACGCACAAAATGCAAGTAATTCCTGTGAATTCTTACGAGTCATGAGTGTGCACCACTGAAATAATGGATATCAAAGGGTACACTTTCTTAGGATTCTTGGCTTGGACTGCAGAGGAAAGAGGTCAGTTTGCTTTGTGTGTATGTATATGTATGTACCAGACAAAAGGTATTCCTATGAGTTTAAATATCAGATGTGTTTTCAAAAACCCATATCCAACATTTTTGATTTGTAAGAAGAGTACCTCTTTGAGTCACTCTTAGACCTACCAATTTACAAGTGATTGAAAGCAGAGTTCCTGCTGCAACTCTGCGTATTTATATAATGTATTTGAAGTTCTCGTGCTGTCATTGCTCTTACATATGTTATGTGGAGACACTAGAAAATGATAAGCAGTGTGTCCTTTCTGTCCCCACAAACTTAAGACAAATAAAACTGACAAAATCCAGGGTAGATTATTTCATGTTACATCATTTTGATAGCAGATTGATACTTCCCTTCTCTTTTCAAATGTTAAATAATTAACTTCTACGTCATTTAGAACATAACCTCTCTAATGGTAAGTCTTTCAAGTGGCATTTATGATTGCAACTCCTATTTCCATACTAGGTCTTGGTATGTATGCATGACAGCCAATACCAAGAGATTTCATTCCTATTGCTAAGCAGTCCAGATTCCTACATTACTCCCAAGGTCTCTGTATAGGTACTGTAAGTCCTGCGTGATTTTTTTTTTTGGGGGGGAGTTGTAAAATCTTTGCAAAAAGTTTCATTGTTTCCTAATTTTTGCTTGATTTGAGGTGATTGTGTGAGGACCATGTTTTACAGCTATTGCTTGAAATTAGGGCTTTTTAAAATTTATCCATCTATTGTGAATAATGACAGTAGATACAATATGCTTGGATGCCTTGTATCAACAGCTATAACTTTTACACATCTGACTGGAGTGTTAATGCGGAAACATACAATTATTGGTAAATGAGGTTGTTCCAAATTAATTTTAACTTGCATTGCAGATACATAGTGACATTAAAAATCCCCAGCCCTTAATAATACACTTGGATGCTATTTGTTACTGACAATACCATAAGAGCAAAAGAAATGCACAGAAAAAGAAGAAGTTGCAACACAGTAAAAACTCTCTGTATTATTTTATCAATGAATAATGGGTGTAAGATGGCATTGATGGTCACTAATGTCATTAGCCATTTTCTCTGTTGGTACCCAGCCTCAGTGTGTGAAGCATACAGCAATCTAATCTCTGTGATTCCAGAAATCATGCCATTTCTTAACTGTTGTTGGTATTTTATATCTGATTTGGGCCCCAGCTGCATGAATATAACCCACATGAGCAGTTTTACATCTAAATTAAGTTCAAATAATTGCAAATGTGCAGGACTGAAATTTTGAACTTTGGATTTTGAGTATTAGTTCTTTTAAATAAAAGTGAAAAGGAAGTGGATGTGTTAAGCACTATGGTTCAGTCAAAGTCATGGTTCTATGCTTCCAGCAGTTTCTAAAGAGGTTTTGGTCAAGCGCTGTAGGTATATAGGTTGATTTATTCCTAGAAAAGTTTATAAAATGGGGGTGAAACAGAAATTCTAGAAAAGTGTCCCCTCTCTCTCTCCTTCTCTTTCTCTTCCTTTCACTCTCATTCTCCCTCTTTTGCTTCTCTCTCCTTATCCCCGCCTCCTTTCCCCTTCATTTTCTTCCCCTTTCTCTCTCCTCCTCTCTCTCTTTCTCCACCTCCCAATTTATAAAACACTAGCAGTCATGCACTGTAGATTCATAAAAGGTGGGAGTATTTCTAGCTCTCTGGCAGATAGAAGACATTGTTATGGGCTGAATACACTTACATGTGAATAAATTCCCAGGGAGGCTGAGAGCCACTGACATAGTAGGTATGTAAAACCATGTAACTGACATCAAGGCCTGTTGCACTTGTGTAGCCTTATTGAATCAGTGAAGCGCTCAGTCCCTAGTGAGGCAGATGTCACCACCATCCGCATTCCTGACAAGTACCTACACCTGCGATTCAGGGGACACTAACGCAGTTCTGCTGAGCCCCACATCACTGAGGCATCATTGCATGCTTTGAAAAATATATTTTCTAGACTAAGCCAACTTATCTATGTAGATTTGGTGTAGTAGAAGGGGTCATTAGAGTGCAAGTTCTTCAGCAGTAATGTCTGTTTAAGTGTAGTAAGCATTGTTCTCAGACTCCAGATCAGATTGGTTGTCCTGATAATAACAACATACAGACACTAAATAATTTTAAAATACGTGAAGTGGATTGTGATTCTCATATTTTCTCTGAACTTTATGGTGAACATGACAAATTCCATCCCCCTTTCTTTATTTTGTCAATTAGTTTTGTCCTATTTGAAAGTCCTGTGTGGCATAGGAGAGGAGAAGGATAATTTTTCTTACACCAGGTGAAATATAACAATAGTCAAGTCACACACAACACAAACTCCAAGCCAGATAAATGAAGTGACAGAGGAGCACCATAAGAAGCCATTGTATATCCCACAAAAAAACCCACCAAAACTTTCAGATATCATAAAGTCCAGGAAACTTTTTATAATTCTTTCAGGGAATTCTGCCACACTGTCTCTTTGACTAGAAAGCTTCTGCCTGGATGGTAGTAGAGTGACAATCAAAGAACTTCAAGTAATAGGTAGACTCCTCTACGAAATGTAGACAAAATGCATGAAATGTGTGTGTATGCATGTTTGTGTGATTATTTTAAAGTTAGACATTGTTTTCTTGGTTTATTGCTCTTCAGTCCTGAGGCTCACCTAACACTATGCCTTCAATACATGCCTATATTCCTTGAGCCCTGGCTAATAAGTGGGCTTCTTGTGGTGAGTCTGCAATTCCACTGCAGGGATTGAGTGGAGAAGATCTTGTGGTTTATGGCAGCATCAGTACCTTGAGATGGAAATGGGGCTTTATGCAAATCAATCTTCCTTAGAGGGCTCTGTACCATATAAAGTGATTAAAAATACTGACTGAATGCTGCTTTTACTGTTCTGGCATCAGCCCAGCCAGTGCTCATTTATGGATGGTTATACTGTAGGTGGGTATTCTGCAGCCACAGATCTCACCACTCTGGTTGAAAAATAGGAAAAAGAGGTGGGTGAATGGTTGCAGAGGGAGTAAGCTATTGCTTATCCTCTCTCCTAATTCTCATAGTTTTTACTCCTTCTTGCCAGACCTCATCTGTCCTGCTGCTGTGAAAATGCTGCTTCGTTCTTTGTCTCCCTGTGTTACTCCCCCTCCTAAAACTTCACTTAAGGATGAACAAAACCTGGCTTTAACTTGATTTTACTCCATCTTGTATCAAAGCCATGTAGTACCTGTAGTGCCTTCTTTCTATGAGTGTAAATTCAATGTTTTCTCTCCCTCAGAGCAGTAAAAAGGCAGGCATAAGTCACTGCATTACTGCATTTCCTGACCTACTGTTTGCTGTGTCCTTGCTGCTATGTGTGTACCACAATATAATTGTTTAAACATGCTCACACTGCTGTGATGTTCGTATGGTGAATATTCCATAGTAATTTGATTTGATTAATGGATTTCAGAAGGTGTAGTTCCCCCCTTCAATCTCATGTGGATTGAGACCACCATGTTATAGGTAACCTTGCCTGTTTAGCTCCATGAAATTGAATTAATTACTCTGTAGTTCACTTAAGAAAACATGTAGAAAACAATTCCAGGAGTTGGTCACGTAACAACACTGATGTTGCATTTCTAATTACTTGGCAGCAATCATTTCTTGCTAAGAGGACAGCAAGACATACAGTAATGTTTTGAATAACTTGTAAATGATAACTCCAGTTACTATGAGTTTTACAGATCCATCTGTGAGGTTTGACCATATTGTCCTGTATGGGTAAAACTGACAATGGCTTGCAGTCTTCAGTTCCCATTTGCCTTTTTCAAGATTGCAGGAATGTGGCCTTCTGTCTATACAAGATCTTCTGTTTTATTATCACAGTTGATTGAAGCTTAATGGCTATGTCTGTGAACACTGAAAGCAAGTCTTACTTCCTTCAAAAAAATGCGTAGTTTCGTTTCAGACATTGCCATCACTGAGGAGCAGATGAGAAAGTCTGTGATTGCAAAGAGATTCACTTGGTTCTTTTCTTTTGTGCTCCATGATGATTTCCCTTTGCTCCATCGTGTAATTTACAGGGCATATGGCCCTATGTAAGCATTTACAGTTGTATGCAGGTTGCTATCCAGACTATTCCTTGTTTTGTCTTAAAATAGACATCTATGATTAATTCAGGGTCTGAACTGCAATGTATTAAATTTCTGAGTTTTAGAATGCATATTTAGGATTGCATTTCCATGTAAGATAAATCTACATACAGGTTAAAAAGATCATGCTTTTTATTTTACTAACTTATTTCAGTGTCTCGATAGAGTGCAATAAATAAACCAGGTATAAAATATTTACATCATCATGGCTGTGGCCTGAGAAGTTTCATACACCACCATAACCTTGTCATTTTTTTGGTTTTGATATACAAAATCAAAACCGAGGCTTGTAATCTTCCATATATTGATTTTTTATTATTGAAAGTGAAAGTTGAAAGGCAGCTCTAAACCTGCTTTATCAGTCACACTTGGACCAACTTTGGATGCCATTTCTAAGAGGTGGAGTTGTGCCAAAGACATTAAAAGTTACTTTATGCTTGCATTTTTCAAAGCTCTTTGTACAACTCTCTTTTATGAAAATAATTCATTTTATTTGCTTTGCAACAAATACTTGTATTGAGGAGACTCTCTTCTATATTAAGTAGTCTGTCCTCTGGGGTATGAGGGTGGCTTTTAAAGTTATCGAAAGAAACTTGCAAGGACTATTATTTTCTTCAGTCTGCTGCACTACAAGTAATCTAATGATAGTTTATTGGTATCCATTTGGGGAAGTGGGATTGGTATTTTTATTTGAGAATCATTTCACTTGGGAAGTTCTGAACATAATAAGCGTGAATGAAACAATCACAATGTAGTGTAATAAAGGTCAGTCTCTGAGAGGATGAACTAGAAAATGCGTTCATTGACTGATCATATCTTATGTGTCTGAATATTGTAGAATTGTATCCTTTCAGCCATATCCCACTGTCCTCCACTGAAAAAGGGAGTGTGAATGTTACATATATATAGGGCTCCACTGACTTCAGCCTTTCAAAGTCTGTTGCATGTTTTTCATTGCAACATCAAGAGAGTAGATGGCCTCAACTTGCACCAGGGAATTTAGACTAGACATTAGGAAAAATTTCTTCACTGAAAAGGTTCTCAGGTACTGGCACAGTTGCCTGGGAAGTGGTTGAGTCACCACCCCTGGAGGTGTTTAAAAGATGAGTAGACAAGTTTCTCAAGGATCTGGTTTAGTAGTGGACAAGTATGGTTGGACTCAATGACCTCAAAGGTCTTTTCCAACCAAGCCATTCTGTGATTCAATAGTTCCATGATTCTATGATCACCATCAACAAGGGGAAATGTTGTCTATGTCAGTTTAAAAGCAAGGATCTGAGTCATAGAAGGACCATGATTTGCCCAGAATGCACAAGAAGTGGCTGGCAAGTCTAAGATTAAATCCCCAGTTTCCTCAGAATTGCCCTCTGCCTCCTCTTTGTCTGAAATTACAACATGAAAGGGTGTTAAAAATGTAAGGAAATTGGTTTTCTTTTCATGTGAAAAATGTTTGTAGTTTATGAAATTTCTTTTTTATATTTTAGGTACAGTTTGATCATTCAGTTTGAATTTCCAGCATTTTGGTCATTTGTACTTGTAGTTCAAATATTAACTCTGGAGCTACAAACTTGCTAAAAATAATGAAGCTTTTCTGCAAATAAAGCAAGGTTACTTCTACACTCATGCCATACCAAGCCATTTGACTGGAAGAGTGAGTGGAGCGGCACAGGCCTCTACTTCCACTAAGGATTAGAGCAGCAAATGGCTCTTGTTAATCTCCAACATTTAGCATTTTCTTGCTTATTCTTCTGTCCAGTCTGTACTGTGGATATGTATTATATTTTCCAGTGCCCTCCTCAACATGAATTGCTCATGTAAAATGTGTTTCTGTTCTTCCTATACTGTTTGTGAGCACTGAAAATGGTAGCTAAATCTCCACAGTGTATAAAATTCTCTGGTAATGATGAATAATTTACACACAAATATAATAGGTTTAGTATAATTCCAAATATTCACATTCCTATTCAGAACTGCCTTTCATAAGTGATGTGACTGAGCTGCCTTGTTAACACCATATACATATTAATTTTTATACTGTTTTCTTGCTTATGTCAAACTTTACCACCTGCTGGTCGATGTCCATACAAAGTATTGCTTAGCTTTTTGAATCAGTTTTAGATCAAAGGTATGTACTTACATTTAAATGTAAAAGATCTCAGGCAAAAATGAATAATACCTATGCAAATAATATTTCTTAATGAATAGAAAACTCTGCAAGTAACTCGGTATCTCTAGAGATTGTTCAAAGAAAGCTGATGAAACCCAAAATGTACAAAAGCAAAAATTGCACAGTATATGGTGGTTTTTTAAAAGATTCTAACTGTCATGAATAACTATGTTTCTCCTATCTGCTTTCTTAACTGTCACCTAATTTCAATATGTTATTTTGCCAGGGTTTTCCATAAAAATTGTTCTGTTAAACCAGTCTTACAGTTTTCCCAAGAAGCAGCCAGCATTTTTTCTCTACCTTTAAAGGGTAATGTTACATTTAGGGCCCATGGTTGCCTGCAAAGAAAACAGATATAAATACTTACCTTCATTTGGTGGGACTGCCAATTTACCTGTTACGAGTGTATAACACTTGTCTCTGTCTTGCAGAGTTTCTGTGCTATTGGAAAAGGTCAGAGGCCAAAGCATCTCCAAATACAAAGAGAAACATTAATAATTTAGAAACACATTTTTCCAAATAATATTGTACGTGACACTAACAGTGTTCTGTGTCCTTAAATGTTTTAAACCATCTGTTGCCTAGCACTTTACCATCAGCCACATTGGTTTTATTTTTCTATCAGCATAGAGAGAAAATAACATACAAAGAGGGGGGTGGAGGGTTACTGCAGCACTTACATTTATTTCTGCAGTGGATACCCTGCTGAAAGTTGCATCGACTGAACACGGGACAGACACAAAGATCAATCCTAGTGGGACCAAAACCCTTGAGGTAGTGTTTACTCAAAATCAATCAGTCTTTTCAGTTATCCCTAGCAGTGATGGCTGTTACATTTTTTTACTATTTCACTATAACTTTTTCTTCCACCCTGTGCTAGGAAGAGGGTTAAACGTGCCATCCTCGTCGATGTTGCATTCAAACCACTGTTGTTTTCAGTAATATTAATTAGTAATAGTAATTTTATTATATCTCAATCTGTCTGTTCTTTCTGGGTATGACACTATCATAATCCAACAAAATAAATGTACTCTTTACCATGATAGAATGTTTTTCAGTGCTAGTATAACCTGCTGAATTGCAGTAAATAATCACAAGGTTTTGGAGAGTCCTGACATTTCCTTTTTCATGTACAGAAGCTTAAACAGTCACATATTTCTACCTTCAGGAATCATAATTCTGCTCCAATTTGTGTGTTGTCTTCCTGATTTCATTTTTTAATACTGCTCTGATCAGAAGCTGGTGCTGAACTTACTTTAGTATGTGAGTAAAATGGGAAGATTTTCTGAACAAGGAGAAGTGTAAAATATAAAGCAAAATCAAATAAATTTGAAATACTCAAATACATAGCATCATACCAATGCATGTATCAGTTGTGAATGTGTCATATATATTTGTGTAAAGTGTGCCCCCAAAGTTGATAAAACGCATTACCATGTAAGCTCATTGCAAGATTCAGGGTTGACATACCCATTGTTATGCATTGGATTTCCTGCAAGCTGTGCAGCAGGCAGTTTCATCCAGTTAAAAGATGTAGCTAAAAGATTATCTCACTCCATGAATCATCCATTTGCTTGACAAGCAGGCAAATACCCTTCTTCTAAGAGTTAAATGTCAGGTCTGAGGAAGAGGGAGATCTGTTCAAGCCAGTGGTGAGAGGAAGTTCATGTACTGGTACTGCATTGGGTTTGAGGAAATAAAATTTGTAGCCTGAGTCACAAGAAGAAGCCCACTCATTGCTAACTCTTTGCAATTAATGGGATTGCCAGCAAACCAAACCAATAAAAAAAGACTGTCTGACTTAAGAAGGGACCTTCCCAAGACAGAGTGGAAATTCACCTTCTTTGGTGTATTGTTTGCAAAGAACTGTGGTTCCTAGGGCTATCAATTGGTTACCTCTCCAAGACGAATACAGGAAGAAGCATTATTTAAAAAGCAGTTGTTTTAACCTAATTTAGCATAGGCTTAATTTTGCCTCTGAGTACTGAGTATGTATGGGCTTCTAGTTGAAGTCATTGAGCTGTCTTTTGTAAAAGAAGTAATCAACGTCAATCACAAGTCACCTTTCTTTCTCAAAGCACGACATAGTTAGCCTCAGTGATGTCTTACAAAGTACTCTTAACTGTGACTTGATGTTGGTTCAGGAAATGGAATATACTAGAAAGCTGGTGTTTACCAGTTCTGCTTTCCTCTCCTGAGGCAGAATTGCCTCAATCCATTGAAAATGAATTGAACTCAGGATATTTTCTCTACCTCTGTGGAACTCTTAATTACACCAAAGAGGTAACTCAAAGTGCAGGCACTGGAAAACAGTAGGCAATGTGCTAATTTAATTTTTTATTTGTATTTTTTTTAATCAATACATTGACTTAGGTGCTGCCTGCCAGACTCTGCCTTAGCTTGTGCACTGAGCAGTCCTATTGTAGTCTCTAGGATGGGTCAGGGCAGACACAAACCAAATTATTAATCTTTGTTTATATTGTTCTGAAATGCATCTATTAAATTAGCATTGTCTGTGGTTGTATGGATACTACTTCCTTCCAACTTGTGTTTGGATATTTCAGTTTAAAAAAATACTACATGACTGTACTCAGACACAAAATAAATCGTGAAATTCAGCACAGTGTTGACTATGAGATTGTTTAGAAAATATCACTGGCTCATCTATCAACTGGTAAATTAGCAGAAGAGTTCTTAGGAAGGGATAATGGAATTACTACTGCTTTCTGTATTTCTTCTACCACCCTTAGGCTTATCACTTCAGAACCTTCTTCCACCATACTGTGTCCCATCCACATCTAAATATATCTCCTAAAACATTCAGTATGTATTTCCTAATTGTGATCAGGCTAAAATTCAAGTGCTGTGCTTATGGGATTTTTTTTATCAGAAGCCCTATTTAAGTGATGACACACAGTAATTTGTTCATTCTTCTGTCAGTGTAATTTACAAGGCAACGACAGATAAACATAGCTATACAAGATTCATTTACAGTGACACAATGGCAGATACACAGAGCAGAACCCTGCCTATGAGATAAAGTGGACTGAGTGACTTATGCAGTAATTAGGGGATAATTGTCATTAACCTCGCAAACAGTAGTTTACCCATATTGTTTAAAAGGCTCCAGGATGCATAATGACAAGGTAATCTGTCAAAGCGCTAGGGGGAAATATTAATAAGATTTGTGCAAGCCTGGATAGAAAATATGCAGAAAGCAGCCACATTAAGCTAATTGGTGGATGAATATACACTTGTAAAAGTGCTTCTAATGGCACGTTTGCTACTCTCCAAATGACTACTGTTAATGTGGAGAAGTGGGCTGCCTAGAAAGTCAGGACTGCTGGGACAAGAGGGTATTAAGACATGCAGGCACAGTTATTATTACTTTGTACGCTGTAATATAATTTCCCCCACTTTCTTTAGCATTTCAGTGTCTGTAACAGATAGATCACTTCAGGTACCACAGAATTTTTATATTCCAGTAACCTTTGCCTTTTGGTGTCACTTTTGCAGCCTGTTGTGTCCCTTTTGTATCATGTTGCCACCTTTGACAAACCTAGGATTTTTCATGGAAATTTTTTAGGCAAAAAACAACCAAAGGAAAAAGACCTCATTAAGACTGTGGTTTATATATTGCAAGTAATAATGCATAGTCCCCTCATGAATACTAAAGATGGGAATCAATCTCCTGGTTCTGCTGCCATTCATATATCCAGCATATAGGACAGATGATTCCCCCTTATTGAGGCATAATTTGGGTTCAATCAGAAAACCAGGCATTTAATAAAATCCATTTTATGAGGATAACTTATCGACACTTTTACACCAGTGTTTTTGTCCTTGGACAACTTTTCAATTCATTGCAATGCCCCTGACTAGGCAAATTTCTTGCTGACTTCTTTGCAAGTTTTACTCACAAGCCCAGGAAGGCTCAGCTTTTGCTGCTTTCATTTCCCTCTTAGTTATGGCTTTAGTCAGATTACATTTAAAGTGAAAAAAAGGACTATCCAATAACGTGATTAGACTTGACTGTTAGATGTCTTGCCCTGCTTTTGGTGCAGTCCATGTTAGATGGAGCCAAGATGTCAGAAATTATTTTTTTGTACTATCACATTGTGCATCAGGGAAGGCCTTCGCTGAAGAGAGCATGGATGTCTTTTGTGACTGTATGTATTGCAAATACAATACTTCATCAGTGCTCTTTGTGAATATTTCCTGTTTCTCATAAAAATTACGTGTCATTCTTTAAGTGTTGGTCAAACTGAGGAAAAGAAAGAGATAATTAAGTAGTTTGCTAAATTTACTGAAAGATTGTCAGAGCATACAAAACATAACTTTACTTCTTAGGGAGTTATGCAGCACAGACACCAAGCAGTAAAATCACAAGTGTTTTCAGGGACTGATAGTATCAAAGCAAATTTTTCTTATATGGTATACCAAAATGGGCAACTATATATGAAAAAAATGGTGACAGTGATTATGAAAATCAATTGTTGCTATGATTATGTGATTGCTGGCTATTTCCTACCCACTTACATGCAAAATTGTGTAGTAAAGTTAATTTATAGCTGAAATTATTTCAGTGGTTTGCCATGTTTGTATCTCTGTTTACATCCTGTCCTGAAAGGTCCCTGTGTCATCTCATACTGTCTAAAATTTTTGCCTTCATACATTCTGTTCTTGATGGTTTGATTGCCTCTAAGAGCCATGTCTGCCTAAGGGCAAACACTTTGTTTCTTGCCACGAGTTAGTGGCAAAGCTTCTTCAGAGACATTTCAATAAAATTCTCACTCTCACAGGTCATAAAGAAATCCCTGTATCAAAATATTCCTCTCTACTTGGGGTCCGAGGTGGTGGATTTCAAAAGTGTTTTAGGAATTTGAATACCCAGATTCCTATAAAATCTTGATATTCTACCATTTGATGAATGTAAGAAAAAATGCCTCAGCTTTAGTGTGCATTAAAAATGTGTTTGTGAGCATATACCATAAAGCATCTGGTCACCTCACATTAACTCTTTATTTACTAAATTCTTTAGAAATCTTTTGAAAGTCTCAACCAGAACTGATGATGAAGGAAATAGTAGTTTGAATTTGAAAAGGACTGCATTTCTTGCAGAGGAGGGAGAAAACACTTGGGAAGTGGCACTGGTATTTCAAAGTATCAAATAATGAGATAATGACACTTGCTGAAAGATAACTTTGGATCTTCTTAAAGCTACCAAATCAATGTGTATGCATACTAACAGGAGTTCTGTCATTACCAATTACTGACAGATTTTGCCCTTTAATAGTTCTCACCAACATGACAGTGGTAAATCAAAGGAAATGTTGTGGACATCATAGAAGTTTTACAACTGTGAAACTAATAAATGCAAGAAGAGTGTCAGGCTGTGGCTGTGTTTAGATTGTTTTTCTTCAAGTGTGGACAGAGGTTTACTGTGAAAAAATCTTGTCAAGCACCCACTTGTAAGAAGTTTAATGTAGCTGCTATGGTTAAATGAAATTCTAACGGCTGGGATTAAATGCATTGTAAACCCACAGTGATCTACCATAGTTTTAAAAATAAAATTGCAGTATGCAGTGTTATTCAGAAGAAAAAAAGCCATTGTCTTGTGAATTATACATTCTTATCTGGTCTGTAATCAAGAGCATTCCATAACAAAGTGAATATTTTATCAAAAGTCAAACAATATGTTTTAAAAATCAGAAGAAGCATTTAAAAGTAGTGCCCTTGCATCCTAATAATTTTACTGGAGTTGCAGAGCTGAATACAAATTCATAAAGAGCAAGAAAGAGTTCAAATGAATATTTCTTATTCTAAAACCAGTAAGAGACTGTCTCTCCAACCCCCAGTACTCCTAGATGCTTAGTAGTTGATATTTGACAGATTGTCAACATTTTTCAGGGCAATGCTTTCAAGTGTATTTTAAGGTTGGTGTACCTGAAAAATGAAAAGTCATTTCATTTTAGGTGAGGTGCCTTAGGAGGAAGTTCAGTCCGCAAAAGGAAACATGTGTTGGGAATCCAGTATTTTCACACTGCTCCCTGCAAATCAGTCCAGAACCAGTGTTCCAGGTTACTTGTGCAAGGGTCTGTGCTGCTGGTGTATGTCTTTGGGGTAAGATAGAAAACAGAGGACCTGCATACTTTTGGTCAGCAAAGACCCCGTAAGCCATTTAGCAAGAGTGTGGGTGGTTAATGTCAGGGTCCTGGCTGGGTTTCAGCTGTGGTTATTGCATTCCACCTCCTTATGTTCCATCTGCAGTTTCAGCAGGACATGGTGTTCCTCACTTTCACTCTGAAACCATAGAGCTGTGCTCCTGTACATTGTTAAGCTGCCACTGTATTCCACCATGGTGGTACAACCCTGATATATATTGAAACAGATTTGGTTCCACGTTGTGTTTCATACCTAAGTTATGTCAGAATTAATTTTGAACATGGTCAGTGGAATTAGTGTGGATTTAAAGTGCAGTTACTCTGGATCTGAAGTGAAACCATAGTTCACCCCGTGTCTACAATATCAGTTAGTAAATTTTGCAAAGGTCTTTGAGGATCCTTTTGGTTAAAACACAAAGGATTTTTGCTGTTGAATGCATAAGGAGACCTGGAGTCTAAGGAGCAACATGAGCAAATACCGTTACAAACCTGACAGCAAAAATAAATACAAGCATGCCTATAAGTAAATAAAATCTCCTTCATTTGAACACATACTGCCAGTGTCATTCTCAGTGATACTTTGGGGAAAGGCAGGCTACTTCTTTTTCCTTGCCGTAACATGCGGTTATCGTCGTGCATATCCCATGTCTTTGAGGCAAAGAAAACTAGTCCAACAAATATGGGAAAGGGAATGTCAGAAGGAAAGATCATCTATTGTTTTTGATTTTTCTAGCAGAGGCTGCAGTGAAGCCAAAAGATAAAGATTTCCATTACTGACTGAGAACTCAGTAGTGCTGCACTGTGTTTGTTCTTGTTGAAGCAGTGTAACTCGAGGAAGGGACTGCTGACACTTAAACATGAGTTTGTTTTCATATGTTCCAGTTGGTGAAGGGGGATGGTGGGATGAGAAGTGACAGATGAGGTGTAAAGAGTTTTAGCCATTGCTCTTTGCAGGCTGGATGTGCTATAACTCATATCAGGTGCACATGTATGGCCACAGTGAGCAAGTATGCACCTTTTCTTCGTGTTCACAAGAGCAAAGTGAATGTTCTTCATGTTCATAGGTTTAGCTTGGTAAAAAAAACTATAAGGAAAATGAGTATGTGATTGTATGTGTGAGTGTACATTTCTATAGAAAACTAGATAGAGGACTTACTTCTGTCCCACTGAAGTCAGTGGGAGTTGGCTGACATGAGCAAGAGGTGTTACCCCATCTCTACTAATTTGAGTAGGTGTGCTGCTACACACTTTTGTTAACTTTTACCCCAGTAGTAGTAGGTCTACCCATAGCGTAACAGCTTGAAATTCAACTAGGAAGCAAAGAAATACTCATGGCAAACTCAACCAAATAAAACCAAAAAACCCTAAATGAAGGAAGTCATGTAGGCTGTTCTATATTTGAAACAAATGTTGATTTTTTTTTCTGTCTAAGCCATAATTAAAACCATCCTCTGCAATTATAATATGACCAAATTAATATCTTTCAGTCTGCTTTTCAACTGTTACAGCTGCAGTCAAAATGTTTCTTTGAGATCAGCTAGAAAATATATAGCTCTTTAGGAAGGGCTTAGAGAAGAAAGTTTTGTGATAAACACTAAGCTTGCTTAATTATTTGATCAAACATGTATCTATGTAATATTTTGTAAAATGGTTACTTAGCTGATATGCCTCAAAAGCAGGAGTTTATGGTGCCTATGAAAACTTGCTGAAGTATGAAGCCTAGCAATGTGTTTTTGTGTATAACTTTGAGTGTTCTCAGAAGTTATCACAATAATGCCCCAAAATGATCCTTGAGTGCTTCCCAGAACATAAGGCTTGTTTAAGAAGCAATTTCAATTTCAATTTATTTAACCTTTCTAATAATCTTAACTCCTGTATAATCATCTGTCATTATATGTTCAGCCATATATATATACACATTTTACCTATGCCAATTTAATTACCAAGATAAAAATAGAACTGCAGAGGTCTATGGTGTGTCTGTGTATGCATGTGAGTGTCAACATACAAAATTACCTTCAGGTAATGCAGGCACAGGTGTCAAAATAGCTTCTCACACAAAGTGGAAGTTTAAAACAACTGATTTCATAACACAAGTTCAAGGTTTACCATGTATATATAGCATATGTTTGTGTGGACTGCCCTTATTTTGTAAAAAGGTAGTTAAGTTCCTAAATATTAGAGTGAAGTTTGTGTCCATCTTCTGTCGTAGCTGGTTTGTGTCATCCAAGATAATCATCTTGACACCCATCACATGTTCTTTCTGACCCAGAAGTTTAAGACGAGATGCACCCTAGCATATCCTGACACTTCTCTTCCTAACATATGGTCAGAAAAAATGAGGTAGCAGGTTCAGGGTGATTAACCATGACATTACTTTATATATCTAGCATCATGTGTGTGATCTAAATTTGTATCTATAGAAATAATAGAGCCAAGTGTGTATTCAGAGTTATAAAATTGTTCAAGGTTATGTCTTGTATCCTTGGAGGTTAATTTGATATTATTTAGACATTAAAAGGTTTTCCCCATCTGAACTTATGAGACAGCTACCCACACATATAAAACAAAATTAAAAAAACAAGCAATCAAACAACTAACCAGGCTTTTGGGCAAAGAAGGAAGACCATCACTGCACATAGTACAGTTTGGGCTTCCTTGTCTATTGCCTGGCTTAGAGCTGTAAGCGTGCAGTGGTATCTCTATACTCACTGTCTTCCTTGTACGTATTGTCACATGAGGCTTGGCTTAATCAGTTGTGAGCTGAAAAAAAGTGATATAAATTGGAACCTTTTGTCATGAAATATTTAAATGTGCATGTGATTTAATGGCTTTGGGGAGAAAATTTAGTGTGAGAGATTGTAAGAAACAAGAAATCGATTACACATAAGAAAGGACTTGAACCTCTAATCGAGTATTACCATATACAGAGAGATCCCTAGCTAGTTATAGCTTAATTCAAAGGGGATAATGGTTAGATTTTTTGTTAATTTTAAGTTGTATCAAGAAAATGACATTCCTATTCAATTTTTATCTAGTTTCCTATTCACTTTTTATCTAGTTTTGCACAATACATACATGCAATAATTTACAGAAAGCCATCACTATGTAAATACTGAAGTATATGCTACACAGCATCTGTAAGTAGGATATTTTCTATGAAATAGTAAGTATCTGCATGTATTTTCTTTATTTCTCCTGGTGGAAAAAAATGTCAAGCAGCTTCTTGCTGAAAGTTAGCAAGCTATAGCTTGATATAACTACTAATTCCTAATGGCAGCTGAGAATCATTTAATAGCAGCTTTCTGAGTCCCTGCTGTTTCTGTGACAGCAAGGGTAACCTCATGACAGTCACACCTTTGACTGCCTGTTTCTCTGATCAGTAGAACTTAGCAGCTGCTGAAGGTCTGACCCTTCTCATTGCAAATCCTTAAACTAAACGAAATAAGGAGTGGTGGTGTCTCACTGGAAGGTAGCTGATGTAGCCACTTGCCAGTTTCTTGGAGTTAAGCTGTGGAATATGTCCCCAAAAGCATAATGGGAGTCCCCACGTTTAGACAATGTCTGCCTGTTCTGTGCACTAGAAGAGCTGGGTGCACTGATACTGGGTGAGGGGCTGTGTGATACCACCTTCCACTTACATGGGGGAGTCTGTTACAGGATCTGTACTGACTATTTTTGTGAGTTATTGTTGTGCTGGCTCTATTTAATTTTTATTTACTTAAATATCCATTTTTGTAAAGCATCCATCTGTTACATAAGCCTGTGAGTGATTTACAAATAAAAGCAGAACCAAAACAAATTACTACCAGTAGTACATTACAAAGCAGCCTGCAGCTGGCTGCAGACAGGAATCCTAATTCAATACATGTAAGCAGTGTTAAATTAGATGATGTTATTTCCATGTTCAAACAATGAAAGTTACAGTTAGAACTCATTAATACTTGTGGCTTGGGATTAGAAATATGCATCTATAGATTGAGTCAGAGGTGAGAGTGAAGGTCTAGAGACCAAAATATGAATGAAATGTGGTTTTGCATTTCCAGGTCAGAATTACTCAAATGTGGAACTGATATGGCTTACTGGAAGTTATGGGAGAAGTAGTTGTAAGAAGCTTCAGGTCACACTCATGGATAGAGTAGCCAAGTCAGTTGGATGTAGAAGAAAGATGTGATTTTAGAGCTTTAAATTATGAACCTGTCCTTTAGTTGTTTGTTCGTGATGCTCATGGTTTTTTATTCCCTTGCCTCGCACCATTTTGGTTTTTGTTTGTCGGGTGGGTTTTTTTGATGTTCTGGTTGATTACTACTAGATAGCACTGACTGCCTATAAAATACTGCTCCATTAGACAGGTAGAACTAGGAGGACATGTCCACAGTGCTTCAAGGTGTTCAAAGCTGGGGACATTTCCTGATTAATGCTGCAAACCAGAACCAGCATCTGCATCATAATATTTCCTCATCACCATGTAAATACATGCTGAATATTTTCTGCAGAGACATGGGTTTTGGGGCTTTACATCTAAGTCAGCTGGGTAAGATTTTCAATAATTAATAACTGTTTAGGGTTTCATAAGTCTTGAAAGGTCTAATTGTCAATGGTCACATGTGGAATCTTTCTAAAGGTTTTACAGTCATGTCTAAAGTACTGAAACATAGATGGCAGCGACCTTCATCATTAACTTTGTGTCCAGAGAGGTGACACAGGTCAGAACTGAAATAATAAAACCAGCTGTAATCAAATAAGTATATATTTTACTATCTGGGCCAAGCTGCATTTTCCAGTACTCTAGAAAATGTAGGGGAAGAGAAAAATCAATCCTCTCAAGACTGAAGATAATAAAACAAATAAATAAGCAGATAAGACCTTAAAAATTAAAGAAAGGTATTTGCAGGCTTCATAATAAAACAAGAGCTAGTGGTTTTTGCAATACTGTGTAGTCTAAAGTGTTCGGGTAAGGTTCTGAAGCTGAGATTCAAGATTTGAAAAGATCAGACACAGTACCTTGCAAGTACCTTGCAAGGCTTTCAAACTGTTTAATGCATGATGAAACATTGGAATAATTCTGATTTGATGGCTTGCAACAGTGTTTGTTGGTTACAGTTACTGTGCGGATGTTATGTCCAGCATTTGCCCAAAAGGAAAGATACCAATAAAATGATGTATTCATTATATAAGTATTTTAATACGTTTTTATCAATACGTGCTGGAATGGATTGCCTGACATTACATTGCAGAATTTTTAAGTCATACCTTCAGGCAAATCTCATGCTTACTAGCAAAAATGAAAGTGTGAAATGCTTTTTAATGTATATTTAACAACAGATAGTCTAGTGATTACTGATGTGTAGTCTCTCAGGACTTTTCCCTTGCTATCAGAAGGCAATGTTAAGAGACAACATTTTTACACATTTATGCTATCTACATCCATCAGATGCTTACTTTTTACATATTTTTAACTGCCATTTACAGCAAGACTGCAAAAAAGTAATCTCTTAAGTCTAAACTATACCAAGATTGTACACTCACCATCAGTTGCCAGTAACAGTCCAGTTATACTTAACAACAATGTCTCAGTTTCTACCTTTTGATGCAAGTTTATAATGAATGTTGGTTTTGGTATTGCTGTCATGAAAAAAAATATTGTGCACTATTTTTAAGACTTTTTGTCTTACATCAGCATTTCTTGTGAGATGACCCAAGTGACTTCCATCTAATGCCTGCTTGTATTTAAGAAGTAAATCTATCAAATGAATTTATTTAGCTCTTTCTCACAGTGCTGGTATTTAGTAGTTTTTAAGGTACATTTTAGTAGTTACTAAGGTACAATTTTCTATATTTTACAGTGGACAGAACAACAACAGTTTGTCTTTTACACTAATGTATGCTAAATGTTAGCATTGTATATAGATCACTGTTTAAAATAAAAGAATTGAATACATTTTAGATCACAGAGCCCTGTGGTCTACTTTTTGTTTGCTCTGACATTATTAAACTCAATCTATTTCTCTGACTGTCACTCTAAATACTATATATGCATGGCTGGAAAGTTTGCATTTATGGGTCAAGTTCTCTTATCACTGTTGCATGTTGTTTTTTGCACATAGTGTTTCATGTTCAGGCAGCACTTTCTATTGAATTCAATAATTATGCAGAATCAATACTTTTTTTCTTTGTGTTTATCTTTGTTGTTTCTTTGATATGGCCTTTAGGATGCTGCAGGCAAGGTGCTGGACCGCTGGGCCATCATGTCCAGGGAAGAAGAGATCATTACCCTTCAGCAGTTCCTGAGATTTGGAGAAACCAAATCCATTGTGGAGCTGATGGCAATTCAAGAAAAAGAAGGGCAGGCTGTGGCTGTGCCATCTTCAAAGACAGATTCAGATATAAGGACTTTTATTGAAAGCAATAATCGCACCAGGAGCCCAAGTCTCCTTGCTCACCTGGAGAACAGCAACCCTTCCAGCATTCATCATTTTGAAAATATCCCAAATAGCCTTGCATTCCTGCTTCCATTCCAATATATAAATCCAGTCTCTGCTCCGCTGCTGGGGCTACCTCCAAATGGCCTCCTGCTGGAACAACCAGCAATGAGGCTCCGTGAACCAAGCCTTACAACCCAAAACGAATATAACGAAAGCAGTGAATCAGAAGTTTCCCCTACTCCTTTCAAGAACGAGCAAACATCCAGCAG
The DNA here is from genome assembly GCA_033558185.1 of Dromococcyx pavoninus. Classification (NCBI taxonomy): domain Eukaryota; kingdom Metazoa; phylum Chordata; class Aves; order Cuculiformes; family Neomorphidae; genus Dromococcyx; species Dromococcyx pavoninus. Next base: position 1,315,661 of record JAUMJL010000578.1, read on the forward strand.
GAATGCTTTGACCAGCATCACAAATGTTGAGCCCAAAACTGAGCCAGCCTGTGTCTCTCCTGTTCAGACACCTACACCTGTCAATGATTTGTCGAAAACAGAACACACTAAAAGTTCGTTTCGCATTCATAGAATGAGGAGAATGGGGTCAGCCTCCAGGAAAGGAAGAGTGTTTTGCAATGCATGTGGCAAAACTTTCTATGACAAAGGTACTCTTAAAATCCACTACAATGCCGTTCACCTGAAAATCAAGCACCGGTGCACTATTGAGGGCTGCAACATGGTCTTCAGCTCTCTCAGAAGCCGCAATCGTCACAGTGCTAACCCAAATCCCCGCCTCCACATGCCTATGTTAAGGAATAACCGTGACAAAGATTTAATTCGTGCCACATCAGGTGCTGCCACTCCGGTCATAGCAAGTACAAAATCCAACCTAACTTTAACAAGCCCTGGGCGTCCACCAATGGGGTTTACCACTCCCCCTCTAGATCCTGTATTACAAAACCCTCTTTCAAGTCAGCTGGTGTTCCCAGCTTTAAAGACTGTCCAACCTGTTCCTCCATTTTACAGAAATTTACTTACTCCTGGAGAGATAGTGAGTCCTCCCACCTCACTTCCTACAAGTCCAATAATACCAGCAGCAAGTGGAATGGAGCAGCATCCCCCTCCTCCTTCAGAGTCATCAGTACCTTCAGTGCTGATGCCCACCCCAGAGCCTAATACTGACCTTGCCCCAAAGAAAAAGCCAAGGAAGTCAAGTATGCCAGTTAAAATTGAAAAGGAGGTTATTGACACAGCTGATGAGTTTGATGATGAAGATGAAGAGGTGAATGATGGCAGCACAATGGTGAATGACATTGGTCATGACAATCACTGCCATTCTCAGGAGGAAATGAGCCCAGGCCTGTCTGTAAAGGACTTTTCCAAAAGTGACAGAAGCAGATGCATTTCCAGACCAGACATAAGAAGGGCAGACAGCATGACATCAGAAGACCAAGAGCACGAAAGAGACTATGAAAATGAGTCAGAGTCATCAGAGCCCAAATTGTGTGAGGAATCCATGGAAGGTGACGATCGCCTCCAGGAACCTGGTGAAAAATCTATGATGCACAGTGACAGACCAGATGAAAATCACAATGACTCTTCCAACCAGGATGTCATTAAGGTGAAGGAAGAGTATACAGACCCTACCTATGATATGTTCTACATGAGCCAATATGGACTGTACAATGGAGGCAGTGCCAGTATGGCTGCCCTTCATGAAAGTTTCGCTTCTACATTCAGCTACAGCAGCCCTCATAAGTTCTCCCCAGAAGGTGAAATGTGCTCCAGCCCAGACCCCAAGATTTGCTATGTGTGCAAGAAAAGTTTCAAGAGTTCCTACAGTGTGAAGCTTCACTACAGAAATGTTCATTTGAAAGAGATGCATGTCTGCACAGTGGCTGGCTGTAATGCTGCATTCCCATCACGGAGAAGCAGAGACAGGTTAGTAAATATTAATTGATTTTCTACATTATTAAATGTGTTGAATTATGTAAGAATAGGCAGTTTAGGATATATGAAGAAATAGAGAGATGCACAGTAATGGCAAGTGACAATTGTGTTCCCATGACATTGAGAGAGTTTTATCACTTTAAGTTTTTCATTGTTGCTTGGCATTCAGAATCGCTTATATTGTGCCATCTTCTTAAGTGACCTGTATAGTTAGTAAATGTCATTATTCTTTCTGTGTGCCTGTGAACGTGTGTTGTACTTCTGTTTATAAGCTGCATCTTTTATTATATTTATTAAATTTATTTCTTTTTCACGAATCTTTTAAAAGAAGAAAAGCTTCCATTAAATATATAGTAAATTATATACAATACAAATATCTTCATGCATGAGTATCAGACCATACAACTAGGAAGGAAAGGAAAGGGTGGATGAATGAATAGATGAAGAGAGAGAAAGCAGAGAATAAAGAACTATTTCCATCCCTGTAGGGTCATAGAAAATCAAACAGGCAGCATAGGAAGACTGTTCTTTCATCTCTTCAATTTCTAAAATAGCTATCCTGTTGTAGCAAGAACAAGCAATTATTAAGAAAACAGTTCTCTTCCTTTAGTAGAACTTATACACCTCTCTGTCCACTGTGGTCATTTAGTCTACTTTGTCTTCTTTTCTGCATGTGAGCAATTCCCTTCCCCACTAATGGGAATTATGCACACACGTAGAGGAGAGTCTAGACGCCTACATATTTCTGAGATTGAACAGGGTATACTCTGCTGGCCCTTCAGATGACATCATGCCCTAGTTATGCTAAATCAATACTGAAACAGTTGGACTTAAACAGAAGCAGCTGATCCTAAAACTCGTAGTTTGTTGAGGTTTATTTTGTGGGTTTTTTTAATACTCTATTGTTTTTGATTCCTGAGGAAAATGTAATAAAAATGGAATTTGTCAAGGTGGTAAAATAACAATTATTTCATACTCACGAATAAAAGCTTTTGCATGTAATGATAATCATATTGTCACATAACAAAATCTCTCTGGATCATGGCAAGATGGTGAGATTGGGTCATCTCTTTCCTTTACTTGTGTTTTGTACTTTTTCTTTAAGTTGTAAAAATTCAGGAGACACAAAAGGAAATTAAATATAGCTAAATGTTTCATACACAGCTCCTCTTTTATTTTTTTTTCATTGACATTCATGCCATTCGGAAATTAATGTATCATGTCATATAAAATGAAAGCAAGTTAGTGTGGATGATACTGAGAAGCCAAAATTAACTATTTTGATAGAGAGTCCAGTCCTCATACATTTCATGTCTTCTGTCACCATTTAATAAATCCACTAAATAAAAACACAGAAACATAAGGATACAAGTTCAAAATTCAAAAGAAGGACAGTCTAGAGAGAGTGCATTTTCGTAGGGTGAAACCACTTGACGTGAAGCAGGTAAAACTGAATTAAGACTCCTTTCTTCATATGTCCTCGTAACTTTTATGAGGTTTCAGTTTGACGAGGGAAGCATGTGCATCAGTGGCGTAATCAATGCTGACTTCAGATGTGTGCAACCCCTTTCAGTTCCTGAAATTGCACAGGTTTCGCTAGTCAAGGATTTGGCTTGGTTGGCCTGTTTCCTCAAGTGAATTATGAAAGTCAATCATGTACTAAGCAAAACAGCTCTGCATTCAGCATGCAAAGTAGGAAGTGTCTAGCTGTAGGATTTGGAACTTTATGCAATGTATTAAATTTCAGCAGAAATCCATTGATACATCTTGCTAATAATAAAGTTAGCATAGTAAAAATGTATGTGTTCTAAGAAAAAGATTACTATTATGACATACATATAATATTTCTGAGACAAGAATATTAAAAAAGAGCAGATTTTATAAATATTTTGTGACCTATGTAGGACACCTATGTGAAGCTTACTGAAAGCAAGCCATAAAACAAAAGTTCATTCAGGAACATAAAATGCAACCAGTATATTCAAAGCTAAAATTATTATTTACATATCATTTTGAGTTGTGCAAGGCACACGTCCATCTTTTTATACCATTCCACTGGTAACATTCAGAATGTGTTTCACTTATGTGTTGTATTTGGAACAAAAAAAATTCATAGACATATTGTATCCTTTAATTGCAGAGATTAAAAAGTGGTCATGCACTTCAAAAAAATTCAAACATGTTGTACAGTATGTGTGCTCATTCAAGCTTGTAGTTTTCGTAAGTTCATTAGTTCTCCTGGTTTGCAACAGTTTTCTGGAAATAGTTTGAAAGAACCAAGTAATACTCTCATGGTTCTTGAAAAATATTTCAGATAATTAGGCAAGAAATGTCTTCAAAACTGCCCTGGACTATCCATTCTTATTCAGAAGTGTGATGTTTACAAATGTGCAGAAATGAAAGCATATGAAAGAAAGAGGATTAAATGATTTAAGTAAATATTTTAAATGTTACTTTTGAATGCTTACTGTGAAAAGAAGGCTTTTAAAAGATAAAGTTAGGCAGTATAAGTTAAATTAATATATTCTCTTTTTTTAAACTGTTTAATTGCCCTAAAGATTTTTCCACTTGTTTTCATTTTTTCTCTGATATTCATTTTGAATAGAACCATTTATTTTAGATAATTACCTAAGTGCACATTTTCTCGCTCTTGAAGTTATTCAAAGCACCTCAAAGATAACTGGGTAACTAACTGAATTAATAGCATTGCAAATGTAGACTTCTTCTAGACACTTAAATCAATTTCACTTAAAAGATCAGAAGCATCTTGCTATTAATTGCTGTAGGAGAAATAAGAAGTAACTACCTAATGCATGCAACAATAATTAATGGATAGTATTTGTCATGTATTTCACACATCCTAAAAGTTTATGTTATTTGTTTGTGTTTTTATCTTTGACTAGCTAGGGAAGCTTAAAACTTCTCTGCATTGAAAATTAAAATTCACTATTTTTTTTCAGTACTTCTTAATGAAATCAGAGTTCTAGCTATCTCCACAGTTTATAGTCTGGTTAAATTGTAATAGTTAATTTTAGTCATTTTATTAATCATATTACTCATATTAATAATAATTTTAATCCTATTATAACTAGCTAGAGGTCTAAAAATCATGACTCTAGTTATTTTCTAAAAGAAAACACAAGCTTACGTGGAGATAAATAACATTGGCTGATATTTTTCATTTCCTTTAGAGGCATCTAATATGGGTTAAGATCTTTTCCAATGCAATTCTATTTATCAAAGTTTGACTATAATTCTCCCTATCCTGTACGTGCACAAAACTCCAAATTGTTGACAGTGGCTGTCGCTGTTGCAAAATAAGTTTGCAAGGGTGAAATTTTGATTCAAACTGCTGGTTACCAGAGGCATCAGGTCATGTTAGGAGCAAACACAATGCTGCTTTGACTGAAGGAGTTTTTTTTATCCATGTCACAGCTGCAACCCTCTGTTGTGGAATGCATTCTGGAGCAATACATGTTAAGGTTTGACAAAATCCAGCTTCACCATTCCTACGTCATTTTTGCCAAGACCAACTGCTGTATAAATATCTTTCTGCCAGAACAGCTGGAATATCTTCTGAAGTCTTTGACTAAACGCTATTCTTTGTAAATTAGGATCAAGGTAACTAGAAGATTCAAGAGTCCCACCTCACACGTGTTTTGCAGTGCAGGACAGAGCAAAGCAAGGAAAAGTCCTGTCCCTTACTGTCAATGACCCTGTAATTCTGTTTTCCTGCTAAAAATTAGAGAGTATTGCTTTTGCATAGTCAAGTTCCACTGGGCCCAGATTTTTTAAAAGGACACTTTCTGAGCTACAACTAACCTTATTTATCAAATCAGCCTTGTACATACCTATAACTTTGATCTTTTCCCTGGACAAGTCTTTCTGGGTTTGTTTTTTTTTTACTTTTTTTTTCTTGGAAGCAGTACACTTGTGAAAGCCACTTTTTCTTCCATTCTTCACTAGTCACTTTTATCCATTACTGTTTCTGCATTTACTTCAGATGTCCTTTCTCCTAAAGGCAAGGTGTTCAGGCTACGTGCGTGTAATTGCAAGAAGACAATGGAGAGTAAATAGGAAAAGAGACCACATTTAAAATTATGTCACTGCTCAGAAGCAATGTCATAAACCTTCTTTTGAATGGAAAGGCATATTTTCAAAATATTTTTTAGAGGGAAGACAGAGAGGAGGGAAGAAGATACGTTCCTGTGAGAACTGTGGACCTGAGTGGAAAGAATTGTCTTTGTAAAGTGAATTCTGTCTGAATTCAGAGGTCTGTCCTGTGAGTGAGGAGAAAGGGCCTGTGTTTCCCAACATCATCTATGAGTCCTGCCCTGAAAGATACTGACTTTGCCTTACAAAGAGATAGGTGTAGTTGGTTCTTGAAGGCAGCACTGGGGTACAGTTCCTCAGCAAATGATTCTGAGCTGTGGATGAGATTTGCGAATGGGAAGATGAAACACTTATTTCCTGTCCAAAGAGGACAGCAATACCAAAGTTTCATCTAAGAGTCTGTGTTTGAGAGCGCATGCAGAGGTGAAGGTCTGGAAGACAAAGCTTAGAGTAGCTGGCTTCATTTCTGGCTCTTTCCTTTAAGAGCCAAGAATTTTGTGTTCAAAACTACTGAGGAAATAGGAGGCGGGGTGGACCTTCTGCCTTTAGTAAGTCTTGTTGAGAAGCTGCTGTCAGATCTTAAGGAGAAATACTTCTCTGTCAGCTGTAGTGCATGATAAATCCCCTTTTTACCTCAATACTGGTGCTACTGAAATCTGTGCTTCTTAAGCTAGGTCACAGCATCGGTAACATACATTACCGCATTTTGTTTTCTTCTGGTGTATGCAAAATAAATTCTCAGCATACCTGTTCAGAGGAACAAAGCTAGGACTTTTCCCTTTGTCTTTCTGCTACTAAAGTAGAACTATTAATAGCTCAAGTTTATCTTTAAATTTTCTCACAAAGTGAACATGTGCGTGTGTGTGTGCGTGCATGTGTTCCGCAAGATGGGAAAGATGATTGGGCTCCATGAATTAATCTTAAATCAAAATAATATCTGCTCAGTGTGACTTATAAATAAATATGAGGTAACTATTGGTGCCAAGTGTGAACATGCCACTTGATTGCTAGTTAAATCAGTCCAGATTTAAACATGTAAACTCCTTGATTTGTATGGAGCAAGACATCTGTAGGTGGTTTATTAAAACATGCTGGTGTCTCTAGAACTAAATTTGTGCAGAAATAGGCCTCTGGGCAGCTGTATTGAAAAACTAGAGACATACTTTTTTGTCTGGTTACCTGACTTCCAGCTCTGTACAGGTGTACTTGAATAAATCAACGTCAGTTACCTATGATGAGCCACTGCATATATTATCAAGGGAGGTGAAGATGTGAGAAAGCTGCTACATGCCTCCTGTTATCACCTCCTTGGCACAATGGCACTCATTTTTTCATTATCCTACTTGGAATCTTCTGCAAAGAACATTTTAGAGAATTCTTTTCTATGAATGTACTCAATTCTAGGAAGAGATAGCTCGAAGAAATAAGATATTTCACACCAGTCCATAGTACCTATTACTGTATTTCCCCTAACATATTCATCTGTCATATACAGCTTGAATTTCCTCCTTGTTTTAAGACATAAGTTGTTTGATGAACCATTTATCAAGAGTCTAAAGGGCTATTTGATACGTTTTTTTAAAACATATATTTACACCGGTACTACTGTTTCCAGACATGATGCAGGTCCTGAAGAGACTAACTGCATATCCAATATAATTGCACAGACCATTAGGTTTTGTCTTGTAGAGTCACTAAGATGTGTGTCATTGCTAATGTTCACATAACTCTTCGTTGCCCAAGAGGACCTGGATCATAAAGAAACATTTTGTGCCACCCTTAACACAGAGCTAGGCTCTTCCATAAGTAGTCGGTTGAACACAGATGGCCTGTCACATTGCATACTCACCAATACGAACAAGATAAGCAGAATTGAAAGTAGAATGCATAAGACTAATGTCTTTGGAGATATTTTATTACTATTTAAAAGAAAAAATAAATTAAGCCCTAAAGACACAACTTACATGTGTAAAGATTGCAGGATCAGCTCTGGCGTGGACAGAGATCGATTCCAACTACACATATCCATTTGTTTTGGGTTTCAGTTGGGAGTGGTGGTTGTGTTTTAAAATTATATGCTGCCTTCATTGTCTTTTTCTCTTTTAGTACACAAAATGATATCGCTTTGAGAATGGTAGTACAGTTTCTCATCCTATAAGTATATCTAGACAGAGGCAGATATTGTCCACAGTTGACCTTCATCCCAAAGTTTCAGTCCCTCCTAGGGTTTTCGGGGTCAGGGGTTATTTTTTTTTGAGTAGAATTATGTAGCAGTTGAACATTATAGTAAAATAAAGCTCATTTGGGTTCCTGTTATTTTTTGATAAAATAGGTCTTGACTCAAGAACCCAGACAGATTAAGAATTAGAGGGAGTCTTTTATGGCAGTCACCAATGTCTGAGTTACTGGCCTGAAGGCAGGTTTGCAACAAACAGGTGAGAAGGGATTAGCAAATATGGCAGGGTGTAATAGCAGATTGATAGAATCATTCATAGAGTAGAGCCTATAACTGTGGGAGTATATTGTGCAGTTAGAAACAGTTCAGGGGAAAGATAATCACACTGCTGGCTACTTATCTAAGGGTGGTCCTGAAGGAAGGGATGCAAAGTTATCAATGAGATTTAAATGTTCAACAGTGTCAAGGAGAGATTATGTGCTGTATAGGCACTGCAAGTGCACTGAAAGACACAGTGCACATCTTTTCACTGGCCCTTAATCCTGACCTGCGCTACTCACAGTTGTCTGTCCTTTCCCTCTCTTTGGGAAAGATGGCCAGCTGTGCCACACATCATGTACCAGTATTTGTAATATTATGCTGTAAGTACTACAGTACAAGCCACTCATTCACATCCAGCAAGTACACAAAACATCCCCAATGGCACTAGAGATACCTGGGATGGCCTGTCAGGATCCGAGGTAACACAGGAATATGTTGGGTGCAATACCACTTAAGGAACTTCACATATTGACCTTTTAATGACAAACACTGAATGTTTCCTGGCAGAATTTTTGAGCCCACTACTTCTAAAGAATATCTAAAGATTTTACTTGTGCTTCCTACTTTCCAACAACATCTTTTAAATGAGCAGTTTGCCTTGTGATAACAAGTTTTGCTGTTTGTTTTTTGGTTGTTGGGGGTTTGTTGGGGTTTTTTTATTTTTTCTTGGGGTTTTTTTTTAATGACAAGCTCGTTTCACATTTAAGCTTGCCCTAAAAAGCATTACTTAAAAAGATCTTTCTAAGAAATAATTTAACATTTTAGCCATAAGGCGCCTGCAAGCTTCATATATAAATGGACCTGGAAGAGAAATGGAAGAGTTTTAGATTTGCCAAAAATATACACCATCATAAAAAAGAAAAGATTATAGGACTTTGTTGGCGTTGCGTAAAATTGTGAAGTGGTTTGTTTTGTATGTGGGAAAGCAGGGAAGGAGAGAAAGAAAGGATAGGGTTGTAATAAAATGGTTTTTGCTGTCACTTTGGTTTTGCTTTTTTTTGGACAAGAAAGGGGGAAAAAAAGCCCCTAAACTATATGTCCTTGTCAAACTATATGAGTCTGAAACATAGCTGTAAATTCTAAGTTTTGTAAGTTGTTATTTCCAATGTTACTGATTTTGATTCTGGTGCTTTACAAACTTTATTGCTTGTGTTATTAGCTAGGGAAAAGTGTTGCTCACTTCCAGTTCAATACATGTTTTTCCTTTCTCTCCCTCTCTCTCTGCCCTTTTCTTTGTTATGCCAAAATAAAAAAGCAATTACGCTTCAACCACTTACAACTGAAAATACAAACAGGACATAGTTAATTTTTCTACCTACAAATCTTTTGTTGTACTTATGTTTAACACACAAAATGTGAAAATAAAAATAGTCCAGACTTTTATATATGTGTGTGTATCTGTGGATGCAAGTATTGAAAGAAAGACCTGTATATAGCTGTGTTGGTAGATAAAGATCTAAAAATCCAGTGGACAAAGAATTTGGATTCCTGCTCAGAAAAGGTAAACGAGCCCTTGTTTCAAGAAAAAGATGCATGCAGATGATATACATTACGCAGGACAGAGAATCAAGACTTCATGAGGGGAGGAGGCAGGCCCTGGCCAAAAGGATAACAGATCCTGTGCTGGACGTCTCTCAGGTCTGATGGCCAGACAGGGGAGCAGCACTAGTTCTGCAGCCTTTTTAGTCTGTTCTGTCACAGAAGGGGCACTGCTGGGTCAGTCAGCTCACTAGTAATTGTATTTTACAGACTTCTAAAGCAATTGGCTCAGTCAGTCCCAATTCAATAAAAGTGGAGAGCGAGAGTGAGAGCACTTTTGTTCTATTTTTTACTTGAAATTATTTCATTCAGCAGTCTATCTTTTTTATTACCAGTATTTGACATTAGCACTCCAAGCTATATTAGCATCCATTTCAGCAGTTCAGTAATGGTATTAAAAAAACACTTAACTTCAACGGTGAATGGTTGTATGACAGTACCATAAAAATCCACATTAAAAAAAAACTTATGTATTTGTCCCTGCAAATTATTTTTCACTTGTTTAACCACTTCAAAACTATGCTATCTTGACTGGTGTTTGCAAGAGCTCCAGCAGAAGGGGAGGCTTGTAAAGGAGCTGAGAAGCATCTGCAGGAACTATAGCATAAAGAGAAAAATTAAGACATTTAAAGAAGAAAAATGTAACAGGAACACAAGCACATATACATGCACAAGAAAGACCTCTTATTTTGAGTGGATGCCTGTCATTCATCAACTGAAGTAAGATTTTAAGCTCAAATCACTCAAGGTAAAATCTTTGGCATCTTCTACATTTCTGGGATTTAATTTTGAACCCAGCACTCTCCAAGCTTGGGACGGCAGCCTAACTATCTTGGCACTGCAACACACTCATAAATGACTGCATTAGGTTCTAAATTTTGATTAAACATTCTGTAATTAATCAATGGTAGACATGAAGCAGTTGGCAAGGTCCAGAGCCACAAAATGCTCAAGACATAAAACATTACAAAGTAATTAGAATGTGCTCCTTCAAAAGAAGGATTACCTTCAATAAAGAGGTAAATGATAGCATCATGTTTATTGTGGACGTAGGCAGCCAGTGCAATATGATAAACTGCAGGAGATACACATATCAGTAATCATCCACATTATTAGTGTCATTAATCATAATTCTAAAAATATGACAGCAGCAGCCAACTTTTTGACCAATTTTGCCTCTGCCTGTTGGCCGTTATAACTTCACTAATAGACTGCAGAGCTCCTGTGTGTGGCAGTTTGCATTGAGAATGGAAGGTTAATTATATTTGAGCTGCTGATTCCTTCTCTCCTTGGAAAAGACTGAGCACTTTGACAATCCCAGGAGTTCACTGCTGTTAAACCAGTAAAAGTACTTTATTGAAATTTTCTTTGTTGGTCAGGAATGAGTAGATGTTCCAAATGAGATATAAGCGCCAGGCTGGGACAGCTGCTAATATTTCCTCCAAAATAATCCTTGGACAGCAAGCTGAACTCATACTTCCTTTAGGTATGTTTGCACAGTCTCTTGTGGATGGGTAAAAAAGTTGAGAATTTAATAACTGCTGATAATAGTATGCATGGAAGAATCTCAAAGGATTGAAATTACTGAAGAGCTGGGGCATCAGTGAAGGGGGGTTATAGGATAATCAGCCATCAGTTGACCTGAAAGGGGTACTTATTTAGTAATGTAAAATTACTAATAGAGGACCCCTGTTGAAGTGCCACATCATATTTGGTTTTATAGTTCCTCTGGTACTATATAAATAAAACCAGCATTTTTAGACAAATAAATCAGAGGGATTAAGAATTACCATTGTGTTGTGACCATAAGAAATAGTTTACATATTTGCTGTGGAATGTGATTCGTACAAAACTATCCCTGGATCTAAGGTTTTATTATGAATTTGAACTTAGAATGCAATCAGTAAAGAGTCTATGAACCTTCTGAGCAAATCATTACATAATGAGTTGCTGTTCGTCAATATCTGGGAGAAAAAAATTTATTTCAAAGCAGAATTGGGGGAAGTTAACTGTTCTGACTGGGTTTTATCTTTTTTGCTTTTACTGAAACTTGAAAATCAGTAAAATTCATGAGTGGGATGCAGAACTGAAGGGACTGTTTGCATAAAATCTTGCAAAATTATCACATTTTAGATGGCTATTGTGACAGTAATGTAAAATGGAACAATGAAAACTCCTGATAGCAAAACTTGGATCATGTAACATTTATATGATTTAGGTTTGAAAAGAAACATTAATTCAAGCAATTTGACATGTTCTAACTGGATCTTACCTCATTACTTCTCAAAGGGAATTACACCTTATATGAAAGACCAGCAAAATTATTCAACACACCCAAAATGAGGACCTAATATGTGAGTGCTCTTAGGATGTTGTGTGAATCGCCTGCACAGGGATAAATTTTCCCATAGAGCACAGGTAGATTTGTAGAAACAGCTTATGGCAGTTGAAATGATTTTCAGTGGTGCTGAGCACCTGTAATTTCCACTGAAGGACTTCATCACATGTATGATGACTTGCTACACTGAGTTAGTTCACTTAGGAAGTATTCTGTCAGATAAATCTTTTTATTCTGAACTATCTCAGACAGTCTGGAGATCATAGAAGAGTGCTGGCTATTTTGTAATGAGCTTGTTCTGCTTCCAGGCAGCTAGTAAAGTGAGAAGTTGAACAGTTGCAACACAATTTTGATAGTTTCTGAGTAACTTTGGCAAGTACACCAGTGGTTGTGCTTTTTGTTTTTAATATCTTTTGATCTGTAATGGACAACAATGTTAATATATTAAGAGCTCGACATGACCTCGATGCTTCTGAGCACACACAGCTGTTGTGAAAGTGTAATTCTGTTCACACCATAAGGATCTTCTCACTAAACACCTCAACAGGTATGTACTGAATTATTGGGCGTTTCAAGAATCCTGAACCTGTCAGATTTTACATTAAGAAATATTTGGTAGCAAACATTGCCATCAGATATCATTTCCACATTTAACCTTAGTATTTGCTCACACAGTTGGCTATCCTGCTTCCTCAAATGCCATCTCGACATTAACATTTTTTATGCATTCCAAAGTGATGACAAATAGTTTTCTGACTCTAACTGTGGATTAAGTATGCAAAAGGCACATTTGCCACTGCCAGCAAACCAGTAATTCTCACTAACACCTTCAGAGTTAACAACATTTATAAAGTTGCAAAGTGGAGTAAACAAACCATCTGTTTGGCTTTACCATATATGTCATGCTCTCTTATTAGCATATTACGATTCATTTAGTAAACAAATTTGGTGATTTTGTTCACGTCAAAGTTAGAGGGAGCTTGAAGATGATTAACATTCCTGGGACAGGCACATTAATACATTGCTTCCTCTGCAAAGTTAAACGGCTTCTCAGGAGAATCGCCCCTTGTTGACAAGATGAGACTGTCAATTTTGTTTGCCTGCCACATTAGGGGCCGTGAGGGGATGGGAAGCTCTGAGAAAGAGGAGCAGTGTAGGCAGCATAATTCACTGTGAATTGAAAAAAGAAGTCTAATTCTGATAAATGGTCGACCCCAATACATCCTACCTGTTATTACAACAGACGTGCCGTATCTGTGCAGTAAATTAGTTAAACCCCTAAAGAGTTTGATGGGAGCTTATCTTCAAGTGAATAATTTGAGTGTAGAGGGAGCTGTCTTCGTGACCAGTGTGAGTGATTTGTTTCATATTGAAAAGGATTGAAATGACTGGGCTCCACATCTTTAATTTGAAAGAACTTGCTTGTCCTTTATTTCCTGCATTTAATAAGCACTGTTTTTTTACTTTTTTTTTGATAGGTGCTGAACTGTATTTTACCTTTTGGATTTTCTTCCTATCAAAGGTTAATATTTTTCAGATTCTATGCAATTTAAAGCCTCAAGAACTGATGTTATTACCCAAACTGTTCATGCAGAAATGATATGGTTTCATTGGGTAGTATAGTATTTTGTCTTCACTCATTGTTTTAAAGTCTACCCCAACCCTACCTTTCCCCTCACATTTACAGGTAAACTAAACATTACTGGATACACAGAAGTGCTAGAGCACAGACTGAAACATTGGCCCTTTTCTGATAAACGTGAATTTTATAATTTAGATCAGATTAGGATTTCAAACCTTTATCACCTTTGCTTAGATTTATGGATTTTTTTTCTATAGTAAAAAGAAACACACCTGTTTAAAAGACCACTGAGAGAGTGGCAAAATTAGAACAGTAGCTGAGAAAATAATTTCTTTAATAGTTTACTAATTAAATTACAGGAACTGTTTTATTGTTGGTTCTCTTAAGTAAAAGGAGGAAATGATTGCTGCTTCTGCCTTGAAGAAATATTAGAATTAAGGCTGCATCTTTTCTCATAAATATGTGCACTGTTATATTTAGCCAGAGTTTACTTTCTGGTTCTTTGATTTTAGCTGCATGAATCTCAGCACTTTCAGTCTGCAGAGATTCTAGCAAAGCATAAAATTCTACGTTTATTTTCTGTTATGTTCACATATTCTGAGCCTTTCTGTGACTTTCAGGCTTAAATAGGCAGGAAAAGAAAATGAAATTGAGAGAAGGTCACAATATTTTGTCATATCAGCAATTTGCGTTAGTGATTAAAAATGTGAAATTTTTAAACAAAATCATAAATGTTAATTGACAGCCTTTGAGGAGAAAAGAAACAAAGAGAAGTTTGCTGAACTTAAGGTAGGTGTGGAAAAAGTCTCCTGGAAGGAATAATGAAAATCTAAGTTAGCAGGAGGTTAGCTTTTATGGATCCTATACAATCTGAGCAGTTACTTCTACATCCAGCTTTAATAAGATGTTTGCCAATCTGAACATAAACCACCAGACAAATGTGTCCTGGCCTTTGATGTTGTAATGGACCCTCCTCCCAATGTTAGTTTCTGTTATCTTTACATTTCTGTTATCTACCATTACTTGAACAGAACAGAATTTAATAGAAAAGAATTTAATGTTGACTTCTAATGCATTAACTCTCCAAATATATTTTTATTGTATTACTTAATGCTGCATTCACTTATTGTGTCTTAAAGCAAAGCTACCCAAAGACTGATGGACCCTTGCTGTGACCTTCAGTCTATGATTTCTTTGCAGTGTTAGAATGATAAGGCTGAGTGGTATTACTTTGGCAAATAATGTATTTGTGAGAAAATGTATTTTCAGAACGTTTGAAATGTAGGAGATTGGGATATTATTTTGTTTGGACACATAGGAGGAAAACATGTGGCAGGATACAACTGGATATGCTGAAAATATTCATTTCAGAATTTTAATGAACAATACAGTGCACTTTGATGTTTGCGTGAGATTTTTCATGAGGGAACTTTGTCACTTACAGTCACTTACAAGAGGAGGAAGGGACCAATAGCTAGGACATTTAACTGGGATGTCGGTCTTGGCCTTTCTGTCCAACTGCATCAGGGAGCAGAAAACAGGTTTCCCTAGTCCCTAACTGACTGCCCTAACAATTATGCTTCTATATCATTCTCACTCTCTTATTTTCTCACCCCCTTAATCTTTAAGTGTAATTATATTTTGTATTGCTAAAAAAATAAGAAAATAACGTTCTTTGTTTCAACAGCCTGCCCTGCCCTGTACTTTGAACAAGACATTCAACTCAATTTTTCATGCACTTGTGTTTGTGCTCTGTATAACACTTGAATTTAAACAAACAGAATACTCTTTATTACCCAGATTTCATAACTCTGTGCATCAAAGATGAGGTTTGTCCTAGTGCAGATAAGTCTGTAGGTGTGGGTGCATTGAAAGTTGGCCTTCAGTTATGAATGCCAATTTCTATACCAGCACAAATTCCACTGTCAGATAAATTCCTCCTCACTCACTCAAAAAAAGACTGACTAAATAAAAATAAACTAAAATAAAGCAGCCATTTCATTTTTCTTTCCAACAAATGGATACTAAATTAACAAAATCAGATTAATTGACAAGTGTAGAAAGAAACTGCTGAAGACAATCTAGTCTGGATTTATGAGTTGTGTAAATGGCATGTGCATTTAATTGACCATATTTTCTAGACTTAAAATCTCCTTTCTTCTGTTGATGTATAGTGTGTCTCTCACTAGAGGAGCTTTCTAGTAGTAGGTGGAGTGTAACTGCTAGTGAATTCTTCAATGAACTTCACAAAGGGAGGAAAATATTACCATCAATGGGATTATGCCCACAGTCAGAGAGCTGCTGTAGTTACTGCAGCATTCTCCGTTGCACTGCTACTGAAACTCCTATCTGAAAGGGCAATCGTGACATTGGAGGTGAGGTATTCTTGCCACTTCACCACAAGCATAGATTTCATGTCTATCATCATTACCATCATCATACTTACAAAGACACTGCTCCACTCCTAAGATCATTGAATTCAGGAGGCTGAATTAATTTTGCTGAGGACTTCGTACTCACTTTGCCCACACTATGTCTAAATCATTAACAGGAACTTAAAAAAAAGAATGTTAATTATGTGGAAAAATCATGCATTCTTGATCTCTTAAACTAAAACAGACCCTGTTGAAACTTGCTTGACACAATAAAGTACATCTCAAAACATCTTAGGAAAATACTCTAATACTCTCCTCATTTTTAAGGGTGTCTGACATGTAGCAGAGAGCTAAACAAATGTTTGGATATTCTTTGGTACACATAGTATTCTAAATTCTTGGAACTAACTCTTTTCACTATCCCTTGTTGCCTAGAATGGGGTAGATCTGGTAACTGGAGCTGAGTGAGATGTGGCTTTAGTTAAGCTGTTTGACCTTGTATATCTGCCTGGCAGACTTCATTCACCAGTTGACTTTATACAACATTTCCATTGCCAGAATAAAATCTCATTTTACTAGCTAATACACAAATAAGCAGTCTAAGAAGTCTAGAGTCATTCAAGGGATTTTAGCAAGTCAGTTATTTTATATTTTCTATACTTACATATACCTCTGCCATTCATTTAGGTTTTTCAAGTTTTTTTTTCCCTACAGGCACAGCAGCAACTGCAGTGCAAAGGACACCAGAGATGGAATATCTGGGTTCATAATGTGTCCCTGTATGATTTTGATGCACTGACATAAATCACTCTGCCCAAGATATGCGTCAGTTTACTCAGGGAGCATTGTTTCCATGTATCTGAGAGCAGTATTCAGAGGATGAAGGGGTAGCATCATTGTCATTCACGTATAAGGAAAGAACATCTGGAGCAAGGAGCTGAAGGTGCCATGGGGAGCAGCAGATAAGCGGATGACAAAGTAGTTAGCACTGGGCTGGTAGGGGCTTGCTAGGATGTGGGAGTGACAAAGCATGAGAGAAAGGGCTGGATTAGAGTGCACTACAATTTACAATGGAGAAGGGGGTCTGGGATCTATTGGAGCAATTTAAGATGGATGAATGAATATATTTTCCAAGAAAATAAGCAAGGAAAATCAGCATCGATGAGAGGAGAAAAGAAATAGTTAAGGTTATCAAGACAAACGATAGCATGGGTTTGGCCAGTATTTGTAGTGCTGCCTTTTTTTTCTCAAGTCTCTCTGAATGCTGTTTGCAGCTACTAGGTCAGAGTACAGCTTGTCAGCCACATACTCTTCTGCCTTTCCACCTGAATAATAGTTTTCATAGCTTCATGGCAAATCTTGGTTCATTTCTGCCCTGAAACTCAGTCCTATTCTATCTGGTAGTTGCTAGTGCTTACCTTTTCCCAGAACATATCCATTTTAAACTTCCTGGTCTGCACTGCTTCTCTTTCTGTTCTGCCTTTATCCATATTCTTCTTTTTCAATTCCATTTTTTTTGGCTTATGGATTCATTATTTTTAGCTGTCGTTACATATGTGGGCATGTTCCTCCTACACAGAACTCCCTTGTCATCTTTTCCCAAAGAAACCTTGGGAATGCTGCTGTCAGCCCTAAGAAACACCTTCTTCATGCAGAGCACTGTTCAAGCAATACCCTGCACAGGGAACTCAGTCTGTGCTTCAGAGTACAAAGATACATTTAGCTGTGTGGCAGATGGGAAAGAAGTGCAGAGTCAGGCTCCGAGCACTCTAGACTGGTGTATATATGAAAATATACCTCTTCTTCCCTCCTGTTCCAGTGACCATTCAGCTACTGGAAATGTGTGTTGCTGATAACTCCAGAACACAGTATTTTTAATTCTGGCAGAGTTTTAACCACAGTCACTTTGGTTTTGTCATAAGATTTCAAAACTTCAGTGTTCAAATAAAAGAACTTTTTCCTTACAATTCATTCCTCTCATCCCTCCCAGAATGTTTTTGCATATGATTTTTAGGAAGAGTATTAAACACAAGTGAAATAGATTAAGAAATGAATGTAAAAGAATCAATTATTTTGAACTGTGGTTGCATAATGGAAATCGACTGCTATGAATGAACTTACGTTCAGAAGTTATGAACAGCAGAGCTAATGCACTGCCATGAGTTCATCTTTATTATTGCATTACACCTGAATCAATTGATAAAGTAGCTTTTTTTAAGGCTAGCAATGGCACTTAATTGAATAAAAGTCAATGTAATTATATTAGGAGAATCCAACAGTACTGCTGACAGCGGAAAAGCGACACTACTGCACAGAGTGCCAGAACTTGTCCACACATTTCTGCACATCGTTTGCCTGACAGATATTATGGACTGGTACATACTTTAAGTAGATTACTGATTGCCATTGCTGTAAGCGAGAATTGAATAGGGGAGGCGTCGCTCCTTATCAGAGCATCAGCAGAGTTTGCATCCATACATTGGTCTTTCTCAGAATGGCCTCTGTTCATCTGGGACTCAGTGGACCCTCTTTAACGTAGTAATTTACTCTTAGCTCTTCATTTGGTGAATGCTGAAGTTATTTTCACTGCATGCCTGGCTGTTTTTTTTCTCAGCAACAAACCAAAGTAAGAGTCAGAGGAAATGCGTGGAAAGAACTGTTATCATTATCCTGACTAGTTTCTACACTGCAGCAGATTCCTGTACTAGGTATTGAGAAGGGGACAGAGGGGGAGAAATCATAAGACAACACATGAGCACTTTATGAGTAGTTTGCAGTTAGCATTAAGATGATAGCACAAATGTGCTTTTACGGTCATGTAATAGCAGCAGTCAGTGTGGACCAGCCTTCACAGTAAACCTTTCCTGTACAGCTCTTAGCAGCTTTACGTGGAGTTATACACCATCTGACACCAGGAAGGCAAGGGACTGTCAGAACTATTTTTATTATTCATGTACGTGCAGACTGCATGCATCTGTTCAGAACTCATTTGTGGGTGATAATGGGGATGCTGTGAATATGCTTTGATTAATTTGTTTTATGTTTTTCATATTGTGTGGTTACGTCACTATCCATCACAACAACAGTGTGAGATAACAGCTGACAAAAAAACAGTTTCACAGTCAAGACTTTATAAAAAGTCTCTATTTTATTGGTTTCAGATTTTTTTTCTAAAACAAGATCTGTCTAGATTGCAATGTGAATTTGTTCTCTCTCTCTCTCCCTCCCTCCCCTTTCTTTCTCTTTTCTCCTCTCTTCTCTCTCTTTTGTGATCTCAATTTAGCAAAAGATTAGAAAGCTGATCTTATC
Organism: Dromococcyx pavoninus; assembly: GCA_033558185.1. NCBI lineage: Eukaryota > Metazoa > Chordata > Aves > Cuculiformes > Neomorphidae > Dromococcyx > Dromococcyx pavoninus. Next base: position 1,334,908 of record JAUMJL010000578.1, read on the forward strand.
ACAAGGTAAGCTCAGCCTTCCTAACTGCAGTGTGAGAATATGCATAATTACACTTCTGCGCCTCAAAAAACCAATGATGCTAAACCTGCTTGTGTGAAAGAAGCATTTCCTAAGTGGGAGAAAAACAAGGAATACTCTCCACTTTTTTCTGCCCTTACGCATACCTCTCAACTGTCTCTCACTAGGAGAGAATTTTTTTCTCTAGATCCCCTTACTGGAATAATTGCATCCCAAAGACACAATTCAATTAAACTGCAGTTCAGTATCAGTTTTACGTCAGAGAACAATTACCTGTGTTTGCAGGTGAGTGGGACAGATATCTACTATTGCTGTTTTCTTTATTTATCCCCATAAGTTATGTGCAACAGATAGATGAATCAAAAAGTAAGTGATAGAAAATTTTTCCACATCAATTTAATCTTCCTGCATTTGCATTTTCCTTATTTATCTGCATTGTATTGCTGTACCATGTTTGGAACTTCAGCTGGTTGAGAGGTATGTTTCAAAGGGTTTCTTGAAAGAAAAGCTTCCAATATGGATATATTGCTCATAGCTGTTGTTCTCCTTTTGCATTTTTTGTTATTATAGGACCTGAATGTCTGTAAAATATTTGATCATTGTTATGTCTTCCTGTGCCAATTTTATACCTAGTACTTTTTTTGCAAATTGAAGTATTCCTATGTTAAAACTCTCTTTCTCTCTCTCTCACTTCCCTAACCTCTCCCCCCTTTCCCACCCCCTCACCCCCACCCCTGCCTTCTTTCTTTTCCCTTCTACATTTGGGCTCTGATCTGCAATTTATAATGGGCAGACAGACTGGTGAGTCTGCATGTTGTAAATTGCGGGTTTGGGTCCTTAGCTTGCAAAGAATGTTACGCAGTAGAACTTCGCTAATTCTTTTTATACTGACTTGAATATCCAGTTATCCTCCAAAGAAACGGAATAAGTATTTGTTAATTCCTCAGCAATGGTGTGTGTTCTGAATACTGAACTCTAAAGTTTTCTAACACTGAAAACTTTAAACTGATTTCTTTTTATTAAGTACTTTGACAAAATGAGCATATTCTGTTGTCAGAGGTCCTTGATGTCTGTTATGTTTGTTGGTTGCCCTGTGAATTCAGAAAATGCAGTTTTTCAAAGAGGGATTCCTGACGCTTCTACAAATCAGTGAGGTTCTACTGCAATGGATGAATAAAGCCAATGTCAAAAGTGGAGAGTATAATGCAGTATACTGAGTTACAATAGGCTGGTTTACACAGTTACTAACTCAAAGCCCTACCTTGTTTGCAAATTTAGAGCTTTATCTCTTGAGAACAGAGATTCATATCCTGTAAAACACTTGAAAATTTTTTACCTTGTGGCTTAAGTTGTGCTCTGAAGGCCACCGATGTCAGTGACAGCTTTTCCAGTGTCTCTTGAGCACTCACAGTTACTTTAGCACATACCTAAACCAAAGCCTATGTTTAGTGTTTTGATTGATTTGGAACAAAATTCCCATTGCTACTGGCAGGTTTTTTTAACTGGAAAATAAACTACTTGGGTCAGTCAACACTGCATCAGACGTAGTACAGGAAAGAATACAGGGAGGAGTGGCAGTGCTCTCCCGGAAGGATGGAACCAGTGACTTTGGCTAAGATTTTCAGAAACTTACATGTAGATTTCAGTGACTTGTTCGCCCAAACTTCAAGTCTTCTCCATTTTGATTTGACCCAATTCTGAAACCTTTTATACCAGAATTAATTTATCACAGTCAGGACCTCTGACTGTTTATAGTTCAGTTATCTTTATTTTTTTTCTCCTCCTGTATTTCACTTACACAGTTATGTGAGTACATATATATACAAACATACATATATATATCTGTATAAATGAATAAGGATATGGGTTTAGAGATAGACATAGTTACAAACAAAATATATTCCATATATTGATGATGTTTTCTCTTGAAACAAGGCTTCTAGGAAGGCCAGCAGGGATTCAGGAACCAAGAAGTGCATTTTGCATTTTCTGTTAGTGCAATTTATTATTTTATAAATATCAAATAAAAAGACCGTAGCTGCTGCTGAGGACTAATGTTGAGGAGCAGTAGCTAAAAAGAAAAACAATACGGGGATTGATTAATTTGCTTGTTTTGTTTTGTTTTTATGTTCACTTCGTTAATTTATAGCAAGTCTGAGTTTTCAAAGAAACATGAATAAAGGATATTTTTATGATAAATTATTGATAAATCAGAGTTTAAATTTGGTGCTTGATGACTGTAGTTTTAATCAAAATTACTGTACATTTTTCCTTTTCTCCCTTCCCTCTTCCTTTCCCAGACACAGTGCTAACATAAACCTACACCGTAAACTGTTGACCAAAGAACTGGATGACATGGGCCTGGACACCTCACAGCCTTCTCTTAGTAAGGACCTCCGCGATGAATTTTTGGTGAAGATATATGGCGCTCAGCATCAGATGGGACTTGACATAAGGGAAGACACCTCCTCGCCTGCTGGTACTGAGGATTCCCATATGAATGGGTACGGCAGGGGCATGTCAGAAGACTATATGGTCCTAGACCTGAGCACCACCTCCAGCATACAGTCCAGCAGCAGTATCCATTCCTCAAGAGAATCTGATGCAGGAAGTGATGAGGGCATTCTTCTGGATGATGTTGATGGGGCAAGTGACAGTGGGGAATCTGCCCACAAAGCAGATGCCCCTGCCTTAGCTGTAGGTATGGGCACTGATGTCCCAGGATCCCTCATGTTTAACAGTGTTTCGGTGAGCAATGGTGGGATAATGTGTAACATTTGCCACAAAATGTACAGCAACAAGGGAACCCTCAGAGTGCACTATAAAACAGTGCACTTGCGAGAGATGCACAAATGCAAAGTCCCTGGGTGCAACATGATGTTCTCCTCTGTCCGTAGCCGAAACCGGCACAGTCAGAACCCCAATCTGCATAAAAACATTCCCTTTACTTCAGTAGATTAGTTCAAGGATGGACAGAGCATAATGCCAGCTCTCGGAGAGGGCCCACCACATCTGAACTGCCATATACAGTCTCCCTTTATATATATATATAAAAATATACATATATATATAAAATCTTTTTTCTTTTCTTTTTTAACAAAAGAAAGAAACACCAGGTGCTTTTTCCCCTTTGTTGGTTGTTGGTTTATTTTTTCCCTTTGTTTTGGGATAAAAACAAAAAGGTGGGATTTTTAATTTGGAGGGAGAGACCCATTATGAAAAAAGCAAGCAAAAACAAAAAACAAGCCCACAGAAAACTTGCAGTTGTCCCTAGTTCTGTTAGAATGTTCTTGGTCATCTCCAAGCAGACAATTTGTTCAGCCCATGACTTTTTCCTGAAAGAAAAGAACAAAAAAAAAACAACAAAAAAATGCAAACAAACAAAAAGAGAAAAAAATCTATTTAGTTGTCTTTGTGTCTTCTAAGCATTGGGGATAACGTTCTACTAAGCATGGCTGTTACATTGTATATATATATATTGAGCCTTGACAGGCTTATGATGTAAAACAATTGTATTGATGGTGGTTTAACTCTTATTTTTTTGCTTAATTTTTACAGTTACATTCAGCTGTTAGATAAGCAGGAAAAGTAGTTTGCTGGCTAGTTCTACTCATTTATGTTAGCTTTAATGCACATTTTTAAAAGAACCACGGTCTTGTTTTAACTACCTGCTAGTTATAGGTAATACAGAGGTGCTGGCATGCTTCACAGTACCTGATCTGATACAGTTTTTTTGTCTTGTACTATTACATAAATCCAGTCATGCACTTTTTCGTACACTACAAGGGGATGTGTAATAATATCCATGCTTTTTTTTTCTTAAACTATTGCCATATTTTCAGTAAGTGTCTTTAAAAAAATACACTTAGATAAAAGTGGTCTGGTCAGTATGAGGGCATGAATGCCAAACAAAGAGTATTAGTGTTTAGTGTTAATACAAAAGTGCCAACTTTGCACACATTTTGAAAAATGGAAATGTAGTTACTCACCATAACCACAGTTGTAATTTTTGGACTACAGGAAAAAATACTGGGGAGGGAAAAGTGTTAAAATGAAATACAGAATTCTTGGTGCTTTTTTCAAGTGCCAGTTATTACTAGAAACAATAGTGCATCCTTATTCCTTATCTACAACACTACATAAAAGAGAAAAAAGCCAAAATCATGTCACGTGAATCAGTGGAATTTTTTTTTTGTCAAACATGCATAATATTTGGGGATATAAATGCTGGTACTACTTGTCACAGAACAAAGATGAATATAATTTTGTGTGCTTCTAACTATGGCCTGGATTTTTTGTGCTGGTTTTTTTTTTTAAAAAAAAAAAGGAACAGGGAAATAATGTTAAGTATGTTGTTCTGTAAAGTTGTCTTTTTTCAATGGGAAGTGCTGTAGTATGATTAAGGCATGTTTTATAGAAGCAATCAAAAGAAATTAATAGCAGAAGCACTTAGAAGCTCTGAAAACATATGCTGGACTTTTTATTGGGTGACTTGCCCTTTGGATAAAATTGGAGGCCAGGAAAAAAAAATCTCTATTTGTGTTAATGTTCTGTGTTTCACCCACGTGGTTTGTCAGAAAAATAACAGAAGTCCAAGAAAGATAGTGAGCAAGAGAGCAAACATGAAGAGAAAAGGAAGAAGGAGCAAACCGTTGAGAAAGACAGAGCAAGAGAAAGGCTGTCCTCTGAATTCTTTTTGTTTCCGGTGTTCACACATCTTTGCTTGAGCTGGTAAACCACACTGGCAGCTTTATTTACCGCAACATACTGACTGATGGTATTTACTTAAGTTCAGTCTACAGTCAAAACCATTAGAGTGTGCGCTGTATACTCTTTTCTTTACAAAAACAGTAACAGTAACAAAATCAAAATAAACAAACAAGAAAAGAAACAAACAAAAACCCATGGGAAGTTTCAGCATACAGTAAAATATTCCTTCAGTAAGAGTGTGTTCTTTTTCTGTATTTACTGACCCAGAACATTAGTCTTCTTAGCTGAGAGTCAGAAAAACTCCATTATTTCAGCTTGTCATTGTTTTGATTTGCTGTGGATTCTGATTATTCTTATCTTTATGTCCAGTTGAGTACTTAAATCGTGTTAATGCTTTCTAGAGGAAACTCTTAATATGGATTTCCTCTTTTTTAGTACTCTATGCATTTCAGTATTCTTATTTCCAAAAGTAGGAATCAATGGCTAATAAATCAGTATTTCCAGTTGTAGAAAATAAAGAAAATCTTTCTAAATGAATTCTTACTATGTTCCTATGGATTGCAATTCTCTGATAATTTTTTGGTTCTGTACACTGATAAAGCCCTGCAAACATTTGTGGATTCCACAGAAAGTGTAAGGAATATTTACCTTCTGGTTTTTAAAAAAAGAAACTTTATAGTAAAAAACTAAGCAGTTTCAGTGACTTTATTTCTTTCAGCTCTTTTATTTTTCCTCGAAGTCTCAACTACTTTGTCTTGTTAAATTGAGTGATCTACTTCATTTTGGTTTATGTTGTCAAAGCTCAGTGTTTGTAAGTGAGGGAAATTAGAACAGTAAAAGTGCATTTTTCTAAAACACATGAACCTTTGTAGTGTTATCTATACTCCTCCCAAGCTCTTAGGAACAAGCAAGATGGAAAGTCTAAAAAACAAAGCAACAAAAATTGAATGACGTCTACAGAAAGAAAATCCCACTGTTTTGTAGTATTTATGGTATAAATAAATATAATTTTTAATGAAAAAACATATTTAAGTTATATAAATAATTCCTCACTGACATCACTGTTCTGCATTCTCATTTCACTCGATTTTTGTTAGAGATATAATGGGTTTGGTAAACTTGTTTGGAAACTTAAATGTCATCAGTAGATAAATTCAGCAGATAAATTACATAGAAAAAATAATCTGTTTATTGTACAAAATAAAACAGGACATTCTCAAAAATAAAGAAGCAAGGACAAACTTCAAAAAAAATATTAGAAGCTCTGCAATTCAGCTTTAATGGAATCCTAAACATCATTCAAATTTTGCTTAAGCTATGTAGGAGATATCATCTTCATGTTGTGGACAGAGTATTGCTCACCAATTTTTCTAGGTGAATCAGGTGCTTTCTTCAGTGCAAGTGATAGTGATGGCAGAACAGTCTTTGTTTTACAAGGGCACATACATTTACACTGAACAGAATGGCATTTCCCTCCTTCCTACTTACCATGCATCTCTATGAGAAATGGTGTTCCTGTAGTGAAATTTGTATTGTGTGAATTTATCTGAAAACTCCTTAAAAGGTTATGGTGGAAGTTTAGTTTTACTGACAGAAAATAGCATTTCTGGCTGATCTCAGCAGTGACCCAGGCTACAATCAGCATAACAACCAAACATTTCGTGTGTCCAGGACACAAGATGTGACGACAGGTGTTGTGCAGTTGCTTATGCCATCATACAGCTGTGGTGACCGATTCAGTTTCCAAACCTGTCAGTCTAAAGCTATTTCCAAGGATTAGACCAACTTTGAGGGAGAGATTCTTTGTTTTACACGGACTTTTACCTTCCTGTTTGGATCTTATAGTTATTATGGTTGCTCCTTCCATATTGTTTCACTGTTATGCTTATTCAATGCAGTAATTTTCTGTAAATATCAAAAAGGCTTTGTCTACTTTTAGGAAATAACTCTTTGTACCGATCCTCCTTCAGGAAGAGAACTGATTGTCTGGAAGTTTTTAAGGATTCTTCGTTGTTTTGGAGAGGGGAGGTCAGGAAAGCATATGATACTGGTTAATTACTAAGTATCTGTTGAAAACTTGTATGAAACAATTTGGAAAGAAAACAGCACAGTCAAAGTACAAGAATGGGAACAGGAACTTAGCACTGCTGGTGGCTCTTTGTCACTGTTTAGACTTGGACAGATCACATCACTTACTTCCTTGTGTTTCAATCTGTTAAAATATGGCTAATAGTAAAATCGTCTTCCCCATTAGGGTACTCTTGGAAGGACTAATTAGCTGGTGTTAGTAAAGAGCTAATTTAAGTCATAAATATTTTTGCACATCTTACAATATTTAGTCAATTTTTCTGAACTATATCTCAACATTTATTATAGCTGAGATTTTAACTTTGCCTCTTAAACTGCCGCTGGCTCCATGGTGACACTGTAGTCATGCACACAAAATATAAGCACTCTGTCACTGAGTCACAAGTCAATTTGAGAAAATGCAGAACGTATAGATTAAAATGCCTATTATCAAACACACACTGTTCTTAAAGACCTCTCAAAGGCTTTTCATAACTGAGGTCATAAAATCTGTATATTTCCTAGGGATCTGTAGATACTTCATACAGCAGAAACTGTGCTTCATATTTGCCATGAGTGAACTTCAGTCTATACCCTTCCTTCCTTCCTTCCTTCCTTCCTTCCTTCCTTCCTTCCTTCCTTCCTTCCTTCCTTCCTTCCTTCCTTCCTTCCTTCCTTCCTTCCTTCCTTCCTTCCTTCCTTCCTTCCTTCCTTCCTTCCTTCCTTCCTTCCTTCCTTCCTTCCTTCCTTCCTTCCTTCCTTCCTTCCTTCCTTCCTTCCTTCCTGCCCTCCTGCTTTTCTGCCTTCCTGACTGCCTGCTTTCCTGCCTTCCTGCCTTCCTTCTTGCCTACCTTCCTTCCCTCCTGCCTGCCTGCCTGCCTGCCTTCTTTCCCACCCTGTTTCCCTCTTTTCTTCCTCACCTTCTTGCTTCCTTGCTTCTCTCCTCCCTTCCTCCCTCCTTGCCCTTGTGGAAATAAAAGTGTAATTTCTCTCCTTGTTCCAGGCATTTAGCAGTTTTTTCTTCACCTATGCGTTTCCCATTCCAAACCCCAAAAAGGAACTGTTTAGGAAAAAGAGCAGAATCAAGTTCTGAACAGTAATGTAGCTGCCAGGGGAGGTCAACACCTCTACTGATCCAGTCCAGTATAGCTAATAGAAAGCACGTCTGCAGAGATCCATTTGAGTTGTCCCTGAGTTTTAGTCTTCATAGTAAACACATTTAAGGATCTGGTATATCTAACTATATGGTATAAGAATATGCCTAAGCAACAAGACAAAGGGCTGTATGGGTATCTGGAAAGCTCAGAAACATAATAATTCAAGGTCTGATCTGTTCCAAAGATAGGAGCAATGTACAAGACCTGAGATTTAGTTCCAAAAAATTTGTCCTTCAATGCATATATTTCAAAATCAGTGTTCGGTTTGGACCCATTTTTCATAGGGTCTTTAGAAATGTCAGCTGCCAACAAAACACAGGACATCTTTTCAGAATGTGTTTGTACTCAAATTCTGCAGGAATTCTGCTCCTCTATATTTTTGGTGCCAGTTATGTGAATAGAACTATTACTACTTCTTCTGTCCCTGGAATATTTTTGTCACTTTTCTTTTTTTGGGTTATGTTAACAGAATTATTCCTTTTTATTTCAAAAGAGAAGCAAATGTATCCGTACTAAGGGCAAGGAGGTAGTAGGCATTCTCTGTGAGGAAAAGGTGAGTGGCACACACATGATGGCAGCTGGTATATATCATGTCCTTCTTAGGTTTCGGCGTTTTTTTTCCTTATGTGACTACTTTGCTGCTATAGTAACTCAACAAAACAGTTACTGAAGTGCTACTTTGCTAGATAAGCATCAGCATATCCTGCTGTCGCCACATGATGAGTTGGGCTTTTTTCCCCCTCCTGTAGGGACATAAAAGGAACTCTTTTCCATACTCATTTTTAGTTTATGAACAAAGCAACATCATATGACGGACTGAACCTTTCACCCACATGTTTGCTCAAGTACATGTCTGTTCCAGCCCCATGGTTTCTGTCTTTTCTTGCCAAGCAGTATTATCACTGCCTTTAAAATGGCCTGTAACAGAGTGAAGCAGCAACCTTTTAACATAAGTAATATTATCTTGAGTCTGTAGTTAACCAGTCTTATGTAGCTTGTTTTCTCTGGTCAAGTCATGATATTGAATAACAGCTTTGATTTTTTTGATCAAGATATTGATCATGTTTATCTCAATATTGTCGCTGTTATGTTTGGCACTGGCACTGAAAGGAAACCAGTTCTGGACCACGAAGGGTTAAAAAAATGGACATGTTTTTGACAAGTCCTCTGACTTTTGCCAGTATTATTGTTCATTATGATGACACTGTATTTTTTTTAAATAGCAGCTGTAGTTGTCATAAAACTATTTTCCCATTCCTCTCCTTTAAAGTGTGATGTTGTAAATTCATGTGACCTTTCCTGCAAAGAATAAATATTTCTTTTTTTATATAAGATCTCAAGACAAGGCTTGGTTTGTAACAAATAGTGGCCCGTTATAAAGCAGGAAAAAGAGAAAACTGAGCTGAGCAGAAAGAAGCTTCAGTTCAATTTCACCTCATATCTTTCTAATAACTTACTTGTCACTTTATTACCTTCCAGTAATGTGAATGCTGCTGACAAGACTGTCACACTAACACCAGACAACACCCTCTCTTCCTTAGCCCCAGCTCTCCTGGCTACTTATTGCACTGGCCCTGAAGGGACACAAACTAATAGTGTGCTTTCAAGTTCAACACTTGGCCATCAAATATAAAAGGATACGTAATTGCCTGTTTATCCCTAGTGAAGGGGAAATTGAGTATAAGAACCATGTTTTCCCTCGCAGTTCTTTGACACACACACACATGCACACACACATATCTGCAGTGAGTGAAGGGAAGTCCCATCTGGAGCACTTTGATTTGTCTTTGGGAAGCCCAAGGCTGCCACTGGCTACTCTATCGAGCTATCAGGCAGACAGTAACAAGATGGCTTCTTAACAAAAGGTCAGCTGAGAAATACTGTCTGTGATGGCACTTTTGTCTGCTTATGTAGCAACTAATTGCTTTGTATTGGCATAAGCCATACTGTGCCTGCTAGAAATAGCTGTGTGAATTTGCTGCTGGTCTTGTTGCATAGGTTCAGTGTCAAACAGGGTATGCAGCCTTTTCTTTTTCTGATTTGGCCCATTTATTGGCAAATTTCAGAGCAGTGTCATATTCTTAATTTCCTTTAATGAATGCCAATTTCAGATATCCTTTCTGCCATGACAGGAACATCTCCTGCTGAGGTCAGTGTGAACCTCTGTAAAGTCTTAGGCAAACATATCTGAGACACAATCTGCTGCCCTCATACGAGTAAATTTTTTTTCTGATTTGTCCTTTATTTACGAGAACACTGTCAAACATGCAGGCTCCAACAGCGCTTCTCAGAAGAGGCCATCAGGAGAGAGAGAGTTTGACAGCAAAGTAGCTTGGGAACCATGTGCTCTGTTTTAAGAAATTCCAAGTTCACGAAGGCCAGCATACCCATCTTCAGCCAGTCCCCTTCCTTTTTCTTGTACGCTGGTTGACTGACTGCTGAATAGCAGTTGAAAACTCAAGTAGCCAGTGGAGTAGCTGAAGCATGTTTTCCTTGCAGGGTCAGCAGCATTTTCATACCAAGATCATAACATCAGATCCTGTGTCTACTTGTGAGTTCTGAGCACTATGGGTTGAATGGTGCTGGTGGCAAGTGCAGCACCAAAAAACGAAAAGATGGGATTCAGGCAAAGCCAAGACTGGGGCACCTCAACACAGCCTTTTGGAGGTTCACTGTTTTTAATGTGCTTGGATCAATTCATGGCATTACTGGACTGCAGCTCCTCTTTGCTGGTTCCAGATGCTAATACTGTCTCCAGCACTACATGGTAATTTAATATTTGCTGCAACAGAGGTAATGGTGCCCACTGTAAATATGCTGAGGCATTTTACTAGTCAAAGCTCACTGACCTTTTGCCTCAATTTTCCTTCCGAGTGCATCAGAAGCTGTAAGGATGAAAACATTTGATAACTTCCTTAGGCCTGTTTATTTCAGAAGGGTAAATGCTGGGCCCAGATTCTGCTCCCCTGTCAGCTCCATGTGCATGTGACACTGATGGAGATGGGAAGAGCCAGATTAACTGACCTGTAATGATGAGACTGGGCAAGCCTAACTGCTTTTCTTTCTGTATCATTTCTGAGGCTGTTTGTGGAAATTGAGGACCTCCTGATCAAAGAAACCATCTGGGTCCCTCTGGGTCCCCTGTATGTGTGTGTGTGGGTGGGTGCACGTGCATGCTTGTGACTGATAGACAGAAACAAACAAAGTTTTAGAACAAAGAACCTTATGAACATTACAAATGGGCAATCTTGTATTATTTTCCTCACACTTACCTATATATATTTCCTCTCATGCACTTAGGAGCATGAGAACCATGGGTGAGCAAATATCTAATGTGTAGAGACGTTTATTCAGATGTTCTACAGTTTTCAAACACTGCTCCATTCAAAGATTTGGAGAATAATATTTTAGGAAAATGGAGAAAGCCATCCAGGGCAATTATATTTCTAGAGAAGAAAAAGAGAGTGAGACTAGCTAAGTGATGCATAAAGATTTTATAAGGCATCCGTTGTCAAACAAAAGGTTGAGAATGATCAGAGGATAATGCACAGTTAGGATGGCAAACTCATCAATAGTTAATCACAACCTGTCCACTTCTGTTATGAAATGCAAGAGGCTGTGAACAGCAGTGCTGGGGGACCAGTGGCACTCCTGCACACGTGCCTGTATGTGCCTGAGTGGGGAAGCATTACGTAATTACTGCATCCACCTCAAGACTTTCATGCACAGTCTGCGTCTTTGGCCTGTTCCCACTCCCCTGCAAAATTCTGCGTTTATTCAGGGTAAAATGCATTCCCCTGATCACTGCTGTGAAATGATACAGTAGCTGCATAGAGTGTTATCCTAGGGATGTTCATAGCTTACCCAGTGACCTACAGAATGAGTAGAGTCACTTAAGATGTATATCAACTAAGACTACTTTCTTCATTATTTTTCAACCATACTTCTGCACTTGGATAACTTCTTTTGACAAACCCTTGTACAATCTTCAGTCATTGTCTCAATTTTCCCATTTGCTTTGCCTGTCCCCACTCCTCCTCTAATTCCAATAGAGTCTGTCATTAAAATTCTCTCAAAAAAGTAGCACATCTTTCTTGTGTTCTCCATTTTTGCAAAGTTTTATGCATTCTATCCATGAAAATGGTCAAGATGACCATGACAAGATGAATAAAATGGCTACTGTTGTGTATTTATCTCATTTAACTATTTATAAATATGGAATATGGAATTCAGCATGACGCTTTTTCTTGTGCAAACTTTGGTTCCTATGTCATACGCAGCTCCACTCGCATAAAGTGACTATTTCTTAACGGGCAGCATATGTGTTCTCAGATCATGTCTCCTGCCTCTCTTCCAGTTCCAGTGTAACGTGTGTGCGACAGATGTGTAAATAAGCTGTTCTGAACACTCAACACGTTCAAAATTTGCCCTGGGTGAATCTCCACACACTTTTCTTACTACAAGCAGGTCATTGCAATCTGAAACCTATGAATATCTCAATGTAGGAGGCTTACACCTGTGGCCAAAGGGGTTTGGAGTTTCTTCGTTTCATTGAAGATTCTTGCTCACTTCTACAGTTGCCATTTTAACACCTTTGACTAAGAAGGTCACATGTGCAGAGCAACATGGCAATTGCCTACGTAGCCATCTGCTAGTGTTTCAGTTCTCCTGGGCTGGAAAGAAGGAAATCTGACTGGGAGTTTGTGCACAGACATAAACTAAGATAAACTGGATTTGAACCTCCAAGGATCTCAACATTTGTGGATTTGGGGGTCTTTAGGCACCTGGCAGTGGGTTCAGTTACCTAGGCAGAAAGCCTGGAAACCCTTTTCTCAATGGGCATGGGACAGCCCTCAGCCCAGGTGCAAACCCCCTATGCTGCTCAGTAATGCATTGGCTGCAATGGGGGTCTGTTGCACGGAAAATGGCAAGTTCACTGTTACTTAAAGCTAGGCTTATTGCAGTGGATTTTGTCAAGATGTCTTCCTGCGACACACCCCCCACTCACCCTCCCGGGTACAGGAAAATGTGGAGGTGGGACCTGATGGACATTTTTACAAAGGTCCTTCTCCATTCAGAATAGATGAGGCTGTTTATTTCGCTGTTTATTTTCACTCTTTTGCAGTATGAGCGAAACTTCAATGCTCTGCTGTCCTGCTTGCAGAACCAAAGCATGCACTATGGAATATAGCTGTAGAAGGGGATATGAAAAACTGCATCATGTTGATCTAATAATCGTGACATTGGTAGCTTCATAAATACTGTATGTACTCTAAACAAGATTTTTCCATTACTAGTCTGAAGGAATTAAAAGTCCTGTTTTTAATTTGACATTACTTTTCTTGTATTTTCTGTACTGTAACTGTCCTACAGTATGTCTTTTGCATAAAATGCATAAGATTTTGGGGATATAAATGGAGGTTTACTCATACATTGTCCAAATACCTCTTGTAATTTGTATCAAAATTCTTGTACAATTTTTATATTAAAGATTTATCAGTCACCGACCTTTCTGCCTCTTTGTTTCTTGTTTCTGTTTTCCTGATTCAAACAATACACCTTTCCACGGAAAAGCACATGGTCATGGAAAGTTGTTCACCTGCAAGGCCTGCACAAAGCTTCTTGTAGTTTGAGAGCTGCATGCTATATTTAAGATATTTGCATATTTGCTAGAAATCGAATAGTTAAAATTTATGGGGAGAGGCATAATTTTTTTCTCCCTCTGGCTTGTACACATTTCATCAGAAATGTTTTCATTATTTTGGCATCCAACATCCTGCAGTTCCACTAGGTTATCACTCAAGTGTCTGCAAAATCCTCTTAAAGTGCACACTGCTCACATTTAGGTATGTCTGTCAGATCATAGAATCATAGAGTTATAAAGTTGGAAAAGACCTCTGAGATCATCAAGTCCAACCATACCTATCCCCTTCCTAAACCATATCCCTAAGAAACTCATCTACCCACCTTTTAAACACCTCCAGGGATGGTGTCTCAACCACCTCCCTGAGCAACATGTTCCAGTGCCTGACCACCCTTTTTTCCTGATGCCCAGTCTAAACCTTCCCTGGTGCAACTTGCAGCCATTTCCTCTCATCCTATCACTCATCACTTGTGAGAAGAGACCAACAACCACCTCAGCACAACCTCTTTTCAGGCAGCTATAGACAGTAATGAGGTCTCCCCTCAGCCTCCTCTTCTCTAAGCAAAACAACCCCAGTTCCTTCAGCCGCTCCTCACAGGACTGGTTCTCCAGCCCCTTCACCACGCTCATCACCCTTCTCTGGACGTGCTCCAACACCTCAATGTCCTTCTTGTAGCGAAGGGCCCAGAACTGAACATAGTACTCGAGATGTGGCCTCACCAGTGCTGAGTACAGGGGCACCATCACTTCCCTGGCCCTGCTGGCTGTGCTGTTTCTGATACAGGCCAAGATGCCATTGGCCTTCTTGGCCACCTGGACACACTGCTGGCTCATATTCAGCTGGTTGTCAATCAACACCCCCAGGTCCTTCTCCTCCAGGCAGCTCTCCAGCCACTCTTCCCCAAGACTGTGACGCTGCATGGGGTTGTTGTGTCTCAAGTGCAGGACTCAGTACTTGGTCTTGTTAAACCTCATCCCATTGGTCTCAGCCCATCAATCCATCCTGTCCAGATCTCTCTGTACAGCCTCCCTTTCTTCAGGCAAATTAAAAATTCCACCCAGTTTAGTGTAATCTGCAAACTTACTAAGGATGCACTCAATCTCTTTGTGAAGATCATTGATAAATACATTGAACAGGACTGGACCCAGCACTGAGCCCTGAGGAACAGCACTCATGACTGGTTTCCAACTGGATTTAATTCCATTTACCACAGCTCTTTGGGCCCAGCCATCCACCCAGTTTTTTACCCAGCAGAGGATGTGCCAGTCCAGGCCAATGGCAGCCTTTGTGTTAAGAAATAACTTTTTTTTCTTCTGTAGCAGCTGCATAATGTGAGCAAGATTCTACAGGGATGAGTGCTCTTGGTTCAGCCTGAGCTCTTATGGTGCTAGTAATTTTCTGCTACCGCACTTCGTATCAACAGAGAGAAGAAACAGCTGAAGAGTTGTCTCATAATAAATTTTTTTTGTGCATGACACTGTGCTCATGGGGACAAATAATCTGCACTACAGGTGCAGTTGAGTCAATGTGTTTGAATATGATTCATATTAATTCATTTTACAAAAGATTAACAAAAGACAACTCAGCTTGTAAAGTGCTGCAAGGTGCTGTTCACAGGGGCTCTGATGCCTCAAAACATGACTATGGGCTGAACTGTAAGCTGATGGGTGAGTGGGGGTAGTGAAGTGGCTGGAGAAAGGGATGTGAAGGCCAAATAACATTCACTAAGCACTGTAAACTATAAGGCTGAAGAATGTGACTGGTTGGCTGGTAACAGATAGTCTCTGATGGATTTAGTACTTTCCTAAGCTGTCACCAGGTCTATCCTTTTGCAGTCCTCTCAGCATGACCAGAAGCCATTTTTCTGCAACATATTTAGCTCTAAAATTAGAACTTCACTTCCCAATCCAATTTCTTTGCAAATGTAGTTTAGTCTATGTGCTGAGAGCCATGAGCCGTATAGACACAAGATGTCTGCCACAGGTTCACTAACTAAAGGCCCCTTCCCCCTTCCCCACCTTCTGTATTCTTTTTCTTCCTCCCTTTTTCTTTCTTTTTGTCTTTTTTATCTTCCTTTTTTTTTCTTACTTTTCCTTGTTTCCTCCTTGGTTCTGTGGGCAGGAAAAAGAGGGAGAAATGGAAAAACTAATGACGCTTGAGGAACTTTGGGGAAAGTCGACCTCTGTTGAGGTATGTGGTTATCCTCCCATGTTATTAAATGTCATAGATGTGTTAATGTAGTACTGCATGGAAGCCAAGCATAATTATAATCTTTTCATCTGTCATAACACATCTATAATTGGCATGAATTCCCCTAAAACAATTTTTTTCTAGCATAGGGTTTTCATACACAGGGCAAAGGTATTAGCAGGCACCCAAAAAGATTGTTTTTGGCACAACTCTGAGCTAACTGCCTGGGTCAGAGCCAGTCAAAGCGCACTGGACCACTTCAAAACTTGCTGTCTGCTTGTTCACTCCCTGCAAGATGACAGTATGACAGTAGATTAAGTGCCACTAATTTAATAAAGCCACTCCTACAGTGATGTTGATATACCAACAATGAGGAAGGAGTGGTAAGAAAAGAGAGGGATAAAAAGTACATTGGTTTGCCTGAACTAATACTGGGAAAATCCCCACCCTCTATTGATCTTATGTGAGGTGCAGTTAGTTTTAAGTCACCTGACTCGAGCTTACCCAATCCTTACCGGAATTCATCAGAGACACTGTAATGAATAGATATTGATTT
Source organism: Dromococcyx pavoninus (assembly GCA_033558185.1). Lineage (NCBI taxonomy): Eukaryota > Metazoa > Chordata > Aves > Cuculiformes > Neomorphidae > Dromococcyx > Dromococcyx pavoninus. The sequence goes on from JAUMJL010000578.1 coordinate 1,351,251, forward strand.
ACTGGGATAGCTGGAGAAATTTCCCCAACAGTGACCCGTTGATGGATCTCCAATGGGAATACATGCAAGTTCAGTCCTGAAACATAACTTACTGTGTTCTAGGTCCTTCAATTGATTTTGTTTGAAGAAAAATTATATCTCCAATGACCTTTAGCTGAAACCTCCCTGTCAGAAAGAACATAAAATGACAGTCAGTCGAAGTAAGCATTCCTTCTCACAGTCCCGTCCATCATGGCAAAGCCAAGATAACTATATGTGCTGCATTTTTGCTGTGGTCTCCGTAAGATCCCAGTGCCCAGCACAGCCCTGCTTTTAGGTGTCAGCTTCCAGTCATTAGCCAAGGAAAAATATGTATCCTATTATAGCCTCCAATGTTTCAGCTAGATTTCAATTGTTCCAGCAATAGACTGCTGATCCTATGATAGCTCTTTCCAAGGTGAAGTGCTTCCCACAACAAACAGTGCAGAGTTTAACAAAATATCCTGTGGAGGTAATGCCATGGAGCTAGTAATGCATTCCAGGGAAATACTAGTCTCAGATGCTGGCTTGGTGAGAAGCTTGAAGATTTCTGAGCATTTTGCCACACCACAGTCATCTAATGTCCCTTTTACAATTTCCTGCACTTCTTGGAATTTCTTTCTCATGGCAAGTTCTCCAGAGCAGCATTCTCAGATCCCCGTTTTTAGCTCTATTCCTAAGCACTGTAGCAATACCTAGGGAAAACATCACCTACCAGTATGAAAAGGACAGTCAAACAGGGTGCTAGTAGTAAGAAAAAAAAAGCCTGTAAAGAATTTACAAAGAGGAGCAAACCTGACCACCCTAAAATGCATGTTGTAGAAGTCTTAGGAACAATGTCAGACTTACCAGAGGTCAAGCTGACTCAGACTGCAAAACTAAAGCTAACAGCAAAATCCTCTTTCACTGGGTAAATAAAGTAAGACCAAGCAACAACATGAAGATACTTTCTGACAAAGTGCAGAGGCTTTCAAGATCAAATGTGATTCCAGGATTTACGAGATGAGTCATTTCCCTGAGAGCCTGGACAGCACCAGCGCTACTTTGCCAAACCTAATCCAGCCTTCACTGAGAGCATCACATATAGTTCAGCTGCTCATGAACAAGACAGACAAATATCAAAGAAAAGCTGTACATGCCTGCAGAGAAGGAAATAGGCACCTTTATGAGCTTGGTTTCCATACTTAAGCAAACAAGAACTGAAAGGGGAGCTGCATGGATGCATAAATATATGACAATTGAGTGGGGTGTAAACTCTAGGGAAAAGAAGGGTTAGGTATGCTAGTAAGAACAAATAGCTATATATAATTTTATGCTGGAAAGGAGAAACAGGTTTATGTGCTGAACCAGAGAGATTTTGGATCAGCCCTCCAATATCAGCAGAAGAGGCCAAATTGAGAACTAGCTAGATGATAGTGATTTAATCGGTTATTGGGATGTGTGAAGAAAACACTTATAAGCAGTTGAGTGTGGAGGTTATCAGAGCTCTGGCCATGCGCAGTATGAAATTATTTGAAATTATTATGCCACTTAGAAGTTCTTCAAAAGATTCAGTCTTTCAAATGTAAGTGATATTAAATATTCAAAGCACTCTCATAATGTCACATTTTCGTGTCCTACAGATCTGATTTTCCTGTTCCTTTTGTGTGTGTGTTTATTTAAAAAAATAATAATTTTGCAGTATCAAAACTACGTAAAATGTCAGAATTAAAATATAAGACACAGGACTTACAAGAAGTCCTGCCCTAAATGCTTCACAGGAAGTTTTGCACTGAAACATACTTTAGACAAATATTCTTGCCCTCTCTTTGGAGATGAATAATAATGACATACCTTTCTCAGTGATTTAGGAAAGAGACTGTATCAAATATGAAGGTTGGTTGGTATATCTTCTATGAGTTGAGAAAATACAAAGTTTGAAATTTGGGTTTAAAAAAATATTTCCTAACTCCTGGGTTATTTTATAAGATGTAGAACATTACAGTTGCTGTGTAAAATTTTCCATCCTGTTTCCATGGCCTCTGGCACCTGTTCACATAATTTTACACATATTGAACTCCATTTTGGCCCAAGTGATGTCAACCCAGACTGGTGAATGAAGTCTATGAGGGTTTGACATGCCTGGGAGCTGGTAGGAAACTAGACTTTATGTCCTAGACCTGGTCTTACAATTAAGATCGCAATAACAAAGGTCAAACCCTTGACATACTATAGCAGTCAGTGTCCACTGAGTCACAAAAAGTGAATTACAACTGGAGACCTTCATTATAGTATATACACACTTCATATTTGCTTACAAGAATTTTGTTAAAGAGGTGCACCATGTTTCAAATTTCTCTACAAATCTGCTAAATTCTAACTGAAAACTTTGTGTTTTCTTTAAGCTGCCTATAGCCCAGAAAAACTTTGCAATGCCTTTTTTCTTTTTTTTTTTTTAATGCAGTATCTAAGAGCCTAAAGTAGCCATTTCTTAAAGATGGTAAATTTCCAAAATGCATGTGAATCTTGTGTTATTCTATTCCAAGATCCAAGATCCAAGATTTAAGTCATATGGAAAAGTCAGAGAAAACTGTTAAGTCACAAAGAATATGTCAGGGAACAAATTCTGATAATATTTTAGAAACAAATAAGCTCTAGCAAGAATCTGTGTGATTACAAATGCCAGACCACAAGAAAATAATATCAACAAGCACAAGAGTTAGACTTACAGCTTCTGGATCAGTATAAGTGTTAATTCACTGATATAAAAGGGTCAATTTTGCCTAATAAAACAAAAATAATGGGTAATTAAACAGCTTGCAAAAAACAGTCATACATCAAGTTAAGGCAAGTTTTAAAGGACAAAGTTTTTGACACATCAAGCACTTGCTTTTTGGAATGTTTTTTTCTGTAAAACATAAGATGAGCAAACTTCTTAATTCGAAGTAACATTTCAGACCTGTCTTGTGAAATAGCTTTAGTAAAGCAACTAAATAATCACAATCCAGATATGATCAACTTCATATCTTCCAGAAAACCGTTGTTGAAGGAGAGAAAAATATCAAACTCATATGCTATATTTTAAATCAGGAGACCTTTTAAAAATAAACTGTTGAAAAAATGCATAATGTGTAAATTTCTAGATGCAGCACGGAGAATATTTTAAGGTATCATATCTTCCAAAGCAAGTAGGAGAGACAGAGAGCCAGAAAGCCTGAAAAAGTAAACTGCTGTTTTCTTTCTAGTCTAGTTTTCTAAGAAAGTAAGAGTTATGCTATCATATGTGCCATCATATATGCCACATCAACACCATTCAAGTGTTCTAGATTCGTACCCATTACCGATCTTTCTCAAGGACGAGATAGGTAGCTATGTAAAATATTTTGATCACCAGTTATCATCCAAAAAAGGAGGAGAGCACTCTGCACTCACCCCCTAGAGCGGCTGCTAAGAGCTGGGGCAAGCTTGGGTCACAGCAGGGAGTGATGCCCATCTCTCCCACCACCAAGTCCCTCCAAAACCCACAGCTACCTGTGCAGACCTAGGCCACCAAGATCCTGGTTTGCTGAGCTGTGCAGGAACAGCACATTGCCACCCACCTGATCCTTTCAAGGTTTGCCACTTCACAGCTTGCTAATCCCAAGCAGCCTGTGGATCATAGGCTGCCATCAGGGAAGACTGGCATTTTCCCAGGTCTGGATGACAGCAATTGATGCTAATGCTCCCCCAGAGGTTTTGTTGTTATTGTGTTGGGTTTCTTTTCCTCTCATTATTGAGTCCATTATTGACACAAGCTATATGGCACAGAGAGCAGGGCCCAGAGAGGTGGGCTAATCAGTAACCAGAAAACCAGCAAAATGCTGATCTCCTTTCCCTTGTTATCTCTACATGGCTTTGCAGGAAGCAGCTTGTTCATTATTATATCCTTGGGCAAGCCACATGATCTCTGCTACAATTTCAAGAGTCAAGACTCATATGCTAAGCATTTTAATCCATAATTGTGCAAGATTTATTTAATTTAGGAATTTTATTTATAGTTTGATTGGGATTGTAATGTATTTCCAGTGCCCAATACCAAGATTTGTCAATTTTTACTGTGTCTTTTAATTGTGTTCCTTCAGGCCAAGCGCCAGCAGTTTTCCAAAGCAGGCAGCTTGCACAATGTCTTTTGCTTCAGCAAAGTGGTGGGGAAAAATAAGTGTATTTGCAGCAGCTTTTAACAGAACTGCTTGAGAGAATAACTTATTCATTTACGGATGGGAAGGTAATGGATACATGCTCCATATATGGCATTGCTGAGGATGACCACACTGAGCAATGACTGCAGCAACTACTGTATCCTCTTCTTTAAAAAGAAAGATGCTTTCCTCAAACCAGATCTGCTACAGCAGCTTATCCCTGCCATGGCTCTGACTCTGGCCCACATAACCCTCTCTCAGCTGCTGTTAGTTGCGGCTCTGCCCTTGTTCCACTTTTCCCAAGCTCATCCTCAGCAGGAAACTGGGCAGGGGGTGTGTGGCATGGAAGGATGAAGGAGCCCGAAACCTCAGCTTCTCTTGCAGTACACTTGCCTCTGGTCATAGCAGCCCTCTGTGCTCAGCCTCTCAAGCTTCCTCCCTTCCTCTGTCTGTCTGGGCTTGGTGGGCTCCCCAGCAAGCATGATGCTGCCGCGCCCTTTCCTTTTGAACCAGACAGCATGCAGGGAGGTCTTGCTTCTGGCCATGTTCCCATCACTACAGGCAGAGGGATGGCAGAGTCCCAGCATAAAACTTTTTGCAGCTTTGCTTGCTGCCAGAAGGACAGCAAGTTTAAGTTTGAACTATAGTGCTAAGGAAACTTCATTGCAAAGATGATTAAGCAAAAGAAGCCATGAAAAACAAAAATTATGATTTGATGGTGACCACCATGGGAGCGATACATTATTAAATGTTACCGTGAGTGTGAGGGAGGGAGCTATGAAAAACTGAGTGGCTCGGCAACTTCATTTTGCATATCCAGTAGTTCATAAAGTAATGGAGTGAACATCCTTTCCAAATAACTTTTAATAAGACAGCTCATCAGCTGCATTCACTGCATCCAGAGTAGGAAACTTGACAAGGTGCTTTGTACCAGAAAAGCACATCCGGTACGCTCAGTGTCAGGTCCCAATAAAGGCAAGTGTGAAGTATTATACAGATTTACCATCTGTGTAGTTAAGAGGGCAAACTGGGACTTCCAGGGGACAGAAAAAGCCACCCCAACTGAATAACTGCCGAAGTGATAATCTTTCTAAATGAATATATTTGCTGTCTGATGCTTATTTATACAGAGCCTGTATGCCTGGTGAAACTTTTCAATCCTCTTGAATTCAAAGGGGTGAAGTTTCTGATAACACAAATGAGGATGTTATACCAAGATCTTGGGGCTCTGAGACTAGAATATTCACTTGAATCACCATAAATGACAGAACCATAACAGAAATTGACTCACGTTTTTAACTTTAATAAACCATTTAAATTAATGTTACATTATTCTGCAGCAGGATTTGGAATTAAAACAAATAAAACAAACAACAAACTTTGTGTTCAGAATCTAGATTGGTTAAAAAAAAATCTTACTTTTTCATTCAGCAACAGAAAACATGATCACAAAACACATAGATGCTCGACTATTTTTTCCCACATAGGTTTTTTTGGTTGGACATCATTTTTTGACAGCCAGTGTACTGAAAATGTGGAGACAAACTCTGCCACTGAGGAACAAATTCACTATTGATGTTCACTTGACACTGACTCCTGGGGATGAAGGACTTATTTTGTCTACGTACACAGCTGTAGCTCTGTTTTGACTGAAGCATATAGTTGCTATTCTTGAATTAAAAACCCAGAACAATTCCTTCACCATGATTAAATCTGTAGAGAAGCTGTACGTCTTTGTATGTGCCTAAGAGAGAAAAGATTAGATGAATTTTTGTAGGATGACTGCCCACTGCCCGTGACAGTGTTGAGTGACCTGGTTATTATGTGCTGAGAGCAAAGGTTTACCAATGCATGGGAGGAGATCACCAGGTTTATCACAGTTTTGTGTGATTACCACAGGCAGGTCTGCAAGCATCTAGCCTTTCTTGTCAATGGCAGAAAAGCCTGCATCAAAATTCCTGTTCCTCTCCTTGTGTTTAGTCTGTGAAGGCTCTTTTGGGATCAGGTCCTTTAATTTCCTCTAATTCTGTTGTTAATTTGAATACGCACTTAACCTGTTCCAAGATTTATTTTTTTTTTAATGAGCATTTCCCAGCTATTTCATTCTAACAAAGTGGGATGGGAGTAGTTAACGTGTCCATTTTCCCATTCACAAACAAGCTACTTGCCTCCAAGATGCAATTATTTTCTTCTACCTGTTTAGGAAATAACACCACTGAACATGCGGCATGTTGCCTATGAAAAAATGGCTGAGGTATGGGCCTATTAACCTGCCCATGCTGCACTAACGATTTCACTAACACTTTACCCTCACATGATTGAACAGGGTTTCCCTCAGATGACTGGACAAATGAGAACAGATGATCAGCAGAGTTCATAAAAATGAAATATCTGATAGCTGCAGCCCTGTTGCTCTTGTGTTGTGGGTGAATCTGCATTCATAGGGATGAGGAGAAAGAGGAAGGGAGATAATAGTAAAACAAGCCTGTAATTAGGGCCCACATAACTGAAGCTATGCATCAGTGAGAAACTTGTTCGAAGATGTGTACACTGCCATAGGCACGACTGCCGAAGTCTGTTTTCACTTACGCTGATAGAAATCTGAAACAATCCTATCTTCAGGCAAGTGAATTCGTTTGCACAAGAAGTGAGAGCTGAATCTATCCTTTCAGTAAAAACAGGAAGGATGAGAAAACAGAACACAACCTGGTGAGACAAAGGACATGAATCCCTGTATTCAAGTCCCTAAACCATTTTTATTTCCTTGAGAAGACAGCTTCCCTTCCATGCTGTGGAGTGCATTATAGCAGTCCTTTTCAGTTTCTTAGTAAAATGTGGGCAGTATTTGCAGAGTATAGTCTTTATTATTCTTTTAACCTGAATGATTATTTCACTTTTACCAGCTTATCCTGCGCTGCTAGCAAAATAAGAAGCAATAAATCATAGTCAAGGCTTCTTGGTGTGGGGTGAATAAGCAGTGCTGATGCTGATTCCTTAAAAAAATTCATTTCTTGTAACGTGAGCCCTGCTGAAGATGGTCATGTCAACTGATTAGACTTTTTACTTGGCCATATTGATTCTGTTCTACACCGATGCGGCCCATAATGCTGGCTAATGTTATTGACGAGCCATCAGTCCTGCAGAGACGTGTGGGGCTTGCAGCTCTCTCTGAACCACAAAAACCTATCCATGGACAATGATGGAGAGGAAGAGGAAGATGCAAGCAAAGCACTCAGGCTGGCTTCATTCGGCCTGCAATACATTAATGAAAGACATAAACTCTGTGGGAAGAGACAGATGTGGCTCTCCAGAAGCCATTTATTTATAAAATAATTATGAATGCACGGTCGAGTCATGGATTTTCATTACAATATGCATGTCTAACACTCTTTGTTTGTTCACGTTTCGCTCTAAATGAAATATAAAGGGAGAGCGATAGCAGCAGAGGTCTGAGAGACATTACTCTCTCCTTCCCTTTACTATGTTTTGTTAAACCTCAAGGACAGATGCTATGTGGCTTTGTCAAAGTAATGCAAAGCTGCTTCTGGAAGATACACTTCAGTCACAACTGGAGACTTGGCCTTTACAGAAGTGCAGTAGAAGGCGGTGTCCCAGCTCACTAAGTGCTGGAACTTGTTTGAGCAGTGCAAGAGCATTATACCAGCTGCTGTTTGGAAAGGAGTGAATTTGATCTCTGGACGGCTGAGCACAAGGTCTTAACTACTTAAATCTCCATTTCATTTGGTTTCCTCTTCTGTTCTTTCTTTTACACTCTCTATTCTTGAAAGTCTAGGGCAGAGGCTTTGAAAGTTAGTCTGCCTTTTTCTGTCTCAAAATGAGAAAAGCAGAATAGAGCTATGACCTAGCTATTCAACGAGGAGGAATAAGACTGGGAAACTAGTAAGGAAGTCAATTATTATATCACACCATTCAGTTTCTGGAATAATAGCTCCTTTGTAAGCGGTACTAAAGTAATAGTGAGATAGGTAAACATTAAGAACTTACAGTCAAGAATTTGCTTTGTGTGCCTTTCTAGAATAAAGCCATAGGATCAAACTATAGAAAATATATGACAAGTGGATTTTCTGCTGCAAATTTTAGTGTAAATTCAAGCCTAGTCCTCTTTACAGTCTTCCATCTGCTTTTTATACTGTACATGTTGTTTAAAAAGACCTATTCCCTCCTTTAAACTGGCTGGATTTTAAAGTACAAACATTACTGGTGTTACATTGGAATGCGCTGCCCAGGAAGGTGGTGGAGTCGCCAACCCTGGAGGTGTTTAAGGGGAGACTGGATGAGGCACTGAGTGCCATGGTTTAGATGATGGGTTGGTGTTAGTGTTGGGTTATAGGTTGGACTTGATCATCTCAGAGGTCCTTTCCAACCTTGTGATACAGTGATATTGTGATACATCGTATCTATGGAAAGGCGTGCCACTTAGTGCGCTCCTGTATGTTTGTGAAAGAAAAAGTCAAATATGCTAATAGTCTTTCCAGTGTCTGTCTGCAATTAGCACATTGATTTCAGGACAGGAAGCTGTATGTTTGTGACATAGGAAAAATGCTATATAAGAGTTAGATATTAATATTTTTACTGAGCAAGTGACAGAAGGACCTGCAGCATGTCATACATGTGCCAAAGGTAATGACTGTAACAGGAAACTAACAGTAGGGACAGAGAAAAGCAAAGGAGTTGAAGCAATTTACTCCTTTTTAAAAAACAACAGCTCACAATTAGTTTTGAGTGAAAGGACAAAACTACATTGTGTGTGAGGTTATATTATAGACATGATAGTCTATTCTCAGTGAATGCCTAAAGTTTGTATGAGACACGAGGCTGGGGAGGTGAGCAAATTCACAGAGCTCAATAGTGCGATAAAGGACCCGCAGAATTTTTTTGCAAAGTTCAAAAAATGGATGAATTTCACAGAGCGCAGCTGCAGTGATCTATATATATTATTACAAACAAGATAATAGTGTTCATAAGCAGAGATGAAAGCGAACAGGAGCTGGCAAAATAAATGTTAGCAGAAACTGAATCCGACTAACCTCCTGTGGAACATTTGTGGTATTAACCCCCTGCACACCCACAGCAGAGCATTCACAGAGGGAGGCTGAGCACAAAGCTTGGTGATGTTTAATTTTAATTTAACACAGCTTATCCAAGAGAGACCATACAGCTCTGTGGCATGACAGAAAGGCTATTGAAAATTATGCGAGTGTATGTGTGTGGGTGAAAGCATGTGCAATTGCAGTCAAAAACTGCAGTGTTGAAGTGAAGTGATCTGGTTTTGAGCTTAAGATAAAATAAATAGTTACACTCTGGGCTGCATTATGTTCATGTAAATCCAGAGGAAACTCATTTCATAGCCCTGGGTTGATTCTGTGCTTAGAGATCAAAATTTGTCTCTTTCACATGCTCTTACATGGCCTTTTCTTTTTGTGTATTGCATGGCCTTCACTTTGAATGTTACAGTTCCCAAGACATTGAGAATTGTTTTTAAATGTTTTAAAATTAAAACAAAAAACAACCACAGACACACTCAAATGCTACTATATTTAGCATTTTATATTGTTTCCATCTGACTGGTTTAGGGCTTTAGCCACATATTGGCAGATGAAATTGACCTCACAGAAATCAAGTCTGTAACATCCAGAAAGATAATTTCAGAAGCAGTGTGCTGTCATCTTCTAGGAGACTAACAATAGCCTTAATCAGCCCATTCAATAATCACCTTGAGTTTACAGCTAACAAGTTTTGACCCAACTGAAGCCAAGAGAAATGTGCTGGTGCCAGAATTTCAATCTATAACTGTCAAATATTCTGACTGAAGCATATTCCCTATTAATTTAGCTGATCCTAGGCATCACCTAAGCCTAATTTCTTGTGAATCTCTGAGGTAATTATATTGTTCTCTTTTGACCCTTCAGAGTATTTCTTTTGGAAACTCAAGAGACAAAAAAGTAGCCTCTAGTTATGCAAACATAAGTAAATCCAGCACAGAGATTCAACTTCTTCAGCTGCCCTTTACCATTCTCCTTTGTGACAAACTGGTGATTTTTGACATAAGAGATGTAAAAAGTAGACACCATTTGCTGAGAAAATGGTCTTACATGCAGAGATTTTTATGGCCTTTCTTTCTTTGAGTGTAATTTCCTCTTCTTACAGAAAGCAGGAAAAAAATACAGCCTATTTCCCAACTGACTATCAGCACCATATAGACAGTGTGCATCATAAAATCCCAGAAGCTGTAGATGGGAAAAGCCAACTTAACTAATTTTGTTTGGCATATTCTGGCAAGGGAGGTATAAACATGGATTTCTATCTGAGTAATTACACTGAAGTCTGTGGTATTCCTCACATTCTGCTGTGTTGTACCCAGAGTTCAGAAGAAGAGTACAGCATTTCTAGCTCTGCAGAAGCTGTCTGGTATTTGTTAGAGTGAGAACTGCAACTGAATATAAGTATTAAGTATTATTTTCCTGTGAGTTTTCTCCCATTGCTTCAAATTCCTTATTTTATTTCACCTGTAGTCCTAGTGCACCCCAAACTTAGCTCTATTGTCACCGTGTAGTCATACTCCACGTGAATTGACTGCCTATGCATAAAATAACCTGCCAAGGTTTTTTTTATTATTCTTGCTCTAATTTTTCTTATAGGTTCCCTTGGAATTGAAAAGACCTCCATCTTTCCTCCCTTGTTCCATGATTTGGGGAAATTGCTGCTCTCCAGCATTAGCCCAAGTGAAATATTTCACGGCAGAAGAAAAGGAGCTGTCCTTAAGAGCAGTACATTCTCTGTACTGGTGACTCAGAGGCTTCTCATTACTTGTGCAAAGCTCACGTGATACAAACCTGTCTATAAACAGTGCACTGTGATTAGTTGTCCACTTCTGGCTGAACTCCTCTCAGTCCTATATGGGCCCAGTGACTAATCCTCAGTGTCGTATACTTTAACTCAGGAACTCTTCACCACTCTTGTGCCAGCATGCTGTGTAGTATTACATGGGTTACTATTTGTTTACCTTTCCCCTCTGTCCTGTAGCAGTGAATCTGAAACAGCAGAGTCCTGTAGAGTAGCATCTTTTGCTGATGCTACTCACAAGAGCGTCTTTAGTGGACCTTCCGTTAGTGGGGTGGGGAGCACAACCAAACAACTCACAGGCTGAAACCAATATTTTCATTATACCATAATGGTGTAGATCAGGGGTGTCAAATTCACAGCTCCTGCTGCTCTCCTGCTCCTGCAGCGTAACACGCGTCACACCCTGCACACGTGACGAGCGCTGGCAGGAGTGCAGGGGCAAGAGCTTGGCACTGCCGCCGGGTCGAAATAAGGTGTTGGACCAGATAAAGCAAGGTGGAGGTCTGGATTCGGCCCACAGGCTGCGAGTTTGACACCCCTGGTGTAGATAGTTCAACTTCCAGCATGTGGCAATAGAGGAAGAACTCCTGGACACTCGCTTCAGAAACTAAATTAAGTGTATTTTAATTTGTAGTTCCTGGTTTCTTTTCCACAATGAGACACACAACAATAAGAAGTGACATATTTCTCTTGCAAGTTAACTCAACATGCAATATGCAAAAGATTACTCAGGCTCACTCAGTGCTAGCAATCCATGGTTTATTGATCTCAATGCTTACATTTTTTATTCTTTAATATTCTTTCCTTATTTGCTCATTAGTTCAAGAGATGGAGGAAAGGGGGAGGGAGTGTTAGAAGATATCATTTTAAGTGGCATTGAAAGAGGAAAACCAAACAAACATAGGCACTGCCAAATAGCAAGCCCTGAATAGGCACTAACTGTCCGAACTTGTTCTAGGCGATTTGCCCTAGCCCACTGAGCACACCATGATCTGGCCGGCCTTGTAGCCCTCTGCTGATGTTACTTTTCTAGCCAATGGTTTCTTGTCTTGCCCGTGTGGTTCTTTCTGTAGAAGTATCATTCTGGTACTTTACACAGGCATAGCCAAGTTACCAAAGAAGTACCTGAGTGACAATGAGTAACTAAGAAATGCATCCTGCTTCTTCCCTGTCGGCAAGACGATTACCATTGCATCTCTTTTCAACCTACAATATCAGTAAGCAGCACACAGCAAGAGCTCTTAAGGAATTAACAGATATGTAAATGTTGAGAGATCAGTGGTTAAAAATAAAAAGCTGATGTTTGTTTTCCTTGTGTCGTTAAAAAGACCCCCAAAAGGGCAGTGATTGTGGTTATCAAAGAAGTTTTATCTGACATAGGGGTTTACAACAGAGTCTTTTTTTAAAGATCTATTTAATTTCCCTTGTTTACCCTATTTCAAACCTCCTCACCTTCTCAATATTGTTAACCGCATGTTTTTTGAGTCTGCAGACCTTGGCTGAGAGTAGTGCTGAGAAATTTTTTCAGAATGAACAACTGATTTCCTACATAATAAGTAGATGAACACAAATTTAACTTCGCAGCATTCAATATTAACTACTTTCCAATGCTGAAATAATGGCCTGCAGCCATCTCTGCAGTGTGCAGGGAATGGTTAGTCAGCAGCTAAGCACAACTTTCTTTAACCACTCTGCTATCAAAGGAAAAGTGGGCAAAGATTGGGAATTTTAATGAACAAATGGCATTCCTACAGTTTGCAGTTCAAAGATAAGTAAATAATGAATAGCTTGAATGCAAATTACCCCTAATTAACTTTGCTAAGTCTGTTTTTAATAAGGACAGATATGAAAGAATCACGAAGACTATAATATACTACACATACTACAAACACCAAAGCAGTGATTTTTTCAAAGGATGGCAAGTAGAAGGAATGAGAGTTTTTAAGTGTCTTGGATAGCAGCATTTAAGTACAGATCTCTTCGTCTGAGAACTGAAGCTTAGTGCCTGCTGTACGCAGCACATGCAAACTTCTACCTACAAAGATACCACAAATATCTAAAAAAAAAAAATTTTGTTAAGTCCCAGTCCTCAGGATTTTGGACAGGAGAGCCCACACCAGAGGCAGGATTAGCAAAAGTGTCAGTAGATCTCAATACAGGCTAAAGGCCTGGCTTTTCTATCTCCATCATCTTCAGTGAACACTGGGTGTGCAAGGAATGCAAGATAAGGCCCTGAAGGCACAACTCAATACAAACAAAATAATATGAGGAAGAACACCCATTGAGTGGGCAGTAGTCCAGCACCTGGAATGCCTCAGAGAAAGGTGGATTTTCAGATGTTTTCTGAAGCAGGGGAAGGGTGTATATCCAAACATATTAACAGGACAGCATGAAAGAGAATAGCTCAAATCTAAGTACAGTTTATCTATGCTAGAAATCAAATTAATATTGTATTTCTGTAGACTCTACTTGCTGAAAAATGGGCAGTAAGCCTCTGCATTTTTAGGTAACTGGTGCACACACTGGGCTTCAGCTATTCTTTCTGATTTTAACGAAAGCATGAGTATGTTGGCATAGGAAAAGAGTCCAGACAAAAAGTACTTTGGAGTAGGGAGTCAGGCATTTTTCTGCACTCTACAGCCCCCAGAGCACAGATGGTTCTGAGTGTTACACAAGCCTGATCTCCGCTGTTCTTTATTGAGGAACTGCCACTTGAACTCTGAGCATGAGGCAAGTATGTTTGTAGAAAATGATGATTATGTACAGCTCCGCGCGAGTGCCAGCTATGAATTTGATGATTACTATTGTATTTATGGTGTACACTAATGACAGATACAATCCATTAAAATGTACATTTCACAATGAAATTGCAGATCAAAAATAAATACAAAATATGCTTGTATAGGTTTTGTTAAAAATCTGTTTATGAAATTCGCTGACTTTTGAGTGCTTGGTTTCAATACCTTACTGTTGCAATAATAAAAATATTCCTTCAGGAACCTTGTTATTCTTTCTTGGTTTAAAGGAAAGAAAATTATTTTCTATCACACCTAGCTGGTAATTTCTGTGTATCCCATAATCCAGAAGCCCATGATTGAATTACAACACTGAATCCTGGGTTGACGCCTGCCTGGTGAACATGGCCCATGCTGATCTCAAACACTTGAAATCTTTTCAAACCCACATCTCCAAAGAGATGCTGACATGTAATTCCCTTCTTTCTAACTGCTGCAGAATCTCTTTGCATTTTGAGAACATTGTTCTCCAGATGAATATCACATTCCAGATGCACCTCTTGGTTTTCTATGTTCTGTTTGTTGGATTGTAAATATTGATATTATTTCTCCTTTTTCTTTAATGAGGCAGACTTTTCTTTTCCTGCATTTTTTTTTCTGTTGAATGACCAATGTCCACAATGTGTAATCATTTGGATTGTTCTTAAATGAAATGAATACAAGACCTTCACGCAAAAAACAAATGAGACAAGTTTGATGGCTATATGGAAATATTCTCAGATCTGAGTTGCCATGCCAAAAGCCTGGACTCCACATTTTCTTTCTTGTCTATTATTCAGGGCAAAATGACTCAATAAAAGCACTTAATACTGAGAAAGAGAATACTTTATGTTTGCTCTACAATGACCCCTCCAAATGATTAAGAATTGTCCTACACTTAGATATGCTCAGCCAGATCACAACTGTTTCATGTATTGGAGAACACATCCAAAGGGACCTTAAAATTTGAGCACAAACATATTGAAGGATCCTTACCCACCCTCATAGTCAAAAGTCAAACTAAATGCCCCAGAGAGCCCAGAAGAACAGTAATAAAAAAAAAATCTGAGTAAAAGCAATGGAAGACTAAATAAAAGCAATGTCTTTGGAAAAAAAAGACTTCAGGGAGATTTCTTTTACTCAGAGAGAGGAGCACATCTGGCTTAGGGTGAAAAGAGAAGTGGTGTCATCTGGGCAAAAATAAAACCATTCTCCTCAAATGTGTACTTACAAAAAAAGAAGGGAGGAAAAATAATAATAACAAAAAAAAAGAAGAATTATCGTGCAGGAAGGGAAGGCAAGTTGAGGGAAAAACAAAATCTTGTAATGTTTTAGGAGGGCTTATTAGAGTGAAAATTAAGTGTCATGCAGAGCTTCGCCTCAGTCCTGATGTCTTTTATTCAAAGAGCCATCACCCTGTAAACTCACTTTAACAACTCCCTTCAGATGAAATATAAAAATTAAAGACATTTACAACACAGCTTAGTAGCAGATGTAGTCTTACTGTGGAGGTTTAGATCAAATGGCGATGTAACCTCACCAAAAGGGGTTATAGCTCTTATGAAAACCTCTCACCAGAAAAATAACCCTTGGATATCTGACAAAACATAGAGTTCTATTTTTGCTTTGAGTCCCATTTCACATTGTCAGATGGGCTTGACTTTTTATTTACCTCTGGAAGGTGGAAAAAAATGCAATTTAGTTCTTGGATAGTTTCCCTGTTTCATAATTTTTCTCCAGCTCTGTTTTAGGGTGTAGCATAAGCAGCAGGGCTCCTGCTGGATAAAGGGTATGAAGTGAGGTAGGTGGGACTTTACAGGGCACTTGCTTTACGACAGACCTCAACAGGATGGCCTGAAGTGGTCAGAGCAATTTACTACAGCAAATCAAAAGTCTCTGTGTGTTTTCTCTTTTTTTTCCTCAGAGAGGAGTCTTTTTCAGCAGATCTTGTAGTAAAACCAACACAAAATAAAGGTCAGAAAGTATTATCGTTCTGCTCTAATTTGTATTAAGTCAGATAATTTGAAGTGCTGGCTCCTGGCTTATCTTTTCATTATAATTGCCCACAACACTGTCATTTCCAGAATAGTGTTCTTCATGCTGTCTGTATACATCATCAAGTACCCAGCATTTGCTAATGTCAAGATCCACTTCAATGTCTTCAATTCTTGCTGGAGTTAAGGCATAACTGTTAAGTAGAAATGCTTTTTTGTGGCAAGACAGTAGCTGATACAGGACAAAGAGTTGCTTAGAAAACTGGGGAATCACTCTTTTCTTATTAATGAGTCGTATGGATGGTCATGTAGTAACAAGTGGATTTTTTACTGTGAAATTCCTAAAACCATGGTTGAAGTTCTGGCCAACAGATATCTGCCTATGCTGCAAATACAGTGGGATGCTTTCTGCTAGGTGGAATTGGTTTTAAAGCACATGTCCCAGAAAGGTGAAAGGATGGAGAGTGGACTTGCTACTAGGGAGAGGAGTTTTCTTTAAATGGCTCAGAGATATGTACAAAAGCCTAGCAGATTTATTCACTTAACAAGAACCATGCAAAAGGTAAAACCTGTGAAAGTGGATTTCTCAAAATTTATATAATGAGTAGCTTTCCAAAAAGCGGGAAAAGAACAAGGCATAAAACACCAGGAGGGAGAAGAGCGGGAAAACTATGTCTGGTATGATGTCTGCCTTGTGTGTGGTAAAATTATTTGGGTTTTTTTCATGATTAATTAACAGTTCCCTAGAATAAGTACCTCAATTATAGAACATTTTGTTGTATTATTTCTCCTACTATCTATTTCCATTTTGCTCCAGAACACACATCAGATTTGCGCGTTTGTTTATACGTGCATGTGTTCTCACTTTTTGAGATGTGTAAGTAAAGGAAATAACTTACGGAAATAACGTACAAGATATTCAGCTTGTTTGGTTGATAGCTGTTGCAGGGCTGAGATAGGATCCAATGACATGTCACAGTACAGAAGTTCAGCTGCAAGAGTAAGCTACGAGGCTTACTCATGCACATTGGCCAAACTGTGCTTTGTGCAGCTGGGAGTTGGAGGAAAGAAAGGTTCCTCTGCCATATTTGTAGTTCTCACACCCCAGCAGCTGGTTAGGAGCCAGTTCAGCCCACAATGCAATTAAGAGCAACCTTGGGGCTGCTTTAATAAACAATACCCCTCAAGGATTATGCCACAGTGCACACCCCTTTCCTCCCCACCTCCTGGCCATATCCCTGAGATGCCAAGATCTATGCCAAGAGCTGGGAAAATTCTCCAGGGAAATTCTCAGCTGTCATGTTGAGCTAGTTTTATGGTCCCTTTGCTATCCTGAGACCCAGATCATGGTTGATAATTTTCCTATTGAAAACACACTATTTTGCCATTCAAATTTCTCAGCAAGTTTAAAGAAGATGACAGTTTCTACAAAAATTATATAAACAGAACAGTGAAAATGCATTTAGTTCAGGTATGACTATAACCTGTGTACATAGGACACTGGCTAGTTATGTGTTAGAGATAAATATCATTTGACCCATTGCTGTGCAGTTGTCGTACCTGATAGGGATATATCTTAAATCTAACAGACTAACAATTCTATTTAAATAGAAAGTAAGGGTGCAAGGAAAGACATCTGCCACAAAACCAGGCAAGAATTGTGGATGAGGCTATCCATCTAGTCTCCTCTTACCTGAGAGATACATTCAGACTTACGTGTGCTCAAAGTCCTGTCTACTGTGGCCAGACCAAGACTGTGTCTCAGAGCAGATGTGGAGGTTAATGTTGTCAGAGCAAATGTGGAGGTTTATGTTGTCAGATATGAAACCAGAGAAAGTCAACAGGCAGTCTAGGAAAATAATATTTTCATTACTCTTTAATTTAGTACCAAGTTCTAATGTGTTGGTTTGGGTTGGTTTTAGACTACAACTCTCCAACTTTTCTAGTCCAGCATCTAATACAATGAGGCCCTAAGAGCACAGAAAAAGCAATGAGTCTTAGCCAAAGAGAAGAAGGAGCTTTGATGAACACTTGCCCAAGAGTAACACTGTCTACAAAGTATCTTGTTGTGTCAAAGATGTTGAAAATTCCCGATTGCCTTAGACAAAAGAGTGTGAGAGAGTTTTCAAGAGGCTAAACATTCTTTATTCCCAAGCTAGAATGTAGCACACGAGGGGGAAAAGGGTTACCTGCTTCTCCACATTGATCTTAACGAATACCTCTCAGCATTACTCTCACTTCATAGCAAAATAATAGATTCTGAAGACCCACATAAGAATGGGAGAGCAGAATTGAGCTCCAAGTTCTACTTCTGGCTCCTATTTTTAATCACCATGCAATTTGTCCTCAGTTTCCCACTTCACAGAGCTGATCTTGTAACGTTTGTTAAAGCTGTGATAGTGTTAAGTGAAAGACCCAGAAACACCCAAGGTAATGGTGGTCTGTTCCATGTCTCAAAAATGAGAATCTCTAAAGGCAACATCTGTATGTTGTTGTAAGGGTTTTGCAGTGTGCTTCCAATACATGGTGACAAAGGGCATAGCTAGAATGATCTCACAGTGATTTAAATGCTCTGCTTTGTCTCTCAGCTTGCCCATAGGGGCAGCCTGGCTGCTTTCTGTGGGTTTATTAAGTGGCAAATATGCTCAAATATCAAGGAGGAATGAAGAAGGGTTTCTTATGTGTTTGTGTATTACTCCATGGCAAGTACAGCATTCATCTCCCCCATTCCAAACTTCACCGGATTTAAGATTAAGCACCAGTGATAAGTGCTGTGTTTTCATTCTTCTTGTATTTAGACAAATGTGCTTTGTCGATGAAGCAACCCTCCCTCATTCCATCTGTTTCAATAAGCTATGCTGTGCACGGGTCTCTAGAGGCCACCACAGGAGTATGCTTTACTCAGTACCCACAAGAAGCAACAGCTGCGGTTCCTCTGTGCAACATGGCAGGATTTGTAATTGTAAAAATGGCAGTGTTCAACTAATGATGGTGCCTACAGCACTTCTGTGCTGAGAGGAGACAATGCATTTTCGACACAGTTTCCAAACCTTTTAAGAGTGTAAACACTCTTGGAGGTCTGGGAGGCACAGATCAAGACCAAGACAAATTCATTTGCTTATCTCCCCACTAGTGTAATCAGCTTTTTAGCCCCTGGAAGAAGTTTTTTTTTTAAAGTAGCCAAAACAATTAGCTGTATATCTAGCCACTCCTGGCCCCGAGGCAGTGTCCCTTCCCCTTACACCCACCCCCCCCCCCCCTCCCCCCCCCCTCCCCCCCCCCTCCCCCCCGCCCGCACACACCTCGTCTTTCTTTTCCATATCTCAACTGTTACCAAAAAATCAGAGGAGTGTTTGGAAATGTCATTCACCTGTAAATAAAATGATGTTAACTACAGAAATCCAGACCTTGGAGCCCACCTGAACCCTTGAAGTCTGTTCAACAGTGGACAGGCAGGATCTTCCTTGTAATGTAGCCTATTTTGATTTCAGAGTTACTTGATAAATGGTTTGATTTAAAAAAAAATAAAGGAATGTGGAAAACATTTTAAGACAAGAACACTTGCTTGTTTTCATTTCATTTTAGTGGAGACTTCCACAGCACCAAAACCTGAGATATGGTCTGTTTACACTTCTAGACTGGAGGCAATACTGGCAGAGATGAGATCAGGTACCTGATGACATGGAATGTGAATGGTGGGTTTTGTTATACCTATATACATATACCTGTGCAGGTAACGTTTATATAGTCTAACTGAAGCAGTACTTACCTTCTTGGTCTTCTAGATTCTCCAAAAGATCCAGGTCTTTTAAAAAACGCCGAGCACTTGAAACTTATTTTGCCTGCTTTCTGATTACCAAGAAGAATAACCTGCTTAGCTTACAAATTGTTACTTTCAACAAGGGCTGGTAGTGTCAAGTGGAACCTTTTAAGAGATGAAGAATAATAAAGTTCTTACCTAATCTTGCAGCAGTGTCATTGCAGATCACTAGTCCTTTAAAGTAGTATCTAAAGTCTGAAATCTGTGTAAGAGCTGACACCATAACTATAAGCCATTTAATTTTCCAGACTTACTATTTCTCCTAATTTTCTTCATTAAAACAGCAAAGAGCAGTTAATACACTTATTCTCTGAGCACAGAATATATGTTTTACTGCTTGGGCATTAAGGAGAAACACATGAATGTGACTGGGTATCTCATAATGGCAAAGACAGATTTCAGTCACTGTCATGACTAGTGAGATGGGAGGAAAGCAAGGAAAAGAAATACGTAGAGAGGAATGAAAGATGGAAAAAATACCAGATCAGACACTAATGTGTTGATATATTCTATCTGAACATATGATAACAAATGGATGTGCATGGCTCTCAACCCTGAAAACTCAGTAGGTAGAAAAAAGCTATTTTAGTAATTAGCACATTGGTTTTAGCATTTGGTGACTCTGACTCATATACCAACACTACACTCATCCTCTGCCATTTCTTTGCATGGTAGTCTTTAAAAAGCAGACATGTCAGCCAGGGGTACAAGAAGAAAACTTGCACCCACACAAGAAAATGGATATTCCTCCATGAGCAGTTAC
Source organism: Dromococcyx pavoninus (assembly GCA_033558185.1). Lineage (NCBI taxonomy): Eukaryota > Metazoa > Chordata > Aves > Cuculiformes > Neomorphidae > Dromococcyx > Dromococcyx pavoninus. Next base: position 1,371,641 of record JAUMJL010000578.1, read on the forward strand.
AAGGGCAGAAGTGAGGCATTTTCCCTGGGAACCCTTCCAAGCAGAGCACAAAATGGAGGCAAATATATTGGATAGGCTGCAGCTGCTGCTTTTGCCATCCAGGAGGATTAATTCTTCACTGTGGATACAGGTAGGGAAAGTCTATAAGGAAGAAGCAGCCACAAAGTTGAGTTGGGGACTAGAAGAGGGCTCCTTTGGGCAGTGAAGTTACTTTCTGGGGCTCTGAGATGCCACTGGAAAAACTGTTTCAAATTTGTAGCCTTGCAATGTAGCAGATCAACCAAACAGCATCCATGGAAAACACTAAAGCTATGCTTTTTCACGACTGAGCCCACATCTTCTGCAAGAAGTTCCCCTCCCTATTGCACTGTTGTAGTAGAAGTGATAAACAATATTCACAACTCTGGAGATGACACTGAACAGATAAGACACAAGTCCAACAAGAGCTCATTTCTTTGGTAAGTGTGCAAAGTTTCCTACCATTCTTGTGGCTAAAAATACGTCAACCATCACCCAAAGGAGAAAGAATGTTGCCAACAATTTTGGAGCCAGAGCCAGTGGTGGCCAGGGCAATGTGACTTACCTGTTCAGAAATGGTTCTATGGTAGGCAATAGGCAGTAGTAAAACAATGGACAGAGGCTTGTGAAGTTAAAGTTACCGTAGGTTTGCACCAAGATATGATTTGAGTGCAGAAATGGTGGCTTGCAGTATATATTACAGGTCTGAGTCCCCACGATCCTTCGCCCATGTGATATTGCTCTTTACCAACACCACTTTCCCCATTTTCACCAGGGCTGAATATTTGCCAACTTCTAACAAAATAAAAGCACAGATAAAAATGAGGTGAGTGGAGCTGTTGTTTCAAATGCTGCTATTTGAGAGCTCACATAGCTCTGGGGAAATAAGTGCTGAGTATGTAATCCCAGCAATGACTCTGAAGGTAAATGGATTTGGGGATTTTTGTCATGTACTGTGGTAGCAATAACAGCAGTGACAGGGCATTTGTATTCCCACATCACAACCGGTGAAAATATTTCATCTGGGAAGCACAGCTTTTATCACATAATTTGGTCTCATTATTTTAGTGGCTAAAGTTTCACACTGCTTGTGATCCTTACCCAAATCATGGCTGCAAAGTGTCACTCCACTACAGATTCAGGAAGCTTGATATATAAATTGAAGCCAATACTTCCACTATCAGAGAAACATGTATTATTATTAAAGCTCATTCATCACACACTGAAGTAAATACCTTGCATGGGGGAATTGGAAGCATTCTCAGTGAACTAGATTCATCACCTTCTAAATCAGGTACATCAGCTAGTGAATCAAATGCATCACCTTTGAATTAGATGGACTCCCGGTTGAATTAGATGCATCACCTATTGAATCAAATACATTACTATTGAATCAAAAACTGTACGTCACCCAGTAAATCATGTAAATATTACCCACACTGCACGTTGAACAGCTGCATCACCAATAAGTTTAACAGATGACATGTTAAAGTTGCTATAACATTTAAAACAATTACCGTAAGGGCCAAATTCAATATATCAGTCACCAGTTTTGGTAGATCAAATTTTCAGAGCCAGTAAAAACACCGTAAAGAAGATTTACATTTTTTTCTCATACGTTAAACCTATAAATTAGTAGGGAAAACCAGAAAGAATGAGAAGGAAAACAAAAAGCAATTCAACAATATTGCCAGCATACCTTACAGCTACCATGACATGCTGACATATCAAGTCTCAAGGTACTGTAACTGTTCCAGAACTTCCTTAACCATTATGACCCATGGCTCAGAGAGAGCTGAGACCGTTGTTTAAAACTGTGACTACCTTCCATCTGTTATAAGATTTTCAACCTTGCCAGCACCCTAGGGGTTGAGGAAATGACCACTAAATGTAGGGGTTTATATATTTAAGTATTTGTTTGCAAAAGTTGTATCCTTAGGGTTGACAAATTTTCCGAGGGTAGCACCAGATAAAAAGTGACAACATAAGACCAGCTGTGTTTTAATACTGGAATGGAAACTGAGCCACATTCAGACCTCAAAAAAACAGAATCTTTAATAAATTATAACGTTTGCAAGTGTCCTGCACTGTTTAAAATAATGGCTCTGTTATTGGATGTTTTTTCATATTTTTTTATTGCTTCTTATCTGGAATTTCAAGCAGAGTGAAGACATCAAAACATTAGACCTCCTGGCTCCTTGTCCTCTGATATGAACCTCTATAGTCCCACTTTATAGACTGGCAAAATGGAGAAGGAAGGTTTTCAATGAATCCTTTCCTTCTCTTTCCACTTTCATTTATGTTGCACCAGTCATACAATGAATGTAGATGGAAGAGTTGTTTATTTTGCTGCTGTTTGACATATTTTGGAAGAAGACTGTATTTCCTTACCTGCCTCAAGTTATCTGGAGTGCTGGAACTCTGGCTGTAATGAAGCACAGATGACAGATACACTCAAGAGCACTACAGCAGCAAAACAAATGAAAGCTGGGTCTGTACTAAGCTCTCCTTGTAATTTAGAGGAGCTTCTTGATGTTTCCTTTTTGCTTAGGATCTCACAGGGAAGAAGACTGCAATAAGGACTGTGGGTAGATAAAGACCTGCTGCAGGCTGGGTTAGTAAAAAGAAGAGAGAAGAGAAAGGACGTTACCTCACTGAGGATGTAAATAGATGGTGTTACTGGAATATTAAAAATTTTTATGACCAAGATCAGAGGCTCCTTTGTTCTGCTCTGGAAAAGAGTGAAGGAAAAGCAAATTCAAAAAGTTTGCTGAGCTGGAGAGAAGCTGACCTGCTAGAGTAAATGTGTTGTCTGCAGTGGTCATTTTTATCCAATAAGATCATCACTGTCACTATCAGTTCAATCTTACTGACATTGAGGCAGTGTGAACATTCCCCTCCCATGGCAAGCAACACCCAAGATAATGGTAGAAAGACTACTGGACTTAGGTGCACGTGGGTGTGCAGAGTGTGTTTTCTCACCATCCACATTTACCATTCTTCTGACAGTTTAAGCTGGCTGTATCTTGTTTCCTAAGCATTGTTATAGTTCAGGAAAAAGAAAGTGCGATACTTTCCTCACAAAAATCCCACTTACAAGTCCTTAATGGGAATGGCTTGCCCTTCCCATCCTTTGTCGTCCTTGTAACAATCATAGTAAGAATGTATTGGGAACAAGACATTCAAATTGTAGTGTCCAGTCATCTGTAACAGACAGAAGTTGCATGCTCTACTCCTTACCCTTTGAAATAGACTGGGGGTTTTTTGAGTGGCTGGTTGTTCCACGTTTTTCTCCCAGGTTCCCAGGGCTGCATGAGGGGAGAACAGGAATCAGTCAGCCAGTCATTCCAATTACGGCACATGGAGACTACTGCTGTCTTTCACAGAGGTCATGAATGAGGAACAAAAAAACTCATTTGTGCAATAAGGGTTGAGAATGAGAATACAGCAGCACATCTCTAACAGTGGCCTGCACAAGATGGGTATGAGCCTCTATCCAATATTTCTACTGGATGTGGGGAAAGCATATCTTTATATTCCTCTTTTCATGTATGGCATGCAAATGTCTTCCCTCACTAAAACTTTTTGTTCTTTGTACGCATAGGGCCTTGACAAGCATTCCCTGGCATACCAAGTTCTAGCAGCTTACCCTGATGCCATGCTGACTGGCTGTGACATCTCTGCCACTGGGACTAATCTCACTCCAGAGGCAGCAAAATGGATAAAACAGTGTGCCTCAGAGGCTTCAGTTCACAGCTTGGTGGTTTAAATTAATACACCAAACATGGGCTGAAGCACCTGACCTATGGGCATGGGTCCTTGCAGCTGGAGGGGTTGATTATCTTTAAAACTACTACACGCTTATGAGATAGTATATGTCAGAGTATTATCATAGCATCTGATTAGCTTCTCATTGCCTACACAAGCAGGACACCTGCTCAGCTATTGTCTGTGCCCACCCCTTGAAGCAATAACTGATGGGACATACTATAGTACCTCCTCTATGTACAGTTGCTTTGTGGAGCTGTTCACTTTGCAGTGTACTGTATTGGATTCAATATGGAGATGATTTAGTAGATTATCTCCCTGTGTAATTCAAAAGGGAAGCCATCTGTTTCAAAGGGTGACTTACAGTGCTGAAGTCAATAAATGATGTATGCGATTTAGAAGGCAAGCATGGTGCTTCAGTGTGAAATACTGTATATTCATTGCAATTCATTGTGCAATGTATTTACTTCAGTGCATGGATGTATATGTGTGCATGCCTTTTGGGGTGGGTGTGTATTGGGGAGATCACATTCAGTCTGAATAGTTAATAAGCACAGCAGCTGTTATGACTGTTTGTTCTGCGCAGAAGTTTTGTGACAAAAACCTAACTAGTAGGCATGACACTGAAATGGCACAGAGAATTAGTCCAGGCTTGGGGAAATATAGTGTTTTCTATTATAAAGGGCTGATGACACGTGATGTAGACACTGCACTGAAGAGAACTTCAGAAAGATGATGGCTGCATGCTCAGTACTGAGTTCACTTCATCTTTCAGCTCAAAACCCATAGAATTCAACTGCATCCAAATATACTGCTCTCAGTGAGACCCAGCATGAACACAGATTCTTGAATAAGGCTTATCAGTAGGGATAATTCCTGTTTCTGCAAACACGTGCATGTTGGGCTTTTTCTGGGTGGGTCACATGCTGTTGATGATTTTCATGCAGAAGATAGTTAAGTACAGCTAGTACAGACATGCTCTCCCAGCAGCAGTGCAGTGTATTGTGGCGGATGTTCAGGAAAGGAGAAGCCACAGAATTTTTCTATCAGTACATATCTGGGCTAAACTTTTAAACAGGAGATGAAGAAAAGAGTAGTATAAACATGATTTTAAGGAACTGGTATATGTTGTCAGATGATAATTCTCATGGTTGTGAGCAACTAAATTTTAGTTTGCTCTGGTTTAGTCTTTTCTATCTATGAGAAAACATATATAGTATAGACCTTATCTTACTGGGGCTTTATGGTATCTTACGGACCAAAGAAATTCTAACATAATTCACTGACAGGAAGAATCTAAACTAACAATGCTGAAAATATTATGCAAATCAAGCAGGATTTGGCCTCCAGCAAAACATCTGTGGTAAGACCTGCATGCTAATCACCTTTTACCAGTGTGAACTGTGTACTTAGTCCAGCTTTACAAGAGGACAAATTTGTAGAAACCTTTCATTTAGCTGAGCTGCTCTGAGTTTATCACAGGAGAGTTAAGTAGAGACTGTCACCATGCACACATTATGGAAGGCATACACATTGAAGAAGAAACACAATGTTCCTATAATTAGCCCACAGAATTTTCCAGTTACTCAGCCTCCCTTGTTGCTACACAACTTTCTTGGGTTTATTGTATGATTATGTGATTTATAGGATAAAGGCCACTACATTTGCACAGCTGTACTTAGTGTTTCCCAAAAAAGAAAGTACGTATTTACTTTCTTTGCCTACTTCTCCCTTATCTGCAGGTGCCCCCAGGAGAAGAGATGAGGAAATCTAGAAGTTCTCTTGATACTATACCGCTTGTTGCTTCTTAGAAATACTTCTCTAAATGGGATCAGCCATCACTTCCTATTAGTACAACCAGCCTTTTCAGTGATGACATTACACAATGGGAAGATTATGATTACTTAGAGTCATAAGACTGGTCTTGTGACTATACCATGTCCTACTGTGTTCCAAGAGGAGACTGCTTTGCTTTGCAAAACTACTGCAAAGATTTGAAACCTCAAGTGGGTGTGGAAAGGTGTACAGCTTCTTACAGCTCTTTACTATCCTCTCTGGCACTACACACCATGTCTTACTCTCTTCCGTGTCCATTTTTCATAGACACTATCTAGTTGGCCTCATTTTGCCAGCTGGATAGGAGCAAATAATGAGATTGACATGCTGTTGTCAATACCAGGAAGCCTTCCTTGGAGAAGCATATTAGCTATCCTAGGGGATAGGTCTCAGGTCATGGAGTTCAGTGTCATTCCACTGTCAAGGGAGTGATCTAAATGACAGACCATGCATGTTTGGCCTGTGGTACTCCCCTCTCAATTATTCCAGTGGTCTACAACATGCTTTCTGAAATGTTATCAAGTCCTTTGAGTTTGTAACTCAAACATCCCTAGCTATTCTTTCAGAGGAGTGTATCTCTGTGAGATGTATGAAAGAGATGGTATTGCTCAGAAACTATTGGAAAAGAAACAGGGGGTGCATCCAAGTGGATGAAGCGAAGGTGGGAATTAGATTAGAGTCATAGAAAAAAAAGTCAGTAAGCACTGGATGTAGGACTCAAGACAAGACTGCCTTCTCTCAGCTGCTTACTAAGTCATGAGCGACATCATTTGCTGAGAAGCCAGAAGGAAACAGTGTATCTGATCTGCCCTTACCGTCCTATAAATAAATTCACTGAGCTAATTGCTGACTTCGATGATTCTCTTCAGAAGTTAAATGAACATCCATCCCACCCTCACTATTTGTTTAGTATATGTCTTGCAGTCCCAATTGTGCTGTTGTAACAAGAAGGGCTGGCACTCTCAGTGAAAGATTCCTTTCAAAGTTTGTACTAAATATTGGGACAACGGTAAACAACCTGGGGACATTCAATATTGAGCAGTATTCATTTTTAAAACTTGCATCAAACAAAGCATTAGCTAGGACAGGAGGTTCTTCAAATTCCTACATGCCTGAACTGTCTTAGTGAACTAATGGTCAGGTATTACCACTGAAGCAGATGCCCTCAGTTTGACTTTTTGTCTGTTCTCCTATTCTACCAGCTAGATGGAATTAAGGAACGCTACCCAGGCAGAGAACAACATGCTTGATACTTTTTATGGGAGAATGAGCACAGATTTGCAAGTCACTAAGAAGTATTTATTCCCTCCAGTGGCATTCAAAAGGAGTCCCATATTGTGCTTGCTCTCTACCCTGAGGACAATTTTGCATTTGACAGAGCTGGCAGATTTTAGTGAGTCCTTAGGGAGCAGAACTGTATGTGTGACAGGCTCTTGTAAGAAAGACTTGGACCAAAGTGGGTTCATCAACACCACCCAGTGAGAACTTTGTCAAGAATATGGAAGATTTCCTTTCAGGAAAACAAAATCAAGCCTCTAAATTCATTACTCAAAATAAAACTCAATGCTTACAGCAAGACCAGTTTTCTGATTTCGATGTAGGTGTCTCATGCTACACAGGTCTTATTTGAAAATGGAAAAACAGCCTCCTCCAACACTGCACCATTCTAATCTCTCTATACAAATCTGGGATAGATCAGTGGAAGTCAGTGGCCTAAGGTAGATGTAAAGTTGGTGTGAATGAAATAACAGTCCAGCATCAGCTAACACAGCTGTGTATGTGCATGTGTACACAATTGTTATAGTGACCCCAAAAATAAAGATGAGTCAATCACTTCACAGAATATGTGTGCAGCATTCCTCATAAATGTTTAAATAGCCAGCATCGTCATGCAGTCCCTTCAGCAAAAACAAGTGCATTAGCACAGAAGAGAATAGCTTGTAAAAGAGGTATAGTATTCCCATCTCCACCTTGTTCTTGTCCACTCCCATGGTTGTGCTAACACTTCACCCTTTCATTTCTTTTGTGTTAACTTCTTTCTCAAGGTGACCAGGTGTAGGAATAAAAAGAAGCAGTTGGTTCAAGTCAATAACAACATGAATGTGGAAAAATAAAACCTCATAATATTGTTAAAAATCCAGAGGTCATGAGCTGCGGGACAGTGGCCCTCTGCTGCATCTGGAGTAGGAGACTCTTTGGAGTGGCAAAGGGCCTGCAAGGGGCCAAAATGTGGATGCCAGTGGTACAAAAACTGCAGAAGTCATTCCATGATCTGAATCTCTTCCTAGAAACCCCAGGAAAATTGGCCACCATGGCTGTGTATTGGTCCCATTCCCAGATGAACCTGCAAAGCACATGGAGTACCTCCAGGCTGCTGGTGTCCAGAGCATCAAACAAAGCCTCCCTGTGCTAATGCAGATCCGCAGCTCTATCCCACAGAGCATTATCGCCTGAGGTCTTCAAAGCATAACTGCATTAAAAGAACACAACCTGTCCCTCAGCATAACTTGTTAACGTGGGCCGAGGAACCCACAGATCTAGCTTTACTATTTTCTGTTTCACAGCTGGGTAAGACCACACTGACTAGCAGCTCCCTGCACTGCATCTCACTTTCTCATTAGACCTCATATTTCTCTACATGGCAAAGGGACAATTCTCAGCTGGTTCTGTTTTTCTGAAAGGTTTTTTTTTTGTCTCACATGGGTGGTGTTGATAGATGGAAAGCTACCTTGACTGCAATAATGGGGTGCACATAGGTGTCTTTGATGGATTCAAAAACTTCTCTCTGTTGCATTGTCTACTATCATTACAATGGCACAGAATTCTTTCTAGAATGAACACACATTCTTTCCATTATAGTGCGGGTAATTCTAGAGAATATCCTAGGTGAACCTGAGCTACAATTTTTCAGCAGCAGTCGTCCATTCCTCACTGCTGTGGGGTGGGATCACGGCATTTGGATCTTGTGCAGTGGGCAATATTGTGCAACAGTTCCCACAACACCTTAGGAAAGTAACATAAGTACATGGATATAGGTGTGCTAGGCTTCTGTTGCCAAACATAGATGTCAAGTGCCGTTTCACATATTCTTATGCATCACTATCTGGCTTGCACCTGCTGTTTTAGAAGGTCACATGTCTCCCTGTGTCAGATCTTCCAGCTCCCTCTGGGTGTTGTGTGTGTACTAGCATGGCTTACAAAGCATCACAGAAAGACTTGTGCTAAGCAGTTGAATTATGCCTAGGGTACTGGGGTAGCTGAGGTGGCAAGAAACTGGTCGTATCTACAGCAGAGCAAGGGGGAAGTAGAAAGTAACTGCAAATAACAGAAGGACAGCCTCAGGGTTCAGGTGCTATTTTAAGAGACAGGTGACCTGTCACAAGTTCTTGAACAGAAGATTAATTAAATTATTAAATAATTCTTAAATAATCTTTCCTCATCTTGCTTTTGCCATCTGTTAAACTAGAGATAATAATTGTCTCTTTTCAAGGAAGCTGTTTAGCATGTGGCTTAAACCCTGATTACATGTCTGCACCGTGCACAGTACAACATGGATTCTTCTTTTTGTTGTCTCACAATTAACAGAGGGAGAAGGAAGAAAAAGGGAACTGCTTCTCCTGCACTTCTTCCATCTCTGTCCTCTTCTTCTGAGGCACACTCCCTTAAAACCATGGTACAAAACTTTTACAGTTTGCACTCAAACCATTAGGATTGGTCCTTATCCCAGATTAAAACTACAGAGTCTCACTTGTTAATTTCTCTCAGCTGATCTTTTTTTTTTTTCCTTAAGCTAGAACACACTTCCCGCTTTCTCTAATATGCTTTTCTCCTTTTAAAATGTATCTGTTGCCCCAAACGCAGCTGAAACGAGTGAACAGGTTATGTGGTTCTTCAGGGAATTCCTGAAGAATTGATTCAATTCTTCAGGGATCTGCATTCTGAGAACTGAGAGCATAAGTGCTGCGAAACCTGTTTGTGAATCAAACCCAGGCATTAATATATATTAATGTGTTCGAGTGGTGGCTATGTGTCTATGTGTGTCTGTGTCTATGTTAAAGAAAAAAACAATTGACAAAAAGAAAGAAAATGAGAGGCAGGGAAAAAAAAAAGACTAGGATCCTGAAGGTTTTGGGGTATGTTTTCTTAAGTGAAAGCTAATGGAATCCAATATAACTGCTGAAACCTTGTCATCCTTGCTATCAGTGAGAGCCTTTGAATAAGCTAAATCCTTAATCAGTCTAGCCTAAGACTCCAATGACTATGTGTAGAAGTGTTAGTCCAGATAAATCCTTGAAGGTTTCAAAGATTTGAAGAGCACTGGCACTTTTCTGTGTAGTGCCTGCCCTTTGTCCTTTTCTCCATGATGTCATTATTGAAGTTTTACACTCACTATGCATGGTGTAAGTTGACATTGACAGTTTCAACACTTTCACACTGACTCTGGAGGATTGTTAGCTTTGAAGCTATTTGGCCTTGAGCAGTGAATTCTTTTTTTGAGCTCATACTGGCTTATAATATCTGAGAAGGTTTGCATCAGTATAGCCCCAGCTTGAATTACGAGAGGAGGCTGGTTTCCAAGTTGGAACTGATATCCACATGATAGGAATAAAGAACATTAGCCCATTTCAGATGGGCAGCAAAGTCAGTGTTCCTGAATTCCCCTAGGATGCAATAATGAGTTTTCATTTTAACATCACACTTAAAGCAACATCAGCAGCATGGCTTTTCTTGTAATCAGAACTCTGAGGAGCAGTCAGGCTTAGAAGTTACTGTAAGAATATGTGCTCTTCTGCCCTGTGATCTGTTTGTTATTAGGCTTTTTGGAAACATCTGTATGGGGCCAGAGGCATATTTCATGTGAGTGTAATTCAAGTATTTTATGAAAATGAAAATAGAAATGCTGTGTAGTGATTTAGAAGCATCGGATATCAAAGCACACAAGCGCTAACAAGTCACACAAAGAAAGTGAGCTGTTCAGATGCTTACTTATGCAAGTTGTCCCATAGAACTTGATCAGGATGACACATGTGACCAAAGACTTAAAGACTGGGTCCATGCATTATTCTGAATAATCCATACTGGTTTCATGCATTATTGGATCTCTTGGTGGTAGGTTTTGAGACTCCTCAAGCTGAAGCCAAAGAATTTTTGCTATGTACCTTCAAGGAGCGAGGCCCTGGCACAAACAAGGACAAAGGGCTGTTGTAACAGGAGGGTTGTGAGAGAGAAAAACTTTCAGGAACTGTGAGCTGAGTCTTTATCTGTCCTTAGCAAAATTTCTACCTTTCCATGGAGTTTTCAGGTGAGAATGAAATGTGATAGTGAGACACTGAACTACCTGAAACTTACCAGCTCAACAGGTAAAATGCCATCAGCTAACTTCATTGAATACAAATGGCATGGTGGAGTGCAAAATGTAGTGTTCGTTTTTGCAGTTCTCAACAGACCACATCAGAAGAAAATCCAGCTGAAAACTGAAAAAGTAAGGGTGGAATTAAATCTGATTGTTTCAGAATACCTGTTCCAGTCTTTTATATAAGAATAAAAACCTAGTAAGTCACTGAATCAAGACAAACATATTTTCTCCACCTGCATGTACATCTAGCTGTAATCCTTTAGCCAGATATTGCAAGCAGTCACAAAGTTTATTTAAACAGCCTTACATCTCTGTTACAGCCACAAACACAGCTATGAGCCCTTCTCCAGAATTTCTTTTTAACAGTCGAAATTTCATTGGATACTTTAATAGGCAATATTTCCCTGTTGCACATCCCAGAATTATGCATAGAACGAGGAAAATTTTAGTTTTTCATGAGACACCAAAACCTCAACGCAGCAACAGTGTAGTCATCTGAATGATAAATGAAAGACTCCTCTACAGCACATTTGGGAGTGGTTCATGCTCTCTGCCCCATATCCTAACAGCTGCCCTCTTCCTTCCAGTCTGGATTTGGGCAGGCAAAGTCCTGCAGCTTACCTGGTCCTTGTACCCTGAGCAGTGACATGAGTCTGTCCTGAGACTACCCCACTTGAACTGGTTCCAGGTTGGGCCAGTGTCTGGGTGGGAGTGACCACACTGAGTTGATTCTGATTAACTACAGTCATCAGGGATGTCAGGGCAGGGAGTCTTCTCAGTAAGAAGGGGGAAAGTAATAGTTGCCAAAACATACTGTAAGCTCTCTAAAAGAAAAGGCCCTTCCATTTTCTTCCCTGGTCAGTTCCACTAACCGGAAGTTACGTAGGGTGCAGCCTCAGATGAAGCCTCTTCTGTAGCCTACTCGCCAAAAGTTGCAGTCAGAGTTTCTTGTTCTCCTGAGCTTCAGCCTCTGGAGCTTTCCCATCCATCTCTTCTTTTGTCTGAAGGTCAATCTTCTCACATAATATTTATGCTTATAATTTATGGGATTCAACCTTAATGACCAGTCTTAAAGGGCAAACCTATTTTCTGAGCACTGGAAGAAAAACACATTCCTTTTTTTTTCTTATTCTTCATATGCTGTCTTGGTAGGACAGAAGAATAAATGATACAAACAAACACCCAAGTAAAGATATTTTACTACTTTTGGCCATAAAATCTCCATCAGGTATGTTACTCTCACTAGCAGTATTAAAACTCAACTCCACCTCTGAAATTACCAAAACTTCCATGACTGCAAGTAAGAACAGACTTTGATTAATTGATTTGCTGGACTTTTTTTCCAGTAAAGCTGGAAACTCCTGCATGTGTAAGGTAATGGATTGACTGTTTCTGAAGGATGGATGGAATTTTAAGGTCCTGGAGAGTACAAATAGATACAAGGGAAAATTACTGTCTCAACCAATTATAACTTTATTTAAATGGTGTAAAATTATATCAAACATTTCATTATTTAACTTCTTTACTTCAATACTGGAAATCAGTGAAATTAAAGAGATAATACAGAATTTCAGCTGCATAAGGTAAGGCTGAACAATTGCACTGAACTATGCTTTTATCTTGTACAAACCGTGACATCTGAGTACCAGTGCTCTGGAGTCTGCTAGTGTTACTGTATTTATAAATTGCTTCTGGCTATCTTCTCAGTAAGTCACCAGAAATGTAACAAAAATCAATACTGGGGAGGGGCTCTCCTTGCTGCTATGATTTTCTTGTATTTAGATATAACCTAAAATGTTCATAGGAAGGCTACCACTGAAGCTTCAGCCACCATTTTTCTTTTCAGTAACCTAGTTTCTCAACGTATGGATCCATTTTACTTTTAAGCAACATCCATTCTAAGGCACAGATTTAGTCTGTTTGGTTTACTGATGCTTTTCTGAGCATAAATATTCTCATGTATTTGTTCTGAGGAGAGCTATTGTTCTGTTACAGTAAGTGACAGTTAATTCTTAGAGAGTTTGGGCCAAAACTTGTCTTACAGCTGCTTGACTTGGGTTTATGTGACACTGGTTCAGGACCTGGCTCCTAATTAGGGAAGTTTAGATAGAGCAGTGTAATCTGTCAGGGTGAATTTCCTCATCTTGCTAGGTTAAAGATAAAAGTTTTTTCCAGATGAGGACTTAGGAATAGCTATGTGGTGGTATTGAGAGCTACAATAAATTTCTTATTGACTTTCCATCACAACTACTATATCATTTATTACCAAAACTCTCAGTCAGTTGCTCAACGATTTCTCTCATCTCTTGACCAGATACTTTGGTGCATAAGTACAGTCTCCATATAACTAGTGTTTCCATTCAATGTGGTATTTCAACAGATGCGGTGTGGGCAAATGGGTGACAATGAATAGTAATGAACCTTTTCCATATATCAGTGTGGATTGATGCCAACCCAGACTTGTAAAAAACTGCTTTTTCTCTACAGTTCAAACCTTTCCCCAAAAAAGAGAGTCTCATTTATTTACTTATTTTTGCCCAAACTGTATTTGTGATTGGCAAAGCAGTATGAAACATAGTAAGGAGCAAACACTTACTAGTTCAATGTTCCCATGAGGGGCCTGTTTAAGGATTATTTGAGCACTGGTGCATCTTTGGAATTCAGGAGAGCAGCTTGAGGTATATGTAACAGTCAGCTACCTTTGACTCTAGCACAAAAAAAAATGAATGAGAATTAATTACCTTAGGGACAAAGAAGGACCTGGATCAAATTTGGGTTTTTCATCATCTTACCATTTTTAACAGAGCCAGCAGGTGGGAGAGCGGGACAGAAGACATCTGAAATATTTACAGAGTTTGGGAATAGCAAAGGGAGCAAGATAGGATAGAAAGTTAATGTCATCTTTAATATGGAAAAACTACTCTCTCCTTGTGACATATGCCTATGGGATTATGTTAATATATGCGTGTGATCAAAATGTCAGCCGGACTTTCACTAGTTTCCACCTCCCCCTTGAATGCTTTACTGCAGTCCAGAAGTTCCCTGCAAGAGTCTAGAAGTAGAGATTATATTATACAGCTACAAGGACACCGTTTTTAAAAAGAGGCAAAATAAATTTGTCAGATAACACCCCTTCAACCATCTCAGGGTCATGCTACACAGGACACATCTTGTTGCGTCAACATAATGACTGCAGGGCTTGGCAAAGTTGAGCTTTTGGCTAGGAAGAAAAGGGATATTTGGGGGATTTTAATAACAGAAGTTTAAATAATGCTTCTAATTTGCTCTTTCACTATTTCTAGTTAAGACTTCTGCTAGTTTATTCCATTCTGCATCACAATAGCACAAGAGTTAAAGTGATAGATGAAACAAAGTGAAAGGCAAACCAAAGAAGTATGCAGGATCTTCACAGAGAGCCCTGAGTGCCCTTAGCTGACAGTCTTCACATTTAGGAACTTCCCCGAGAGAGGATCTTCCCTCCTTAGAGCAAGAAGTGTATAAGATTCCTCTGTGTTTTGCACTCTGCAAATCCACCTTGTTTGAACGGGATTTGTCTCATCATACACTAATTTCTCTGAACTTCAGGGTTATGCTTGAGGGGCACTTGAACAAGAGAAAACCTTTAAAGCCAGTTCCCTGTTAATACTGTAGCAGTGGGATTTGGTTGCCATCTGCTTGCTGAACACTGATAAAGTCACATGCAGGCTTGATGGGATACGTGAGAAGACATCCCTGTGGTTCTCCTCAATGTATGCATGGAAGGCTCCATTGATTACCCACAAAGGAGCTGATGGTAGAAAAACAAATAAAAGTAAGTCTCAAAGCTTTATAACATTTGTAGTGCCAAATTCAGGAGACTGCCTTATCACAGACCTTTGCAGCCACTTACTGAAAAATAAGGGTCTCATTATGTTTTATCTGTTCCAGATCCTAATATGTCCCCAAAATCCACATTCCAGAAGTCAGCATTAACATATCAGTGGAGCAGTGAAACATGCTTGAGACTGCCTAGTGGCTGGGCCCAGGAATCAATGAGAACTTTGTGGCCAAATTATAAACATTATCTTTATTAGTAATAATAAAAAAAGTTTATTATAGTAATAATAGTTTGTGTTTTACGTAAAAAGTCAACTGGCCCCTCTGTCAATAAGCACCCTCTATCAGTTACATGACAGAGAGATTTTTAGAAACAAAATCTGGGTTCTTCTCATGCCACACAGAGAGATTCAGTGCAAGCCCCACAGAGTTCCCCAGGGCATGAAGAAAAGCACAAAGGAATCACAGGAGCAAAGGAAGAGGAGAAAATACCTAAGAAACAACATGGAAGCTGAATTTGCTGCAGAGCCATGAAATAAGGTTTTGGCACTACACTTGATGGTTAAAGAAGCCTAGAAAGAAATTATGGTCATGAATTTTGGAGCAAAGTGCATGAGAGGGAGCCAAAGGTAAGCCAAATGTTGGTAATAAAAGTTACCAAAATGTAGTGAAATAATAGTCTCTGGCGGAAAGGGAAAAAGGAGGGGGATGGTAAGAAGGAATAGTACATTGAGAAAAATATAGTGGACACCTGCGTAAGTCTGCATATATCAAGCAAAAGAAGTGTACTTCTTCCTTATGAGTGTATACGCAAATTCCAACAGCCAAGCCAGGGTTTGCTGTCAAGCATGGCTATTATAAAGAAGGAATGGGTAGCCGGGAGAGTGGGACAAGAGAATTACAGTGCATTAGAACAAGAAACATAGGGTGAACTTCTAAAGCCTGGGATCACATATTTCTCACAATAAAGCAAACAAGGCAACTGGCAGAGTTCTATAGGGAAAATGACATCACTGCAGATTTTTAGGGATAATCATTTAACTGGATTAGCCCCAAAGTGCTGTGTCTAAAATCAGCATCCCTGTCTTTTTATGTACTCCAGATGAAACACATTAGCAGAAATATGGCAAGGGACATTCACAATGCGCTGTTCTACATTATCAGCATTTTTTTGCAAATCTGCAATTAGTCTAAAGGGCCTGGGTAAATTAGGCCTCTTGATAAATGAAGCACCTAGACAGGTCTCAGATTTATTTGATCTAGCTGTCCTGCTGTCCAGAGCCTGCCAGTTAGGCTGTGGAACAGAGATCAGTAGGAAAGACTGTGAAGACAACATAACCCTGAACTGCTGAGTAAATGGTCATAAGCCCTGACTTGGTTGCTTTGAAAGTTTCTGCCAGGATAAGGGTAACTTTAGAGAATGCAATGAGTGAATAAATTTAGAGATCATCTTCAAAATTCAGTGTTTGTGCATGAAATCCAGTGTTATCATAGTGACGGACATTAGTGCCTGAGCCATAGACGCATATATATGTACCCTATGAGGAAGGGATAGAGAGAGAGAGAGAGAGATGGGGGGTGGGGGGAATGGCATGGAGAGAAAGAGAAGAGAGAGAGAGAGAGGAACACTCACTGGAGACAAAGCTAGTATTTTCACTTTGAACAAATTCTAGAGAAACAAAAATGTAGTATTATTAACTTTTCTGTTTCCTCTGATCCTAAACAAGTCTATTTCACAGGTGATTATTTGCACTCCTGAAGGGAAGACTGGTAGTTTCTGTTAGTGTTCATCCTTGGAGCCATTTTAAAGAAAGTAGCATATTAAGGTAGAACATCTTTGATAGATACAGCTATTTGCTTGCAAGTACAGCCCTGCTATTTTAATATCTCCCCCCACCTAACCGACACACAATACTGTTGTTGTCTCCCGGGCAGGAGGAATGGTCTAAAGGAGGGGAGGAGGTATAGGGACTGTCCAGATTATTCTTATTTGTATCTTGCAGTGATTTCCAACTGAAGTGCGGTGACACCTGCCAACTCCTCTGCTGTTACTGTTGCTCTTGCTGAACTCAGCTGAACAAGCCAGTTAGAATTTTCCAGCAGATGTTCAGATGTTTTTCTTTTCTCCCTTTCTTTCTTTCTTACCTTCTGTTTTTAAAAGCCCTGTAGGACCCCAGGAAATACTTGCAACTGTCCCTAGATTCTCTGAAACAGATCACATGCAAAATTCCTGCTTTCTGTCAGTTATTACAGTGCTCAGATCAGCAGAGCTAATAATCGAGCAAGGAGACAGTTTATATTGGTTGTGAGAAGTGGAGAAGAGCAGAAGTATCTAAAATAACTGGAATAATTTGTTTCTGAAGGAAGTGCAGTATGCCACCACTTCTCTCTGACTGCTTCCCTGATCTCTCAGTTTTCTTTAGTAAACCCACATTGATTTTCCTGTCAATACCATTCCCTCCAATCACAAAAAAATCAGCAGTGCCAAACAAATTGCTAGGGCTTTCCTGCAGCTCACTTAGCTCTTCTACCTTGTAAAAAAAGCTTACTTTGCTGCTGCATCTCTCCTTTCAAATAAGTACATTCTATGTGATCTTAGAAGAAAAAGAGAAATCTCTTGTGCCTACCAGGGACCAAAATTCACCCTGGAAGTGTACAGTGTATCCAATTACACTGCAGTTTGATCCTGTTACTTTTCAAGGCCTTGTAAATTATGGAATTAAAATGGTTTAGTGGAAAAAAGGGCTGGTGACACTAGCGGTGTTAAGAATTCAGAATGCGCCTTCTCATGTATTAAAAAAGGCTCTTTGAATATCGTCAAAGAGATTTAATAATTTTTATTCCTTTTTAAAGTTGTTTTAAAAATGATTAGACTTTCTAGAATAGACTTCATTTTATGTCTGTCTGTTGATCTCTCTCTTTCCACTCCTTTTCCTCCCAAGTCTTCCCTCCTGCTGATTAATCAAACTTTTCTTTGTTAACATGCAGCATTTCTGCCAAAATATTATAATTTTGCCAAAGCAGGCAGCCCAGCACTGAGACCTGGCACTGCTTTGTGTTAAGGTCTCCTAAACGCTGTAGGTGTAAATGACTAGGGAGAATCAGCACTTTTCCAACCACTTACTCTTTCCAACCACAACAAAAATCCCTGACATTAGTCTTGTAGCAATGCAAAAAAAAACCAAACCAAACCAAAACAAAACGAAACAAAATAGAACCAAGTGGGGAAAACACAGAGTGAAGCTACAAGTTCCTGTGTCCTGGGTACTTGAAAATTATAAAGGACCTGCTCGAGAAATGTCTGTGGGTTTATAAGTGGAGAAGTGAGGCCAGATGAATATCTATTTGTCCATGCATGAATGTACACTTCTCTGTGTTGAGGCTGAGGGCATTTGCATCCATGAAGCCTAGCCTATGCAGTAACACATTGAAAATGTTGACATTCACCATTTGAAAGTAATTAGCAGTGCTGTTGTCTTTAAAGTACTCCCTATGTTGAAAATGCTTACAATAATAAACATTAATTACTTTCAAATGGTAAATTGGAACCACAGCATCTGGATGGTGTTACATTTCTGAGCATGAAGGCGTATGTATCTGTGTGTGCAGATAGATATATATGCATACATATGCATGTTTGTGCACATGTGTATGTGTAGATGTGAGTCTAACAACACACAGTGGTGCCTGTTGGAGACCTTCTGCATATGTTATTCCTGTTCAGGAAAGAAAATAAGAGACACGGTGACTTACACGGGCTGAAGAGGGAGAAAAACTGACAGGCTGTTCTGCAGTATTTGAAGGGGAGAAAGCACAGTCTTGTGGTTCATCTTAAAAACTGCATATGACCAGCTCTGGGTGCTGGGACCAGTCCTGCCAGAGGAAGTCCCTGGCTAGAGACACCCTGGCTGTCAAGGGCGTTCCCGAATACAGCAGGGCCCTGACAGAGGGGTTTCCAGCAGGCTTGATTATCATCAGGAGAAGAGGTCAAAGGGTGCCTGACTCTTTCCAAACAGCAGAATATGAAGTTAGGCAACAAAAAAATAGTGTCCAAAGTTAGTAAGTGCTTCTTAACAGTCTAGACGACGACCTTTATCCACAGTAGAGGACCTCCTGAGACTAGCACTGAGGCTTTGTTCATAGATGCTTATCAAATACATTGACATTCTCAGCTGTTCTGAGCTAAGTTGCAAAATGTTCTCACTACATGAGGGACAGGCTGCTAACAAGCCTGAATCTCTTCTCACACCGGTGTAAATCAGAACCAACACCAAAACAGTCAATGTAAGCCACAATGTCATCAAACAAGGAGCAAGGGAAAAATCAAGCCTCATTCTGCTTGTCAGTTCACAGCAAAGTTGGAAAAAAACGTTTGACCCTAATATAACTGTTTTAAATGAAATAGAAATTCTGTTCAGCTTCTTCAAACCCACCAGTAAAAATTACCCACTCCACACTGTCAGCAGTACTTAGGCAAAGTCCTATGGGACTGTAAAAAAAAATCCTGCCAGTAAGGATGGTATTACTCTTACCACAGCAGCAGAAGCTGGAATAAAGGCTTACCTCAGGCCCAGGGCTCCTAGAAATCCACAGCCCTTGCACAATTCTTCCACTTCTCTGTAAAAGACAGGGCAAGATCTACTGCAGTCGTCCATGGGAGCTGTGTCAGGCCAAACAATGAGTGCTTTAGAAAATCATTCTCACATGTGTGAATCACAATATCTCTCTGTGGACACTTGCAGTTTCCTGCAGAGCAAGAGCAAGCAGAAGGTCTATCGTCTCCTAAAGCCTGTCCCGGGAGATCCCAGCTCACTTTGCTTTGGCAGGAGAGGAGGAGGGCACAATCCCTCTGGGTTTAAAGGCTGGTGCTGAGTGGATTTATGGAGCTATGCAGAGCCTTAGCGCTGTGCCACACAGGTGGCCTATGCCCCTCAGAATGTTCAGCAGTGGTAACAAAGCTCAGGAGGGAGCTGAGCCACGGAAGGACATCCTCTCGGGCAGCGTGCACTTCAGTAAGGGTTCCTGCAGTCTCTACTTGCAGAAGGAAGGTGCAATACACAGGTCCACCATCACACCAAGCTAGGCACAGTTCTGGCATGGACCCACGTGAGGTCTTTGGATGGCAGCAGAGGATGAGAGTGGCCATTCTCCATTTCAGTCTGTGGATATTCATTTCCAATTGTGTCTGAGATGTAAATGCTGGAAGAAAAGGGCCCTTGGAGCGAGATGCTACTGCTTTTTTTGGTAAGGGGGAATCCTTAGAAACAGAAGGTGATTAAAAGTGACTGCTTGCACCTTCCTCTGAGACATGGGGCAAAAAGACAATCTTAGCTTGTCACTCTCCCCACAAACACGTATTTGTCTCCTTCTCTTTGCACCTTTGCCGGTTGCTGGAATTGCCTTTAGACACCAGCATCAGAAGAGACTTTGTATCTTTCCCAGTCCAAGTACCATAAAACATGACCAAATAGGGAATATCAGAAGCCGTTAAATATGTTTTAAAAGTTCTTTAATTTGTTGTATCATGATAACTGCACTTTAATAGAAGCAATCTCTGGTCTTAATAGCCATAAAATAACCAGTTATTTATAAGAGTCAACGTGTCTGGCTGAGACTTCCAGGTGTGCCCCAGATTTTGAATCATCAGAGCGATCCAGAGGGAGGACACTGTCTGACAGAACCCAAACAAGGTTTATAAACAGGTGCCATTTTGCCTAGTCACATCTAGGAGTATGCTGGCTATATTAAGCACGTGGAAGAAAGTGGCACTTTCAGTGCTTTGATTTATTTCAGCATTACATTTAATTGTTTCCTTCTTGCTGAAGCTTTAACATGCAATGCTTATAAATACAACCCGCGCCCTCCATATGGCACTCTGGTTTTCCATTTTCAAATGCAATCGTCCTGGAATAATGACTGTGGTATAACTCAATTTGAGTTCTGCTGCTGGGGACTTTATTACATAATGCTTTCTAATTGACCCTCATAGTTTAATAAGACAGAACATTTCACCAGAACATTGACAAAAGTTATTAATTTTCACTTCAGCAGAGACCAGTGTCCCAATTAAATCCCATGATAATGCCTGACTGACTGACTGACCTCATTATGGCTAATGCTTATTAGTCCTGCAGAGAGGATAACATCACACACTGTTAAAATGCCTAAATGAGCACATACAACTATTCAGCATGATTATAATTTACATACATGACTAATTTTACTCCACCAGTCCTTGTCTGGTGAAACTAATGCCATAAACTCCTGTCACACAACAGGATAGGCACTGAGAATTTTGATCCTATCATAAAAAAAGACCAGAAGAGTTTTAAAAGTAAACAGCATCCAGTTAAATATTACCTACCTTCTTGGAAAAAGATTATAAGTACAAATGCAGTGTGTACTTGAACTGGTAATGTACTTGTGCATATTTCTTTTTAAAAATAATTACTTCATTTTCTTTAATGAACTAAAAAAAATGGCTGAGATCAAACCTTTCTGCAAGGATTTCTACATGCCTTACAGTTTAACTGCTCTTCCTCATGCAGGGCTGTGTTTTCATATATTCTTAGAAGCTTTTTGAATGTAGTGTAGGTAGCAATTTCACACTCATGAGAAACTTCACCTCTGCCTCTTTTAATAGTTCCTCTAGAGGAAAACACCTAAGCCAAAAGTCTTTATTAATACATTATATACTAGAGTAAGCACATACTGAAAATATCAGATGTTTTGACAGAGTCCTTCTGAAAGGCAGGTCAGAACAGCTGTATTTTCCATGTTCTTTTGTAAAGAAATAGGGCAGGGGAGTACAGCGTATATTTTTATAGAGTGTAAGAAGTTCTTACACATTTTTAGTATGTTTTTAGATTGCTTTAAATATGTACACCTCATGATACGAAGCACGTACTCTGTCCTCAAGAATTTCTGCTGGTTTATTGCATCCTTTTCCCACAGGATTGTGTGTTTGACAAAGGATAACAGTGAAACAGCCTGTCTCCCAGACTTCTGTTTGTTCAGAGGCCAGGTGATGTGAAATTTCAAGAGAAGCATCTACAAGACACAACAAGACTTTGGTAGATTAAGATAAATAGCAACAACTGACACACACACACACAGAGAGCTTCACCAGGGCCAGGTGGTGGCCTAGATTTTCAGGCTAAAACTTTTTCAGACACACCCCAACGACATCACAATGTAAGTTCCACTGCCATGCAGTGAGATTTATCCTCTAATAGTGCGTGCTTCTTTGAAAAGAGGACTTCAGAGCCTGGTGACATAGACTTCAGAGTTCATTCTTCTTCAAAATGACCATGAAAGTACAGCCAAGGTCAACCACTGCAGCCATTGCCACCGCATAAATGCTGAATGCATGAGAAATACTGTCTGGGAGCAGACCTTTTCGTCATACCAGTCCCTTCAGACATATTACTTTTTCATTCATAAATCCCTTGACTCATGAGACTGGGTTGAATCTTTCAGTCTTGTTTTCAACCACATTTTCTGCTTTCATTTCTTCCAGTCACATAACTTACACTGATGTCTTCAATATACCTCCCCCCCAATCCCCATCTTAATCGCATTTCATCTTCTACCATTGCACTTCGGAAGGGAATATAGTAGACATTGTCTACAAAAATGAAGTGCAAACACAGCAGAAAATTAACTCAGACATACAAAATAGATGTTAGCATGGTTACAACTGAGCAAAGAATTTGGCCAAGTATATTTGTAAATAAAACCCTGGAAGCGCTGAGCAGTGCTAATTACATCAATAGCATATTCTTGATTTGAAAATAATTCTTTGTCTTTTGTTAATTAACTGTCATGTTTAATTTCCACTATTGTGTCATGTTCACTAACAACATGATGAGATACAGCATAGCATGATCTTTCACTATATAAAAAAAAACAAAGAAATTTTGAATGCCTTAAAGAAATATCTGATCAAATCATGCGCTATATAAACAATGCAAACAAATAGAAATTGAGATATGGTAAAATAGATCTTCAGCCCTAGTATAAATCGGAAGGGAGGGAGGGAAGGACAGACGGACAGAAGGAGGGACGGAAGGAGGGAGGGAAGAAAAGAGGGAGGGAAGGACAGAGGGAGGGAGGGAAGGAGGAAGGAAGGAGTTCCAAAATCATTCACAGTTTAGGCATACAGAAACAACACGAAATTAGTACAGGTAAAACATTGAAAGGACTGTCTGGGAGCTATGTACAGTGAGGAACATTTATAATGCTGTGTTCAGCTAGAAGAAAAGGAAGTCCAAAGGTATGTCTATAAAGTGGTCTTATACACACATCGGTAAAAGGGAAGAAAGTGGCAACATAGGTGAACAGGTGAAAAATACTGACACAGATAATAAAACGCCATAGAGAGGGGAGCAAGAACCAGTGAAAAACGAAAATTCATGATCAGTTGTCAAGCAAAGGCCTTGCATGATCTCTTGGTTGCTTTAAATAATGCTGTGGAGAGCAAGCAAATCAGGTCATAAGTTCAGCAAGGGTTGCCAAAAAAAGGATGAAACATTATGAAAAGAAGTTTTTTTATCAACAACTCAGAAATCAAAATGCTACACCATGGAAGAAAGTGAAAAGGCAGTCAAGGAACTTGTAATAGAAGACTTCTTCATCTAGGGTGAGTCAACTGTTGCCTTCCAGTCATTTCTTGGTAAAAACCACGTGGACAGGATGTGACTTTTAGCAACAATAAGAATTCAGAAAGGGAACAGTTTTGTCCATTTATTTTAGAACAATAAAAAGAACATAAAAGTCACAAACTAGTCATGGAAGTTGAACCTAAATAAACTGTTGCCTTATTAGTTCACTCTTGACCTTAAGGAATGCTTTCAGCACTCCTAGAAGTATTTTCTCTCTGGTTCTTGTCACTCATGCAGTCTTTCTCCAACACCTGTTCTGAGGAAACAGCTCACTGCTTTCATTTATGCTATATGGGCTGACAACACCAGCTTTAAACATCAGGATGCTTTCTTCTCCTACTCCTCTCTGATCTCTTTAAGCATTTCCTATATAGAAAGTCATGAGAGGAATCTTTTGAGCTGAAAGACTTCTATGAAAACTGCAGCTCCTTTTTTTTTTAAGACATGTATAACTGGGCACCACTTCAAGAAATGCTATCTGTGATGGTGGATGAAAACAGTATTATCTGGGCATCATCTAAACTGGTAATAAGAGTTTAAAAAGCAGAAAATGGGGATGGTGCATGTCACTTTGTTAAGCAACATATTCCATGTGGGGATGGAGAAGAAAGAGGAAAAAGGAATAACTGCCTGCAGGTAGAACAGTGACTGTGCAAGGATTCTGGTTATAAATCACTGGAAGAAAACATGGAACAATAAAAGAGTCAGTACCTTCCTTCCAAAAAAATGTTTTCACTGTGTAATAAGAAAAGAACTTCTGTAACAGAAAAATAGCTTCCATCTAGTCACCTTCGGTATGAAAAATGTACATGCTGATAGCGACGCTATGCTATAGGTCAATTAGAACTTAATCTATAATATCAAAACTGCAAGAGAAGTGCAGGCAGGCAAAAAAGCAATCACTTCATTTGGAATTGGTCCAGGAAGCAGGGGTTAATGCACCCATTCTTGCAAAGTATAGCATAAGACCTTTAATGAGTAAAGCGGTCAGTATCACATCTTGGAAAGGTGTCTAAATTCTCTCCTGACATCATTTTGGGCTGTGGTTCAGCATGGGCTAGGGATGAGGGAAGGGAAAGGAAAGAGGAAAACACCAACTATAGTACTGAGTTGTCAACACCTGATAAAGAACAAGGAAATTAAAAACTAATCAAAGGTAAGGAAAAGATGGGAAAAATTTAAAAGATGAAGTCCAGAGTAGACTGTGGGAAGGACTGAATGGAAGCAAGAAACCAAAATAAGAAAAGGAAAGCTGAAGCATGGAAAATAGTTTGCTACCTAGATAAAGATTGATAAGAATTTTTTTAACCAAAAGAAACATAAGGGTCAAGGGAAGAATACAATTGGCCCCCAGGATATGGCAAGAGTAATTTATTGACAGAAGATGACTTCGCTGAGGAAAAAAAAAGATAGAAAGAGAGAGAGAGAGAGAGAGAGAGAGAAAGGGAGGGAGAGAAAGAAATTAAATGAATTTTTCCTCTCTGTGTTCACAAAGGAAGATGGGAGACAAATACCAGAAACAGACATAAATTTCCCAGGGCTGGAAGATGAAATATTGAAGAAAATCAGGATCACAGACCAGGTGATTGAGAAATTAGAACATCAGAAGACTGACAAATTTTACAGTCAGATTAGTTCCAGAAAAACTGTGAACGAAGGATGGAGTAAAGAAATTAAGGAAATTTTTAGCATGCACTTTGGTATAGCAAACCTGGTTTAAAATGATTCACAGAAAGTTCAGGAACTGTAGGGACAAATATCTCAGGAATTGCAGTATCATTGCTTGGTATTGACTGTAACACGTTTCTAGAGGGGCATAAAGCAAAGGACCCTTCAAAGATTTTCCTCACAGCCACAGAGGCCACCGTTTGCCTGTTTTCCGAGTTTGAAGTACCTGGCACTCAAGGTCTGCTGGCAGCAATTTCAGCATGGCTCCAGTGACAGGGTGGGCCAGTAACTTTACATTTGTGGTGTCAGGAAGAACTATGTTCCCCCTATCCTTTAAATCAACATTGTAAATGTGTCAGCATCACCCATAGGAAGCATTAGAAAGTGTTATTTTAAAGTGTTTAGAAGGCAGCTTGGATTTTTTCCATTTGAGCTTTGCACAGTCAAGGGATTTCTGCTATCTGGGGTTCCTGTGAGAGGCACCCAGTCATTATGATGAGAAAACACACGCTGCAAAACACACAGTAAAGCCAAAACCAGTGAAGACAACTGTATCTGCTGTGGATACCTCTCAGACAAATTTAGCAGTAAAACAAATAGTGGCTGTGTTTTGGCATTTGGTGTTTGTGAAATTCTGTGCTGAAGGGCAAGAAAGGTGTGGAACAATCTACACGAATGAAAGGGAGTCAGATTAAAAGAGGAGATGAAACAAATTAGAGAATGGTACAAGGCTTTGACTACTCACATCTTTTCAGAAAATTAGACTCCAGCTATTTTTTTGGCTGCTTCTTATGTCGCCAGTGTATATGCTCTGGGATACAACTGTCCCAAGACTTGCACACAAAAAACCCAGCATAGCTGAAGTCAATGGGACTGACACGCTGCAAGAGACAGGATAATTAGGACCAGCGGGTGGAGTAGAAAAGACAGGACTGCTTTGCCCAGTTGTTTTGTATTGCTCATTTATTACCCTTCGTATGAAACAGCTGTAATTGTTTAGGTACACATAAATAAGAATTCTGCTGATTAATAGCAGAGAACCTCACACCACTAACTGTTGCTCTGCATCTTTGCCTGCAAGATCTGCCTCCAATGCCAAATTAAGGACTAGATTCTGGGGTTTCAAATACTTTGCCTGGGGTTAAGCAAATGTCCTGACATTAAGGTCTGAATAACTGTGAAGTTCCCACTTTGCCAAGGCAGTCAAAATTCCTGGTATTATAAGATTTCAGTAAATTCTTTCAGCACACTTAATTTTTTTCATGTAAAAGGCAATATAAGTATAGTTTATTCACAGCAGTGCAAAGTCTTCATGCACTGGATTCCCATTACAGTTATAACAGCCTTTTTTGGCTCATTTCAGTAGAGTTGTTATGTAACATCTACAATCCATTAGAATGACAATGTCTAAATATTTATCAAATCCTCTCAAAATCATATTTTCCCAACCTGGATTATTGTACTGAGCTTCCGTCTTGTACAAATCAGTAGCCATCTGCACAACACCCAAATTTCCTTATGAAAATCTGCAAATAGTCAGCTAGCTTCTGTTTGCATATTACATACACATGCAAATATGTCTTTTGAGAAAAGCTTCATTTTCACTTCTGCATGTATATGGATGCAAGAATAGTCAGATTCTTGCTAATGTTATCTGTACAAAGGCAATCAAATACAAAAAGTTAAGGGATTGGTAATTTTTTTCCTTTACAAACACAATCAGACAAGTGACATTTGTGTATATATACAGTATATCACTTTCACTGGAAGCAGTAAACTTCAAAATGATCTGCTGCCAATAGGACAACACAGCTCATGATTTTAACATTTGCCCTGAAGTCTGTAAGTCAAAGATGAAAGTTACTTCGCTCCTAAGTTGTTTGCATACAGCTACTAAATACAACAGGTGCTTGCAACGAATCTCTTTGTAAGTACAACTATAATGTGCAAAACCAAACAAGACAATGCAGTCACCTATTTTCATGTTGATTGAAGGTTAAAGCCATAGGTCACTCTCAGTTTCAGTTTCCTAGGGTTTGCTTTTGCTCACAAGATAATAAAAATTCTGCTTTGCAGAGGAAAGTAAGTAATAAACAAATTTAGAAGGAAATTTAATTGGTAGTTTCCAGGATTAACAGTACAAGTGTGAATACGAGAGTACTTACACAATGCACAAACTTGGTACGATTGTAGTAGTGACTGCACAAAAGGTTATTGTTACTTTCAGCTATGATGGGAAAGTCTGAGTTTCCACAGCAAATGTTCGAGGGTACTATGCAGAAAATGATTGCATTAGCTATTTGCTAATCTTTTGTACTGGTGAAGCTTTTCGTGATTTTTTTTTTTGTAAGTGGTGGGATGTCATGTGCTGCTACTTAAGTGTAGACAGATGTAGTAGGCAATTTTGTGAAGCCATCACCTTTAATAGTGCATTGCATATGATGTGTGGTGTGACCAGGGAGCACAATGCTGCCAAGGACCCTCAGTTCCTATCTGTATTTTCACTGCTTGATTATCAGCAGAGCTGTGTGGAGCCTGGTGTCTCTTCTAAAGAACAGTAGGTTTAGAAGCGCACTACATCCCTCATGATGACATAGATAGTGGATGTCTATTGCCAAAACAACATCCTGAAGGAAGACATGAAGCACTGATTTTTTTTTTCCTGTCCCTTTGGTGTCAATGAGCAGATTGTGTTGCTCCATGATGTTAATCTAATTTGAGAAACAGATTGTTCAAAATATTTTGCCATTGCATATAGTGCTGTAAGCATAAATGTGTTATATTCTCAGAATGCATTTTGAAAGAACCTTGTTTGTGTGTTTAAAATTGTGCATGATAAAATGCACAGACAGTTGTTTTGCACAGTGCCAGAGGGACTGGGAAGAAAAAAATATATTGTCTAAATCCTGAATCTTGACTCTAACTTTCACTAAGAGCTAAATAAAAATTTTAAAAATAGTAAGGTCTTTCTAGTTTTATTTCCAAAAAATATTTTACCAAATATTTTCTCTTGCTGAAAAGTAGATTTTTATCTTTCAGAGACATAAAAAACATCCAATTTGTAGTACATTTTTGCTTTTCTTCACAAATTGTTAACAGAGCTTTCATTTCTTATTAAGTATTTTATTGTCCATAGTGTCTGTTCACTAGATCTGAATGTTTCCAAAGTTTTAAAATTTTTGCGTATCCCACCCACTCATTAAATATAACATACACATTCCTAGTTAGCACTGGAATAAAAAGTCCTCAAACACCAAAAGAAACTCTGGTATTTCTGGCCACAAGTTCAGCTATGAAGTCTATGAAATCTTGCAGGGAAACCTATTCCAGTTAAATTTCCAGTCTAGTTTTGTAGACTCAACAGATGTGGATGGTTCAAACAAGGATCTGGACTTTTGATGTTTGCATAAAATCAAATGCTGGCTTTCTGAAATTCCCCAGATCTAGAGACCTCCCTGCACCTATTGACAAATTCTGACCCAAACCTGAACCAACATTTGTAACTGATCAGTATCAGTGGGCTGAGCCAAAACTGCGGACAGAAACCATCCCTGTCCTGAAATCTTTTCAAGGTGTTCAAGTCCGGAGGAAAACCTGGCACTTTAGCTACATCTCTGATTGATATCAGTTGCAACTGCTTCAGCTGGGGCTGATGACCACAACACCATTGACTTCCTAATATTTCTAGATTGCTTTGAAGTGAATTTATGGCTTACTGAATAAAGGTATCCTCACAAACAAATTTTGGGAAGACAAAAAGAAAAATGAACTCCCTAGCTGTATCTCCAGTCTCTGGATTCAATTAATTTGTGAGAGTTGAGAAAAGCCCTTTTCTTTTTTAAACCACACATTTATTTTTAACAAGGGATGAAATCATTGGAGAACAAAAGCATAGACATATGTTGGTTTATATCTATTTATTGTAAGTTCTTAAATGTCAATTTGGTTTCACACAGTTTTGACATTGTTGCTTCATTAATAATGATTACATAATTGCAACCACAAAATAAGTTGTAAGACTGTAACCTTTTCATTAGTTATTAGCAAAGAAATCAAAGTAAAAGACATGATCAGGAAGGAGGTAGCAAAATGTTCATGTTGGAGGTGGATCATATATAGAATTTCATAGCAGCCGCGTTCTGGATCAAGCTAGAGAACATAAATACATATATTTCTATTAAAGAACATGGTTAAATAAAAAAAACAAAACAGACTTTTGAAGATTTAATTTAACTGAATCAAAACATTTTTTAAGATTTAATTCAGTGACATTTTCAGTTAAAAAAGGCAAAAGGAACCGTTTCATTCACTGTTGCCATTTGATAAAGTTAACACATGTCACTGGTCAAGTAAAAATATTTTTTTAATTTTTTGTCATTTTGATTAGTTTTATTTCACTACATGTGTTCATGCAAATAGGAAGTCTAATTTACTGTTTCTAATTGAGCTGAAATTTCTAAGCAAAGCACATTAAGTTATTGTGGAATTTTATGTGTTTAGACTACAATACCTCTACACATATTTTTTGTTTAGAAAATGCTACATAAATATGAAATTTTACTTTACTGAAAGCTAGCATTTTGAATAAAAAAATTTAAAACCTTTCCATTTTTTTCATAAGTGGAAATTCAAGTTTGTTACTAGTGACCTTGTCATAACCTCACCTTCACGGCCTACTTCGAATAGATCCTCTTCTTTTGTAAATTTCCTAGGTAGGGTTAGCTATGTGGTAAAAACAAAGTCTGGCAGCATCAAGCAACACGATTGCAAATGAGAAAAGCTGGTATCGTATATATCATATCCACACAGGCAGCAAAGACCCCTCTTCACAGAGTCATAGCAGACCACAGTGTACAGTATATTAACCACAGCTCTATTTTTACATGTATGATGAATGTATTCTGGGTTTTGCTTAGTATTTAGACAGACACATACATTTTCCACTCTGTAGAAGCCATGCCAGCGTGGTCAGTTGCAGTGGTGCTCTGAACCATAGTAGCAGCTGCAGTGGTTTTGCACCATGTGCTTTGCAGGTTTTGGAATACTCAGACCTCAGCTCTAATGGCACTCCTTAAGGTGTCACCCCAAACTGACAATACACTGGTCACATAACCTTTCCTAAGCAGCCCACAAGAAATACAAGTGCTCAGCATATCTGTAATTACAGACACAAAGTTTAAACCAAATGAAAGGTAATGTGTTATATCATCAAATCTTCACAGGCTCTGAAGGAAGGGCTAGGGAGAATTGGTAGGCTTTTGGAAACAGAGCTCTAATAGAAAGACATAGGGAGTCTTAAAACTGAGAATGGAGAGCAATTGACTCTGTTAATGGAAACACGTGCAGTATTAAATGAAAGTGTTCTGCACCTTCTTCATAAGGTGGCACTTGGGAGCCCAGTCTCTGCATCCTGTAGGGTAAGTTTCTAGCACAGCGTGAGGGGAAAATCAGCTGCGTGATTCCAGCTCTGGTTAATGGGAGCTGTGCTCCTAATCTACGGTGCACAGAGTAAAATATTTACCTATGGCTTCCTAGTGAGGCTACTTATGTAATTTCAAGGGAGGAAGTAGCCAAGGGGAAGCTGGTTTATACCAATTAAATGGAGAAGAATTGAATGGAGGGCAATTCAATGTATTCACCTTTACAGAGAGATCTGCGTTTAAACATCTCCATGGGACATTTTTTAATGAAGAACTAAACTGCACGCAATGTGTATGTCAGAAAGGGATAGCTGGGGCCCACAACACTGAATTTCTCTCTGAGGAAGGAGACTAGTGTGCAGTGTAACCTCCTGCTGGGTGATATATTTACTTTATCAAGATGCTCACAGAGAACTGTGTAAGCATGTATATTCATAAATCACTTCACCTCTGGACTATTGATAGGAAAATGTTGTAAGGCTAGAAGGTTTAGAAAACACCTCCAAGTATGTTGAGGTTTTTGTCAAATTTTATCAGATTCTGTCTGACTCTATGGAGTCTTTTTATTCCTCCTCTTCATCCTATTTTAAACTTTTCTCCAGCCTCCTCCCATTCCTCTCATTCACCATTTGCTCTTCTCCAGATCTTTCTTCAATTTACTACAGTGCTGCAGCTCTTGTTTCTACATACAAACAACACTTGCATAGATCTTTGATGTGGCCAAATTCGAAGATTGTGTGAGATGCAAATAGCTAGGTAATATATCAATATCTTAAGCCACTTTTGACCCACTCTGGTAAGGTACAGTTCAGTCTAAATTGGAATAGTTAACACCCTGAGGACATAAAAGAAAGTCTAAGGTAGGTATTGGGCACCTTCGTGCATGTTGAATCTTCAGAAACGTTCCCTTACGTTGGAAGATCACAGTATCACAGTATCATAAGGTTGGAAAGGACCTCTGAGATCATCGAGTCCAACCTATAACCCAACACTAACACCAACACTAACACCATCATCTAAACCATGGCACTCAGTGCCTCATCCAGTCTCCCCTTAAACACCTTCAGGGTCGACGACTCCACCACCTCCCTGGGCAGCGCATTCCAATGGCCGATCACCCTTTCAGTGAAGAACTTTTTCCTCACATCAAGTCTAAACTTTCCCTGACGAAGCTTGAGTCCATGCCCTCTAGTTCTGTCACTGGTCACCTGAGAGAAGAGACCAACCCCTGCCCGACTACAACCTCCTTTTAGGTAGTTGTAGAGAGCAATGAGGTCTCCCCTGACCCTCCTCTTCTTCAGACTAAACAGCCCCAACTCCCTCAGTCGCTCCTCATAGGGCTTGTGCTCCAGCCCCTTCACCATCTTCGTTGTCCTCCTCTGGACACACTCCAGCATCCTGACATCTTTCCCAAACTGGGGGGCCCAGAACTGTACACAGTATTCAAGATGAGGCCTGACCAGTGCTGTGTACAGGGGGACGATAACTTCTCTGGTCCTGCTCGCCACACTATTCCTGATGCAGACCAGAATGCCATTGGCCTTCTTGGCCGCCTGGGCACACTGCTGGCTCATGTTGAGCTTCCTGTCAACCAACACTCCCAAGTCCCTTTTGCCTGACTACTCTCCAGCCACTCCGTCCCCAGTCTATAGCTATGCATGGGATTGTTGTGTCCCAAATGAAGTACCCGACATTTGAACTTATTAAACATCATCCCATGATGTAGTCATGGATACCATCTGACATCTCTTCTGATGATGTTGCTGTGTATCCTACATCTATAGATCAGAAGCCTCACAAGTAAATGTTGAAAAAATCATCTCTCCTACCATCAGACCTGCCAAATTTTACAATGGATATTGTGGATTTAAAAAACAAACAGAAAAGAAAAAAACAATACCCAAAAATCCAAAAGAAAAAGAGCATAGCCACAGGATAAGGAATACTAATAACCTTACTGCATTTATCTCAGAACTCAAAACAGTTCAGACTTGTGCCTGTCCTTTGGTTCACAATTGTTCGATTATTCTGGTTCATTATGCAGACTGCACTGTAGGAAACACAATTTGGATGCAATTCTTTCTCATGCTGGACATCAATGAAACTTCAAATCAGGCCTCGGCTGGACAGATTTTAGGCCCACACATTGGCATCAATGGAGTTACTCTGCATTGGCAAGACTGGACAGTTTTAGACTCACTCTTTGGTATCAGTGGAGTTACACTGCATTGTCAAGGATGTAAATTAGATCACAATTGGGCCTCTGCTGTACCACTGCATCATTCTTTACAGCTGAACTACAATTCACAGGCGAGAATGTGCATGTATCTGCCAAGTCTATCAGCTTGTTGAACCTTGGGTTACATATGTCTGCAGATACTCTACATGAGCAGTAACAGACACAATCATCTGGTGTAGGAAAACTTCAAGAAGTGATCATTTACACTGAGATCTGGTACACAGTTCCTGCCTACTGTGATGTGTGCAGCTATGAAGGTATTGACCCCTTTTGTCTTCAATGTTTCTCTAGTTTTCCCAGAAAGCAACAATCAGACAGACCAAGAAGGAATTGCCAGTTGCTTCCATCCAGCCCTCCCAAGTAAACCCAGTTTAGGCAGAGGTGGTGAGGGATGAATTCTCAAGCCGCTCCTGTCTACCATATAACAAAGGTTGCCACTGTTCCCAAGGAGTAAGAGAGGCTATAGCTGCTGGGTGGGTGGAGAGTAGCCATCTGTGAGGGGTATAAGGGAAAAGAAAAGGCTGCAACTCCTGTTCCTGCCTCTGCACTTGCCAAAATTATCCTTCGTCTGCGACCTACCATTGTGTTGAGATCTGTAGTAGGTTGCTTAGGGTATTACCACAGTATGCTTTCTTACGCACACTTTCTTTCTCTTCTTTTTTTAACTCATTCATATATTTCCCGCATTTCAAAACAAGTCACTCAGACACACCAAGAATTATCAAGCATCCTCTCTGACAAGAAAAGATGGATCCTCCTACAAGTGTACCTCTGGCTTCGGAGTGGTATCTGCTACCTCCTCAAAAAGCTGGGAAACCTGAGAAAACTGGATGAACATGCAGTTTTGCACACTGCTGTACAGTCAAGAAGCTGAGGAATTTGAAGAAGTTTTATCTTACTCTCCTTCCCAGGCCCTTTTCAGTGTTGTATCTTCCTCCCTCCTCCCCGAAGAAGTATGAGACAGCCCTGAAGAGAATGAAACAATAAGTCTGGGAAGGTTGCAACACATGGACAGCATGTTTCTGATCAATTGTCCAATTTAGGACCTTTAATTACCAATGCAACCCAGTCTGGCTTCCATGCATACATAGACAGTGAAATGGGGAAAGAAAAAGATAGGCTTCTTTTTCTTACTTTAGGTGGAGAGTGGGTTATCTTCCTTAAATTTTTGAAAAGTAACACACAATTACACACAAAGAAGTCAAAATTATAAGTGATCCATGGAGATCATGAGGAATAACAAAGTTCTTGGGAGGTAGCCCTGGGAAATGCTGAAAGGTGAGTAGAGCTACCCTGAAGAAATCCAACAACGAAAGAGCTTCCTCCCATTGAAAATTCAAAGTACTTTTCATATATTTATTACCATAAACTGTTTCAGTAGCCAATATTCTTCATTCCTATATTCTGCGTTATAAGGTGATTTTGCCAATGCCCAGCTTTAGCCAGGTGCCCTTTAAACCTGGATGTCTTTTAAGATACTTGGGCAGCCAGGAAAGGATTTGTTCCCCCTTCCCCTTCACTCCCACTCTGTTAGGATATATAAAGATACAACTTGTGTCCCTCTTTTTTGCATCAATGGTAGGTTGCAAAGCCATAGAAGACAAGGAGAAATAATTCTATAGCTTTGCTGTAGAACTAATGGTCAACAGTCTGAGGCAGCAATGCGAGTTTCAGAACTGGATTCTCACCAGGTTTGGGCAAGAAGGGACAATGAGGAAGTGTATAGAAAAGTCAGAGAAGGTAGCAGGTGGCTGTGTTCACCTTTGGGAGTGCTGGGCATTGCTGGGGATGTAGGCAGGACCCACATTTCTAACCTCTCTCCACTGTAGGGCTGCAGAAATCACTCTGAGCAAAAGGAGCATTCTCTGAAATGCAAGGACTTATCCCCCCGCTTGGAGGAGCACATAGACCGCCACACTGGCTTTGCCCATGGTTGTGACACCAGCATTCTCCTACTGAGCCACACTCCTGTGCAAATGACGCTGCCCCCCTGGTCCAGGAGTCCTAAGAGTGCCACACACAGGAAGCCTAAGAAAGCAGTCGTTGCAGGGAGTTCATGACACCTGTAGCTCTTGATGATGCCTGCAGGCTCCTCTGGGCCAGATTCCATGCTCTGTTGCAGCAAAATCACCTCTACTTTCCATTTGGGAAAAAAAAAATCCAACTCCTTATGTACTTTTTCTACCATTTAGCTATGGTGGAGTAGGAGCTTGGATGATTCCCTTCTCTCCTCAGAAGAATGATTGCTTCAGCAAATGTTCCTCCATGCAGAATGGACAGCCACTCCCTGTACAACCAAAGACAAGGTGAACATGCGTGCATCAAGTAGCCAGTCTTCCTGCCTCACCTCTATAACATCTTTGTCTTCTGCCTTGCTCTCTGTCCTTAGATACCAATATAAAGTCTTTATGCAACAGTCTCACTAGATTTGCATCCTTGAACTACTGTCTCTGCCTACAGAAACTAACAGCTTACTCAAAGAGTAGGACATGCACCAGGCACAGGCCTCCTGAGTGCTGTGTAGAAAGGTGGGGAGGAAAAGCAAGGGGAAATGATAGGCCTTCCCCAGTGGTGTGGAGTCCAGGGAGAAGGCACATGTTATAAAGTGCAAAAAAACCTTACTTCTGTCATGTGAAAAAACCTCTTCACATTGTCAAGTGCAAGCAAGCTGATTTGGCTCCACAGAGAAAGGCTGCTAGCTAGGAGAAAGCCCTGAAAGCCCACTGGCACTTAAGAGCTCTCCAGAGACTGTCTGCCTTACTGGGAGACCAAAAAAGCAAGAGACAACTTCTAAAAGCAGCCTATTCCTTCTCACTGGGAGCTGCCTCAAGTAATCCAAAGTGCAGCTGAAGTGCACAAGGAAAGCCCCTACCCCCATTCATTGAGCCATCCCAGTTCAGCTCAACCCAACAGGGAGAAGAGAGACAGCTTCCCACTCTGATGACTCTTGTCTATAGGTGGTGATTGGGACTGGGGGAGGCAGGGGGCAGACCACCTCAGCCTGAGTGGGCCGGCTGGAAATCCTCTGAGTCCACCCAGAGGCAGCACACCCAGGGGACCTGCTGGGGCTACAGCCAGGGGTGGATTACACAGGAAAGACAAGGAACATAAGCACTGGCGGCACTGAGAAACAAACAGAATTTCCCCTCGGCGGCGTCTTTCTGTGTCTGCAGAAGCAGAGTAAGCAAAACTGAGGATTGTGAACCCTGCCTGCCATTCAGGTTTGGGACACCAGTCTGGGTTAGAGAGCATGGTCTAGAAGAGGAGATGCATAGCACATCCTGTCTTTTTTAAAAAAGAAATAATAATAATAATTTGAAAACCTTCCTGGAAGCCACTACTCTGACAGAAATTCTCTTCTTTCCACCCGAAAAGCCCACCATTTATTTTGCACTTCTCGCCCTCTACAGATAGGTCAACAACCAGAGCATGTTGGGGTTCTGCTGTCATCACTGCTGGTGTATTCAGGCTGAGGTCAGCCCCCTGTCATGGTTTGCACATACACGTGCCCTGGAGGAAGCTGCCTGGAGGCTGCTGTTTGCTAGTGCTCCCCAGGTGTCATTTGTAAAGGCACCTGGAGACTGTGAAGGAGTGGCTGGCAGTGGCAGATGGTCATAAGAGGAAGCAGGTGCTCCTGCTCTCTGGTCCACCTGGCTAAGGACTTGGGTTGGAGATACCTCTACACCCTCCTGAACAAGACTCCTGTTGAAGGGTCTTAAACTGGGACTCACTGCTGCTCCTTGTCAAACACTTCTGGTGGCACCTCCTCTGCTTTGTTACCTTCCACTGCCCTGGGTGAAATGCCCCAAGGTCCTCTTACTCGCAAACAGAAAGCCCTGCAGACACCCAGTAAGGTGTCAGTACCTTCTTGCTTGCCCACGTGCACCCGGTAGGAGTTGGCCAAGCCTTCCCAGAGGAACAGCAAAGTCTCTTTGGACGTGGCGAAGAGGGCACAAAAGGGGCTACAGGCTTCTTGGGCTGGATGCTGTGCTCACTCTATGAGACAGAATGCAAGGCTTTTCTAGACACAGCTGCAGAGCAGGTGTATGTGCGTGTCTAGCCTGAGTCCCACACATGGCTAGCAAATACTATTCCCGGGCAGGCGCGAATCCCTTCCTTCTCTTATCTGTAAAATCATGGTGACACAGAGGAGGCATTCAGTGCTTAATTGCTCTCTTTTTCACCATAAGAACTAGGGAGTGGCAAATAGAGTTAGTGGGAGGTATTTTCAAAACAAAGACTTCTAATGGAGCAGGATGAAGTCAGCGGAGTTCTGTGATCTTATGAGCATTTGGGTTGAAGGATGGCTGCTCTCCACAAACTTCAGAGATTTCGTCTAAAAAAAAGCAAAAACCAGACTAACTCTGCTGATCCACTATTGCTATGGAATTTTATAGTTTACCCACAGCTCTGTAAAGTAATTGGCTAATTTAGAGCTCTCCTTCTTGCAGTAACGACTCAGAGTAAGGTCTGACTGGCACACAAGTATCCCCTTTCTTAACCTAGTATATTAGCAAAAACACAAAGGGCAACTGCGTAAGTGGCTCTAAACCATATATGCAGGAAGATGTAAGCAAGTTATTTATCAACTGGAAGCAGTCACTTTAGACCTCTCAGTCATCCCTGTTAGCTCAGCCTCATCCTATAGCCTTCCACAGAGGAGTAATTTCAAAAGGATGACTGAGCAAGCTCTTGTCTGCTTCCAGTTCAGTGAAGTCCAGGACCCAAGAAATTATTCCAGCAGCATATTATTACTGCTGTGTTCTTGATGTCCCACTTTGTATTTTAGTCCTGGCAGATAGAGGAGTTTCCTTCTCCCAGTGCAAATGGGTATCCTTGTAGGCAATTGATTTGGGGAAGGGCAGGAGTGGAGTTGGGAGGGAAGAAAGGAATTGGGGAAGAAAGGAAGAG
The DNA here is from genome assembly GCA_033558185.1 of Dromococcyx pavoninus. Lineage (NCBI taxonomy): Eukaryota > Metazoa > Chordata > Aves > Cuculiformes > Neomorphidae > Dromococcyx > Dromococcyx pavoninus. Next base: position 1,409,336 of record JAUMJL010000578.1, read on the forward strand.
TGAAAGAGAGGAACAGAGAAATAAAAAGAGATGAGAGAGGAAAGAAGGGAAGGCAGTCAGGAAGGAAGGAAGGCAGTCAGGCAGGCAGTCAGGCAGTCAGTCAGGCAGGAAGGCAGGAAGGCAGGAAGGCAGGAAGGCAGGAAGGCAGGAAGGAAGGAAGGAAGGAAGGAAGGAAGGAAGGAAGGAAGGAAGGAAGGAAGGAAGGAAGGAAGGAAGGAAGGAAGGAAGGAAGGAAGGAAGGAAGGAAGGAAGGAAGGAAGGAAAAATAAAAAAGAGAAAGAAAAAGAGAAAGAAAAAGAAAAAGAAAAAAAAAGCTAGAGTTCTTGTAACTTCCCTGTGAGGTCTAGAAGGTTTCATTAACAGTGATAATTTAGCTAACATCTGATCTGAATCAGCTAATGCAGTTATATGGTCCTTTCTTCACTTTCAAAGTAAATCTTCCACCCCCAGTTGGATATGCTTGCATGGCAAGGGAGATTTAATCCATACCAAGATTTTGGTCAGATATTTTTCAAACACTGGCATAAATTTTTCATTTTCACTTTGATATCCAAACAGGCCCAGATGTAGTCCTCCTGGGAATCCTTCTAGAGGCCTGGACTTTGAACATGCTCTGCAGCAAACAGCAGAGACTACTGAAAATTCTGACGGCTGGTGCTGAACTTCGAAACACTACAATAAACTGAAAATCAACACATCCTCTCACTAGGTGAGACTGTTTAGAAAGAGCTTCTCGAAGGAGAACAAATGGAAATAAAGTACATGCAGGCAGGAAATTCTGGTGTATTTGTGTCTCCATCTGGGAGATATTCCGGGAGTGTTCTCAGTAACACAGTATTAACACCTTGAAATGCGAAAAAGCAAACAAACACGACTGGATATGATTTCATTATTTTATTCATTCTGTTTTGATTTCCTCTTCACATTTTACCTACAATGTACACTCTTCTACTCGATGTGGCCCTAAGTGACTATATGTTAACTTTTTGTGTGCGTGCCAATAAAGCAATATAAAAATGGATTTTTATTTTCCTATAGCATGTCCAAATCTTAGAATGTCCAAGATGTCACTTTGCTGCAAGTTGTGGCCAGCTGCTCCTTTAGAAGAGCAGCAAGTTAAGAACTTGCTACATCTTAAAGACGTTTTCCTACTGGTTGAGGTACAATACCCATTAGAAGTGTCAGGATTTGATATGCTCAAATCTGATCTTAGCAGCACAAATTAATACTACAACCACAACTCCTTGTTTAGTCATTATAGTAAGTCCAGCACAACCTAGCTGGTCTTAAAGTTTCCCTGGAACATTGCACTTTGGATAAACCAGGAGACTAATGTCATTAAGCCTTGGTTAATTAAGAATATTTGAATCACTTGGACTTGAAAAAGGACAATTCAACCATGCTATGACAGCCCAAAATTGAGCTTATATGAGTAAGTATTTGCTCATCAACACTACATAGTCTCTGCCACCTTCAGTAAATGACAGACTCAGCTTCATTTCTCAGGGTACTAATAGACTGGAATCTTTAAGATTGGTTATCATATTTCATAGAGGATTCTTTAGCCTTTTCCCTCCAAAATAAAAAACATATTTTCCTAACGGTGAGCTTACAATGCACCACGAAAATTTTGTATGTCACTGTAAATACAGAAAGAGATAGTGTGAGGCAGAATGGAAATATATTAGAAAAATTATCTCAGAAGAATGTCCACCATCTTTTTTTTTTCTGTTGTGCCTGTCTTTAACCAACCATTAAATGTGTGATGTTTCATGAGCAGCAAATTTACTAACAAAAAGAAAATGTAATAAGAGATGTCAACTAAAGGAGGGCAGCCAGAAGACTCGGGTTTAATGAAAAGTACTGGGCTGGAATCCCTGGAGAATGAAGTTCGTTTTGCCACTGATTAATACAAGATACATTATCATTTTCCTCAGCAAAATGAGAACATCCACCATCCTGAGAAGAGACATTATTTGATGCATAGACGTTCTTGCTAAAACTGCTGCGGTCTGCTTTTGTGATGTGATCTCACATCTCCAGGAGCTTTACTGTGTCCGCTATTTCTTCAATAATTATTAGCTTGAACTGATCTGAAATAGTAAAAGTTTTCCCTGTCTGTGATGCTCACAGATGATGCAGACTAATCATTGCTATTTTTTGTGGTGCTTGAGCTGGAAAACTGGACAACCTGAAAACAATCTAAATCACTTGAGTTTAATGTCTTCTTGTTAAGCTCAACAACTATATTTCACTCAAGATCTTGATTTTCTCATGAATCTATAAGTAAGTGAAAAAATATCAGGTCTGCACAATACAGGAAAATCCATTGAAATATGCCAAAGTTCTTCAAAATCTTCTGTCGTGAAGAAGGCCAAAAAACTACTGTAAATGGAAATCAGACTCTCCGAAGTAACTGACTTTATGCAAAGTAGGCAAGTGCAGTCAAAACACTTACAGCAATCAATTGAAGTTGTTCAGTAAAGTTTTTTCCATGTCCCATACATTATTGAACAGTTAATTTCGTCTTTGTGCCTGCGAGACATTCTAGCTTCAGGATGACAGCTTTATCCATTAAAAGGACTGTGGTGACAGGAGTACAGACACTGCTGAAAACACAGGGAGAGAAAGCCCATTCTCAGCTGCATTATCACTGAGAAATGCTAGGACACATCAACATCTTAATCAATATACAAGACAATTACTGGGGAAGCACAAGGCTTAAGCACTATCTGATTATGAGGTTCATGTTTAGTACATCAAATGGGTGAAATTAATACAAAGTTGAATATCATAGAAAATACATGATCATCGACTCCTACCCAACGTTTCTCCCCTCTTTAGTCCTTCCTGGGCCAGATTCACACACGCCTTTTCTCTCTCTTTTTCGTATTGCAAGGGCAGGAAGGAAAAAGGAGAGGAACAGATTGAAGAGGGCCAAATTCTACCTACAGACCTCAGGAGACAATCCTTGTGTGGTTTCACGTGTACATTTCTGGAGATAAAATCCTTTTCGGAGAAAAAGGTGCAGTCCTTCAGAAACACGTTTCTGTTTTCCTCCTCTTTGGAGGATTCAGCAGATCCAGGCACTTACTGAGTACAGGGAATGCAAGTAGTAGATACAGCTTTTTTTTTTTATGAAAGGGACCTAAGATGCTGTCTGGGTCACTCATTGTCTAGATTTACCTTCTGAGTAGTTTTATGTTTTAAAACAGAGATGAAGATGCATGAACGGAAACAAGAATAAAATTTGGTAAGTTAATACCTTTAATGTAGAAGTAACTTCAGATATTTTATCTGTTCACTATTCTGTTGATTTTATTATTTTTTGGTAGCAAAGTCAATGGAGCTGAATCATTGCACAGCAAGAACGTATGGAACAGCTGGTTTCACCAATAGCCAGGCATTTTAAGTCTATTTTTTTTTGGCCAGTTACGGTAGTTTCATTTGAAGAGAAAAGGTCAGAAGGTGAAAGCAGTGACCAAATATTAGAAACTGAATCCTTCACTTGCTGTGGAGGCTGGTTTTGTACTGGAAGCAGTTCTATCTTTAAGTCCTTGCAGATTCAAAAACATATGGAAAAAATAGCAATTAAGAAAGATGGGTTCTATGAAGAAGTGAAAAGAATGAATGAATCGGATCACAGTATCACAGTATCACAGTATCACAAGGTTGGAAAGGACCTCTGAGATCATCAAGTCCAACCTATAACCCAACACTCACACCAACTATCATCTAGACCATGGCACTCAGTGCCACATCCAATCTCCCCTTAAACACCTCCAGGGTCGGCGACTCCACCACCTCCCTGGGCAGCGCATTCCAATGGCCAATCACCCTTTCAGTAAAGAACTTCTTCCTCACATCAAGCCTAAACTTTCCCTGACGAAGCTTGAGTCCATGCCCTCTAGTTCTGTCACTGGTCACCTGAGAGAAGAGACCAACTCCTGCCCGACTACAACCTCCTTTTAGGTAGTTGTAGAGAGCAATGAGGTCTCCCCTGAGCCTCCTCTTCTTTAGACTAAACAGCCCCAACTCGCTCAGTCGCTTCTCATAGGGCTTATGCTCCAGCCCCTTTACCATCTTCGTTGCCCTCCTCTGAACACATTCCAGTATCCTGACATCTTTCCCAAACTGGGGGGCCCAGAACTGTACACAGTATTCCAGATGAGGCCTGACCAGTGCCGAGTACAGGGGGACAATAACTTCTCTGGTCCTGCTGACTACACTATTCCTGATGCAGGCCAGAATGCCATTGGCCTTCTTGGCCACCTGGGCACACTGCTGGCTCATGTTGAGCTTCCTGTCAACCAGCACTCCCAGGTCCTTTTCTGCCTGACTACTCTCCAGCCACTCTGTCCCCAATCTGTAGCTCTGCATGGGATTGTTGTGTCCAAAATGAAGTACCTGACATTTGGACTTATTAAACATCATCCCATTGGAAACGGCCCATCTCTCCGATCTGTCCAGGTCCCTCTGCAGGGCCATCCTACCTTCTAACAGATCAACCCTTCTTCCCAGTTTGGTATCATCTGCAAACTTGCTGATGATGGACTCAATCCCCTCATCCAGATCATCAATAAAGATATTAAACAGGACCGAACCCAACACCGATCCCTGAGGGACACCACTGGTGACCGGCCGCCAACTGGATGAGACACCATTCACTACCACTCTCTGGGCTCGGCCATCCAGCCAATTCCTAACCCAGCACAGAGTGCTCCCATCTAAGCCACGGGCTGACAGCTTCTTTAGGAGTCTACTGTGGGGAACAGTGTCAAAGGCCTTGCTAAAGTCCAGGTATATCACATCCACAGCCTTCCTCTCATCCACCAGGCGAGTCACATGGTCATAAAAGGAGATCAGGTTGGTCAGGCAGGACCTACCCCTCCTAAACCCATGCTGGCTGGGCCTGATCTCTTGACCGTTCTGCAGGTGCCGCATGATTTCACCCAGGATTATCTGCTCCATGATTTTACCTGGGACCGAGGTCAGGCTGACAGGTCTGTAATTACCTGGATCATCCTTACGGCCCTTCTTGTGGATGGACGTCACATTGGTCAACTTCCAGTCTTCCGGGACCTCTCTGGTGAGCCAGGACTGTTGAAAGATGATGGAGAGCGGCTTAGCAAGCTCATCCAACAGCTCTCTCATCCCCCTAGGATGGATCCCATCCGGCCCCATAGACTTATGAGGGTCCAAGTGGCTCAGCAGGTCTCTAACTTCCTCCTCATGGATTGCAGGAGGGCCATATTTCACCCTGCCCCCATCAACCACTTCAGAGGGCCAATTGTCAAGCATGCTGACATCCTTGCTGTTGAAAACTGAGGCAAAGAAGGCATTAAGTACCTCGGCTTTCTCTGCATCTTTGGTTACTATATTTCCCTCCATATCCAACAAGGAGTGGAGGTCGCTGCCGCCCTTCTTTCTACCATTGATATATTTATAAAAACTCTTCTTATTATCCTTTACAGAAGTGGCCAATTTGAGCTCCAACTGGGCTTTTGCTTCCCTGATTTTCCTCCTACACGACTTAACAACGTCTTTGAACATGACGTGGCTTACGTCCCCTTCTTTCCAACGACGATACATTCTCTTTTTGTTACTTAGTTCCTTCAGAAGCTCCCTAGTCATCCAGGCCGGCCGTCTGCCCCTACGACTCTTCTTACAACACATGGGGACAGCCCGCTCCTGCGCCTTCAAGATTTCATTCTTGAAGTGTATCCAGCCTTCCTGGACCCCTTTTCTACTAAGAACTATTTCCCAGGGTACTTTCCTGACCAGTTCCTTAAGTAATCCAAAATCTGCCTGCCGAAAGTCCAGCATCGATGTTCTATTCCTGGCTTTTCTTTTTACATTGTTTAGAGAGAACCTGATTATCTCATGATCACTACACCCCAGACAGCCTCCGACACCAACATCACCCACCAGCCCTTCTTTGTTTGTAAACAGCAGGTCAAGAAGAGCCTCACCCCTGGTGGGCTCACTCACCAGCTGCGACAGAAAGCAGCCCTCAATACGCTCTAAGAACCTCCTGGACTGCCTCCTCTCAGCAGTGTTAAGATCCCAGCAGATATCCGGGAAGTTAAAGTCTCCTAAAAGAACAAGGGCAGCCGATCTAGAGGCAGCCTCCAGCTGCTTAAACAATAGAAGATCCACCTCCTCATCCTGGTCGGGCGGTCTGTAACATACTCCAACCAGGAGGTCAGACCTGACCGCCCCTCTGACCCTTACCCATAGGCACTCAACCTGGTCATCACCGATCTCGACTTCGACAGCATCCAGGGTTTCCCTAGTGTAGAGGGCCACCCCTCCACCCCTCCTCTCACGCCTGTCTCTCCTGAAGAGCCTGTAGCCTTCCATGGCAGCACTCCAGTTATGAGAGTCGTTCCACCACGTTTCCGTGATAGCAACACAAAAGACAGCAGCACAAAAGACTGTCTATGGCAGGTGCTTATTACCTAATGTAAAGACCTATATTTTCAAAAAAATAATAAAGATAGACTTTAGAGGAGGCATTGCAGACCTGCCCTGAAGTTAGCTGTAATGCTAGGGTTTACTTTCAAGGTGCAAGGTCAGACTGTCTACTTAGTCTTCAAAGTCATCTTCATGTGTGACTGTTCTCTCAGTGACGATCCTGCAGAATAGAGGGAACAGAAAGCCTTGGTCTTCCCTGCATAGGGAGGCCTCAGCCCTGCGAGTCCCCCTTCAACTAAAAATCCCCAGTCTTGGGTGACAGGGAACAATGTATGGGAAGCAGAAAACGGGGAAGGAGAGCAAACTCTGGAATAGATGACTCAGATAGATAACTCAGCTTCAGCACAGCCTTAGTCTCTACTATGACATAAGCCAGTGTGGACTGGTCTGAAGATCTAAGGCAAGAGTCTGAGAAACCTCCTACTTCCACCTGTGTGGAGTGGAAAACTTACTGTGATGTGTTGAGGACGTGTATATCTGGCAGGTAATGTGCTCTTCCTCCTTTTTTGCTACCATATAGGTGATTAAAAAACAGTGTAAAGCAACAGTTTCAGGTGTGCCCTGGAAATTTGAAAAGCATGCAAAAAAAAGCTGATGTCAAGCATTGCTCAGAACTTTCTCACCTTTGTTTTTATCAGAGAAAAAAATGTAAGAAAAAGTTGGCAGTGTAAAGGGATATTGAAAGCATGACATATTTGTCTGTTAAGTATAAATATGAACAGCTATGGAGATCTGGTGCTATGGTGCTGGGTTTAAACATCAGTAACATTCATCTAGTGCCAGGAAACACTAGATTTAGTACCTGAGGGACTGCAGTCTCAAATACCTTCTACATTTTTTTTAATATGCTGCCAAGAATTTAAATTGGTAAAAGCTGGGGACTGACAAAAACTTGATCCCCAAGAGCTTTTCTGGCACAGGTTTATCAGGGAATATGGTACCATTATTTTTATTATAATTATTTTTTTTGGTGGTGGTTGGGGAGATCATTTATAACTCTGTGACTTCTACTCCCAGATGTATTTTTAAAAATATTAAATAAACAAAGGGTTTGATTTTCTTTGTGGCACTAGGAGCTGTCATTCATTTTATATACAATATGACTTCTTGGACTGTAGTAATTTTAACATACTTCTTGAAAGGTCAAGAGCAGGCAACAGGAAAAAAAAATGTACTGCGGGGTGCACATTCCATCCAAACCGCTACCACCCATCTGATGTCTCTCTGTTTCAGTGAGGGATGATCTTACAATATGTAGCCAAGTAAGTTAGGCAACTCTCTTAGGCCCAGCCCTGCTTTTGTTGAAGTCAATAACCAATATGTGTTTTGCAGTACACATATAATGGGAACAGGGAAATGTGGGCTTGCAAGGGAAAGGCTGGACTTGAACTGGAGATAGACATCTAACAAAATGACAGTTAACCTTTATTGGATTAATAGTAACCTTTTTATCTTCTCACTAGATAGACGGTCCCTGTGATGCCTGAACGATAAGAGAGGCCAAGAACCCCTCTCTTATATTGTAGTTGTGACAGAAAGACACAAATTAGTTGATGTAGAGACTAGATTCGCCTTACAGCATTGGGTAGGAAAGTAAAGGGGGATCTAATTTGCATGCAGATTGTCTTGTCTGTATTGCAGGCCCGGGAAACAGTCTTGGGCCCTGCAGTGGAAACTGCTAGGATGGTTCTATGAAGATGAGGACTGCCTTCAGGTTTTACGTAGCTAATCTACAAACCCTTTACACGTATCAAGCAGGTAACTACAAATAAGACCTCAAATAGGTTTAGTCACTTACTCAAAGTCATATAGTAAATAAATAGAATAGAAAGTAGGATCACAGAAGTTTCTGATTCCCGAATTTATGCTCATTTCATCAGGTCAGGTTGCAGCCAACAACAGCACATATGAAACGTGAAGGTAATATATACAATACTATATTTATGGTCCCACATTTCTCTCAAATGCCATAACCAGATCCCCCTAAATGTAATTTCAAGTTCACTCAGTAATAATTTCTAGGATGTGGTGGGTTTCTTTGTGAAAAGAATTTGTCATCTTGTCCCCAGAACAGACACAGCATAACTTGTGCTGTCTGGAATGCCTTAAGTTTTACTATGCAATTAGCTTAGATCTCTTTGGATTTGTGCTCTTTCTGATACCTATGGTATGGATAAGACACCCACTGGATAATTTTTTTCCTGTAGGTCAAAGTATAAGATAAAATTCCTTCCACCTGTCGGAAAAAAATAAATGTTTTTTACTGTATAGAAGCTATGTAAGTTTTGGTGGTTTCTTGCATTTTACTGTTAAAAGAACAAGCACAATAGTTTTCTTATTAAAAGAATTATTGCTTAGGTTTATAGTATGCCTTTTACCTGGAAGGAACACAAAACACTTTTAAAATTGCAACTTGGACCTGGCAAGCCTATGTGCCCTCTCAGCATCCCATTGACTTGAATGATGTTCCCAACACATAAAGATTTCTCCATATGGATCCACTTGCATATCTGACCCTCAAGGCACAATTTGTCCCTTTGCCAAGAGGATAAAAACACTTTGAAGAAAGGAAACTTTATACATTTCGGCTCAGAGTTTCCACCTGGGCTTTGTTCCTTGGGATTATAAGCTTCCAAGAGCAATGGGTGTTCTAGGATCTGCCAATCTGTCCAGTGTCAGAGCCCCATTTTTTTTCTGGCCTCACCACAGCACTACTTTCTGAGTAGCCATGTTGCCTTTTTTGCATACTGCTGCACATGAAAGGCACCTTTCCTACAGGCTTCTTCCATTCACCTGAAGGAGCATGCACATCCACATATGTATATGGCATGCATTTGGCATCCTTGGCACTGAGGATCATTCCCCCTGCACAAGGGTATGCTGGTACTGCTAGGAGTGACAGTAGTGCAGCTGAGAGTCTGTCTTCAAAGCAGGTGATAGCCTCAACAGATGACTGAGCATAATCTTAACAAACGTCCCTGAGCAGCCTTGCACAGAACTGAGTGATGAGGAGGATGCAACTGCAGAGTCAGTACCTTCCCCAGTCTCCTTCCCTGAGCTGTATGGATGGGTTTCTCTTGCTCTTTCAAAGCAGAAATAACTCCCAAATGCTTTATAAAGAGTGTTCTATCTCTATGACACCCTGTAGAAATTCAGCCACACATTGACAGGGCAATTTGGTAAGGAAGTATTGTCCCTCCTTGGTATTGTGTGGAATTTAGCAGGGCCCTTTGTTACTCTATTACTGTTAGAATTCTCTACCAAAACAAATACATAAATGTGTATTATTCTAAAATACATTTAGTCAAACAAGTATGCACATCCAGTTAAATTCCTTGTTCAGCCGTTCAACTTGAAGCATGTGCTCATTAATTGCTTGAATGTTCTACATTGTCATAACTAGCTAGAAGAATCCTAGCTGAACATGCTCCACACAATCATTTCAGATCAATGCAGTGGTAGGTCTCCTTTCATCCTCAGTCCAATAACCACTCTCCAACAACAGAGGTCCTTTGCAGTCACAGGGTCCTGATTTATGTTTAATGCAGCAGTGTTTTTACTGCTTTTGGCACAAGATGTTTGAAAAAGGTGAAAAAGACACACAGGCAAAAAAACCTGTTTAGAAAACAATTCCAACATAAGCACCATATGCTTTCAAATCATAGTTTCATTTCCAGGCAAGTCAACACAGCAAGCTCAACAATTAGCTCCCTCTTTAAGTGTTTCCCCTTTAAAGGAGGGGGAAGGAGGGGTCTGGGCGTTGTGTCGTTTCCTTCCTCTGGGATTTTTTATTATTTTTTAAATAGTTTTTCTTTCCCTCTGCTGTTTTTCTGACTTGTATCTATCTTCCGCTCAGGAGTTTAAAAGCCTCAAGTAAATCTTATTAGATTTTTAAAGTGCGTTTTCTGCTTGTGTGTGTGTGTGTGTGTGTGTGTGTGTGTGTGTGTGTGTGTCCCTGTGTTGGAGGAAATGGAACTCTCATGCACTAGGGAACAGACTGGCTTATACTGTCATTGGTCCACGAATGCAGGGATGGCAGTTTACACCAGCTGGGAGCTTGCCTACATAGTGTCTCAGTCATTCCTAGAAATGCAGACACCAAGCTAATGTTGCACATATCTTTCATATTCAGTTAAGTCTTTTAATGTGTTCATGGCTTAGATTTCTCTGGACTGGGAAAAGAAAACTCATATTGCTAAAATAAAGCTCGAAGCTATAAGAGGAAAAAAACAGAACTCACTTATAAAACTCATCAGTTTTGTCACTCCTTTTTCTGTGTTATTGCTGATCAGGATAAAACCCTTAATAATTTCACCAAAAGGAGGCGTTTTTGCTAAGAAGTTTTATCAGGGTGCAAAGAAGATAAGGTTTTATACAACATGAACTGGGAAGTCAAAGGCTCTCCAACTTTTAAGATTAAAATTGTTTCTGTTTTTCTAGGAATTAACCATCATGCAGTCCCTGGAGCTGTACAGCAACAGGGAGTAAAAAGATTCTTCCTTGTGTTTCATAGCAAACGAAAAGTAGTTCTTAGCCACTAGCAGCAACCATGATCATCAGACATCTGGAGAAAAAGAACGAGGTTTAACATTTAGTCAGTGGTGTAATAATTATGGTTACTAACTGTCCACTACTCCAGCACAAGATGTCTATCACTGTTGGCTGAACAGTAGTAGATGAAGAGCTGGGTTTTTTTACTTAAATTATTCAATGAATAAAAATTATTCAATGAATAATCCAGTTAAAGTTATGAGGGAAAATATATTCACTGAGTATTTTTTGCATTGAGTCTCAAGAAATTATTTGCAAATTATCCTTTGAGTTTCTTGGCCAGTTCCACTGCATATGGGCAGCAAATTCTCCCACGGTGCCCATGTTCTTACGACAGTGCATTGCTATGGCAGAGGAATACACACTTGTGGGAGCATGCTGAGCCTTATTAAGCTTGCTTCTATGTCTGTGGAAGAAAACAAAGTATACTTCAGGACTGAATGGGTCTGTACTGTGAACAGGCCCTTGTATTCCCTCTGCCGTGATCTGTACCTGTAAAATTTAAAATTCTTATCCCAGGTCTTAGTAAGGGAGGTATCTCTTCTTTTTTAATAATTAATATTAAAATATAAAATAGAAAGGGAAAAAAAAACAGAAAAAATCAGGCAGAATGGGGATGGAGGGAGGAGAATGTAGGGAAAGGTGTGCGTTTCATTTTTTTGTCAGAAGCTGACTGGAAACCCAAAAAGCTACTGTCAGTGACACCATCTGCCCAGAGATCCCGCAGCATTTAACGAACATCAGCAGGCCCGTTGATGGAACATCACTAGCTGTGAGTTAGCTCAGGATTAACAACATGCTGGGAAGTTAGTTGGAACATTGGCTACTGAGGTTGCCACACTAAGCGAGTGGCCTGAAAGAGCCCCTAGCAGTTGCCTGCACTAACAGTGTCCGCCCTCTTGGACAGCCTCCACCAAAGTCCTGCCTGACAACACAAGACCTTAAGAAAGGATGAAGGTAGGTCTGTTCAAGACATGACTTTTCTTTTGTATAAAAGACAGCGATCTTTTTGTTCAGATTTTTCTTTTCTTTTGGTGTGACAGAGATGTCAGCCAAGGGAAAAACAAGGCAAGATGATCCCAAGGGATGTTCCTTACACCAGTGTATGATGACTGTGCAAGAGTGCTCTGCTGCACAGGCAACTGTAAAGGAAAAATATTTAGGATAGTAAAAACATGACACCAAAAGAGAGAGGAGAGAGATATTTTTTGGAATGAAGGGAATTAGATGGTGGTCAGTGGGTGGGAACATGGTTGGGTGAGGTGGAGGCATAGAAAGAAACCCAGCTCGGCAAGACACCTTTTGTGGACTCTTTGTTGGTTTAATTTGGTTTGGGGTTTTTTTTATCTTCCTTTGATTGCTTGGAAAGAGAAGACGGGCAGCTCAGGTTTGGACCTTCCCAGTGAACAATCTATAAGTCAAGATACAGATCCAAACAATACAGTGCTTCTAGTGCAAAATACAATTTTTCCACCTCTGGACTCTGTGCCTGCCTTAGCTTTTGTAGACTCTACACCTTTCTTGCCCATTCTGCCCTTCAGTCACCCTTTAGTATGTGTCTGGACAGCACATGTTGGTTCATGAAATCCTACCAATCCACTTTCTTTTTTTTCCCCCCAAAGTATCAGACTAGCAATCACCCATCTGCCCCATTGACCACAAACTCATATATCCTCCCACCTCCTCCTTCTTTTTCTTCTTTTTTTCCCTAGCAATTAAAAATAAAAGTGAAATCTAAGACCAAACAAATCAATGTTTACGGATTTGTAATAAGTTTCTTTCTATTTATTTATTTATTTTCTCTTTAGTCACTAAAGAAGCAGCAGTAACTTGCAAGGAGCAGTTGTTGCCAGAGGGTGAATCATAGCTATATTGATTTGATTATGTAAAAGCTCAGAGGAACCTAAAGCCAGATACAGAAATATCTCATAGTCCAAACCCTGTGGGACACACACTAGTAAAAAAGCAATCTTTATATTGTTCCTGATAAAAGCATCATTAGTTTCCTCACAGTGAAACCATTTCTCTGCTGCTACAATGTATGGTTTTCCTTTTCTCTAGAATCCACTCAGACATAATTAACACTCAGTTACAAGACCAGCTTCCTCCTGGTGTGCATGTTTCGAGGCCTGAGTGCCTCTGAATCACTCGTCCCTCCACGGAGCATGGGTCTGTCTCCTGAGGCGTGGGGCACACTGAACTCAGGCTGCAGCACCCTCCCCTGTGCCCTCTGTCACCCATCCAGTGGGGCTGCAGATATTTAGTGCTCCTGCCATTGTTCTGCCAGCAAATATGTCTTTCACTCCCTTTCAGGCTTTATGCCACAACAAAGGCATGAAATCACACAAACATAAGCACACAGACCTGCACAGACAGACCAATTCCCAGCCTGTCACAACAGAACACTCACATGTGATTTTCTGCAGAGTGACTCCTTGCAGGCACTCCAGCATGGGGGGAGTATTCTGCTGCCACAGCTGGCTTGAAAGTGGGGCAGAAAAAGGGTAGGGGCAAAAGGTTTAAAATGCTACAGAGAGGTAAGCTTATGGAGTTTTACTTATTATTCTGTTAGCCCTAAGGCTAATACCTGGGCAGACTGAAACTGGAATAGACAAATTCATTAATTTCAGTGGTTTCTATGTATGGTGAAGGGAAAATATGATCCTGCCTTTCAGAAACTATCCTGCTTGTGCATGCCTGCATGACAGAGAAAAGATGTATTGTGATTTTGAGTCAGTCTATTTCACTCACTTCTTTCTTTATCAATTTCAGTCTACTTTTGGCCCAGTCAAAGGGAAATGTCAATGAACTTTAACATCCACTGTTTGAGTCTGCATTGTGGGACTTGGCTGTAAGACAATGTAAAGTGTTAATATGGTACTTGAGGTGATATAGCACAGTTATGCTACTTGCTGAAATACTAAGTGCTTTAGAGAGGAAACCTTGTGAAGGTGAGAGAAGGGAAAGAGAAGAAAGTGTCATTTCAGTGCTTGCACCTGTCTTCTGTTCAAACCAACATGAAGACTCCTCAAGGATATTTGAAGACATTTGGGAGTTTTGCTGACCACTCTGAAGGATTAATACACCCAAGATTTGAAACCATGCCAGAAAACTCTAAATGTATAAAGGGGATGATTTTAGGAGGTCGTTTTACATAGTTGCATTTAAACTTATTAAAGCATCACTAATACAAGAATGGTTTCCAATTTACCACCTTAAACTCCCCAAGAACTGGTATTACTATTAACCAGCAAATTATCCTTTTTGGTTTTTTTGTCTCTGAGTTTAATTCATGGTTTTGCTCTCTCAGAGCTGTACCACTGGTTGCAATTCTGGTTGGCATACAGCTTGAACTGTTCAGAAAGTGCCATATAGCTGCATACAGGCTAAAGCACAACATTTAGGAGGCTTGTAAAATCAAGCCTGCTGAGCACTTTGCATAAGCAGTGCTTAAGAAGAAAGACTGTTCACATAAATTATTTACTTACCGTACCATTTGCAGTGATTTTTTCATTATCAACAGAGGAATAAAGCCAGTGGTTTCAGGTCTCTTCGTTGTTTCTGCAGTAGCCACAAAGGTAGATGTGAGACTGTATAGTACATCATGTGCAAGATAGCAACCTGCTGCCTGATTAACCTGTTCAAGTAGGACAGATTATTGGTGCCCACAGCCACATCCGTCTCCCATTGTAAAATGGTCCTGAATCCTAAAGAGCACCGAATACGTTCAGTCACACGGAAGTCACAAAATACTGTCCTCAGCACTGGCAGATGAGCCCACTGACTGCCTTCTAGGGTTGGACCTGGTGCACAGTCTTTGAACATCTTTTTGCACAAAGTGGGAACAAAACATATGAATAGAGGGCTTTATTGGACAAGTGAGTGATTCACATATCTTTTACTCAGTAGCATAGGAAGCTTTTAAGAAATTGTAAGCACACTATGATATGATGGGTTTACTCTGAATTCTGAACACATGTATGTAGTTGAACCACTTTAGGAGTCTTTTGACATACCTGTGGTCTTCAGTGGTTTTAATGACAACTTAAGAGAAGACTCAGCTTTTTTGCATGACCTTTGGAAACTGAAGGATATACCATATGGCCCACAGCATTACAAGTCTGTCCAAGCCACCACTAGATATCTCTCCCTTCAGTTCTCTCAGCACTCAAAGTAGATATCTTACTTGGGCCCAAGAAGAGCTGCTTGCTTTTGGTGGATGGCATGAGATCCAAACACATTTGTACACAAAGAAAATCTATAGACTCTCTGGGTCCATCCTCACTGAAGATCTCGAAAATTTTGACCCAAGGACAGCTGACATGATCAGAAACAAGGCATTTAAGAAATCCTTGTGTGAGAGAGAGTAAAAGAAACAAATGATTTTCAAGCAAATGCTGCAGTTTTGGAGTAGCTGACACACAATTTTGTTTTCAATAGATTTACTGACTGAAATGCTCCTTAGTTAGAATTCACTTCCGTACATTATAAGCTGCAAAGCCAGATTTTGGACTAACTTATTTGAGAATACTGGCATTTCTGCTTTACAGAACATTTGTTGTGTTCATTGGAATTTAGTTATTCTGATTGTCTCGAGTTTTTTTTACTAAAAAAAACAGGTATCAATGAAAACACCAAGGAAAACCTGGGACCTAAAGCACCAACATCAATGACTTTCCATGATGGGTAAATATGAACCCTCATTATGCTAAGTCTTTGCAATTGAGAAAGTAGCTAAACACAAATGGTTAAAACATACAATGAGCACCCATATGTTTTGGTTTTGCTGTGTACATCTATTCGTCAAGGAACCCTCTTACAAAAAGTGTTCTTGCATTGAAAAATGCTCAGTTCATTGGCTTATTCTCTGCAAGAATTAATAAACCCCTGAAAAATTGCTGTGCACAGCAGCTTTAATAGCTCTGTCCGGCTGCTTCCCAGTCTCTAACCCTTGAAAATAAAACAAACTCTAACTATAAATCAAGGCCACTGAAATGAAGGCCAGTCGCACATCACAGAGAGTGATTTTATAGGTGGAACGTGTACTTGCTAATTTCTAGAATAAATTATTGTGCTTTATTGTACGCAGTTCCATTTACACACTTCTAGTTGCAAAGACAAAAAAAAAAAAAAACATGTCAGGCCCTGTTACAGGCTGATTTTACATGTGTACTTTTTTCCAGGCAAGTCTCAGTATTGCTTAGCTGACAATGTGGCAGGAAATCCCTTTCATTAAAATAAACACTGATACACATGTTGTGAAGTTATCTCACTTAATATCAGTGAACTTTAATATCTTTGTCTTATTACCAGAATAATATTTCTGCCTGACAAGTCTGGAGTCAATATTTAACAGATTTAGGTCAGATTTAGCAATAGGATTTTGCAAAAACCTGGCAAGACTAAATTCTGACTGCAAACTCATAAAGTAGGTTTACAGATTACAAAATGAGCATTTTCATAAATATGCATGTCTCATAAATATTTGAGAAAAAAATGAAATGAGATCCAAAATCTAAATGATTGTCTAATTAATAATTCTTTTGATAGGGCAGTCTTGAATACATACCAAACACGTGAGAAGAAAGAGAAAAAGAGAGAAAGAAAGCAACAAGGAAGGAGGGAAGGAGCAAATGTGGGAGTGAGAGAAGATAAGAAAAAAAAGAGAGGGGAAAGGCAGGAAGGAAGGCAGGAAGGCAGGCAGGAAGGAAGGAAGGCAGGAAGGCAGGCAGGAAGGCAGGAAGGAAGGGAGGAAGGGAGGAAGGGAGGAAGGGAGGAAGGGAGGAAAGGAGGAAGGGGGAAAGGAAGAGAGAGAGGGAAGGAAGGAAGGAAGAGGAGAAAGGAGGGAAGGAGGGAGGACTTCTCTTTTGAAACAGTAGCAAGATTTTTAAATTCTACTTCTCCAGTTTAAAGTTTGAAAATCAGTGAAGAAGACCCTTTAATCTCATCAATATTATATGAAAGTCCTCACACGTATAGCCTGTTGCACATGAAAGATTGCTGTTTGATTCCCAGCACAGCTGGGGTCCAGGGCTTCAGGCAGCAGGATTGCATGAATTTAAGAACATTTTCTACTTGAGGAAGTGAAAATCCTGAGGAAGAGGAGGTCGGAGGAGCATGCTGATGTTGGCTCACTGGACCTCACTGAGATTCAGCTTTGAATGGGAATCCTACATTGGTTGCTCCAGTTATAAATATCAGCCTGAGTTACAGTGGTCAAAATATATAAGAAGTGAGTCACTAATGATTCCAGAAAAGCAAGTGACAGTCATTCCACTGTTAATTGCAGAGTTCTATTTCCTGTAATTAGGAAGTATTTTGATTGGTAGTTTTTTGACAGAGCTGAGAAATCCCTAGCACTTGGATGAGTGACCATTCCCTTTGGAATTTGAGAAGTGTATTCAGTATTTTCTTTAGATTGTTTTCCCACTGAAAAGGTTTTTATCATCTACTTAGAGAGCAGGAACAATGACAGAAAATCACCGTGGGTAGTAAGTGTCTTATGAAGCCAACCATTTGACTGATAGAAACCCAAGCAGATTTAAGGAGAGTTAAAGGAATCAACAAGCAACCCTAGCATCATGTGCACTGCTTTGAGCTGTTAGACTGAAGATGTGTTGGGCAGAGGTGTGAAGAGAGCTGAGCTATAGCTCTGCCTCTCTTAGCTTGCACAATGGAGCCAGAGCTATACCTGTGGAGCATGTGGTTAAAATTGCTTCTTTTTGGAGCAAACGACAGAGCTGTGATTCATTAACTGGCATTCTGGCTCATGCCTCGTTCTTTGAATTGCAAGATCTTCACAGTCGCTAACTTCACACCTATTGTTTCCATATCTAGGAAATCACACCAGAAATGCAAAATCCATAAAATCAATGGAGAAACTTGTTTGTGTCTGAGTCATCTTTGTAAGCTTGTGATTTTCAACTAAGCTGAACAACTTTTGTTGACATCCACCAGTACTGCTATTTTTGAAGTTACTGTACTTGTTCACCCATGCAATTATTGACTACTGGAAATTTCTGCCTTTTCCGCATACCACATAACCATCCCCATCTGTTCCCTGGTGGAAAAAGTCTGTAGTTTTACTTAGAGCCACTCAAGAAATACAGCTTCTGCTGCATTTTTCAGAACAGTTAAGAGAATGGGTTTCTTTCCAAAGGAGTGGCTTTAAAGATTCAAGAAATGATATTAAATCTCTGTTCCACATATGGAACAACATGAGTAGCAAAATGCAGCCAAGGTACATTAAAAATAAACAAGAGATAAGAGAGGAATTCAGCTATTACTCTTTTAGGGAATTTTAGTTAAGAGTTCAGAAGAAGAACTCCTACCTTCATGGTTTGGGGAGAAATAAAACTTTAGAAGTTGCCAAGGACAAGAAACTTAGAATTTATCTGTCAGACACTGCACACAGGAACATGAAGCGGCTGAACTCATTAGGGTGGCCAAGTATTTGCCAGGCCCAGGCCAATAGCCCTTCTTCATTATGAAATATGAGTCCAGCTTTTCAAGTTATAGCCAGAAAATTATTTCTATGATTTGTGTAAGCGCAAGGATCACATCTGCTCTCCAAGGTGTTTAAGCTTAAAA
Source organism: Dromococcyx pavoninus (assembly GCA_033558185.1). Classification (NCBI taxonomy): domain Eukaryota; kingdom Metazoa; phylum Chordata; class Aves; order Cuculiformes; family Neomorphidae; genus Dromococcyx; species Dromococcyx pavoninus. The sequence goes on from JAUMJL010000578.1 coordinate 1,427,954, forward strand.
TGCTAGCACTTAGTTCTGAAATTATTTGCTCTATCCAGGTTTTGTGAACACGAATATACATTTACATAACTTTAGAGGTGTAAAGTTAGGGGCCAGTTTTGATCATTTGGTCTGTAGCTGTAACATTGATTTTTAATTGTCCTTATAGAAGCAAGAAGGTATTATTTTTCCAGACAGAACTGGAAAAAAAGTCTGCTCTCCATGAAATGTGCACTATGGCTCTCCTAAATGAAAATGAGTTTCTTACTTTTGGTCTCATCTCTTCAGAAGCTAAAAAAATGGCTTCCCATCATTATTCTTAGTAAGTGGCAGATACTCAGCACTTAGATGCTACAGTCAAGGGCATTCTACAAATGCTTGGTTATATTATTTACGTATTATGAAAATTAATGAAGTACAAGAAGCAGCTCCAGATGTGTTATGAGTAAAGGATGGATGTTTGGGATTACAAGAAGTCTATCGGAAGAAATGATGACTAGAAAGTACAATTGGCTGAACATAGAGCAGTGCTAAAGAAATTACTTCAAATACAGAACTATGGATGAAGAGTGAGGCGCTGGAACCTGGAAGAGAGAATAAAGACTAAAAGCTTATGCAAAGAAAGTTTCTGTAAGTAATGGCCATAATTTACTTGGACTTGTGCAAAGCATTCTACACTGTCCTACACAACATTCTTGCCTCTAAATTGGAAAGACATGGATTTGATGGATGGCCTCAGTGGATAATGAATAGTCTGGATGTTCGCACTCGAAGGGTTGTGGTAAGTGGCTCAGTGTCGAAGTGGAGACCAGTGACAAGTGTGTTTCTCAGGGGTTGGTATTAGGAACAGTGTTGTTTGTCCTCTTTGTCACAGACACGGACAGTGGGATTGAGGGCACCCTCAGCAAGTTTGCTGATGATACCAAGCTGTATGGTGTAGTCAGCAAAATTCAGGGAAAGGATGCCATTCAGAGGCCTATGTGAACCACATGAAGTTCAACAAGGCCAAATGTGAAATCCTGCAACTGAGTCAGGGCAATCCCAAAAACAAATGTAGGCTGGGCAGAGAATGGATTGAGAGCAGCCCCATGGAGAAGGATTTAGGGGTGCTGATTGATGAGAAGTTTGACATGAGCAGGCAACATGCGTTTGCAGCCCAGAAAACCAACTGTATCCTGGGCTGCACCAAAAGAAGTGTGATTCTCTCCCTCTACTCTGCTGTTGTGAAACTTCACCTGGGGTACTGCATCCAGCCCTGGGTCCTCAGCACAGGAAGGACATGAATCTGTTAGAATGAGTCTAGAGAAGGGCCACAAAAATGACCAGAGCGATCAGAGGGTTGGAAGACCTCTTCTACAAGGACAGGCTGAGAGAGTTGAGCTTGTTTAGCCTGGAGAAGAAAATGTTCTGAGGAGAACTTATAGCAGCCTTCCAGTACTTCCACTAATATTTCTAAATAAGAAGAAGTTAACCCATAATCAAATTGTGGATGAAATTGTGTCAGAAGACTCAAATCAGCAAAAGAGTAGGCAAGAATGTTTTGGGCCAAGATTTATGGCAAGTAAATGTAAAACTGGTGTTTAGCACCAGAGCAAAACGAGTCAAACTAACTCACCATGCTCACATTTGACAGAATTAGAGATCTTCAAGACAAAAACGCCCCAAATAACTGTAATTTCTATTTTTCCTAGCAATATAATGACCAGATAGGTTCAGTAAGCCTGTGTGATGGCATAGAGTCTGAATTATCTACATGAACAGCACCACATCAGCCTGGGCAGTAAAATTGTCCTGATTTTACAGTTCTAGGAAGAAATTTAAGATTTTCTGTAAGTTGACACCTTTAACTGATACAAAATCTATACAAAAGTTTATTTTACAATTACAGAAAAAAAATTGAGGACAACGTACCATATACTTGCATGTTCCTTACCGTTACAGTTTGATACCAGGTCTATACCTTCCTCTCTTCAAGAAAAGGAATGTGAAGTTGATGAAAGATCAAGATCATGAAAAATGTTAGGTGTCCGAAGAATGAACAAGTATGTGTCAGAACCTTTTCTTTACACACTGTAGGTAAAACCAGAAAGATAAGACAGTTTCTATAAATCAGGTCCCTCGCCAAAATCCTTCCCTGATCAACTGTTTTTTTTAATACGCGTTTCATTATTATATGCCCTTGAAAATTCTGAGTCTGGGGAGTTGCAGAGAGCATGTGATACTACTTAATAACACTTGAATTTTTTATTAGTGTATTTATTTACCACATGTGCTATTTGTATAACCTGGTGATCAGTTTAAAGCAAAACCAGCCAGGATTTCTGTTTCAAATTCTGATGTTCACTTGCTGTGGGACATAAGGACCACTCTGTACTTAACTGTGATAGGGATGAAATAAAAAGACTTACTTGAATCTACAGCTTTCAAGCAGTCTAAAGCAGTGTGGCAATTATCAGGTGAAATCTTCAATACTTTCTGATCTTCAAATAGCTCCCACAGCTATACTATTTGAGCATCTACGATGCATAGATGCTATTTCATCTGTTCTGATAAGGAATTTATATGCAACCTAATAGAACAAGGAAACCTTAAAATAAATTTTAAAAAAAAAATCTACATAAAGAAACAATAGAAAAACACATGGAGAAATCCAAACCAAATGAAAATTAAGTTTAAATGTTTGCACTCTGCAGTATATTGTGTTCACACAACCAATTAAAAGACATGCCATCTCGTTTTGAAAATATCTATTGATTTCCCAGTTCATCAGATCAGCTTGATGTGTCCGGCAATGGCTCCTATGACATCATCGATATTTTTCTATTTAGAATAATGACTTATTTTATATGCCAAGAGCTATAAAAAGGACTATATACATATATTTCTAAGGACATTAGCTTAAAAACCATCTCAATTTCCCCCTTAACATACAATATTTTTTATCCACCTTTTCAAAAAAAATTTGGATCTTGCCATGAGAATCATTTATGGAACTCAGTAAATTTGTTTATTTATAAACCAACATCTAAATCATGTTTCCCCTTATAGATGCTGTTGCCTTGGCCTGCATTTGGGGTCCAAATTACACACATTTTTCTTTTAGAGAATGCAGAACACATTTCAGAGAAATCCTCCCAGCCCTGCTGCCCCCCTTCCCCTTTCTTCTTTTGCAGCCTTCTGTATCTATTAACTATCTGGATTCCAACTGTTACATATTATCTCTAAATCATTCTATAGAGTAAAAAAGGCATCCAGTCATTGAGATGTTTATTCTGTTCAATTCACTCATGTATGTTTTTTAAGCTACATTTACAGCTGACTCTCAGTCCGGTTTCTAGCAATGGAAAAGAATATTTATATGTCCTTAATCAGGAGTTCCAACAGGACTAATTGACATAGAAAAAAATCAAGAAAGATCTGAGCCAGGAACCAGGAATGAGACAGGTTTGACGTGTTATCCCATGTAATTCTTTCTTTTAAGATTCTTCCCACTTCTTTCCAGACTACTCAACACGGTAGACATCCAAGCTCCCTGGGATGCCATTTCACTGTGGCCCGGGATGCATGGCAATTTAGAGAGCTTGGAAACCTCCTTGAAGCTGGAAGTGCAGCAAAAGAAGGTTGTATTGCTACTTTTGAGTATTCCTGGGTTGGTCTACTTTTGTACGGTTCAGTCTGTTTCAAAGGATGTGGCCCAGATCTGGCCCACCGGGCCCTGTGCTAAGCAGGCTAGAGCAGTGTTTCTACCCTTGCAGCAGGGCTGAGTGACACAAAGCTAGATCTTTGCCACCGGCAATGGCACCAGTTGCTCAAACTCCAAACTAGGGTTGATTGCAGCCTTTTGAATAAACAAAACAAAACACATGACCCCAAACCCACTAATTTATAGCACCACTTCAGTAGTTCCTGCAATGTGGTTTGCTGACCTCTGGTGGTTAACAAAGCTATGAGACATGGTTTGCCAATCAGACATGGAAATATAAAAAGGAAAATTTGTGAACACTGAAAGCACGTGCAACCACGGTGCTAAACAGTGGAAGAAGGTGAAGATATAAACCCCGAAGTTCAGGAGCTATTATCCCATGCTGCAGGCAGATTAAAGTGCTTATTCCTGTATTGCTTTAGCTTGGTATCATTTTACCCAGAAAAAAAGATTGGAAGTAAATGAAGTAAAGCAGCAGCTTCAGTGTCATGTGTGCTCTCACCCAGGATGTTTCCATCATTCTTCCTGCCTCTGTGGCTCATCACTCCTACCCCTGATATGGGCCCGTGGCCCAGAGAAAGGCTCTGGTATCCTCTAGTGCTGGGCTCAGAGAGGACACTTACAGAGGCAGGTACTCAAAGCCATTGAGACAGGAAGAGCAGAGACAAGCCAAGTCTGCTGCAGAAAAGCTCTGGGTAAAGTTTAAGCATCTCTTCTGGCTTGAACATATCTTTGAAAATGAGTCTGAGTTGAAACTGAGTCAGTGGGAGTATGCACAGGGTGTGGAGATGACCAAGCCCTCAGACATGAGTTTGATTGGTGGAGATGAACTTCTTCCCCCACTATCCCTGTCTATCCTCTCCACCACACGCTGCCCAGCGACTCAGAGAGAAGCCCAGGATTGCGTTAAACTCATCCTCTGAGAATAAAAAAAAAAAGCAAGCCCTCCATCTCAGACATTATTAAATACTACTATGAGTCATGTTTGTCCTTGGTTATATTCCTTCCAAGGAAGTGCTTTCCTCTGCCCATGGAAATTAACACTAAATATAAACATAGCTTTCTCAGTGACATTTGACCAGTTTAATGACTATATCATCTTCAAGGACACTTTCTGTTGTTATGTACTAAATCCAGATTGTTCCTATTTGCCTTTCCTCACAGAACAGTGACTAAAACAGACTATAGTCTATTTGAGTCTGAAATAATTTCTGGTTACATGACTTCCTGAAATTTCCTGTTTAATAAGTGACAAACATTCTCTCCTTTTGCTTGTTGCCAGTTGACATGCATTACTCCATTCAACGCTGTACTCTCTAATCTATTTTTCTAGCTTTGTCACTGATCCTCTGATCTCTCTAATTGCTAGCACTGGTCCTCAAAATTTGTTGAAATTACATTGAATTAATTGATAGAGTCTCTACTAAAAACAATTCAAATGAATTTTTAAGATCGATCTGCTGTGGAAAATCTTGCTCCAAATGCCTTTTCCTAGCCCAGTCCTGGTTTAGTTAGCAAAGATAGACTTCCGTGTTAGACAATAAAGAAACTGATGTTTAAGAGCATGTCTAGTTAGCATACTTCTGAAAAATGAAAAACCACATTCACACTAACCATGTTATAAATAAAATTAAACTCAGGTTATGTTAAAGCAACGTAAAACATTATGTGAATATGGTTTTAGGGTGAGTGCCCTGATGTGTTTTAAACTACTGTTTTAGACTGAGTTTGTAAAGAATCAACAGAATACCACCTTTACAGATGCCTCTTGGGACAGATGATCATTGCAAAGGGTTAGTTCTCAGTTCTCTTGTGTAGCAGGTATTGGCCAGCATTTTCAGTATCTGCTTGGTGAGACAGTAGTTCACTTCTTTATTAAAGGCTAAAATTTGTCCTCTGATATGTGTGAATGGCTCCCATTGAAGTAAATGAAAATGTCAATTAATTATTTAGCTTAGTTACAGGGGTATAACTAAAGCAGTAATGAGAAGAAATTAAAAGAAGAAAAATTTAGATTGACTATCGGAAGAAAATCCCAGACAGTCAGGCTTTTTATAGCACTGGAGCACATGTATAATTTTAAACCTGTGACTGATGTTGCTTTTTTTCTTAAGGTTCCATACATGTATATTTCAGTTCTTAAACTGGATCTAGTCTACACTTTGCCCATCATTGTAACATTAGACAGTGGAATAATTTCTCAAGGGAAAAGAGCACTTGGGAACATTTAAATTAGATTGGAGAAACATCAGGAAATATAGCACAGAAATCAATTCCACATTAACAGGAAGATATAGTGGTTGATCTTTATCTTTTCTATGTTCCACACAGTATTTATAATTTAGATCTTATAGCTTATTTCCAACTGCAGGGTAGGGAGGTCTGAGGAGGTGAAAGGAGGCAATTGTGGTTAACTTCATCACCCATGTAGGCTACATATATGCCACCCAGTAGATAAATACTCCTGCTCCATACCACAACCAGTGTTTTCCTATTTGGAAAGTGCCCAGAACCTACAGAATATGGTTTGCCACACCTGCAAGCATCTTGGCTTGTATCAGAAATGGTATGGCCAGCAGGAGTAGGGAAGCGCTTGTGCCCCTGTACTTGGCACTGGTGAGGCTCCATCTCGAATACTGTGTTTGGTTTTGAGCCACTCAATACAAGAACAACATTGAGTTGCTCAAGCATGTCCAGAGAAGGGCAACAAAACTGGTGAAGGGTATGAAGCACAGGTCTTACTAGGAGCAGCTGAGGGAACTGGACTTGTTTAGCCTGGAGAAGAGGAGGCTAAGTGGAGACCTTATTGCACTCTACAACTACCCAAAAGGAGGTTGTAGCAAGGTGGGTATTGTTCTCTTCTCCCAAGTAACAAGTGACAGGATAAGAGGAAATGGCCTCAAGTTATGCCAGGGGAGGTTTAGATTGGATATTAAGAAAAATTTCCTTACCAAAGGAGTGAGGAAGTATTGGAACAAGCTGCCCAGGGAAGTGGTGGAGTCACAATCCCTGGAGGTGTTCAAAAAGCTGTAGATCTGGCACTTTAGGACATGCTCTAGTAGACAGCTGGATTGGATGACCTTAGAGGTCTTTTCCAGCCTTAATTGTTCTGTGATCTTTCTAAGCAATAAGAACAGGTAGATTGATTAAGCCAAGGCAGTCTTATTTTGCAACTTGGAGTATCCCTCTCATGCAGGACACACCCACTGTTGGCAAAGTCTAATATTGAATGAAAGTGGGTTTGTGTGTTTACATGTCATTTCCTTGGACAAAGATAAGGATTGACCTTCCTATTGGAGACAGCCAGAGTGACCCTGCTGTTCATTTGGGTCATTCTTTGATACTTAAATCAGCAGCAAGGCACACACATGTAATGCAGCAATCCCACTGCTGTGTAATCTAACTCCATAAATTTTGCAGTCTGCTTCCCTGAGATAGGAAAATTGTGCACTCCACTTGTGCAGCCTGGGAAACTAGAATGCCACACTAAAATGTGCTTCTGCTGACCTTATCTCCAACACAGAATCTGTACATCATCTTTAGCATAGATAAAACATCAAATAATATGCCACTAGTATAAGAGAGCTGAAAATCTCAGATGCAGAAGGCAATATGTAAATTATGCAGTGCTCAAAACTGTTCTGCAAATGCACTGGTACATACATATTCTAAACCATGCAGCAGAAATGATGGCAAAGCCCTTATGTTTTTTGATAATACAACTCTTTTTGAAACACTGCTGGCAGACTTTCTCTACCTCAGGTCTGTCACAAGGAGTAGGACAGAGCCTCTGTCCTTCTCAATTCATAGACATGCCACACAATACAACAAGCCAGCTTTATAAAGGTGTGCTGAATGGTGCTCTGTACCTGCAAGGGAAATTTAATTGGATTTCTTTATAGCTTGCAACAATCCAGTGAAAAATTATGTAAGAATAGCATGATTTAATTTCAGCATGAACTTGAATAATAATATTTTTAAAGAGAGAATTCATGCATATACTGAAAAAAAAAGGTTAAATATGAAAACAACCTAAACCAGCAGTTTTCAACCCAAATAGACTGCATAGGCCAACTTTATTCACAACAGCATTGACATTTTGTGTGTCGTTGTCCCAAGATAGGATATAAAAGCACAAATTATAACCCATTTGATGTGAATATACAGACTTTCACGGCTTCTGGGTTTGACTTTTTGGAAGAATAATGCTGTCTTTCATTCTGTCCCCATACTCTGAATCAAAGTGAGTGAGAAAAGAAAAGAAAAGAAAAGAAAATATTGCTTCATCCAGCTATTAGATCCACCTCAATGAATAATGATGAGTTTGAGTATTACAAGTTTGAGTTGCTTGGGTGCAATTTGAGTATTTCTGTACTTCTCTTCATGTTTTATATATATTTTCACATTAAGTAGTTGCCAAATAAAACCAGACAGTCTTTCAGTTTATTAAGGATACATACAGGGAACTTGCAAGTGCACGTGTGTGTATATTTATGACCAACATATATGACCAACATTCATACCTAAATACTATGCAAAAACTGACCTCTATCTTGACAACTTCCTGCTGATTTCTGTTACATTTTCTTGTTAGAGCAAATTATTAACCTTATGGTGACTTCAAATAAAGTTGTAAGGACAGCTTTTGTTGTATTTAACATGAAAACAAAGAATAAGAAGCAATCAAGAATCATAGAACCATAGAATCATAGAATGGTTTGGGTTGGAAGGGACCTTAAAGACAATCCAGTTCCAAACCCCTGCCAAGGCCAAGGACACCTCCCAACCAGACCAGGTTGCTCAAGGACCCATCCAACCTGGCCTTGAACACTTCCAGGGAAGGGGCATCCACAGCTTCTCTGGGCAACCTGTGCTGGTGTCTCACCACCCTCATCATGAAGAATTTTTTCCTCACATTTAATCTAAGTCTTCCCCCTTCCAATTCAAAGCTATTCCTCTTGTCCTATCATTACAGGCCCTTGTAAATAGTGCCTCCTCAACTTAGCAGTAGCCCCTTCAGGTACTGGAAGGCTGCTATAAGGTCTCCCCAAAACCGTCTCTTTTCCAGGCTGAACAAGCCCAACTCTCTCAGCCAGCCCACTGATCATCTTTGTTCCAATAGTTCTATATCCTTCTTGGGTTGGGGACTACAGAGCCGTATGCAGGACTCCAGCCTGGGTCTCATGAGAGGGGGAGAATCACCTCCCTTGACCAGCATGCTGGCCACGCTTATTTTGATGCAGCCAGGATATCATTGGCCTTCTGGGCTGTGAGTGCACATTGCTGGTTCATGTCAAGCTTCTCATCAATCAGCATCACCAAGTCCTTGTCTGCTAGGCTGCTCTCAACCACATCATCCTCCATCCTATATTAAAACTGCAGATTGCCCTGACCCAGGTGTAGGACTTTGCACTTGGCCTTGTTTAACCTCACAAGGTTCACACAGGCCCTTTTCTACAGCTTGTCCAGCTCCCCCTGGATGATATGCTGTCCTTGTGGTATGACAACTACATCACTCATCTTGGGGTCATCTGCAAACTTGTTGAGGGTGCACTCAACCTCACTGTCAATGTCATCAATGAAAATATTAAAAAGCACTGGTCCCAGTATGGGCCCCTGGGGGGGGAGGGGGGCTCATCACAAATCTTCATCTGGACATCAAGTTGTTGACCGCTACTCTCTGAATGCAACCAGACTGTCCCTGCTTGCACTGCCTGTGCAGTTCTCTCTCACTCTTCAGCTTGAGCAGCAAGTCTCAACTCAACCACGCTGGTCCCTTCCCTTTACTGCCTGATTTTCTACATCTGGGGACTGAGCACTCTTGTGCTGTGTGGAAAGAATCCTTAAATATTTGCCAGTTCTTTTCTGCTCCCTCATCTCTGAGGACCACTTCCTGGGGATCCTACTGATTTACTCCTTAAAGAGATGGGAGTTTACTGGCCTAAAATTTAAGGTCCTGACTATACTCCTCGCCTGTCCCTTATCCCTCAGGACCTCGAACTTCTTCAATGCGTGATCACTGTAGTCCAGGCTGCCTCTGATCTTGATGTCACTGATGAGCTCACCTCCGTTGGTGACCATCAGGCCATGTACTGCAACCACCTGTGTAGGGATTTCTGTTACCTGGGTTAAGAAGTCATCTTCGATGCACTCTAGGAGTCTCCTGGATTGCCTACAGCTTGCTGTGTTGCTTTTCCAGCAGATATCAGGCCGGTTGAAGTCCCCCAGAAGGATGAGAGCTTGTGAGTTTGCAACCTCCTGTAGCTGGAAGGAGAAGGCTTCATCAGTAGGCTTCACTTGATCAAGTGGCCCGTAGTAGACACAAACTACAAGGTTCCCTTTGTTGCCTTGGTCTTTTATTCTCACCCATCCATAAAGTGACATTTTTGAGAAACAAAAGGGAAAGAGCAGTTATCTAACTATTGGGAAACATCTTAAGCTTTTCCTTTGCTGGTGCATGTAACCGAGAAAGAAAGACACAGAACAATGAATTCCACAACACTGGCATCTTGAGCTGCATCAGCTGAAGTCAGCTAGTTTTGCTGGAGAAAAACAGAAAAAAATCAGCCAAGGCCAGACCTATTGGTAACAAAGAGGACTAGATTCTTAGCTTGTTCTGGTAAGAATAGATCCAACTGAATCAATGGGGACATCTCAGCTGGCACTAACTAAAACCCATTTAAAGATAGAAGGTCTTCTTATTGCTAAGACCAACTTTCTTTTAGTTTAGTTTTCTCTTAGTTTAATCCTTGTGCCATTTTGTCATCTCTTGGGAGACAAAATTCATTATAAATTTTCTGGCTTGAGTTGCTCTGATTTTTCATACTCTTGCAGCATGGGTCTGGAAACAATTAACACAGAAATGCTGATCAGCCGAAAACTGATTTAGGTGGAATAGACACTGAAAACTGTAGAGTTAATAGGACTTAGGGAGGAAGGGGCTCGGAATAGTTTGCAGGAGCCAAATGACAAGAAGATGGGCTTTTCTGAAGTGAGTTGTGTGATACAGGCATCCGATTTCCATTAAACTCCTGTAAGGTTTAGTCTCTCAAGGCCAGTTTCCTCAAGAGGACTTCATTCCCTTTGGCCTCTGAACTTCCTGTAGGAGCTAGCACTTGCTGACTACTTTTCAAAACCTCTCTCTCTGCCACTTCAGCCTCTTTTTAGAGAAATCTGAGTTGATTTTTTGAAAACTGTTGTCAATAACCTTAGAACACTATGACAAATGAGGTAATTGTTTCATAAACTGTTATATAGGAAATATCTCATAGGGTTTTGCTTGACTAATTTGTTATAGTTTGTTCCTGGAAAGTGAAGATGCTCTGTTCTCCCAGCTCTCAAAAAGGCTGTTCTGCTGTTCTAAACCTCCACCAAAAAAAACATAGTCAATGGTGGGAAAGGGGTTCTCTTCCTCCAGCCCTCCAAGGGCTGTGTGCATTACTTAGAGCATAAGTGTGATGCCCACCTCTGTGCTCAGTAGTCCTCAGTTAGATTCCAGGAGCAAGTTGTCTTTCTAGACTGAAATGCAAATGAAGAACTTGTGTGTGGTCATATGATTGTTTATTTCCTTAAATCAATCCATCATATCTAGATTTCCATTCAGGATTTTAATGGAGAAATGTTTAATATTTAATACTATACCCTCTTGTAAATCTTGTTGTTATAAAACTAATTCATCCTGTGGTTTAGCTCAAAGACACACTGAGCAGCTCTGTAAGTGGTTACTTCACAAGCAAATCCATCATAGTCTGAAGACTACTTTTAAACTTTTTCCAGCTGGTGATGCATTTTAAAACACTTACCTTTTCTTTAATGAGAAATGTCCCAAGTATCATATGGTCTCCTGTGGCAAGAAAAATCCTTTGCTGTTTTCTTAGGTTTCTTTAAGGCAAGATAATTGCAAGAAAGAGTACACTCTTTGCAACAGTTGTGATTATTGGGAGCACTAAAGGAAGCAAATAAGGATGGCCAGGTAGTCCATAGTGGCACACTATGGTAAGAGTTTTTCTGATAGCCAGAGGGTGCTCCAAGAGGGATCATGTCTGCAGCCAACAACCCCTTCTGTACAGCAGAAGACTTTTGTGCCAGTGTGGATAGCAGAAGACTTTTGTGCCAGTGTGGATCCTGGGGAGGAGCAGTGGACTTACTTTCTCTATATTTGCCTTCTTCAACTGTCCAGTGAAAGGCAGATGGAAACCAGGCTTCTCCTCAACTCCTGGCTTAGGTGTTCCCTCCTGGGGTGGCTGGGAAGGGACAGTTACTGCCACAATCCCCAGATGTAAGTGCTCTCACAGAAGCAATTCAATGCTGTTACTTGATATACTGCTCAAACCATAGTACACAGGCCGAAATCACTGTACATTTTTTTATCTCCCTGTCAGTAGAAAGACACAACCATGTAGCCAGTCTCTATTTAAGATGCTAAAGAAGGAAAGGCAAAAAAAGTTGTCATAATGAACATTGGAGTTCCTGGTATGTGAAATAGATACATCCCGCAAACAAAGTTCAGTCTTTTTTATTCACATCCTGGGCTGCAAGTTCAAACCCTAAATTGCAACTCAGATTTGTGGATATACTTGGGATATCATTAGTTTGCTTAATTTCTTCTTCAGCACGTTATTTAATGAATATTTTTTCAATGTTTTACAAATCTGTTTCAGGTACCACGGTGCTTTCAGTGTAATGATAGATGTTTCAAAATATTTTCTCTGAAGCCGATGCAGGATTTGGAAACATTTTTGGGGCCTATAACATGAAGATGGAGCAATAAGGATTTACATGGGTAGTTACTTGTAAACAGAGACCTCTTTCTTTCCTCATGCTGTCTTCTGACTTCCAAACCAGAGAAGTCAGCAAGTTCCACCTTCAGGGCTACTGAGGATCTTTGTCTGGATAGACATATGAACTCAGGCCCTATTTATGCTTTTGTATGCCAGTATTCACTGAATTTTGTAAGGAAAGTTGCCAAATGGCAAGTAAACATAATTCCCCAGAGGAGTTCATATGACCCATTTATTTTCTCACAAAACCAAATAGAATTAACATGCATTGTGGAGCCACAGTCCCTGGAAAACATCAACACACTGACAGTTCTTCCAGTCAACTGTTCACAGAACAGTTTCTTCCAGTCAACTTAGTCTACAAGCCAAGCACAGATTCTTAATTCACTATGCCAGAGCAGAATTTTAAGTTCATAGAGCAGAGCTTAAGAATCTTAGACCTAATACTGTCCTGTAATTTTTTTCTAATATATCCATTTCAAAATTATGACCTAGGAGGATAGGATAATAGTAGTATTTTTGGCAGTTCCTGTTAGTTGAAGATCACTCCTGGTTTCTATTTCATTATTTTACAGTACCAAAGTTGGAATATTGTGGCTGTAACTGTCTTTATCAAAAGGTCACAAGCAGGTGCTTGTCTGTTAATTTAAGTGTTCTTTGTTATCATCCAATACTGTATTTTAGAAAAAAAGTAAATATTCTTAACAACAGGTAGTGTACACGCACGGTTAATATAGACAGAACTGTGTCTCAAAAACAAATGTAAATTTAAAAACAATATAGTGCTTGGATTTTGTGGGAAGGGAAGGGAAGGGAAGGGAAGGGAAGGGAAGGGAAGGGAAGGGAAGGGAAGGGAAGGGAAGGGAAGGGAAGGGAAGGGAAGGGAAGGGAAGGGAAGGGAAGGGAAGGGAAGGGAAGGGAAGGGAAGGGAAGGGAAGGGAAGGGAAGGGAAGGGAAGGGAAGGGAAGGGAAGGGAAGGGAAGGGAAGGGAAGGGAAGGGAAGGGAAGGGAAGGGAAGGGAAGGGAAGGGAAGGGAAGGGAAGGGAAGGGAAGGGAAGGGAAGGGAAGGGAAGGGAAGGGAAGGGAAGGGAAGGGAAGGGAAGGGAAGGGAAGGGAAGGGAAGGGAAGGGAAGGGAAGGGAAGGGAAGGGAAGGGAAGGGAAGGGAAGGGAAGGGAAGGGAAGGGAAGGGAAGGGAAGGGGAAGGGAAGGGAAGGGAAATGTTATCATCATCATGATAGGAAAAAAACAGGTTTCTGAGGCATTCAAAGGATATACAACTGGGTCCCATGCTGTCAGAGCCACTTTTGTGAGATCTATACACCTTTCTTCACAAGAATGAGGATAATCACAGAACTTGTAAGGTACCATAAGTGCCTAATATGTAGATAGGTGTTCTTCTAAAATGCTATAAATGTATATTAATTAACAGCAATATCCTATAGCTGTATTTTTCTGACTCGTTTGGTAGATCTCTGCAGCTAGAATATGATCTATTACTGGATAGACACCTCTGACTTGCTACACTTGTCTTAGGAGGAAACCTTGCAGATAGTAGTTACTTAGCAGTCGTATTTCTTTGTGGCTTTTTGGTTTTAAAAATATGACCACTTTCTGCATTGCAGTAATGGGTGAGGACTGTGTTTTCTTAAGGCATCGTTGTGTTGACAGTATTTCTTTTCAATGGCAGTAGTTTGTGTTTTCATTTGGTGGCTGTTGACACTAGTTTTCTAAAAACAAAATGAAAAAAAACTGACTCTCCTAGCACAGTAAATTCGAGGAAGGTGTTTACTTGCAACTACTAAAATGAGGTGATGATGATGGTCTACCAAAGCTTGAGGTGCATTGCATACGACCATCCATGGGTAGCATCTTGGAATAATTCTGTCCTGTCTTGATTCTTTAAATGCTCTAAGTTCCAATAGGGAACTGTGAACAGAAAAAGGACATATCTGAGAATATACATTGATATACATCATAGATATACATCTACACAAAGGAGTTAGTGTGTGTGTATAAAGCTAAGTTAGTTTACCAGAGTTCAGACTCATTTCCTTATCAATAGAAATTACATAATAGTGAAATGACACATACATTACATATGCCACAATCCATATATTGTTATAACAATTAAGAACTACTAAAACTATGTGGAGACAAAAAAAAAACAGAGGGTGTTTTTTTCCCAAAGATTTTTAAGAAAAGGAGAAATATCCACAGGTAGGCTACAGAGGACTTGACAGGAAAGATGGTTAAAATTGGCCATGGGGATTTAAGGAGGAATAGGAGAATTATAGGGAAGTTACCGTTCTACAGAAAATCTAAAACATCTTGGTTGTGAGAAACACTATTATCTCACTGTTATTTACTGATGGATCGTACTGGAGATAGAGTTGGTCTTATTAAAACATTTCCTATGGAATTAGTGAATAGAAATGTTTTGTTAATGAAACAACTATGGAAACATAGCCAGAGCATCTCTGTTTCACTCTTCATTTGGAAAATTTACCAGCTCTGTAGAGGCTGTTTGGAGCATGAAAATTAGGAGTCTTTCAGTATACCTCATATAATTTTGTAACAGTTACTAAGTACTTAAAGGAACTTCTGTGAAATACCTGTAGAACCTTGGCTTATTATTTCTCAGCTGTTCTCTGCGATTTCTGTCTGGTTGAAATGCTACTGATTACTGAATGATCCCAACTTAAGATCTCAGTAGTAGGATGAAACGCCCATCAAAAAAAATCCCTTAGTATGGATATGTGAAGTGAAACTAAAAACCATGTATCAAAAAGGAAAATACAGTTATTGTTATCACATCTGTCAAAAGAATTACTTTGTTTCAGTGAAACTCTTTTGCACTAGTTCCTGTAATAAAGGATCTAAAGGATGACTCCAGGAAGAGATCAACTTGTTAACAGAACACCATGCATTGACTGTGTTCAAAAAGTCTGTATATTCAGCAAATCTCCACTGTAACACACCCTCTGCTATTGTAAGAACAGTAGTTCCTGTGGTGAGTATTTGACTCCAGTCTGAACTGTATCTTTTGCACTACAAAACTTCAAAGTCAGCTACTTCAGAGAAAAGAGATGGAAATGCTTTCCCTTTAACTCTGTGCTTAACCATTTAATGAAGAATTCTGTCTTTAAAAGGTCAGTGAAGCTTCAGCAGCAGAAAGTATGTAACAGGTTAGAGTCAGTCCTTTAAATGTTTAAGACTATTTTATATGTAAGTTTATTCTGGTGATATTGCAAATACAATCTAGTCTGTCCATAAATAAAAGAGGCTCAAGATTTTCATCACTTGTGTCATTGTAAAATTTGAGCAACTCTGCTGAAGGCCAACTCTGCTGGTTATATGGGACTGCCTGACACTAGATGTAAGCGTGGACTTCCAGCATCTGAAGAATTTTCCTAAAGCTACAGAAGAAAAATTGGTGTTTGGTTTCCTCCTTCATGATCCTGCCCTTCTCTACAATAGAATGGATTGAGGATTAGCTAAACTGAGTTTCCTCTGGTTCAACAGTCAGCAGTGGCAGGTGTTTGCTGGGTACTTGACCATTGCCTTGTAACTTTCTAACAAATAAATAAAGGAACTATAAAGAGAACATTTATGTAGGAGCTGTAAACAGTTGGTTTATTTTTTTTATGCATGCACTTAATGTTCTTGTTGTACAACCTTTGCTTTTCCAGAAGAATTCATAACAGTCACTAGGCACAAGTAGTTGATGTGCGCTGTTTGTGATGGTAACATGAAATTGGCTACAGTAAAATGTTCTGGTTAATAAAGGATGAAATAATAATTTCTTTGTCAACAAACACATCTGGGGCAAACTTGACAATTCTTTTTACAAAACCAAAGCTCTAAAATTAGAGGTATGACATATGATTCTGTCCTTGGTTATGATGTTTTTTATGCTGCACTTATGCTAATGAGAAACTTAGAAGAAGGAGGATCAGTCTGAGAGACGATATTTATATATGCATACATGTGTACGTATGTATGGATGCACATGTCCTGATTAATATAAAATTCCTTATTATTCTTGGTCATGATTTATTGAATAAATTTTTACAGTGATGAGCAATGTCATATCTTTGTGAAGAACTGCATGGAAGAGAAACAGCACCTTTGGGGTTTTGTAGGTAATTCTTCAGATTTGCTTTGTCCAGCAAACAGGAACTACCCATCATTGTTAAATACACCAATGTAACCTAACAGTGATTACTACACTGCTTACATAGAGTA
Organism: Dromococcyx pavoninus; assembly: GCA_033558185.1. Lineage (NCBI taxonomy): Eukaryota > Metazoa > Chordata > Aves > Cuculiformes > Neomorphidae > Dromococcyx > Dromococcyx pavoninus. The sequence goes on from JAUMJL010000578.1 coordinate 1,444,662, forward strand.
CAGTATGTAGGACATAGAACTTAAGGTCCTAACCTCCCGAGGTCAGTGCAAAGACTTAGAAAAATATCTGTGCCACATAAGTATACTTTTCCATAGATAGTATATTTTTAGATGCTGAATATTGAAACAATATCTGCAGGGGCAAGGGGGGTGTGGGGAAGGGTGGTGCAAATGCTCAGCTGCTGTAAATCAGGAGAGTTTAATTTCAGTTAACAGAGTTATGGTAATTGGCCCCCACTGGTTTCCAAGGTCCAATTCTTTTAGGCTTGAAGGCCTTGCTCTGTATGCACTTATCACTGAGAGCCAAAGGGGCCCAACATATGGGTGTTGTAAGTGAAGACATCTGGGCAGATTTCAGTGGAGTTCTGCCAGCATATGTCACCTAAGGGTGTGGTACAACAATTTCAGGCAAAGAAGATACATTTCTTTCAAAAGATTAATTATGTTTCATATGCACTAACTGGGTATTTTTGAGGTATGTTGGCTACATAATAAAAAAACAGCTAATAAATACAAAAAAGCAACTTGAATTTGTAGGTGGTCTATTTTATTGGACTGAAAACAAAAGGTAAGCATTGTAGAATCAGTGTGTTCCTTAAGAGCTAGAGAGAGGGGCATGTTAGGGCAGCAGAAATGAGAGCCTGGTTCTGAGTCAGTCTTCCTAATTATATTCAGAGACAAAGATCAAAGCAGAAGCTGAGCAGGAAACAGCAGAGAGAAAGTCAGGTGTGGATACCACACCATACTCCATTGCCATCATCAGCCAAATTCTGGGAGGTGGTACAGTGTGGTGAATGAGTGTGTTTACTTAAGGTAATTGCCTTAACTGAAGCTCATTATTGTTTTCTGCTGACTGCTTTTTGTGGGAGCTACTGCCAGACTATATCTGGTGGTATAGGTAGCCACACTAATACAGCTGCCATCATTAACACATAAAAAATCCTGGAGATTTTATCCAGCTTCTACTCAGTCTTTCATATGAAAAGCGCTAGTGAAATGGGGAAAAGTGGACCTGAAGTCAACGAACACTTACTTCCACCTTCCAGAATACCCTTGTGGAAAAAGAAAAGACCATCCAGAGATTCCAGCACATTGGCTTGCAGTGAAGCACCAGCCCATAGTAGTGCATTGACTGCAGGGGAAGATCTTTTTTTTTTCTTCTTTCATTTTCTTTTCCTTAAAATGACGCCTTTTTTATTTAATCTATCTACTTCAACTTTCCATGGAACGTCAGATGAAGAAGTAGTTTAGACAAGACAACAGTGAAATTAATTAGTCTACCTACCTGAAATTTTCTAGATGGTATGAAAGCTAGCAAAAGAACATTCTGTTTGCAGGTACACACTCCTAACCTGACAATTATGACTGCAAAGTCCACTGGTTGTATCAGTCTTTATTTTATTCTATACTGTTTGTTCTGCCCTACCAACTGCATCAGGTGGACATGTCTAATTAAATGCATTGATTCTATAAGGGAAGATGAAATTGCAATTTTTGCTTTAGTGGTTATCAGAAATGCAGCAAAATCTGTTGAAACTAGAGAACTTAATATTTAACAAAAATCTTTAAATGCAATCGTTGTCCATGTAGACTTACTAAACGTATCTATTTCAGGCATCCGCATCTGAATTTAGTTTTATTTTCTTTACTGTCACATTTATTGACTAATTTGAGGTTTGAGCTTGGAATCCCAACAAGTGACTAAGTCATTTGCTGTAAAGGAGTGAATAGCTGGTCCTGGAGGTGTTATCCAGTTTGCTCTGGTTTGATGCTTGCCTGCTCTGGGGAAACTCCTAGCCAGAGGGAAAGACCTCCTATACAGACCTGACTAAACCTTGAAGAGAGCCGTTTTGAAACTCTTCCTAAAGGTGCACAAGGGGTTTGGAGCAAACCTTACGAACTGTGTGCACACAGCACAAAACACTCATTAAAGAACAAATAGGGACAGGAGCTACTACACAGAAAAGGGTATGTGTAGTATAAACAGAAGTCACAAGGAAAATGGGAGGAAATCTTACAGTGGATACAAGAGAAGAAACTGAGAAAATAGGCAATATTTAGCTTACAGAAGAAGACATTTTTACAAATGATCCAAACATTGGCAGCCATGTTTTCTCGTATAAAAATTTGAATCTTTGACTTATAAGAACATAGAATGTCCAGATGATGGGTCTTAGAGAAGTTCCATACAAAGCTGTAAAGTTCAAACTATTTCAAGAGAATCTAGTTTTGCTCACACAGAAGTTAACAGAAATAAAGAACTTTATCAAATCTTCAACTTTCAAACTCTTCAAATTCAGAGTTGTTCTGTAATGTTACTCTCTGATCACTCTCTTCCTGAGATTTTTCTCCCATTGCTTCTGCCACTCCAGAGAGCCAGTTCACTACCTTTACAAGCAGTTCTAAGGAGCAATTTGGTGCATTTCTAATTCACTCTGGGCACAACGTCTACTGTCTCTGGAGAATAAGGACAAATGTGCAACTGCACAGTAGTTCCAGAGGAAAAGCAGCAGCCGGGAGGTAGACTACCCTTTACTCAAAATAATCTGCCTCTGACCCCTGTCAGGAATCAAACTTTCACTGCAATCTGGCAAATATTCCTGACAGGGGAGTTACCTGAGAGCTATATCAGTTTGCCTTGGCTTTCAACAACTTCTGTGCCAGCTGAAGTTATTTCCTGCTGGGTAGTCTCCAGAGAGGAACATAACAGTGTGCCTAGCAATCAGCTCACTCATACTTGTCTTTCTCTATGGTGTGAAGATGTCATAAATCACAAAAAAAAATTTGCTTCAAGCTATGTCAAAATATATGTTCCATTTCCTTTAAACTGCTTACTTCTTTATACAGAGCCAGATACCTATCTATTTAGATACCAATGACCCAGATATTTGGCATTCAAGGAACAGAAAAACATATAGAATTCCTTGCATTCATTAATAAAACGAAATTTTCAAGCTACTTTGTGCTGACAAAATGCTGTAAGTGAATGTGTAAACCCCTTATGGCCTGATCTCTCAAGGTATTTCAGACTTTTTAATAGTCTTCCTAACTGACAAAATTCAGGCTTGCAGTTATCATTGTAACAAACTTTCCTGTTGCTTCAGGAAAAGAGTTGCCCAGTTCTGGGACACTGACATTGCTGTGTTAGCGTTTTTTCCTAAATAAGAAAAAATCTTGTACCTTTCAGATATCTAGATTTCAAAATCTCTCTGAATCTAAATAGCACCTTCCTAAAGGAAATTCTTTTCAAATACAGCAACATACTTTCACCTTATCTATGCGTGCAGTCAATACAGAAATCTGAGAGTGACAGAGAAATATAATCCTGTAAAATTCATAATCACAGTTACCGAAAGGCTCATTATATATACAAGAGAACAGCTTTCACAAGGTTATAATTTCTGTGAAGCATCCTGACTAAAATTCATTTTTAAAATAGGCTAAGAAACTTGTGTTGTACAACGTGTTGTGTATACAGGTACCAATAGTTATTACTAATATTTTAATTAAGTATTGCTTGCAATTAAATGCATGCTGTTTTTTAATTATCCCCCTCAGTTCCGTGAATTGTAGCAAATTCAGTGTAAAAAAAAATGTGGGAGATATTCTTGGGAACTGGAGGCTTCATATAAGCCCAAGATCCAGCTAGTGAATGTGTCAGCCTACTGCTACGGTAGGGATTTTGCCACACATGCATTTGTTCTCACAGGCAACACTCTGAAGTTTTTTCAGGCCAAACAGCTGGTGAGAACAGGTTGGAGCACTGCTCAGTGGCAAGTGAGGGGAATGGTAACTGGATCCTAGAACCATTCAGAAATCGAAGACCTACAGAGTTGACGCTGATGCTTTCATTCCTAGTAGAAATTACTTCAGTTTGTGCTTCTAGGATTTCAGAATCAAACAGCATTGAATTCAAAGTACCTCAAGTCTATCAACAACCCACATTCTTGCCAACCAAATCTTAAGAATTTCAGATAGCTCTAGCTTTTATCTGTGATCCCACTTGGCTTTCACTCAACTCATCATGCTTTTCTGCTCTTGACCTAACTCAAGTGTTTCTCAGGAGTTTTGGGTTTGTTTTCTTGTTCTTTCCAGAGTAGATTCCAGGACTATGTCTTTTCTTGAGAAATGATCCATTTGAATATCTTAGTCAGAATTCCTTTTTTCTGTTTCAAGCTCATTGGTAGTGGCAGAAGAGGAAAATATGTCTTGTTTTCTCCTACTTTCTCTTAGTCTCTGCAGTTTTAGATTTTAGCCTTTTGGTTTTGTCCTGAAAATACTATTTTTGTTCACACTCTTTCAGTCCTTCATCAGTAGTAAATCATCTCCACAACCAAATCAATTTAATTAATTTAAATTTCATTTTCACCAGCATAAGACAGGGAAATCCATTCTGCCAGCCGGATGTTACTACAATAACAATAAAAACAACAACAAAGAAGATTTCAGTAATTCTGGTTTTAATCTAATGAAAAAAGAAGCCAATATTTTCAGTTTACTGGTAACTGAGTAGTACTTCAAGTAAAACTATACTTTTTGCATTCTCAAAGATAATTCACTGTAACAATGTAACAATGCTTTTTAAAACCTATGATTTTTAACATCTCATTCATTTCAAGTCATGCTTCCCTTCCTGGTACTCAGCAGGAGCAATTGCTGTAGTGGCTGTGGCTATTTTCTCCCCTTCGGCAGAAATCTGCAGCTCCACGTAACTTGTTTCTCCTTCTCACCGTCTCAGCAAAACTCCTCATTGTTTGTTCAGCGTTGCTACGACCACCGTATCCCCTATTATTGACACCATTACTCTTTCTCCTCTCTTTGCTTCTTTTGGGAGAACCACCAGTGAAATGTGAGGAGAAGAGGTATGTGGAAGAGGATATCAGAGAATATAGTAGTGGACACCACAGTGATGGACATTACAGAAGGAAGCAGATCCTTGGCCACATTCAGATCTCATATATGCACCTTGGTTTTACCTACACTTTTTCTCTGAAATTAATGGATTTTCTCCACTCTCCACAGCAATATTGGTCATATCTGTCTATATCATTGTTGCCAATATTACCCACCTGAGGTTTGACCATGCTGTAGGCTAGATACATCACAAGAGAAAAAGACAAATCTGTGCCCAAAGATTTTGCGACCTGCAGACTCTATGCTGCAGGCATTTAGGAGTAAATGTATGCAAAAAGACCTGCGATATCTTTCATATAGAGGTCAATAAAGGGGCTTTCCTGGGAAATAAGGGGTAACAACGGGAAGAAAGGGTGAAGAAAACATGGGCTTGCAGGTCTTGAAGGAAGCTTCTGACTCACCAGGTTTGGACGACTGCATCTATGTAAGACAGGGTGCACCCTGAAAGGCCTTCAAAATGTCCGCTCCACATACCAGAAATTAAATACTAAAACAAGCGACCACAAACTTCCAAGCTACCAAAGGGACCAAAAGACATAATGTGCTATAGGAAGAAAACTGAAGGGATTAGAGGCACCTCAAAGTCTTGGCAGTAGCAGGCAATTAACTGGAAAAAACACACAGGTGATTTTAGGCTGTAGGTTACACTCATCTTCTTCAGAGATGAGTGGCAGAGGGGGAAACACATATATCTCTATCTGATATAAAAATAAAAATAAAAATAAAAATAAAAATAAAAATAAAAATAAAAATAAAAATAAAAATAAAAATAAAAATAAAAATAAAAATAAAAATAAAAATAAAAATCTCTTTTGATTCTTAACATATTAGGGGGTGAAATTGAGGAGTCCAACAAGTCCTTTCTTGGGAAAGTGCAATACCACTAGAAAAAGCAGAACAACTTGGAATCAAAAGCAGAAATCTTTTCTTTGTCTTAGCTTCATAGAGCTGTTTACTTTTGATTTTATTGTATAGATCTACTTCCTGCATACTTCACAGAGGGATGTTGTTTCAGGTACTTATTCATTTTCAGGATGTGTTAAGAAATTAATGAAAAATCCATATACAAAGACAAATAAATATTGCTGCTTAGAATATCACTGATTTCACAGTCATGAAATAAAATATACTTTAAAATGTTTTATTTTTTTTTTTACCAAATAACCCTTCATATATGTCTGAAGGAACAGATTTCTGCTCAGTGTTAACTTCCTAAAAATGGCTATTAAGGCAGACCTTCTGCAGATTGAAGAAGAAGGGAGATTTAAACTTGCTCTTAGTTCCCACTGAGTCTTTTCTAAACCCACAAATACAGAAAACTTATGTATTTGCATAACTTCTCTGCACACATGCTTAAAATTGTACAAAATTGGCCACTGCTCAGATGAGTCAAAATAAATGATAGGGCTAGCAATAAAATGATATTAATATGTCTAAATAGTAACTTTCCACAAGCTCCACTACTTGGGAGATCAGGCCAGCAGACCACCACCCATGTCCCTCCTGCACAATATGCTCGGATCAAACTCTTCACTGCAATGCTTGAAAGGCTCCTGATCCCCAAGGAAAATAATAGATGGTTGTGTGCTAAGTTCAACAACTATTTCAGAGGTAGTGTACTGTGCCTGAAAAGAAGTCTAACTTATTACTCACAGCTGTATTACAATAAATACAGAGATGAGGCCATTGAGGGCCTCTTTGTGTTTTCTTTGGCCTCCACACAATTGTTGACATCATTTCAGTCTTTACCATTCATCTACTGCTGTTTACGAGTTTAAAGCTGTATTTGGAAGATGGGAGAAGTTCTGGACAATCAGTGAGGGGATTCCTCTGGGAAATCTTGCACCTTTTGTTATTGTATGAAACAAATGATCCCATGAGAAAATTACATTCAGTAATGATGCATAGCTTTAAAATTTTCACTCTGTGAATCCTGGACTATAGGATTTAAAATAAATTCTTAAACAAATAATGAATAAAACCCCTCATAAGTAGAAAAAGAATTACACAATAGCTGCAAAGATGTTTTTACTCTTTGTGTTGCCTCATAGAATTCCAACTCACGGAGTGGCTGAGGTTGGAAGGGGCCTCTAGATGTCATCTGGTCCAACCCATTTGTTTTAGCAGAGCCACCTAAAGCTGGTTGCCCAGGACCATGACCACAGGTTTTTTTTCATATCTCCACAATATCACTGGGCAATCTGTACCAGTGCTCAGGCACTTTCCCAGTGAGAAAGTGTTTCCTGACAATGACACAGACCCACCTGTGTTTCAGTTTATGCTCATATCACCCTTGGTTTTCTTGAATTTGGTCTATCATGATTTCACGAGTGGAATTTTAGGTGAGCCAAAACACAGCCTCTTACGTTGACTTTTATAATGCATCATGCAGAGACAGTGAGAAGCCAGGGAGAGCAGTAGACCCAAGGAGACAAAACGTCTGACTCTAACATTGATTTGCACAAATTATTTACAGCGAACTTTACAGAATACCTGGGACTCAGATATAAGTGAATTAAGCCATGGTCTAACATACACCAGCTCACCTGTTGTTGTGAATTAAGTGCATGAGGGTCACTTAAATAATTGGCTTAGCTGGTTAAATTGTCATTTGGTTTAAACTTCAGGGTAATGGTAACTCCACAGGCTACAGCAGGTCTGGTGGTTACTAGCTCCTTTTTGGGGGATGTGCAGTTTCACACTTATGGGGATGAAGTTGCCTTGACATAGAGGACCAGGATAAAGCTCACTCAGCAGAGTTGGAGGACAGCTGTGCTGTACTGCACCCTGGCATCAGCTTCACTGGAAGAGTGCTGGTGCTCTGCTTTGGGATTACACAAATGTAAACCTGAAGGAGGGTGGAAGTGGGTCATCAGCCTACACAAATGTAGGTTTCAAACACAGTGAAACAGCATCAGAAATGCAGCTTCTAGCTCATGCATTGTTACTTCTAGAGGTACAATTAAAAATCTTTCCCCTTTTCTGTTTTTGTCAGACGGATTTTCTGAGGTGCTGCTTTCTACAAAGTCTCTTTTTTCTCATTGAAATACACCTTTTTTCTAATAGATATATGAAATATATTTGAAGTAATTACAGAAGATGTTGTCCTTTTCATTTATGCCTTCGCAATCCAGTTTGACATCATGTCATAAAAGTTTATGTGTTGTGTTCTCTGAGTTCCTTACTAATATCCTTGGCATTCTCCCTGGCTATCCAAAATCAATAAAATTGCTCCTCTCTCAATAAAAAATGGGGCATTGAACAGGGTCCAAATGCACACACTGACAATTTGCAGCAATTAGATGCTATGCTAACAAATGACCATCTCACAGTGTGATAAAGTAGGACCAGAAGGATCACTGATTTCTTTCACAGTGGAGTCCACAAATAACTGGGACTTTTAAGAAGTGGATTCACTCTCTGTCCCTGTCTCTCTCATTGGACTGTCACGGAAATAGTGAAATCAGAACAGGGAGACATTCAAATTACGAACCTTGGCAATCAATTTTACTTGCAGCCAGTGGATAGTAATCAATGTTAATTAACCAGACTCTTTTTCAGACTAGGATACACCAAGAGAGAAACTATGTATATTTTGGCCAAAACAACTGATTTTGCTGGTCTTTAGAAAGGGACAGAGAGGTGGCTTTGTAAGCGGCAATAAAATACAAGATTACGGAAAATAAAATTGAGAGATTTTTAAGTCATTTAGGAAAATATGTCTTCAGGGACAGAGGAAACAGCAGCAAATATCTCATTCATGGAACTAGTAGTAAGACAGTACAGTGCTGACCCTGTCGTTCCTAGTTCAAATTCAACCCTAGTTGAGGAGACCAAAAATAAATTCCTTTCTGTTCAGTGATCTAGACAAAACGGACATTTGTTCTCAGGCCAAGTTAAGGAGAAAAAGTGTTGAATCAGAAGTGACACCATCAGTGTTACAATCTTCACAGATTTCTCTTGTGCATTTGATACTAATCATAAAGGCCTATTTCTTTTAAGGTTGCAGTTAGGAGGGCATTTTAAATTTCTTTATTTGAAAAAAAAAGTGTTGAAAATATAGTTGAAAATCATGGAAACCAGAAGTTTACTGTAAGCGTATTTCCTTTTTTATTTTTAATTGTTTTAAATTTTATTTTTATTTACTTATTTTTATTTTTTAAAAAGGGCAGGAGAACTATAGAGGAGGAGGATTGCATCTTGGTGCTGTAGCCAGGTTTGACAGCCAAAGACTGCACAAAGATATAGGCTGAACTGTCATCTCTTTTCCTGAAATTCTTGCTGCCAGATGGATGGACACAGTCAAAGAAAGCTGATACTGCTCCTGCATGGGCTATACCTGTGTTTCAGATAAACAAAGGAGTTCATTTTCTAGTGCTGTCAGACTATTGCCTCTTCCTGACACAAAACTCGCGGTGCAAGAGAAGGAAAATGTACTGCAAAGCAGGATTTATACACTTGCCTATATGCAAACCTTACTGCATTGATCTGTGAATTTAGTGAATAAAGCTGTCTTTCCAGGGATTTTTGACCGAAATAAAAATTGAGGCTTTCAATGAACTCTGAGTTGCAGAATAATGAACTCTAGCTAACACCAGAAAATATTGTTATTCCTCAGGCTTAGCAGCGGCCTTGATTGCAAACTCAGTGTGATAGGGACCTTTTGTTTTGCATTTGTACTCTGGAAGACAGCAGGACATGGTTTCCAAATAGTTCTTCTAAACACAGCAATGATATATAGGTATTAAACCAAACTAGTATGAGTGACTCCATCTTAGAAAAACGAAAACCACTTATACGATGTCCTATGCTATACAGGCGGTACCAGGTAAAGCTCTGATTTTCTTGGTCCCAATTACAACAGCTAAGTCACTTAAAGACTGTTCCTCATTTCCCTCTATAAGCAGTTAGAATAACAGTAATTCCTTCTTTCCATCCTTTCTTTTGTCACTTAAGATGTAATTTGCATAGCATCTACCACAACTAGGACTGAGAGGCTACAAGGAAGGAGGGGTCCACAGAGGTTTGCTTGTATCTCTTAGACAAATATAAAATTATTAAGTCTATGATGTTTTATAAAACACAAAATTTCTTTCTCATGCTTCAGACATTTTTCTAGAGAATGTAAGGCAATATGGAGAGCATATAACAGAAATGTAATTTAGCCCTGTTCTACTACAGACATGACCTACCACTACTAACAATTTTCTTTTTAGGTAGTCTTTGCCTAACACTACTGTTACAGGAGGTAGCAGAGGCACACTCTGTGCTTTATGAAATATGGCCCAGACCTTACTGTGGAGTGATCCAGTGCAGAATTCAGATCTACAGGAGCAATAGTAAACGCAGACTGCCTCCCTGTGCAGCGAGCTGGAAGCCATTCCTTCTTCAAACAAAAAAGGAGGAAAAAAATCGCCATGAAACCTAATTTTCCAAGAAAATATATGCAGCCAACAATCATCAAATTTACCACACCAGGTATTCCTAGAGTAGTCTAGATATAGAAAGCAAGCCTCCTTTTCACTTTCTCTTTTTAAAATGAACTGGGTTTTAGCATTCCAACAAACAGAAACTTCAGTTCCAACCAAGTGTGTGGATCATAAGCTGTGGTAAGCTTTTACTATGGAAGAAATAAACATAACTGATCCACAAGAGGGATCATTTGATTTGTGATTTACAATACACAACAAAAAAGTTTTCACTTAAAGTAATACTGTGAAATCCTTGGGTGTCTTAAACCCTCATTCAATCCTGGACTGTAAACAGGTGGCCTTTAATAGGCAGTAATCACAGAGAGTAAACAGTTTATCACAGAGACAACAGTGAAACTTCCAATTTAGAGAAGTTTCACTTTTGTATCTCTCTTGCTTTTTTTGGGTGTTTTAGTAAATTCTAAAATACTGAACTGTGCCCTTGGAATCTTCTCAGACTAAAATCCATCAACCTGTGTGTATGATGTCATCATTACCATAAAGACTTCCTTAGGTCAAAAGTCATTTGTTAAATGCCATGTCAGCTGAAAGGCAACTTGCAGCAGCCATTTAGATTGATGACAGGATTGAATGTCCAAGTGTATGCAAAAGGTCTTATGCCTGATGTAATGAAAAAGTATTGTGGTTGTTAGGACAGCTCAACGGATATCTACTAAGAATAATATTTGCAAAAGGGTCTGGTTTGTTCCAGGCTCAACACTGAAGTAAGGTTCATCTGTAAATTTTGAATTTTGACTGATTTCTAAGCAAATTTAAACCAACTTCTGTGTCTAATATGAGGTTCAAGAGCAGACCTTCATATCCTTCAGTTAGAATTTGCTTAGAGATTTTGAATACATTTGAAAACAGTAGTCAGAGCATGTCGAACTACAGCAGTTCTGGATTACCAGTGGTTTCAAAGAGGAGCAGTTTCACATTGCATGAGCTATCCAACATTATCCAATTCCAGAAGACAGAGCAGCAGAAAAGTGGATGAAAGTCACTGTGGACTTTCTTCAGTGCAACTGGGATCTGTCCCATGCTAGTGCACAAATGTAAAGCAAATACCTCTCCACTTTTCTCTTGCCGTAGAAGGAAAAATAGGTATTTTCACTGGACATCCTCTGAGAGATTTTACCCCACCTGAGAGATTTTTTTGCTTTTGGAACATTTTGCTGAACTGAAGTCAGGAAACTACACACACACTGTGACACCCTATTACAGCTAGCACAGCTGAAACCTATACCCAAATAGTAGCGAAGTATTAACAAGCTCTACAGTGAATCTTGCATTCAGAGCAGTCCTGGAACATTTCAGGTATTTAAAAGAAACTTGTGAAAAATCCTCATTTCTTATTTGCTAAAGACAGAGCATTTAACGCCTTTCAAGATTCAGGCCTTTCAATGGGTAACCTACTGCTTCATAGGCATCACTTTATAGCATCCCTAATGATTAAGCCCATACTGAAGACTACCTTGTCCAAGCAACTGGTGTATTTCCTGGTCCTTTGTGTGGTTCCTTAAGATATTTGTCTAAAGGGAACATTTTATTCAACACTGAAATACAACCTCCACTGTGGCAGAACTTTTTTAATGACACAGAGCAATACTGTATGAGGTGTGAAAAATGGAAAGTTAAGGCGATGAGAAAACAACCATCCCTTAATACCAAGTGGCTTAGATAATTTCCTGCTTATACCAGAAAGCATTCATTTTAAATGGAGTATAACTCAACATCATGGTGGGTCAGATACCATGGTTTTGCTGATTTAATATTAAAAACATGAGAAATAGCTGAGTACAAACTATACACATTCTGCCTCTAGAATTTGTATTTCTTGTTTTCAGGGCATAAAACATTCCTTGTCCTTATCACGCAGAAGATGTACCAATCTACAGAGCAGAGTAAATATAGTTCTGGATGAAAATTGTGTTACTTAGCAAAAGGCTGGGTTTTTTGAGAGGATACCAACAGATAGACTGAGCACCTCTTTTTCATAAAAAGTGATCTGTGCTATTTTAGTTTCTTTTCATAGAATCATAGAACTACTTAGGTTGGTAAAGAACTTTGGGATCACCAAGTCCACCCATAAACCTAACATTGCCAAGTTCACCACTATACCATGTCCCTATGTACCATATCTGTATGTCTTTGTACGTTGAGGGTCACTCAACCACTTCCCTGGGCAGCCTGTTCCAAGGCTTGACAATCTTCCCAGTGAAGTGATATTTCATAATACACTAACTAAACCTTCCCTGATGCAACTTGAGGCCACTTCCTCTCATTCTATCACTTGTTACTTGGGAGAAGAGACTGGCACCCACCTTGCTAGAACCTCCTTCCAGGTAGTTGTGGAGAGTGATAAGGTGTCCCCTCAGCCTTCTTTTCTCCAGACTAAATAACTCCAGTTGTCTCAGCTGCTTCTCATAACACTTGTGCTGCTGACCCTTTGCCTCCCTCGTTGCCTTTCTCTGGACATGCTCCTGCATCTCGATATCTTTCTTGTAGTGAGGGGCCTAAAACTGAACACAGTACTCAAGGCTCAGCCTCACTAACGCTGAGTACAGGGGGATGATCATCTCCGTAGTCCTGCTACCCACTCTGTTTCTGATAAAAGGCAGGATGCTATTGGCTTTCTTGGCCTCTTGGACACACTACTGGCTCATATTTAGCTGACTATGAACCAGCACTCCCGGGTCCTTTTCCACCTGACAGTTTCCAGCCATTCATTCCCAAGCCTGGAGCATTGCATGGGTTGTTGTGACAAAAGTACAAAACAAAGTAAAATATTAATTTGGCCTTGTTGATTCTCATACAGTTGATCTCAGTCCATTGATCCAACATTTCCAGATCCCTCTGCAGAGCTTTCCTGCCCTCAAGCAGACCAACGTTTCCGCACAACTTGGTATCATATACAAACTTACTGAAAGTGCACTGAATCCCCTCTTCTGGATTGTTGATAAAGCTATTAAACAGAACCAGCCCCAATACAGAGCCCTGGGGAACACTGCTTGTGAATGGCCACTGACTGGATTTAACTGCATTCACCAGAACACTTTGGGCTCAGCCATCCAGCTAGTTATTTACCCAACAAAGAGTACACCTGCCCAAGCAATGGGCAGCCAGTGTGAGAAATCATGTCACAGACCTGGGTAGACAATATATTTTTCCTCATTCACTAAGCATGTCACCTTGTCACAGAGAGAGAGAGAAGGTCAGTCAAGAAGGACTTGCCTTTCCTAAACCCATGCTGACTAGGCCTGACCACCTAGTTGTCCTGAACATGTCCCTTGATGGCACTAAGGCTGATCTGCTCCTTTTCATCACACTGTCAATTTTTTAATGCCTTCACCAACAAAACTCCTGTTGGCACAAATGCCTGTTTAGTTTTTCATTGGATGAGTTCATTGCCATTTATTTGAGCAAGCAGAATTCCAGTGATATTTTCAGAGACTCAAAGTAATGCAAGTCAGTTTTACCTCACTGACACGGTGTTTGGCATTAAACACAGGTTCTGTGGAATGACAAACTTATTTTAATGTGAAAAAAAAACCAAAAAAATAATTTTGGATTGTTCAACGGTACTTTGCTAAGGCTCACATAATAGCCAGATTTACTCACAAGCCAGTTTACTTTCAGCAAAATCATTTCATTTTGGCTGCAGTAGAACGGCATGTTAGTGGCACATCTTCTCCTCCACTTTCCTTCTTCTTAAATTTCTTCTTCATGTGTCTTGCCATTGGAAAGTACCAAACGCCAGAGCAAAGCATCTTGACCCCCAAATCAACTATTTAACTTTCAGAAATTCAGAAAAATTAGGAAATATAAGTTAAATTCGTGAAGAGAATAGGGAATTTTCAAAAGGCAATTCAGAATTGACAGAAGCTCATCTATCCTTCCACTGTCTACAACACAGCCAGTCCATGATGGGGAAGCCCCTAAAATAGGTGCTTCTACACAAGTGTCTGAAATTGGGTAGAATGAACAAGGACCAAGATGTAGGTTACCATTTCAGAATATGATTTGGCTTTCAGAAATTCATAAGTTAGCTTTTCAGCATTCATATGAAAAATGGAGGCAATATTACTGATCACTGTAAAGCAATCAGTTTCCTGGCTTATTAACGTATATCTTTAGTATCTTATTGGTATTGTATTATGCTGTACATAAAACACAGCCAAAGCATGGAGAGAAACATGTTCGTACATAATTTCATCCACAACACATAAATGATGGCAGTATTGTCTATAGTGATGAATGGAAGCAATGAGGGACATGCCAAAGAAAATGAAGTCCACCCCAACATGCCGTTCCACTAGTTGTCTGGAAGAAAGTACACATAAGACCAAGACAGTCTGTAAAAATGTTGGAGTAATGGAAAAAGAGTTTTTCTGGAATATGCAAAAGGAAGAAAGAAGGGTGAATAGAGTCTGGCAGTAAGACAAGGTTTGTGGGGAAGTGATGAAAACAAGAGCAAAGAGACAAGCTAAAACTGACAGTTACAGAAAATGTATCTGTAGAGAGAAGCTGAAGGCAAAATATAGCCAAGAAAAGTAACCCCATAAAATCCTCAACCATGAGAATTCTGAGGCTGAAACCTTATTTATTACATATTTTACAAGGTGAAAACTGGTCTTTTAGTTACAAAACCCTTCAATTAAATAATTTCTCACTAAAAAGGCCAGCTTCGTTACTAAAACTGCAGTGGGTTTCATAGTGTCCCCAAGCAGTTCTTGGGGTTTTGTGCTCTTGTTCTCAAATAATGAATAAATTCTATAACCTATAAATTACAAAGCAGATCCTAGCATATGCATACAGTCCTGTAAAAGGTAGTTAGAGATTGTGCTGCTCACTATATCTAAAAATTAAAATGCAGCTGTTGAGAAATTAAAATAAATTTGCTACAGTAACCTGGAGTTAAATAAATATTTATATGAGTAAAAAGCGGCCTAGCTCTTGAATTCATGGAAGATCAGAGTTAATTTTCAGCTTGCGACTCACTTGCAAAACAATGCCATTTTCTCTTCTCAAGCCAGTAGACAACAAAAACCATCACCCCTGGGAAGTCATAGTTCTTTGAATGAGAGTTTTTCTTCACTGAGTATTAAGTCCAACATTTGCAGATGATTCTGTGTCAGTCATTATTAACTATTTCACAAATGAAAAAAGGAGATGAGAAAGAATGGGGACAACCTATACAAATATCACCGCACGTGGGACAAACAATATATACAATCTCTTGCAAACTACATCCAGTTTTGGTATCTCACTTCGGTTTAATTTTTGGCTGGTTTGTGGGAAAGGACTGCTGCTTTCAGGGGTTTTTCCATGCTACTCCCTCTCTTACAGGGAAAAAAAAAGGAAACCACATAAACAAAGTCAAGGAAATTGTGCAACAACATAAAGCACAAAAAATACTCAAACTGAAGTGGCAAAAACACATATGGATTTTTGGCCCCTATTTAAATAATAATGTTAGTTGATGACATTGCTACATATTTTTGTAATCAAAAGCAGCCATATACTTGTGAAATTAAAGTATAATTTTAATTAGATAAGCTGAACTCTGTTTAACTGCTGTGTGTAATAGGAGTAAATGCTGAAAGTGATATTGCAAAAGTTGGTATAAAAATCTCTCCTATTTACACCTTCATGGATGATCTAGAAAAAAAATCTGAACTGTCCTATTAAAAGAAAAGAGAAGTCATTAACTTTACTGAAAACAGAACCAAAATTCAAAGTCATGTCAATTTTGAAGCTCATTTAATAGAAATGAATGATTGAATGTTATGTTTGGGGAGGTCTGGGCCAGACCATTAAGCTGTTAGAAATAGTCTGCAAATATCACAAGGAGATGCAGTTTGGAAATATGTTTAGCCAACATAACTTGAGAAAACTATCTCCACATCGCAGGGGGCAAGTTAGGCACAAGGCTCCTTTTTTTGCCTGTACCCCTCACCTGTATTAATTAAAGGTTAATTTTGAAACCACAAATTCTGTGTCAGAAAAGAGCTGCAAATTCTCTTATTCCTGTTGAGCCTTCATGAATTCATTTCTGGCTCTAAATTTAATTTTTTAAATTCTAGAGAAAGGCAAATCAGGAGTTATTTTCAAACCAGAGCTTGTTTTTTTTTCAGGATGAAGTTTACTTCTGGATAAATATTTTGCTGCTTTTAAAGGAAATTCGTAGGGGTTTGCAATGTTTGTGTTTGATTATTTTAAGGGTGAAACATGCAGCAGAAAACAAGGGAAAGATGGAGTTTTGGGTTCTGCAAGCCACAAACAACACCAGCTTCTTCTATGTATTTCTTGTTCACAAAAACTGGTTGCATCCAAGATGTTGCTCTAGAAATGCTTGAGGTGGGTTTGCCATTGAATGACCTCACTCCCAGATATCTGTTTGTAATGAGTTTTAATAACAATGAAAATGTCATCAAGTGGTAAAATCTTCCAGAGAACTGGAGACTTTTCTCAGCTCATAATGTACATAAACCCTGGAAATACATGTAGCATGGCAATATTCTATAGTCCTGTCTGCAACACTACATCAAAGTAATTTTTTGTTCTGTACAGAACCACATGAAATCATGAGAAGATAACAGTTCTTAAAATTCTGTTGTCTTTCTTATTTGTCTGCATTAGAAATGTCTAATCCTTCCAGTTACAGCCAGTGTCTCAGGTCCATTTCAACAGCTGGACATGCTCTCTTCAAAAGCACCTGTGGAGGCTGCAAGAAAAAAGCCACGATGAAACCCAAGTCGCTTGTCTGTCCTGTGTGTTAAGCGCTAGTTTTGCTCCCTTTTTATCTGACTTTCTGTAAAGTTTACAATTGCTGCAAGGCATTCACAGCCTGTGAATTTCCATTTTTCCTCAGCTTTTCTTGTTCTTTCCCTACATACCTGGCTACAGGCACTCTAGAAACAAATTCCCTGGATGCTCATAATATCTGACTTTCGAAGCAAAATTTTGCCTAGAACCACATTATCATCAGAATTTGCTTAAGTTGTGTGTTGTCTCAGGTGTGTTCATGGGGGGGAAACAGGACCAGGGAAAACTCCTCTCTCTTTTATATATATATATATATATAGATATATAGATATATAGATATAGATATAGATATAGATATAGATATAGATATAGATATAGATATAGATATAGATATAGATATAGATATAGATATAGATATAGATATAGATACAGATATATAGTAGAAGCTGGTTCACAAATTTTTGAAAGGTTGTGAAAGGTAGTCCTAAGGACTGCAAGTCCATGGGGACCAGTGAGGTGGAGACCAGTGAGGTGCTAAGATAAGAAAGCTTATTCATGCATTTATCCTGCCAAAGACAGGAACAACTCTTCTGAGTGGGAAAGCAATTCTATTTTAGGAGTGCCTGTTCCTGCCATCATCACCCATTAGTGTCCAGCACGGTTGACACACTACAGAAATGAGAAAAATAACACTGGAGTCTCCAACTTTGAAGATGTCTCCAGGAGGAGTAGGAAACTGGTTGGGATAAGAGATTTAGCTGCACTGGGCTTCTGACAGGAAAAGTCAGGAAGGAAGAATGCAACCATCTGCTCATCAGATTATTGTGATTATCCCAGCCATTGATGCACAATGCCCCAAGCAACTGTAGAACTGAGGTTGCCCAGCTGACAGCCGTGCAAGAGCAGGGAGGACTGGTGGACATCAGCATCCTTCAGAAGTCTTCACACTGGCTCTTTCCCTCCTCATTTTGCGACCCATAAGGTAAGATGCTTTTTTCTACAGCCTTACAGAGGTAGTGGGACATTAATTTCAAGACTGTATTTGTTAGTTTATTCACATAAGAAATATCCAGTGTTCTCAAGGAATGTCATTGTGAGTGCAAAGCACACTAGGTTTCAAAGGAAACACAGCAATACTGTCCCTCTGTTAATTTGTCACAAAGCAACTACTATTTCATGCAGACCAATTAATTAATATGGCAAAATATTTGCTTTGCACAAATACTTGAATTATTTCCAGGCATAAGGCATTTCTTAGGAAGAAGATTGAAGAGTAGGGAGGAATAAACCAATTAGCATTAGAGAGAGGAAAGGGCTTTTTTACATCATGGGATGAGAATTCAGTGAATCTACCTTAGGAGCCCCCCGAGCAGCTCAATGCATATGCACAAAGAGGTGACACTGATTGTGGCAGAAAGACATCTGCCATCTCATCTTGCATAAACTTCACTGAGTACTTGTGCTTCAGAGCAAGGTACAATAACCGTGTAACAGACTAAGCTAGAATAACCCAGCCTCCAGTGAAGCATACTCCTAGCCCCCCACTCAGTTAGTGAGTGATTTTTGCTCTAGAGCTTTAGGTTTTATAAGACACATTTGTTTTCCTTGCCTGATAACGATAATTGTAATTATTCCCATGCTGTCTGGTGTTTTAATAGAGCTTGTTATGCTCTTAATCTTGGTGATACACTGTATTGGCCCAGATACTGATGAGCCTTCCATGTAAGGCTGCATGCTGTGATGTTTTATGATGTGAAAATAAGAATTCCACTTCCTCACACCTACCCAAAAATGTAATAGGAAAGGAACAAAGCCTGCAAGAGGCCATTTGCTCCAGCTGTATGCAAACCTCTGCTAAACCACTCTTGTCTCCCAACTGCTTCCCAGGTGCTGTCCATGGCCTGGGGCAAGCCCAGAGGTCCCTGGTGCTTTCAATGGGGCATCAAGGTAGCTCACAGACCAGCCATGCCCCACAGTGCCTTGGGCACTTTGTGCATGCCCCCAGCCTGATCAAGCAATGTCGATGGCTGCAGCAACACCAGCTGGATCCCCTTGCCAGAAGGCCTCTCTGGGACTCCTAGGACCACAGCATAGCTGGAGAGTTTGGGGAGGATTTTTTCAAGTCTTCATGTCTGGGAAAAAGAAACAAAACCAACAGCAACCACTAAAAAGTAAGTTACTAAATAGTACTGCCATCAGAACTTCCACCAAATAAAAATTTTATTTTATGACTATTTTGTTTTTCAGCTTGATTAAAAAAATTATTTTTTTTTAGGAAAAGAGTAAGTTGAAACAGACAGTTTACCTTCTTCATTCTTTACTTCAAAGATTTCACTCAAGTTCTTGCATTGTGGGCTACTTTTCAGCCTCTGCCTCTGCCACAGCCTTCTGGAGCTCTTCACAACACAAATATTTTGTGTGCAAGTTGGCAGGTGCTATCCACATGGTCTGCAGATAATGCACTGATCACAAAAAAACTGCTTTAATTCCTTGCTTCCTGTTGCTTGGTCACGTTAGGCAGCAAAACGTTCCAAATACTCATTGTCCATGTAAGCTAATGCTGTAGCTGTGGCAAGGGTCTTGCCAGCTCAAAAATGGAAAAGAAACTTCAATGAAATACGCTTTTATACCGTGATCTGCTGTATTGAAAAAAAAATCAGCTTATAATACGAAACAAAAATGCAAGTAAAAAAGGAAACCTAAGAGTGTTTTATTTTGCTTTCTTTAAACATTTACTAATCTGGGTAGGGCTTTTTAAGGGTTTTCAGCAATTGTTTGCTAGGAATTTTTTGGAATAATTTTTTAAAGTGTTTTAGAGCAATCAGATGTACTTCGGAAGTCTTACGAAGAATTTTGAGACCATGTATGCCTTGACTGCTGCCTCACCACAAAAAAATCTTAAGCATATCATGTTCATCATAGGGGTCATGTATACTGCTGAATGTGTACAACTGTTGCAACTTGGGTTGCGGGATGAGGACCTTAACATGACATGGAGGAATGGGAAGACATGAGGGCTGATTTTTTGAAACAGACAGATGTTATTGATCTGATGGGGAAAAAGCAGACTTCTACATTTTTGGCAGGATCTCAAAGAGTCACATAGTGTTTCCAAAACAATGCAATCAGCTTAGGAGCAATGAATTTTTATTAGAGCTGGCACTCACTAAGTCTTGTAGGTCCATAAGTTCACTGACTCTTTTTCTCATCAAATCATGAAAATCTTAAAAATGTCTTGCAAGACACCTATGTGTTCTTACCTTACCAAGAACGAGTATAACCTCATAAAAGCTGTTTGTATCTCCTATTCTGAATCCAGTCATGCTGTCATTGGATAAAAGGGCATAATTGCTTCTCCTTATTTTGTTTTGCATTATTCTACGTTCTCTATTAGTAGTTTTTATTTTAGTACATACTATATATTTTACTGCCACATCCTGGGAACAATCAATTACTTTTCTTAATAGTGTATCATTTTACTGAATGTTACATGTAATTAAAAAAATGAACACAGGCTGTATTTATATTTGGTAGTAAAGAATCCTTCTCAAGTAATACTGCTATGAACACAATCATACAGATAGCCATTGCTATTAGTGGTAAAGCATGAACAAAACCATGAATGTCACTGACCTCTCAGTATTGTAATTGTAACAACATGGGCTTGCTAGTTGATAGATTCCTACATGCAATATTTTCCACTGCCTTGGATACAACTTATTCTGGTGCCATAACTTCACTGCTTTCAACTAACTGTTGTCAGTCTGAAGATAGCAAAGAAGATAAGAACAAAATAAGCCACTAGTAAATAAGTTTAGATATTGTTACAGAATTGGGAAAGTGGTAGAGGACTCCTCATGACCCTAACAACAGTATATTGAAAAAAATAACTTCCTCCATATAAGCAGTTGGGCAATATGTTACCGAGACTGAAACTGCCCCTCGACCCTTATACTTTTTTGACAAAGACAATTTTAGCATTTTTAAAGATATTCTGGCTCATATTAACCAACGCATCTAATCAATCATCATTCCTAAATGTTATTGACTGTCCCACTTCCTCTAAAACTATAAGCAGAAGCATATTACACGAGTCCATGAAAACCGGTCATTTTCCTCCGCTCCTAGTAAGTCCCCAGACCAGTTTGCAACTATCTTTACAGTGCATTTCCTACTGCTCAGCCTCTTATTAATTAACAAGATTCCCATGAACCCAAGCCCCTTGGTTCACATCTCTACACATGCAGTCAGCTAGCACGTGACTTTGCTGAGCAAGGATTTTGTGGGTGGCACTTGCACAGCAAAAGCTGGGCTGGGGAACGTACTCTTTCTACAATGCGACATAGGCTTGCTGGTTTGCCTTCCTTGCCAGAGGATGGGGACATTTTACTTTGAAAGGCTTAGTAGTTACCATTTCATACAAATTTTGTAGATCTATTAATGTCTTGTCTTAAAACGCTTGGCATATTAGACAAACATTGGATATATTGCAAGATAGTAAAATGTTCAGAGAAAGGAAGAAACACAAAACCTTTGCCTTTGCAGGTTTGATTTCCTTCTTATGATTATTATAACAGTAAATGTAAAGCACATATTTTTTATAGGGGACTTTCTTCTTCCATTGTTTATTAGTCATGTGTAACTGCTTAAATGGCAGAGTCACCTTTCCATGTCATGCATTTTGCATAGTCCCTTTATGCGTATAAATATGACTTGAGCCTTCAAAATTTGGCACAAACTAACTCATGCTACATATAGTGTTTTCTTCCTTACTATAGACATTCCTTTTTTGACCGTGATGCCATAGTTTATATTTTAGGAACAGTAAGCTGCCTCCCCTACTTAGTGTAGGAAGGTCTCCATGACAACCATGAAGTGAAGTGAAGGAAATAGAGAAAATAGTCAGGTCTTTCTAATAGGTACCCTCCATTTTTCTGCAGTCCCTTTCCACTGTTGATGCGAGGTTACAAAGCAAGCTGGAATCTAAGTTTTGTGTCGTTAAAAAATGGCCAGTGCAATGTGTCCCTGCCATATCAGCTTGAATGACCACACATTCCTGCCTCGGCCAGGCAGGCTCAGAGATCCTGGGCACCTTACAGGGTCACCTGAACACATGGAGATTTTTATGCCTGGTAGCAGCCACCTCTCTGTTGTGGTATCTGGCCTGTATGCAAACATGCCCTATACCACCAGAACCTCCAGTCTGAGAAGAGGCTCCAGATGTCTTCTAAAGTTTACCAGCTCTCTAGGTCTGCTGCCTCTTTTTTCTTCTGTGGCAAGTACATCACACTTACCTGAGATGTGGTGAGCTGAGATGTTACACCTCTTTCTAGACACAAATAAACCTAAATTTACCAAGAGGTCATTTAAGTGACCTTCTGCCACTGCTTATTTCTTCCCTGCCATCAGGACTTAGTTGCAGGCTCTTGCCTCTGAATCATGCCTTCTTAGGGTGGTACACAAGAGCATGCAGTGCAAAGGAAATCTAAGAATGGTGTTTGTAGGGATTAACTTAGAATATTCCTGAAGAAAGGACAGCATCTAGAGGTACTTCTCTGGTAACTGCTTTTTTTTGTTCAAGATTTAATTTTGGGGATTTTTTTCCAAACAAAGATCATCTTGCAAGAACAGTTGGTACCTTGCAATTCAATTATTTACCATCTGTATGATATTGCTGATACTCTTTTTGTAGCAACTACTATTGAACATGGACTGTACAGCACCAAGCATGGTGACAGGGCTCAATACCTAGTAAATGATAATAAGAGGTTGGCTTGGTCACTTTCAGACCAGAAGAATGAGCTCAAGCTGATCTGTGAGTGTATTATAGCTGATGAGTGAGTGTATTATTTCATCTCCCCTCAATTTTGGGGGGTTATTTTACTGGTGGAAGTGATCCATTTTCTCTAAAATCAAGCTGCCCTTTGCAGTTGACTTCCCACTTACATGAGGAGCAGACAGTGATTTTGCTTCCAAATGAAACCTGAAGAGAACAAACATCTGTGAAGAACAGAGAATGGTGGCAGCCCAGCAAAGTGCCTGAGAGCAAAGTGTTCAACATGCTCACTAATAAGTGTCAGCTTGATTTGAATCACTTGCTAAAGTGCAGCCTGGCTGAAGCCAAAAGAACATACCTTTCCTCAATGAAATGGAATCCCAGGGCATAAATAAAATATTTCACCTGGGAAGAGTGATTTATTATCTCCATCCCAAGAAAGATGCCTGTGATTTACCACACCTCCTTGCTTCAAAGCAGAATCAAAAACAACCCCTTCCCCCAAAATAACCCCTAAGCAGCAACCACCGGCACTATCTCCATTAGCTGCAAGAGAAGTCTGAGATGCATTTATACCGGTGATTTACCTGAAGTCAACAGACTCATACAGGTGGGAGAAGAAATCAAGCCAGAGACAAACAGGGTCCACGGTTCCAAAAATTAGGAGAAATACACTGATAATAATTTAAAAAACACAACACCAATACCAAACTATATCACTGTGGGATTCTGTCCAATCTAAAACTCTGATCCCATATCCCACTGAAAGGAGACAGCTAACTCATTCCTGACCATATGGATGTTGTAAAGCTGTAGAGATCAAAACCCTCCCTGACAGAACCTTGGATTAAAGAAAGAAAACATTTCTGTTCCCTCGTGAGCAGCCACTTCAAATTTTATGGGGAGTCTGGTCCATGTTGGGACAATGGTTTGAACAGCTTACTCAATGCTAAAGAACATTCGCACAGCAGACACGATCAATAAAGCTTATAATTTATTTACTGCATTCCTGAGTCTGAGGAGTTTGATTTAAAGAGCTGACATGGGATGTCAAAGGAAGGAGGGGCTTTCTGCGGTGAACAGCAGGTTTTAAATACTGCCTAGGTCTTAGGTATATTCTCTGTAGCCTCTTGCTCAGGATTATATTGAGAACAAGACACTATTCATAGACACCCTCAGCAAATCACCACACCGTGTTTGCTGCTAGCTGTTGCCATAAATTACATACCTAAAATTCAAAACCACTGGATGATGATGACTGGGCCCCTCTTTGATTCCACTCACTTATTAAGACTGAGGTTCTGCGGGTTGTGGGAGATGCAGGCAGGATGGATTATAATTACATACTGTCCCTAATTCCATCTTCTCTTCTGCTGCTTGAAGTTGTGAGAAGAAAGAATGTTAAGGAATCTAAGGTGGTCATAAGTCAGGCATAATTGAGGGTACTTGTCTCCTTTTTCAGGCAAGAACTGACGCTTTTTCCCAACCTGAAAATTGTGCTTACAATGTTGTTTGGAGTGCAGAGTACTTGCTGAGACAGTAGAATATTTTCAGGTGAAACTGTCCTTTACTGGAAAGCCTGTGCTTTAATTTACTCAAGCTTTAAGCCAAATATAGGAAGCCAATTCTGCCACAGGAACTGCTTAGCATTGTTTTCTTTTCAGTCCTTAACAAAGCATCAGCCAGATTTAGCACAAACTGATCACTGGTAAGGATATCTCTGAATGCACAACCAGCCTTGAAAATCCTCATGCGGCACTAAGTATGCTGAAGAAACTGCATGAAAACATCGAGTGACTTGCCCCTTGTTCTCTCCTTCTGGGCTTTATGTTCTCTAATAAAGGTGAAAACGTGATGTGTGTATGACACACATATGTTTTTATTCACAAGATGCAAACTACTACCTAAATCTCTAGACCCATTTATATCACAAAATATAAATAAACATAAATCCAAGGAAATAAAGAAATGTGAGCTTTTGCATGTGTTCCATTTGTACCAGTGTTGCCCTAATTCAAATCCTTGGGATTCCATTCTAGTGGGAGAAGTTCCACATGAGTATAACAACACAGGGCTGGAAACATCCCTTAGTCCAGAAATAGAGTGCCAAATACTTCTACAGAGCAGTGACCTCAGCCTGGTGGCTACATCCTCTCAGATCACAGCACACTTCTGGTACTCAGCCACAGGGGGCCTGCACATGAGTCCATCATTAGCAAGTTCGCAGACAATACCAGGCTGGGAGGAAGTGTCCATCTGTTGGAGGGTAGGAGGGTCCTACAGAGGGACCTTGACAGACTGGAGAGATGGGCTGATTCCAATGGGACGAAGTTTAACAAGTCCAAGTGCTGGGTTCTACACTTTGGACACAACAGCCCCATGCAGAGGTATAGGCTGGGGACGGAGTGGCTGGAGAGTAGTCAAGTGGAAAGAGGCTTGGGAGTGATGGTGGACAGGAAATTCAACATGAGCCAGCAGTGTGCCCAAGTGGCCAAGAGGGCCAATGGTATCCTGGCCTGCCTCAGGAATGGTGTGGCCAGCAGGACTAGAGAAGTTATCATCCCCTTATACTCAGCACTGGTCAGGCCGCACCTTGAGTACTGTGTCCAGTTCTGGGCCCCTCAGTTTAAGAGAGATGTCGAGATGCTGGAGTGTGTCCAGAGGAGAGCAACGAAGATCGTAAAGGGGCTGGAGAACAAGCCCTATGAAGAGCAACTGAGGGAGCTGGGGTTGTTTAGCCTGGAGAAGAGGAGGCTCAGGGGAAACCTTGTTGCTCTCTATAACTACCTAAAAGGAGGTTGTAGGCAGGCAGGGGTTGGTCTCCTCTGCCAGGCAATCAGTGACAGAACAAGAGCACACGGTCTCAAGCTTCGTCAGGGGAGGTTTAGGTTTGATATTAGGAAAAAATTTTTCACTGAGAGGTTGATTCGCCAATGGAATGCACTGCCCAGGGAGGTGGTGGGGTCATCATCCCTGGAGGTGTTTAAAAACAGATTGGATGAGGGACTTAGTGCCATGGTTTAGATGATGAGTAGGTGTTCGTGTTGGGTCATAGGTTGGACTAAATAATCTCAGAGGTCTTTTCCAAGTTTGTGATACTGTGATACTGTAGCTAGAATGGTAGGACAAATGAAAAGTAAATCAGTCTGTGTCACCCCTGCTTTCTATACCAGAACAAGGGCTACACCACAGTGTAGTTATCAAGTAGAGCTGAGGCTTCTCTGAGATCCGCTCAAAGTGTGTTCTGAAACAATCACAGCAGGTCTTGCAGTGTCTAGACAAAGCCCAGTCCCCTGAGCAGCATTCCTGCTTCCCCATGGGCTGCAGAGTAAAGGCCCTTACTTTTCATCATAAAGGCACTAGAGAAATTGAAGTTTACTGTGAGAGTTCATTAGCCCACTGAATATAATTTTTGAAGTTACTTCAGCAGCTCTACTCTAAAGTACAGGTACATCAAAACCATAAGCAAATTTCACACTCAGAAAGAAATGCTAGCATTGGCTGCTGTACAAAAGGAACCATAAAACAACAAAGAGGGAAGCAGAGACCATTTGCGATATTCCCAAATGGCAGGAAATACAAATGGTAGGAGTAAGGTAGATAAAAGATACATGCATCAGAGCAAAATACACCTTTTCTGTTCAAAAAATTATACCTAAAATGTATGCTTTGTGTTTTACAGCTCAAGCCCACATTGATAAAACTGCTGTCTCTCTGCCATCTTCTTATCTAAATGAATGATTTATTTGTCAATCAAGGAATTCTCTGGAAAAGAAATTTTGTTCTTCTAGTTTTTCTCCTATAGAACTAGGGAAAAAAAAAAATCACTCTTCAGGCTAAGGTCACCAGTCATTGCCATCTGTTCTGATAGTCATCATCAGAGATATTGGAATTTCTGAAGGAACTGGAAAACTGTAGTGAATTTCGAATTTCTTATACCAGTTTAGAAGGAAAACAAAATGCTGCCACTCTGCACGTCCTTGATGCTGATTCTATCTGGAAGTGCGGCCGTTTGCTTTAACAACGAGTCTTTCTTTTTCTGAGTAGTTGCTTCATATGAATGTCTCTGCCTGCTTATGGGGATCTAAGTAGAAATAACACTGTCCTGTTCTTGAGTGAGATTTATTTCACCCTTAGCAAGAAGTCACCAGATTATCTGGACGGAGTAAAACTTCTGTTTATAGAAAAGTGACGGAGAGGAAAAAAAATCTATCCTCTTTTTTTGTCCACATTTGGAGTTTTTAGAACTATTTTACATTTGGGATAAGTTCTAGAATTCCCACCTCCATGTAATCTGATCTAGGAATATAACGCAAGACTGCTTGCTTTTAGTGATTGTGTTGCCTGTCTGTTGCATTATTGCTGGATTTTTTCAAAAAATCATCAGCGTAATAATAATAAAATAACTTGTTCAGAAAATGTCTATCCAAATATCTTAGCAGATTTTGGAGGAACAAATCCATATTGAGCAAAGATATTTGCAGCAATAATATCTGGAAGAAAAGAAAAATGAAAAGTGTCAGTCAGAGTAAACAGCTTCTATACTGCAGCCCCTAGGAGGCCATGCTACAGTGTGTAATATATTCAGTTGCTCACACCTAGACCTATTTTCAAAGTCATAAACTGGGGTGGATTTGTCAGAGTTCCAACAATATAATTGTTTAGCTGTAAATTTTACTGCTGGCAAGTTCCAGAGTTTTCAGAAAATCCCAGGCAGGTATTCACAATGTAATTTGAATGTATGATACTCAGATACTTCATCATGGTGCACAAAGAGAGTGACATTGTTGTGGATTGTGTGTGATTGACCGTGGAAGTGCAGAGTAGGTTTAGAAGTGTGTAAATCACTAGAATTTTTTAGCATCTTGAGCGATAGGATGCGCTCCCACTTGAAGGCATGTGGAGAAGGCTTGGCTTAGGCCTTATTTCAAAATAGTCAAGGGAAACACCTGTGTCTCTGTTAGTGCGAGGCAAGGCCCATAGCTTCTTACTTTGGCTATTTTTCTCCTGACTACACAACTTACGTCCTGACAGCAAGATCTCCTGAGGGTTTTTGTTTCATTTGAATGCTTATTTATCTTCCATCTAAGTTATACAACAGGGCTTGAAGTGTTTATAGAAAAAACTACAAAGGTAGCAGTCGTAGTAAAACCACTTCTTTGCAGGTAAACATGATGAGAGCTGATGTACATAAACTAATGAAGAGGAAAGGAGAGAGAAGAGCACTGCCGTTTCTCACTGGATTAGGAAATCAAAGAATATTTCCCTGATTGAGCTTGAGTTTCTCTCTCAAAGCACCATACACACAGGCATTTATTTGTCCTTAGATGGAAGAAAAACAATGCTGGAAGATTCTCGAGCATGGTGCTGTGTCCCGTCTCTCACCTAGTTTTACCTCTCTGTTATTTGAAGGGTAACTCAAATCTTGCCAACATAAACTTTCCTTCCACTTTTCCTCAGATGGCCCAGCATTTCCACATTGCAGCACAAGCCTTGCCACCAACCTCTTGCACAGAGGCCAAGCAGGACTGGTCACAGACACCCAGGGCCTGTGGTGATGTTTATGTCCTTTTCAGCTTCTATCTTGTTTATATGCATTAAGGCAACTTGCAAGCACCTAACACAGTGCCAAATTTCAAGCTTTGTGGTTTGGTGGAGGGAATGTACAAGTAATAAATGCATTCAGTTCTCTTTCCTGAGAACTTACATACTTCTACAAAAATAACTGGAAGTAGAGCACAATGTTAGAGCAGAATACTGAGTGACAGTGAGAGAAACAGCTACTTATTTAATTTGCTGTTTCTTTTTCCTCTACTATTGAATACACACAGAAAAAATTGCCTTATCTCCATCTTCCTTGAATGCTACTGAAGATCAAGAGGCTGATAGTCAAAGAAATTATAAATTCCTCTACAAGACAGTTCTCCATCTGGTATCTGTAACTCTGTGCTTGCCTCAAGCTTTATCCAATAATTAATCAGAGTGCCTTGGTCACACATACTTGCACTGTAAAATGCCTCTGCAAGAGACACTCACCACCATCCCTGACTTAAGGCACACGCAAAGCTGTGATTCATTCATCAGTTTGGCCCAAACAGAAGCAAAGCCATTGTTTTTCACCTGAGGTGTGATCCAGCACTCATTGATGTCAAAGGCAGTTCTCCCATTGACTTCCATGGGACCCAGGATCAAGGCATTTGCCCGCTAGCAACTGACAGTAAGTCACCCTGGCAGGGAGGGCAAGGCTCCAATAGGCAATTTAGAGTGCAACAAACTTACCATTGTGTGCTAGGTTACAGAAGACGCTCTTTATAATCAAGCCATCCAGCCTTAGTATTTAGGTACCTGTGCTGAACAGCCTCATTTAAATTTAGTGTAAAACCCTGAGGGGCCATTTCCATCCTTCCCTTCCCTTCCCTTCCCTTCCCTTCCCTTCCCTTCCCTTCCCTTCCCTTCCCTTCCCTTCCCTTCCCTTCCCTTCCCTTCCCTTCCCTTCCCTTCCCTTCCCTTCCCTTCCCTTCCCTTCCCTTCCCTTCCCTTCCCTTCCCTTCCCTTCCCTTCCCTTCCCTTCCCTTCCCTTCCCTTCCCTTCCCTTCCCTTCCCTTCCCTTCCCTTTTGTCTCAGACTGGTAGTCAGATACCTTTCCCTTAATCAAAATGTGATGTTGTTTCCTCCACATGTTCCTTAGGGCTAACAATTCCTACAGTTTATTTCTGCTTTCCCCTCTGTTTGCTTGGCCCCAAATGCACTAAAATGTCCCTTCTCCCACTATTTGAAGGTTAGAGGTGAATGGTTTATCTAGAGTTCACTTCAGTTATATTGACACACACATGCTGCAACTGGCCTATTCAGGCCTCCAGGCTCTGGCTCTGAAAGCCATTTCTGCATTGTAAGAGGAGGGGATGTAGGCTGTGACCCATCAGTAGGCTGTCTATACACTAAAATAATGGAGAATTTGATAAACTGTCACCAGAATACAGTCTCAGTTCCCTGGCTCTTAATGGTAGAATAACACAATAGGGTCAGACTAAAAAGGTTTCCTTATGAAAATTTTATCAGCAACTTTGGTAAATTGCTGTGGGAAAGGTGCTTTGCTCTCAGGCAGACCTGGAACCTGTTTTTACAAGGTAGAGTTCGCATGCATTGCCTCACTCCCGCAAGATATTAAAGGCACTCAAATTGAATTAACACCAAATCAGGCCGGTGCACTTAACAATACAAATGCACTTAAGGGATGCCTCAGAATGATTTGTGACTAAAGAAAGCAAAGAAGAAATTGGCCTTGAAGACCACAGGGGTGGTGTTGTGTGTCATATACAGGAAAAGCCATAAGAAGAACTTAGAATACCGGAAAACCATGAACTTCAAGGGCTCTCAGATACCTTAGACCCGGCTGTAAAGTAGATGGTCTCTTTTGTGGTGTGTAGAAACAATTGATAAATAAATTACAGCCAATTTTCTTAGTGGCATGGTCTCCATTACCTCTGACAGCAGTGTAACTGCTTTGCTAAAATGACAAGAGGTGAATAATGGTATATCAGGTAGCAGCAAAGGAAATTCTCCGAGTTGCCTGTTCTCTCTGTGAAAGAAATGACACAATGCAGAAATAAAAGAGATGTGATGCGGCAGCTGACAAGGAGCTCCATGTGGACTGCTGCTAAGGCCAAAGCAGCTGAACCATATATGCCAGTAAAAGGGTGGAAGCAGTGGGGTTTTGTTTTCCTGTTAAATTTTCAGACTCATCCTCTTCAGGAAGCAACCTCTCTTTGCCACCATTTTTCATCTAATTACTCAATTGCTTCTTTCTCTTTGAATCTGCAGGCCATATTCTCCCATAAGTTACAGGACCAGCCATGCAAAATTTAGACTACAACCAGACATAAAATCACATGAGAAGTGCTAAGTTCTGCAATTCAGGACTGCTCAGTGGATCAAGTTTTACAGAAGGATAGGTCTACAATGGAGAAACTGGTCTATGTTGAAGGTAATAGTTCCCTTCAGATCCAGGACTAGTATTGAATTAAAAATACCATATATCCAAGCTATCTGTTACATTGGTAGTCTCTTCAGCAAGCATGAAGTTAGAGGCACTATTAATTAAAGCAACATTAGTCTTCTTTCTTGACACTGCAAAACAACAGATTTGGGTTCTTAAGTGATTGGAACTTGGAGTGCAAAGGAAAGTGAAAGGTTCCACACATGTTTCTAAGCTCAAGATCTTGGTGTCAAACTAAAACAGTGGTGTTTGTGATGATGTTTCTGCCTGTCAATGCAACAGTTGCTGCTTTTGCTGCTGTTACAAAAGATAGCCAATTCAATCAGATCTTCTAGTTTGGTATACAGGAATTTCCTTGGCTTAAAAGGAGGCTTTATACCAACTACTGAAACAAGATACTTGTAAAGCTGTGATGGTGTTGCGGCAAAGCAGAATGAAGCTTGGTTTGATGTTTACAGAGGACATGTGAGAAAGCTCTGAAACAATGAGAGATTTCTACAAGCTGCACCACAACTGTTCAGCAACATGCATGTATACAGCTGCATTTACAATCGAAAACATGATGTAGGACCATTCGTTTTATCCTGCAGTGGCAGGATTGCTCACAGGCTGTGGAGTGCACACCCATCTTCCAGTTGAGTGCCAAAAGCTGGGAAAGAAATATCCCATATTCCTACATAGTCTGGTGAGGGGCCTAGCAGCCTATTGGCAGAGAAAGACATAAACCACTGCTATGAGCAGAAGGAGCTGAAGGTGGCTCAGCAATGGAGAGAATTCTCCCCACACACAACAGTACAGCCAGCCGATGGTGTACTTCATCCCCACGGGGAAGGGCCAGCACAGCAGAGAGTCAGCCAGGGAGCAGAGGTAGCTCATTCCTTTTCTCCTTCCTACACATCTTGAAAGCCAAGTCCCAGAAAGGAAACAGCAGGAGATATTTAGGGCAGAATAGACCTTTCCTCCTCTTCTGCATCCCAGAGTAGAGCAGAGTAGCCAGGATACAGCCTGATGACCTCACAAAGCTCAACTCCTGCCATGGGATGGCAGCTCTCAACAATGGCAAGAAGGAGAATTTCTCCTTCTCCGAATATTCATTCAAGTCTTAGCCTGGCAAACTGATGATTTTTCTGTGATTCTGATCATTTTAATGTGGAAGGAGAGAGGGTTAAAAATTTTCTCTTTGAATTGTCACTACCGGAGTAGGACCATACGGAAAGCAAACTACTTCTGAGCAGACTGAACCAATGTACTTCTGAGCAGACTGAACCAATGTCACCCAAGACACTCTCAACAGAAAAGTGTTTCAGGTTTGAAAACATGTTTGCAGGCAAACCTTGTGCCCACAATAGCAGAGCTGGTGCAGGAGAAAGTGGTGTGCCACGCAGTAATTCAGCCTCCACATTATGCCTTTTGTCTTTCCACCCTTCTACCCTTCAACATGGTAGGAATTAAACACAAATAACCATCCCGTGGCTACTGAACCAGATGACTCAGTAGATATCCCTCATAACAAATGTTTTTATGAAACTAACAAAATCACTGTGCAGCAGCTTCTTATTAACTCAGGCCTAGCTTCCACCTACTCATGGTATGCTTATTACACCTCCTCTTGACATGCTTATAACCTTCTGTATCACTTGTTAGTACAAGGCTTATACCTCTTTTTCATCTCTAGTAAGCATTTATTATCCATTTGTAAACACTCTAAGAATGAAATCATGTTGTAGAATGCAAAAACAATACTTTATGATTGAAGGCCATTACAGAAGAGAATGTCAAAGACAGAATATCAGTCCCAATGCAACTGGTCTTTCTTATGAATACAGCAAATTATTTGAAGGCAGTTGAACCAGACATTCTATTGTGCAAGAAATAAGTAACCATCCAGAAATCTCAAATGTGTAGCAGAATCAGAGAATAGTTGAGGTTGGAAGGAGCCTCTAGAGGTCATCTGGTCCAAGCCCCCTGCCACCTAGAGCTGGTTGCCCAGGACCATGTCCAGATGGCTTTTGAATATCTTCAAGGACAGAGAATCCACAGCCTCTCTAGGTAATGTGTGCCAATGCTCCATTACCCTCACAGTGTAAAAGTGTTTCCTGATGTTCACACAGAGCCTCCTCTGTTATGATTTATTCCCATTGTCTCTGATCCTGTCACTGGGCACCACTGAAAGGAGCCTGGATGCATCTTCTTTCACCTTCCCTTCAAGTATTTATATGCAAAGATAAAATCTCTGTGAGCCTTCTCTTCTCCAGGCTGAACAGTCATAATTATCTCAGCATTTCCTTATAGGAAAGATGCTCCAGTCCCTTAATAACCTTTGTGGCCCTGTAGAGACTGACTCTTTTATTATTGTATTAAACATCAACTGATTCTGCTTGCTTTGTCTTAAACATCGCCTGACTCTACCTGTAATGTCTTTAACAACTTCTTGGGTGCTGTGGCTCCTGCTGGGCTGACTGTGTTGCTGCAGAGGAGGAGGAGCAGGTGCTGCAGCAGGTGTTGTCCCCTGCAATGTGCTTGCAGACCCAGAGGCTTCAGGCAGAGGTTGTTCTGGAAAGGGTCTGTTGAACTGCCAGTGACCCTGGAGCCCCTAGACCCAATTCCAGAACCTTCCCAAAGAAGCCTCTGTGCATGCACCAATTCGAGAACTTTCACAGCAAGACCCCTCTCTTGCTAGGGGAGGGGGCATGGACTTGTCCTAGAAATAGAAGCCTGTCAAGAAGGCAGGTGCCGCATGCCCACCACCCCAAGGAAACTGCTTGAGAAGATGCTGCAAAAGAGCCGCAGGACCACGTGCTCCTGAAGACCACGTTTTCCAGAGGCCCATGGAGTGGTGACTATTTTCCTTCCCCCTCCATACACATACTTTTATTCCTCTCTCTCTCTCTGTTCTTCTCTTCTGTTTTTCATGGCACTACCGTGCATCAGCTCAGACCCGAGTTGTGTTGTTTTGTCCAGCTGCATTGAGGGTATCAGATTGTGATCTGAACAGATTGGGATCTGCTTTTTAGTAACTTCTGCTATTTTGGCTATGTCCAAAACCTGTACTGTTCATAGTTTAGCCGTGTCCAAAATATTGATTGCTGGTTTGGCCATGTCCAAAATGAATACTGATTTAATGTTTTGGCTGTGTTTAAGATAAATACTGATTTGTTGGGTTTGTTGTTTTGGCTGTGCCCAAAATAAATATTATTTGGATTTACCCTGGGAGGTTTGTCCTCCAATTCGCTGCACAGACATCAAAGGACCAATCCCCGACTGAGCAGGTCTTGGGAAGGGGGGGCAACCCTGTGGAGAGAGCAGGCCATGACAAGCCCTTTGCTGGGCTCTATTTATTATTCCCACATGTATCTTTTACTGTGTAGCTCTGAACTGGACACAGTACTCCCGGTAAAGCCTCACAAGTGCCAAGTAGGGAAAGGATCATGTCCTTCCACTTGCTGGCAGCAGTCCTCCTAGCACACACAGCAAACCATTCGCCACCTTTGCAGTAAAGTCATGTAATTGTTTTAAGTTCAGCTTGTTATTCATAAGGATCCCCAGGCTCTTTTCTGTAAAGCTGAACAATACAAAGTTTTATCAAACAGCTGACCCAAATTCCATATAATGGAACCTCTTCATCAGTACATTTCAGATAAGCTTCAGTTAACAGTTGAAAAGCGTCCACTGAATTCAGAAAGTTCAAAATTTGATCAAGGGAAATGAACCTGAAGAATCTACCCACCCCCTCAAATCTGTCCCTTAAATAAGAGTTGCTTAACTTAATGTCTGAACACATTTTCATTATTAAGTATTCATCAGGCCATCAGAATATGACAATAGATCTCACCAACTTTATCCTTCAGAACCAATTTAAATAAACACAGCTAAGGAGAAGGAGGTATGCCTTGCTTACCCTAAGATTTAGTAAAGGTTAATAATACTGAAAGCTAACAATTGCAAACAAGGAAGATAAAGTGCTGTTTTGCTTGGAGTCACTCTGCTCACTTATCTCCTGACACTCTAAATGAGTTCATCATATTTTCACAGAATCATAGAATGACCTGATTTGGAAGAGACCCACAAGCATCATCGAGACCAACTGCTATCCCTGCCTAGGACTATCCCAACATTCAACCGAGTGTCTAAGGGAATTGTCCAAATGCTTCTTGAATATTGTCAGGCTTGGCATCGTGTGACTGCTTCCCTGGGGAGCTGTTCCAGTGCTCCACCACTCTCTGGGTGAAGAATTTTTCCCTAATATCCAACCTAAACCTTCCCAGCACATCTTCCTGCCATTCCCTCAGGTCCTGTCATTGGTCACAAAAGAGATCAGCGCCTGCTCCTTCTTCTTCCCTTATAAGGAAACAGTAGATGGCTATAAGGTCCCACCTCAGTCTCCTCTTCTCCGGGCTGAACAGACCAAGTGACTTCAGCCTCTCCTCATACGATTTCTCCTTTAGACCCTTCACCAGCTTTGTGAGCCTTGTCTGGACACTGATGTCTTTTTTATACTGTGGTGTCTCAAACTGAACACAATATCTGGGGTGGGGCCTCACCAGTGTAGAGTAGAACAGGACAATCACCTCCCTCGACTGGCTGCACCCCAGGACATGGTTGGCCCACTTAGCTGTCAGGGCACACACTGTTGACTCATGCTCAACTTGCTGCTAACCAGAACCAGTCCCTTTCTGCAGGGCTGCTCTCCAGCCTCTTGCTCCCCAGTCTGTACATGTATCCAGGGTTGCTGTGTCCCAGGTGAAGAAACTAGCACTTGCCCATGTTCAACTTCATGTGGTTGGCAATTGCCCGGCTCTCCAATGTGTCCAGATCCCTCTGCAGGGCCCCTCTGCCCTGTCAACCACTCTCCCCCGGTTTTGTGTCACCAGCAAACTCAGTTAGTAAACCATCAAGTCCTGCATCCAGGTTTATGAAGATATTAAATTTTACTGGCCCTAAGATGGATCCCTGTGGAACCCCACTAGTGACTGGGAGCCAGCCCGATGTAACTCTGTTCACTGTGACCCTCTGAGCCCAACCCCTCAGCCAACTGTTCACCCACCGCATTATGTGTTCATCCAGCTGAATGCTGGACATTTGGTTTAGGAGGATACTGTGAGAGACAGTATCAAAGGACTTGCTGCAATCTAGAAAAATCACATCAACAAGTTTTCCTTGGTGGACCTTTCCTTCATAGAAGGAAATCACGTTTGTCTTTCAGGTGTTTTTCAGTAGCTCCCAGAACAATCTTTTCCACAATCTTGTCAGGCACTGAAGTGAGATGGACAGGCCATAGTTACTGAGATCATCCCTGCTGCCCTTCCTGAAGACTGGGACAATGTTTGCCAGATTCCAGTTAAGTGGTTCCTCCCTAGATTCCCAACAGCATTAGAAAACCCACCAGCTCTTTAAGTACCCTCAGATGAATCCCATCGGAGCACATTGACTTGTAGGGATCCAACTGGAACAGCAGATCATGCACGAGTTCAGGGCTGAGATTATCATTTGTGCAGTCTTGGTCCTCCGGCCATGGACCCCATGGGGGGGCTGAGCCCATCATCAGTACTGAAAACAGAGGCGAAAAAGGCATTAAATTTTCTATATCCCTGTTTATGAGGTGCCCAAGCTCATCAAGTAACGGGCCAATGTTAGTCCTGGCCTGCCTTTCTTTATTAACAAGCCCTTTTTGTTATCTTTCACCGTGTTGGCCAGCTTCAACCCTAATTGAGCCTTGCACGCACAAATTTCTGCTCTGCAGCAGTGAACAGCATCCTTGTTTTCCTCCTATGTCACCTGTCCATGTTTCCACAGGCCTTACACCATCCTTTTATGCCTCAGTTCCAGTAGAAGATCCCTGCCCAGACAGGCTGGCCTTCTGCCTCACTTGCTTGACTTCCAGCATTTTGGAATTGCCTGGTCCCGTACTCCTAGCAGGTGACACTTAAAAAGTGACCAGCACCAGCTGACCCCAGCACCTTCAAAAGCTTTTTCCCAGGGGACTTTACTAAGCAGTTCCCTGAGCAACCTTAAGTCTGCTTTCATCATATTCAGAGTTGAGGTCTTCCTGACAGTTTTCCTCCTGTTGCCACTTCACCACTTAACATAGACATTAAACTTGTCTGCTTCATGGATGCTGTGGCCAAGGCCGCCTCCAGTTGCCACATCACCCACGAGACCCTCTCTGTTTACAAGCAACAAGTCAAGGAGGACACCTTTCCTGGTTGCTTCCCTCAACATCTGCACCATGAAGCTGTCACCCAGACA
The DNA here is from genome assembly GCA_033558185.1 of Dromococcyx pavoninus. Lineage (NCBI taxonomy): Eukaryota > Metazoa > Chordata > Aves > Cuculiformes > Neomorphidae > Dromococcyx > Dromococcyx pavoninus. The sequence goes on from JAUMJL010000578.1 coordinate 1,481,833, forward strand.
GCACAGAAATCATCTGGACCTGTTTGTCCCAGCAGAGTGCTACTCCCAGTTGATATCTGGCAAAGTGAGGTCGCTCATGAGGACCAGGGGCAGATGACTTGGAGGTATCCCTTAAAGAATAACTTACCAGTGTCATCATCCTGGTTGGATGGCCCATAGCAGACCACCATGATTACATCCATTTTAATTGTCTGGCCCTTGATCCTGACCCAGAGGCTCTCAACTGTGCCATTGCCAACTGCATGCTCCATGCATTCCAGCCCTTCTGCTATTTACAATGCTAACCCTCCGCCTTGCCCACCCACACTTCTGTTACTGTTAACTACCTGACTTGGGACTTCTATGGACCATGAGGTGATGTTTGATTTTTTTTTATTGTCTGCAAGTGCTCACTCTGGCCAAGAAACAGAGAAAACAGTTTCTCCCACATCCCTGGCCACAAAGGTGGGCAAGAGTTTCCCATTACGTTTATCACATTATGCATGGAGTTAGGTTTCCCATTACATCTATAATGTTATCAGTAATCGGGTAAACTCACACGGACAGCTGCACTCTCATAAAGCCCTCTAATATTAAAGTGTAAATATCAGCATCACTGGAAATTCTTGTGGTTGCAAGGGTATACCTGAGGGGATTCAGCTGTGGTGTTAGGCAAATCATTCAAAATTTTATTGTGACAAGAAAAAGGACATCTCCATCTTTCTGTTATACACAAAGTTTCTAATATCATGTTCCAATAAGGACTGGTAGGTTACGTTTAGTTATCTAGTTCTTTCGCCAAAAGGAGAGGGATGCCTAAACATGGCATATGTACACAAAACTGTGGGAAAGATTTAACTTCTAGTCCATATTGGACAAGAAAGCATTTGAATATTTTTGTGTTTTCAGATGGAGGAGGAAAAAAAGAATAAAAGAGCCACGGTAAAAAAAAGAGTTTCATTGACTAAGTCATTGCTAGAGCTGCATTTTTTGTCATGGTTTCTGAGAGGTCAAGGAGTTAATATTTTTCAGAAAATTATCCATGACTGATGACACTTTGGGACTTTTTTGCATGTAGGTGAGTGGACACAAGGCTAAACAGTTAAATCCATTGCAGAAAACCCCTTTGCTGCTGTCAAGTCCCAGACTGTAATGGAATATGACAAAGATTAGGAACGCAGCAATTCCACCACAATGACAAGGTGTTCCAGAACAGCAAACTCTCCCTGATACTGCCTGGAGGAATGAGCCTTCTCCCTTTCTCCATCCCAAATAGAAAGCAAACAGTCTTTTCTTCTTTCTCCCTCTTTTTTTCTTTGTTTTTTTTTATTTCCTGTCATTCCCATATATAAAACCATAGCCTGGTTCTAAGGTTAATTCTGGCATGATGACAAATGGGGTCTCCATATGGTATCTATTTATTTATTCTTCATATAAAATACTTCTGGCACAATACATTTGTGTGAGTTAGATGGTGTTTACAGAAAACCTGAATACTGAAGTTCATAGAAAAAGTCGTTGGCTCATTCTTTCTCTTACCTAAAATGAATTTTCCTCACTGTTGTTTTTGCCGTTTTTTGGTTCATTTTTTTTATAGATATTGATTTATTTTCCAGATTAGTTTTTGTTTGTTTCATTGCTTGCTTTTGGGGGGGGGGGGTAGTTATTGGTGGTGGTTTTTTTTCAGTCTGACCTCATGTGAGGTCTCTGTAAAAGCTTCAGACAGTCTTGTTGAATTGGATTAGTGTGCTCTCAGACTTGGCACTTGGAGCTAGCGCCCATCCCTCCTCAGCACAGAAGGCTTCCCTTCAATCCTTCTGAAAGTAGAAATTTGATTCTGCTTGAGTTTTCTTACAAAGCACAGCATACTGCCTTTAGCACACTATCATCTCCCACATTTAGCCAACAACTGGAACAAAACTGCTCTCATTTTACCTACTTGCAGTATTTGTGGAAAACCTCACTTAACACATCCTGCAGTTCAACGGAGGGCTGCAGCAAAGCTCCAATTCAGAAAAAGCATTAGCTCCCATTTACGCCCCAAGTGACTCAGACTATGTTCAATTGTGTAGGAAGCCTCTTCTCATATCCATTTCCAAAGAATGCCAAATGGCTCTTCTGTGGCTATATCTTCTTGGTCATAATTTTTACTGGTCTACTTTTAGGTCATCTTCAAATGTTAAGATTCAGATAAGCAAGTTATGTTTCATGCAGGGTACTTTGACTCCTTTTGTCATACATACATGATATTACATATATCTTTTAACATTTTATGTCATTGCTGGTTAATGTCAGATGGCAATCTCCTCCAGTTATGTAAACTGTAACATCTTCCTGAATCCAGCCTTGATGGAACCCAGACGCCTTCAAATGCCTCAGATTTACCGCAAGGTCTGGATCACACCAAGAGAAGTTCCAAGAGCAAAGCAAATCTCAGAATTGGCTGTAAGCTTTTTAAAATTTCGCTTATTTCATCTTTATTTCCAACTGGATTCCTTTGCAGAAACAAAAGACTTGTTGAGATAAATATGGCTACCTTGACTGGCTGAAAGGAAAATCCTGTCGTTCTTCTTCCTAACCTGAGCACTTTACCCCGATAACATTATCATTTATGAGCTTCTCGTGTCTGACCCTAACCGACAGCAGTATCTTTCAATTTCTATATTACGTAATATAGATATAATCCATGTTGGGAAGGAAAACCCAGGTTTTGCTTTATAGCAAATATTCCGGCTCACTGGCTATGACACATCACCAGTGATATTAGAGGTCACATGACACTGAGCGACCAGGGAAAGTGGATTTTTTTCTCTCAACCTATGTGGAAATATTCTGTGACTGAAGAGGACACTTTCAAAGCTTTTCGGCAATAGGCTTGCTACATTTTTTTTTGAGCAATACAGTACTTAATTAGGTACCTAACTTTATGCATGTGCCCAAATTGAATTGCCACCTGGAATTGAATGGCATTTCTTGATGAGGACATCATGCTACATCTGATCTGAGTCAATTTGAAACACAAAGCTCTTCTGGTTAATAAGCAGAGCTAATATCCAGGATGCAAACTATTATGATGATTACTATCTGGTATGGGCCTCTAAACCCTAATTGCAATGATTTCCCAGCCTGGTGAATTTCTTCCCGATCTTCTGCTAACATAAAGAATTCTATTCATCTGGGACACTTCTGGAATGTAACAGTGGATAAAATGATAGGTAAAATCACTAAGTGTCTCTGAATTTGGTTTTCAAGAAGCCATAAGTTGGATTGCCAGGGGATGACACGTATCTACCACCACAAGATGTACCACTTGCAGAGAGTTTATGCTGTAGCTTGCTTAAGAAAACAAAAAATCCTATTAAACATCAGTACATATTCATTATTTATATTTCATTCTGAATTTCTATTTTCAGTGTTTTTTCACCAGTCAGTTTTGTTGTGCCATTAGAAAGGAACCTTAAGTATAAGCAATAAATTAAAAACAACAACCCAGTGTAATCTGTCTGGAAAAAATCCTGCACTGTGACAGGCGCCATAAAGTTACCCTTTCATATACATTATGTCTTAAATAAGACATACTTGGCAATTTTATATTACAAACTACTGTTGCACTAGAGTCAAACTAGATATTGAAGCAGTTTGCCTATTCCAGCGAAATTAGTCCCGTACTTGGGTCATTTAATGAAAACATTCAGAAAATGCAATTAAACCCTCTGAACACAAAATCTGTTTTTTACGGTAGTGTCTACAAGACAGGCATGTGAACACTCTTGAGTACTTGCGTAGTCCTTCTGATTTCAGTAGGAAGAGTTGTAGGCACAGGTCTCTGCGGGATTGCCACTCATATGCCTGCCTCTGGAGCAGGCTGGTTAATAATTTTAGCAACATATGAGGATACCTGGCATGGTACAGCAGACATATTGTGATATTTGGCTAGAATCAGTCTCTCTTTGTTAACCTAAAGCACATTTTTAAAAGTTAGAGACTTGATTTTAATTGGTGTTTTAGCATCACTCTTGAGAGAGAAGATGAATGGAAGAAGCAAAGATGCATTTCAGCTGGACAAGCAAGTTTCTCTCAATGTTTTCAGGAGGTGAGCAACTTTTAAACTTCAAGCTGACTGTGGCAGACAGAAAGCTTCAAGCAGAGTGATATTTAAATACATCTTAGAGAGTGTCACAGATCTGATGGTTTTAAGAGCCTTCACCTGAAATAAAAACAATAAGTCAATTCAACATAGCAGTAAATGAAACTTTTTGCAATCCGTATTATTTCATTACTTCCATAAACAATGCTTAGTACATCAAAACAGCTGTTAAATTTACTGGAGTAACTTATCAGAGGGAAGAAAGATTCTCTACCAGTATAATCTTACATTGGAAAACTGAAAAAATACAATACCGTTATACATAAAAACATGGACACCATATGAAATTATATTTCCTTGTGATAATGGTACAGATGGTAATTTTTCAGTACTCAAGATCACTAATGCATCCTCATTCCTTTATATTTACAAGTAATCAATGAGAAGTAGAATAACAACCAGAAGTTAAGGTTAATGAAATCAAATGAAGAATTTTGAAAAGTCAGACCTGTTATTGATATGCCTAAATATTGACTTTAGCCCCTACAAATAGATCAATAGGGTTTAATGTCAGAATGAACTCATCATAAAAAAACACAACAAACTTGTCTTAAGAAATGCCTGCTTCTGCACAATGTATGCTCTTGAACTACAGTGCCCTTTTAGAAAAGACAAAAAAAAAAAGAAATCTTGACCAAAATATTTCCTCCCAGGTATAAATCACCACCCTTGCTGTTTCAGTAACTATCACTTTGAAGAACTCTCTTCATTTCAGACAGAATTTTTCCAACTTCCATTTCCCATCTCTTAATCTTGTCAGAAGTTTGGCTAGTAGAGCAAAGGGTCCTACAGAGTAATTTGCATGCCACGTCACACTGCAGCTGGCCACTCCCTGAACCATATCCCTCTCCATATCTCAGCTTCCTCCTGGACTGTGGTATCAGTGGTGGGCAATATTGCAGCAGGTTCATTGTCAGGCTTACCTGTGTTCAACACGTTTGTTCATGACAACCTCGATGCAATGTGCTTTTTTCCATGATAGAGTACCTCAATTATAAGTCTACCTTTAATGAAAGAGCTATGGAAATGTATATTGCTTTTTGCACCCCAGATATGCTAAATGACTAGTATTGCTATTTGCTGTCCCTCCTTTCTGGGGAATGAGCGGCCAATTATCAGCAAAAGTTGCAGTTAGTGCTCAAGGAAATGTTAAAGAGTGTAAGGCTAGGTCAAACATCTGTGGCCTGAGAAAAGGGAGCATTTGTAATTATCTTCTTAAGACCCGCTCCTTGTCCATTATCTGAGTGCAAGGTTGGCTTGTTACTATTATAGGCTTTCAACCAAATGGCATTTTAATACAAAATAAAATGTGTCAGAAAGTTCTTAGGTTAGTCAATGTATGTGGTGCTTTTATGAAGAAGCATTTTAAAACATCACAAATACACCCTTTTTTTCCCCAGATCTATTTCCTTAACCCTTACTGACTGCTGTTAACAGAAATACCATGCTTTTATTTAGGCTTTGTGCTGATTTTCCATTATGTTACATGGCACCAATGCCCAAACCAGCAGGCTGAGTAGCCCCTTTGTATTCTGGCTTTACTTTCTTGGAATTGTTTTGAGGCATGTTAGGGGTATAAGTCACTGTTACTGCCTCAGAGGAGTTCTCAGCCATTTTGTTTAAAATTTGCTGCTATAAGTTCTTTCAATAGGTGACTAAATCTCATTTTCAAAGATAGTCTTTAACATCATCTTTCATTATTACTGGAACCAAGAAGTGTTTAGCCCTACATGACAGAAATAGGGGCTTTTATCAAGTCTGTAACAACAATATTTATTGAATTGCCACGTCTTCTGCACTATAAATAGTAATAACAGCTAGCAGTTGGCCATTGCAGCCTTCTTTTGTTTCTCAGTAGGCTTTTTCCAGAGACATCTCTTCAAGAACTTCTGCTTCCTTCATCAATTTTCTGGGTTTCCTGCCTTTTCACTCACATTCACTGGTGGTATTTTCTTTTTTTCTAATAATTTTTGTATATTTTTGAAAAAAAAAACCTTTATTTTCACTTCTATGCCTAACTTTCAAGAAAAAATAACAATAATTTAAAAACCCTAAATTAGAATAGCCTTTTAGACTTAGAATTTGTTCAGCAGCTAGTGAAATGTTTTATAACAATTAACAAGATTCTTTTTCTCAAATGATCTCAAAATTGTTTTCAGTTCTGTGAAACTCACCCTTTAAAATGCTTTTGTACGTGTATTACTGGTTCAGACTGTATTCTATTCACACATAACAAATGTAATCAAATTGAGACAATTTGCATACAAAAAACTACTGATTTTAAGTTCTGAGATCAACTTCTGTATTTTAATGTGAAGTTTAGCATAAAGGTCCCTGGACTTGGATGTAACACGTATAAAAACACATCAGAAATTTGATATGTAAGATTTTTTAAGTTCCAAAATAAGCTGCAGGACATTGGCAGCATGTGCCACCTGGACCAAAAGGCCAACACAAGTTATTCATCTATTGAAAACTATGGATTACTCTACTATGGGCATTTTCAGCTGCGAGGGCAATGTGAAGAGCAGTTGGTGTCTAGGCAATGGCCTGGTAGCTGCAGCACATGGCAAAAACAGAGAAGAAAACAGTACTTTTAAAAATAAAGGAAAACTAACAAAAGATAATAAAATGGGATTTTAATATAAACTTCACAAATTAATGTTTTTCAACAGGACAATAAATCCTGAAATATTCTTGAGGTTCTACCTAGCAGCATTATTCACCTGAACAAAGTTTTTCATCTACTCTAAGATGCAACCATATGAACCACTCTTCAGCCACTCAGAAAACAATCAAAAAATGTTCCAAGCTTACACGTGCAAGGCTCTTTTAAAACAGCTCCTTTGAAAACATAAAAGTTGGTTTCAACTTGTTAGTTGGAGTCAAATAAACATGTGAAAGGTATGTAAGACATTTCTTTAAAAAAACTAAACGAAGAAAACCAAGATATAGACTGATTAAATTACTTCCTCACAGTGCCATGCAAAGTTGACAACATACCAGGACTGGGTCCTTGAAGGAGGAATAAAAAGTCCAAGCTGCAATTGACACTGCAGGTTGAGTTCATAAATACTTGGATCCATATATACGTGCCACATTAAAAAAAAACAAACTTTTTTTCAGAACACAAAAGTGTCTTCTAATTTAACATTACAGTGTATTTGGTTTCTACTCTCAACAGCGTAGGTGAAGAGAGAACATGACCTCACATGACTGATAACAAATCCACACCTGTAACTGATCTCAGTGTCTTGGATTTCCCCAGTGGCTGATGGAAATACAACTGACTGAAAAACTCTGCAGTAGTGAGCAGCTTAATTTGTAAAAATCCTTTTTGAGGAATTAAGCCCATTGCAACAAGAATTTTGAATTCACACAAGTTTCCCCACTACTCGAACTCAGCATTCACACTTCTATCCACTGATGTGTTGTCAATGGTGAAGTGACAGATGCAAGACTTCAGGCAGGCATGCCATACCTACACAAACTGTAAAATGAAGCCCTGCTACATGAAAAATCATTGCATTAATCTACGAGTAGGCAAGGTCACCACTTTTCCAAAAGTTTGGAAACTTATTTTGTGTTTCATAGGTGAAAACAACAACGGGAAAATGTCATTAGTTACCTAGCAGCCTGTACCCATTGGTGTTGATAAGAGAGCACACACGACTCAACAAGTGATGGAATGGCCCTAGCAGAGAATAAGGGGTGACCACAGGTTACCCAACCAGCAGCACCACCAAGCCTTTGCTCAGCACTGAGCTCTACTGAATGCTTTGGAGGCAGGAGGGTGCAAAGGCCAGCACCCAGCACCAGATGGACAGTGGAGATACCCATGAGTTCAGAAACATCATGTGGTGCTCCAGCATCAGGCATGTGCTTAGAGCTGCTGAACTCGCTTGAAGATCCAGTCTTTGCTGCGGTCTCCATAAACTTCCTCAGTTTAGATCAAGGGAGACACTTGTCCGAGATAACTGGTCTAGCCTGCTCAGTATTTTAAAATACGTATTGTAATGAATTTTCTGTCAAAGCTGTAACTTGCTATTTGCCTTAAGAAGTTAAACATAGAAAGAGCATTGCTACAGGAAAACCCTAACTCATTTCTCATTTCAACGCAGGTGCTATCTATGCTATAACACTTAAATTTTGCATCGTCCCTCATGAGACAGGAATGCTTAGCAAAACCTTCAGCAATTTCTTTTTTGCCAGAAGCACTTTGATGTTAGACTGAAAGATTTGTTATGGGCCAAAAAGGGCATCATAACTTATAAGGGATGCCTAGAATTTCCTATTAGTGTAATTAAAATCCTGCAGTGTATCTAAGAAACAAGTAGTTCTAACAAGTAGTCCAGCTAGAATTTACACAAAAGAAATCTCCTAGAAACGCACCTACTATCTTCCTCTTTTCTTCCCATGGACCCTGTGTGATAACATTTCTACACTTGTCTTGATTGGTCTGGATCTCAAGTTACAAACCATTTTACTCTGTATGCTGTAGTTTACACTTGGTAGACAGAAACCTGTTGCTAGTTGCCCCTATGGCTCAGGTCCCAGGTCTGTGTCTCTTTAGCTGACAGCACTAAGTTGTTTATAGCCATGGGGTCTTCAGGTGCCAGTCAGCTCCCTCTCTCCTATCACCCCACACCTGTATGACTCTACGCTGTGTCCCCATTCCCAAGGCTTCTGCTATCATACTAGGCCTGTATTTAATGACATAATAATGACATAATAAAACATTAAAGCAGGGCCATAAATATTGTAACTATACAATAAAGAATAAAATTATGGCTATTCTGTGATTATTCTATAAAGACAAGCAAAAGTAAAACAAATCAGGCAACAGTCACCTGATCATTGGAAGAACTGCTGTTACAGCTAAATTAACTAAAATAAAGCTCCAGGCAGGCTAAGAAGACCCCACACAAAGCTTGGCAAGCTTGCTTCCATCCTGAGACTTCGCAAAGTTGCTGCAAAGTCTACAGACTTTACTGCGCTACACATGACTACTAAGAGCTTCTTGTCAAGGAAGGAAAAATGTTACCCCAGAGGAAGAGGCATCAGTCCAACAAAATGTTCTACATTAGTGCAACAGGAAAAGTAAACACATGAGTGCATTATCAGGAAAATAAAAGCTGAACTGACACTGACCCAGCTGGTTGCCATTCAAGCGCTCCATGATGTGAGCGAGCTTATTTGCAACAGACAAACCCCTCTTCCACCGCAAGACACACATTCACACCCCACTTTTCAGATTTTACTGCTATACTTCCTGTGGCATATTAATGAAGAAAAGCAGAATTACCTATAAACACTTTTCTAAAACAGTGCTTGTAGGGCAAAGGCGTTCAGCTTCTACTCTACTAACATGATATTAAATAGATTCTTCTGAATTTGCTGTGTATCGACCTGGAAGTGCTGAAAACACTCAACAGCTTTATAAAAGCCTCTTTTTGCTTAGAGAAGAAAGTATCTGTGTACAGTAGCCCTTGATATCCCCAAAATGTTATTTTGTTATACTCCACGCTTGTAATGACACTTGTCTCCTTCAGGCTCAAACTAACTGTGTCATTTGGATTCAGCAGAATGCAATGCCACAAATCACCACATGCACAGCTTCACAGATCACTGATGGATATCTATTTGCATTCCTGTAACATATAAATGCATACATTGTTATTTTTCTTTCCATTTTTCAGAAAGTTCCATATAATATTCTGTGTATATAGGAGTGCACTCAGATATACCTAAGAAAACATATGTATCTTGGATGGAGATCTTTGTAAAGTCGATTTGAGCCCAAAGTAAATTTTTTTAATCAGGGTTAAAAGCCTCCAGAATTGGAGATTTTAACGGAAATAGTGCAACAGAGCATCTAATAGCAGCACAGCAAATCTTTCCTGTAGAGCAGGACTAACACTTAAAGAGCGAAACTACAATGTTAACAGCAACACTCCGCAACACTCATTTGTACTTTTAACTGCAGTTTTGCAGTGAAAAATGGAAAGAGTAAACAGCAGTTCAACATTTCTACTAGCAGTATTAACATCAATGACTCTTGTAAAACCAATAGCATAAATCTTGCTTTTAGAATGGTAGCACATGTTTAATTAATCAGGCCTGCCATCCTCATTTGCCCTTCACTGGGTTTCACTGATGATTACCCAGTGGAAAATTCAGCCCCTTAATGCACACAATATACTTTTTAACACTTTCTTTCCAGTGGCTGGCTTTTGGGGATGGCAAAGGCATTGTCAGCAAAGGAGGCTGACAGTCTTGGCTCCAGCCATCCTTCTGCGATTTAATCTTTCATAAGAGTTACAAACCAGATTGGAAGGGATAGCTTTCTTCCCTCATCCAGAATGGCTTTTCCTTCAAGACCTCTTTTCGTCTCAGCTTTAGTGATAGGATTATAGCCAAATATTTATGCATCCTGTGAAAGTGAGGCAAGAGACATATTAAGTCTAAGTTATTCTAATTTATTCTGCTAAAGGAACCATGTGAGGTAGCACAAAGCCCTCCCTGACTTTGAATTTCAGGCCAACCCCAAGTTTTGCTTGTAAAGGACATCAGAATTACGTTTTCTTGTTGGTGGTGCTACCCAGGAATGAGAGAGAAAAATCATCTAAGACATGAAACCCTTGTAAATAAAATAGAATTCACAGACAGGAGCAGAATTTTCCTCTGGGTCATTATTAGTGAAACCCAGGGAGGGGATAATAAGGACATGAGACCTGATTAATTAAACATTTGCACTATTGTGTGTAATTATAGTTTCCTGAATCATTCCAAGGACATCTGTTTACACAGGACCACAGAATCTGCCACACGGAGCTTTGCTGGGACCTCAGGCAGAGCCCAGCATGGGGCACTCAGCCGCTGGGGCCCTGTGGCGGCTTCCCCAGACCAAACAACCCTTCCGTCTGCCCAGGTGGCACTTCACTGCCTGCTGATGTGGCCACATGTTCACAGCAGTCTCCAGGATGGCCTGGTTTAGTGCTCTGAACAGATCCACTGAGTATCTATACCCATCAGTATGTGAATTTGCAGCGACACCTGTAATTTTTCACATACCCAAGTGCAGTTTGGCATTCTCCTAGCATGTTGGATGCATTCCCATTTATCTTACGCTTCAATTTGTGTTCAAGCCATATGCAGCTCATAGGAATTAATATGCTGGGGTTTCCACTTGCAACCTTTTCTGAAAATCTGTGCCATGCTGTATTTGCAGTTTAAAGCCTTTTTACAGCTTTTAGTTGCTAATTAACATATCTCGGTTTTTGCAACATTCTGACAAAAAAAGCCTTGAGCTCTTGAAGCACAGTAAAACCTAGGTGCCAGGATTATCAGTTAGATGCTGTGGAATTAATAATAGAGACAGCAACAGCCTGTATAAAATTTACTGTAGTAGAAACATGAAATTGTCATAGCTCACATACACTTCTACAGTAACTCTAAGTTGCAGCACATTTCCACTCCGAACAGTGACTGTGACAATGGCGTTTTAGTGATCTGCTTCTCCAAGACAGCTGGGATTGACAGTGCTCCAAACAGCCCGGTCATGGAAAAGGAGTAAGGGAGTAAGGGAAGAGCTTGGAGATGCTATATCCACCTACTCTGGATGGGAAAGGGTAACTGTCACAGAAGGCCATTTTCAAGCATTTCTGGAGAAAAAAGGTATTCACAGGAGAAAAATTAATATTTTCGTTCATTTTTGGCTTCCACTTACTGATGCAATCTGGGGTGTCTGAAAACGTCCTGTGTTTCTAGAAGTGTGGCTCCTATCCAGGGCACCCCTAAGGGAGAAGAATGAATCATGGAAGTAACATGGAAAACGAAAATCCAGTTTAATATATTTATACTTTTTTTTTTCTGATTAGTGACTTTCCAACCTCTCGTCCTCTCTTCAGCTGATAATTATCTTTGAGTGTTTTTATATCACTTGTAGCTCTCCTTCCTCTACCCATGTAAGAACGGATATTAAATCAGAATTATTCTTAAAATCTCAATCATAGTAGAAAGCATGAATAGCCCAGGTAAACAGGCTACTTCTTTTGTGCTAGTTGAAAGGTAAAAAACAGCCACAGAGATCTAGATGTACATGACCAGAAGGGAAAAAAGAGAAAAAAAGTTGTACAGTTAAAAACTTCTGCTGTGTTTTCTGTTGTAAGAGGAACAAATGTAAAAATCCTGTTAGCAAAATCCTGCCAGGCACTGTGGGTGTCAGCATCTTGTGTATGCAAACAGATAGCTGGGTTGTGTTCAGTGCTACAGAAATCCAGCTGTCAGAGGTCAAAAAGACATGCTGAGTTGGCTTAACACAATTTTAGAAATTCATTGCTGTTGCTTTTCCTTGCAGTAAAATATGGTCTGCCACAGCACCACCCCATTCTTGCATTAAACGATAACATTTTTATCAAGTTAGTGCCACATTTCCTTTCGGTATGTCTTCTCCAGCCTGCACTCCAAGTTCTGGAATCCTGCCACAAAAACAACAAACTCTGAATACCCTTCAGGTCTGCCCACTAGTGTGACCAGTTCCTGTGTGGGCATAACAGATAGGAAAAAAGCATCTTCCAAACCTTAGAAGATGGGAATATGTGGGACTGAGGGCTTGGCACTGAAAAGCAAAAATAGATCTGGATTCTTGAATCATATCTTCAGACAGATAATCACTAGGCATATGGCATCTTTGTAAGGAAACACAGTGCCCATGGGCAACTCCTGGATGTCTTCTCTTTCTTCCTCTTTCCCCATAGACAAGTGATATAGACCTAGGGGTCTCTACCTCTGAACCGCATGATGCCCAGCAATGAAATAAATCACTTCTGAACACTGATTTTTTGTTTTAAAAAGCACAATTCCCTGTCTTGTTTTAGTAATTTGCTAGATTGCCTCCTAATTATTCCTTGCATTAGCCTGATGAACTGTAGGTATGTATCTTCAGTAAAAGTAAGATTTGAATACAACACGCCTGATCACCTCCACTGGGACAAACTGTAGTGTGTTTCCAGTACAAGAGGGGAACTTGACAGATACTAGCAGCACAGGCCACTTTTTAACATGACAGAACAAGGAAACCAAACAAAAATGAGAACTAGTGCCAATTTTGTAAGTGGATTTAAAGTGCAAGTAAATGCAATTTTCTTACTTTCAAAAATATTTATTCAACCATCATTTTCAGGCAGTTTATCATAAAAGTCAGATTACACATGTGTTTTCTACCCGCACCTCCTGATGTTCATAAGAAAAAACAAACTAATTAAACTGATGCACTAGGAAAGACACAACAGAAATTATCCTGGTTCTCTCTTTTATACAACAACTTTAAAAAAAAAAGAAAAGAATGGGGAATTAAGATGTTTTACAAATTATAGCAAGGTTATGCAGAGAACATGGTTCTCTAAACCACTTGAAAAAAAAGGGACTGTTTTCATGAACAGACTTCCAGGGCTACATCTCACCTCTCATTTAGCTGCTCAGTTGAAATAGTCATTTCTAGGGCCAGGTACAATTCATTTTTGATTGAAACTGACTAGGAAGAAAATAATTAATTTTCTTAGACTTTGATTTTGAGGTCTCAGCTATGGATGACTACTGACTATGACGCTTTTTTTTTAATAGGTGGAAAGCACATGAAATAGCAACACAAAACCAAAAACTCTAGTGTAATTTGGTGTCTTGAAAGAGGGCTGAGAACATGGATCCCACAAGGCTATGCTAAAATTTACTCCTGACCAGTATTTAGGGCTAGTCACTTAGTTGCTCTGTCCCTCAACTTACTTCTGCAAATGACAGATTACACTGTCTCTAATGCACTAGTAGGCTCTCTATAAGAAAAGCTCAAGGTAATGCATGTTGTTATGATAGCAAAAATACAGTAAACCTTTTCAATTGTCTCACGAGGTAGGGTTGCTAATTTGCTAATTGATGCCTTTGGAAGTACGTGCCTGAGCACCACCACTATGAAGCTCCCCTGCCTGATATATCTTGACACAATATGGAGTAGAGTTAAGTACTGAAAACAGTGTGATAATCAACTTCCTCGCTATTTCAAGCATAGACAAGAGAAAGAGAGAAAAATCTCCCTTGTGATGTTACCACTGAAACTTTGCTATTGAGATCATTGGCTTTGCCAGAAACCACACTGAATCTTATGTGAAAACAAACAGCAGGGAATTCTGAGTGGCTTATAGACAACCCAGGGAGTAACCAGGGCAGCATTTTTTTGCTCTTCAAACCTTGCACTGTGCAGTGTTGCAATTGACTGGGTGACACAGCAGCAAAAATCAATTGAAAACTCTAATAAGGGCGTCAGATACAACTGAAGAGAAGCAGATGAAAAAGATTGTAGATGACATAGCACTGCTGTCTGAATATGTGATGGGAATGCAAGAAATGACTAGCAGTTCACAATGCCGTTGGTCCATTTTGGCCTCACCAGTACTAGAGCAATATGATGTAGTATGGGAGAGTCAGTGCTTCAGAGAAGATGGCCAGGACAGCCACAGCCTCTCATCGGCAATGATCACCAAATGCAAAAGGGCTTGACTAGAAAAGTCCTTTAAAACTTCTTTGGGTCATAGATGCAGCAGCCTTAAAAAGAACTAAAGGCACATTATAAAAAGTTTTCAAAGTCTCAAAGAAAAGAAATTAAGTGCTGAGTTACTGTTTCTCTTAGCAAAAAAGGACCTACACCCAAGCCAGGAGACAGAAAAGCACACCCTGCCTGAGTAACATTCCTTAAAAGCACTGGACATGCTAACAGGCAAGTAATTAATTTTGTGTACTATAGGTCATGGTGAACAAAAGGCCAAAATTCCTGTTCACTTCAATAGGGTAAGGGTTTCACATAGGAGGTATCCCACCTTAGTGTGGTTTATTACTCCTGCTTCCAAAACACCACTATTACTGTCCTTCATCAATAGGACTACGATGTCTCCACGCTTGCCGGTTTAATCCTAGTATTTTATAACTGGTCACAACTGATTACCAACGGCTGATTAAACTGATACACTTTCCTTTGCTGTGTTGTCTATCCTCACGGAAGACATTAGGGATTTCTGGCACACTTGTACCCTTTAGGGCCTATCTTATCAATCCAAGAACTATGTGTTCCCTATTAAACCCACAAGAAGACTCAGAAATAAAACTGCACAGCAGAAAACATCATGTCCTGCAGTTCCCCTGAGCTGCAGGAAAATATCCTTCTGAAGGTGATTACGAGTGTACATGGCACAGACCTTTGAAGTACACTCAATTTGGAATCAATTCAGGAATTTACAGGTATGGTTTATCAGCCCTTGTTTATTCACAATGATGAGAAGAGTTTAATTAATACCCCACATATTAGTCAATTCTTTGCTTTTAAACCTTACCTTTTACCCATCAGCCAATCAATATGTATTTTAATCTTCTCCCCTTTTCAGATGTGGTTTTAACATCTCGCAGAACAGAGCAGCAGATTTCACAATCATTAATTGCTATTACCAGCCCTTTCATTTTATGAACATCAGCAGTTTCTATAAATTCCACTTTCACCCATGTATTATATTATCCATTCTTATTCACCACTTGTTTCTGAAGTATTCTTTTTAAAAACTGCAGAAAGGTTCTACTAACCAGTTATACATGATAATTGTTTTACACAATTTCCGTGCTATTCTCAGAATTTCTCATTTGGCATGGAAAAACAGATAAGAATAAACATCAGCTGTAAATATATTTTCACATCGATCTGCAAAACTGAAAATATGGATAAGGAAAATATAGCAATATTCTTTGCTACAAATACAATTAAGCCATTTATTTTGGGATATAGTCTAACTTTTTAACCCAAGGAGTTCTAGGTGACTATTAAGTCCATCAAAATGAAAGTGTTTGAAGGTCTGTCCATTTATAGTCTACCAACAAGCAGCTGATCTTTGGCTATACGTAACACATAGCAGCAGTTAATGTGACTTCGTATTTGTTCCCCTCTCTGTCAATAAACAAAATCAACAGCTACAGGCAGACATGGAAGAACAACTCTTAGTTCTCAACTTCTCATTCACATTTTGTTCACTAATTGAACTCAGATATAAAAGGGACGTGGACAAGAGGTGGTAGCAGGATCAAGTTACCCAGGAGGTATAGTGTCAGTGTCCAGTCACACAGGGATGGGGTTAGAAAAGCAAAGGCTGATCAGAAGATGAATCTGGCAAAGAATGTGAAAGACAACAAGGAAGTATTCTACAAGTTCATGAACAGCAGAAGGAAAAGACGAGCCCACTACTGAATGGAACTGGGAAACTGGTGACAACTGACATAAAGAGTACTTTATGACAGCTTTGCCTCAGTCTTTACTAGTAAAAACTGGTTTCAGGGATCCCAGGTTCCTGAGAAAAGGGAAAATCTGGAGCAAGAAGACTGACACCCTCAGTGAAGAAGGACTAGGTCAGGGAGCACATATATAAACAGTGTTTGTACATAGGCCCAAAAGTCTGAGGGAGATACTGGTGTCACTATGAGGCCACTCTCAACCGTCTTTGAATGGTCATGTCAGCTAGGATAGGTTCCTGAAGACCGGAACACAGCAAACATCACTCCAGTCTTCAAGAAAGGCAAAAAGGAAGATTTAGAGAAAACAGACCTTTCAGCACCACCTCAGCCCCTAGCAAGGTGACAAACTCCTGGAAAATATTTCCAGATATATGGATCACAATAAGGTGATTTTGAATAGTCAGCATGGATTTACGAAGGCAAGATCATGCTTGAACAAATTTGTTGTCTTCTACAATGTAGTGACTAGTTTAATGGATGACAGAACAATAAATGGTGTTTACCTTGACCTTCAAAGAGTATCTGACACTCTAACATTATCATAGACAAGCCAACAAAGTACAGGTTAAATAGAACCATCGAATCATGGAATGGTTTGGGTTGGAAGGAACCTTAAAGATCATCCAGTTCCACCCTCTCGCCATGGGCAGGGACACCTCCCACCAGAACAGGCTGCTCAAGGATCCATCCAGCCTGGCCTTGAACACTCCCAGGGAGGGGGCATCCACAGCTTCCCTTGCAACCTGGGCCAGTGTCTCATCACTCTCAGCATGAAGAATTTCTTCCTAATGTCTAAGCTAAGTCTTCCTCTTCCAATTTAAAGCCATTCCCCCTTATCCTATGACTATATGACTTTGTAAAAAGTCTCTCCCCAGCATTCTTGTAGGCTCCCTTCAGGTACTGGAAGGCCACTGTAAGGTCTCCCCAAAGCCTTCTCTCCAGGTTGAACAAGCCCAGTTCTTCCAGCCTGTCCTCATAGCAGAGGTGCTCCAGCCCTCTGATAATCTTTGTAGCCCTCCTCTGGATTCATTCCAACAATTCCATATCCCTCTTAAGTCGGGGATTCTAGAAACGGACACAATACTCCAGGTGGGGTCTCACGAGAGCGGAGCAGAGAGAGGGAATCGCCTCCCTTGACCTGCCAGCCACGCTTCTTTTGATGCAGCAAGGATATCATTGGCCTTCTGGGCTGTGAGCGCACATTGTCAGCTCATGTCCAGCTTCTCATCAATCAGCACCCTGAAGTCCTTCCCCACAGGGCTGCTCTCAATCACACCATATCTCATCCTGTATTGAAACTGTAGATTGCCCTGATCCAAGCGCAGGACCTTGCACTTGGCCTTGTTGAACCTCATGGGATTCACATAGGCCCACTTCTCCATCTTGTCCAGGTCCTTCTAGATGACATCCCATCCTTCAGGTGTGATAACTGCACCACTCAGCTCGGTGTTGTCTGCAAACTTTCTGAGGGTGCACTCAATCTCTGCATCAATGAAAATATTAAACAGCACTGCTCACAGTATGGACCCCTGAGGGGCACCACTTGTCATGGATCTCCATATGGACATTGAGCCGTTGACCACTGCTTTCTGAAAGCGATCATCCAACCAATTCCTTACCCACCCATCAAATCCATCTCTCTCCCATTTAGAAGGATGTTGTGGGGAACTGTGCCAAAGACTTTGCAGAAGTCCAGATAGATTACATCCATTGCTTTTCCCATGTCCACTGATGTGGTCAGTCCATCAGAGAAAGCCACTAGGTTGGTCAGGCAGGATGTGCCTTTGGTTTGAAACCATGACGGCTGCCTTGAATCACCTCCCTGTCTTCCATGTGCTTTAGCATAGCTTCTAGGAGGATCTGTTCCATCAATATTCCCAGGTAAGTAAGTAGCCAGTGAAGTGGACTAAAAAGTGGCTGAACATTCAGGACCAGTGCTCTTCAACATCTTCATTAATGGCCTGGAGGATGAGATGGAGTAGCATCCTCAGGAGATTCACAGATGATACAAAACTGTGAAGCACAACTGATACACTAGAGTGTTTTGCTGCCATTCAGGGGGATTTCAACAAGCTAGAGAACTGGACAGAGAGGCACCTCCAGAAGTTCAGCAAGGAGAAATGGAAAGTCCTGTAACTGGGGAGGAAAAATGCCAGGAACCAACACATGCTGGCCAACCACCTGGAAAGTAGCTTTGCAGAAAAGGTTCTGACAGGCAACGAGATGACCACAAAGCAGCAATGCATTCTCATAGCAACAGTATCCTGGACTACTTTAGGCAGAGGAAGGTGATCCTTCCACTCTGCTCTGCACTAGTGAGGCCACATCTGGTGTACTATGTCCACCAGTAGAGAAGAGACACGGACATACTGAAACAACACGTCTGCATGGCAACTAAGATGATCAAGTGACTGGAGCACCTTTTGTAAGAGCAGAGACTGAGAGAGTTGGGTCTGCTCAGACTGGAGAAAAATCTGCTCAGGTGAACCCTATCAGTGCACATAAATACCTAACAGGAGGGAATGAAGACAAGGGAGCCAGACTCTTCTCTGTGGTGCCCAGTGGCAAGACAGGAGTCAATGGGCAAAAAATGAAACGCAGAAGGTTCCCTCTGAACATCAGGAAACACTTTTTTCACTATGATGGTGATCGAGCACTGGCACAGGTTTCTTGCGGAGGTTGTAGAATGCTCATCTTGGAGACATTCAAAACCCAACTGAACGTAGTCCTGGAAAACTGCTCTAGCTGACCCTACTCTGAGCACTGGGGTCAGCCTACATGATCTTCAGACGTCTCTTCCAACCTCAACCATTCTGTGATTCTGGGATTTGTAAAGCCAGTGGCTTGCTTGTAGTTATTTGCTGCACTAATTTATGAATTTGCTAACTTCATTCTGTGACCCATGAGAACGATCACATCACTTGCGTGGTGGCATCATGAAACAGCTCCTTAACAAACCAAATACCATTGTGTACTGTAAGATAAAGAAAGAGAGAACAAACGATGGAATTTTAGGATATGCTCATCCTCTCATTTGCTGCGGACAGAAACCACAATGATGAAGTTCCTCCTCCAACTTTCTATTGGACTGATAGCTGTATGCTTAAGTATTGGTGTGTTTCATCATTATTGCAGATTGCACACTATGTTTTTCATATATGTGCCAAATGAATGGATTGATTTTAATGATCTTCATTTTTCTATCGTTTCTGCAGTCCTCTAAATTACGTTCTTGAACCTTTTTAGTTAACACTTATATGGTATAATTTATTTGATTGTTTTAAGAAAAAGTGCTGAGTTTGTGTAATAATGGTAAAATAATGCTGTCCTTGGAGAGAGGAACCTCTTTTTAGAGAAATTTCTCATAATATAAATAACTGGGGCAAAAAAAATGTGTTAAAATATCACTTAGAATTGACTTACATTGGTACTGTACTCAGAATAAGAAAACTGGACTATCAGGTTTACAGTGCAGTAAAGTGACTGTATTTCTGTATTACTCTGCTGTAATGCAAGAGTAATTCTAGAAACAGTCAAAGCTCTCCTATCTGGATCTACTTTCTTCCTTCCTTTATTCTCACACAGAAGCCCTTAATTCTGGAAAAGGCAGAATTTTGATTGTGAAAATAAATATACATATACATACATAGTAAGAGAAACAAAGCATACAGGAAAGTAAGACTTGGAAACTGGGAGAAAAAAAGCTTGTGGCAGCCATGTTGAAATTTCTATCACAGTATCACAGTATCACAGTATCACAGTATGACAAGGTTGGAAAGGACCTCTGAGATCATCAAGTCCAACCTATAACCCAACACTAACACCAACCATCATCTAAACCATGGCACTCAGTGCCACATCCAATCTCCCCTTAAACACCTCCAGGGTCGGCGACTCCACCACCTCCCTGGGCAACGCATTCCAATGGCCAATCACCCTTTCAGTAAAGAACTTCTTCCTCACATCAAGCCTAAACTTTCCCTGACGTAGCTTGAGTCCATGCCCTCTAGTTCTGTCACTGGTCACCTGAGAGAAGAGACCAACCCCTTCCTCAGAATTACAGCCCAAATTTCAGTCTAAAGTATCCCCAAGTAGCTCTCCACATTTCATCTTCATGTCCCTCAGACCTGCCTATAAAATTAGTCTCTAAATTGGATGCAAATTAGACAACTGGGTTAATGAAAAATATAACTAGCAGCTGCTCAGAGAAATAAGTTTGTATTAGACTAGTTCACATGCTGAGCTCTAACTACTCTATGAACTTTGCAAGAGGTTCTCGTAGACTCAGAAAGAGGTAGACTCCATTTCAGTTATTAAAAGAAACCATATCTTTTTTGTGTGCACCAAAAAAAAGAGGAAACTCCTCCCTTTCAAATTATAAGTCTTTATAGTGCAATTCTTTATGGCTAGGAAGAGGACTTCAGACACTTTTCAAATAACCCCAATAGTTTAATCTGTACCCTTCAGGAAGTCAAGCTGTGTGTGTACGTGAGACAGAAACATTTTTTGCTGAAATAGGAAGAATCATATGGCTCTGCCCAGCCCACTGTAAAACTAAGCTGCTTCTGACAGGGGAAGGAACCTACTTTTTCTTTGCAGAGAATGGCATGATATGGCTTGTGAATCTTTATCCTTTTGTAGTCTGGTCAGAACCTGTGACCACAGGGGACCATTATTGGTAAATTTCTCCCAAAAAGAAAATGGATAGTAGATCCATTAACAAAGGCATTTAATTTTCTTTATGTAGAAAACTAGCAACTTCTAAGTTTCATTTACAGCAAAACAAGTCTGAGTCAAAGGTTCTATTTACCACTTCCTTTTAAATTTACTATAACCCAGAGTCTGTTCAGTCACAGTGTTTTCCATTAGGTTTTAAACAATTTGTTCGAAATTCTAGCAAATCCAATATCCCAGTAGTAACATTTATCGATTTCCCTACCCTTCCCTGTGCAGTGATCAGCTAATCATATAGGTACAGAAGTGCAACACAAACAACAAGTATTCCACAAACACTTAATAAGGACTTCTGATATAGTTAGAGTTGTAAAGGTGTTTCAAACTGAAGGAAATTTGCATTGTCAGTAAACTTATACCTTCACAGACAGGAAGACATTAATACAGTAGAGATAACAGACTTCGCAGATAGATAGCATTTTTCATCTGAGAACGAAAACGTTTTATAAATTTTTTAATAATTTTTTAAAGAAAAGGGTAGAAATTCTTGCTTATGAGAATTTACAGATGGGCTCCTGGACAAAAGGATTCTATCTTGAACGGTAAGCTGGATTTTTTTTTGTTGTTTCTTCTGTTCTTTTTAAGTAGCAGTTGATGTGAAAGACACAGGGGCGGTTTCACTTTTTCTTACAGGGAGCCACAGGTAGTATTTGGAATCCAAATCTTAACATTGCTAAAATCACACAAACCATTTCTTCAAAAATAAAGAATCTTTCACCACTGAACAGGGCTACAAGTTACTTCATAACCTCTGAAGCTATCTAGAGATTCCCAGGTTTCCTTTTCTTTCTGGTCCTTCACAATTAAAGCTGTTTCTACCTATTCTACCCTTTTCTATATCATTTCCTAAATTACGATGTCCATTGGGAAAGTAATAGCAGAGTTTTTTCTAATTGGTTGGTTTTATATGCCTTCCTACTTGGAGCTTTTTGACCAAATGCACGTCTTTGCAACTAGCCTAAGATTGTGGTATTGCATTCACCCATTTAAAAAGGGGTTTATTTACAATGCCAAACAATAAACTCTTCTCAGTTTACTCGTAACCATCAAGTTTCCTCTTCTCTCTTGCCAACAATTTAATCCACTCTGCCTTAGCAGAGGCTCAAGAGTTCACCAAGCAATAGCTGGTTCTATGTGATTGTTGTAAGTGCTTCTGAGTAAAATAAGTTCAACGCAAAGTGCACAGTATGTGTAACACCACATATACTACAAAGTGCTACAGAATACATTATGTCTTAAAAAAAGGGCATTAAAATGTTAAAAAATCCAACACTCAACTCAAATGTTCATATACAAACACATTGCATGGACAACCAGACCCTGAGCTACAGCAGGTTCCTGCAAGTCTCCTTCACTCCTCTATATTGCTCAGTGCTCTTTGCCACACAGTTTTAAGTTTCTGGATACTGAAGTGATTTATCTTTTGGCCTTGAGCCAGTGGTAGATACAAGAACTCTGTTTCCACAGCTCAGAGTTCTACAGGCCCGGCCTGCTCAACTATACTGCTAAACTATACAAGAGAGGCAGTGTAGATCTTGGAAGAAGACATAGATCTGCAGACTCCACCAGTAATTCCTACAGTGAAGTAGTTAATCTGGTTCTAAATGCTTTTATGATATCTTAGACAGCAGCAAAATGCTAAATATATTTACTTAAATCCATAAAGGCAGGTATTTAAATGGGCTTCTGCTTCTAAGAAGCTCTGACCACTATGATTTTCTACAGAAACTCTTTGCAATTTTCCACTCATGTAAGATTCAAATACTTAGCTATTCCCTCAGGAGACCAAGTTCGATGTCCCAATATCACCTAATAAGATAGTATAAGAACTAGAAAGTTCACATAATGCATCAAAAGTTTCACATAAGCTAGGCATATTTGCAGTTGCAGGCTTCAACCAGGCTGGCTGACATCAATTTGAAAAATTACACTGGCTTGCAAAAAAATTGGAAAAAAAAAAGGCATAACTCATGAACATTTGCAAGTTCATTTCCAAGACACAGAACTCTAATGTCTTCCAGAAAGCATCCTGCAGTCATGAGAAAAATCCTGGAAAGCACAGAGCCCAAAAGCCTAACAAAGCCCTATGGGACTAGACAAACAGCATTCAGACTACTTCAGCCAAAAGAAGGAAGTATATAACAGCTGTCCATATGGGGACAGTTGTTTTGGAATAGTTATTCTACCGTGCAAAAGCACAATATGAAATATCCCCTACCCATTGTACATACAAGCTCTTGTAAGCTTCCCAGTGTTTATTGCTTCCCACATTCCTCTTCAAAAGCTTTTGTTTGTTTGAGTCCAAAATTTACACTACTTTCTATACCTCACTTGCCAAGCCAGCAACTATTTCCTCTTGAGGGTTTTAGACTAGCACAGAGACTTAATGCTGAGAAGTTTTCAGTGAAAGAACAAGAAGTTATTCTTCACAAACTTAGACAAAGACAAGATTAAAAGCCATTGCTGTGTCCTAAGGCAAGCTCACAAAAGCTACGAAAAGGTGCTTCTATTACAAACGTGCCTTCTGGAGTTGGCTTTGTACATTTCAAGGTACACTCACTAACCTGTGTGACACATCTGACAAAAACATCTTGAGATTAATTTATTTATCTAAAGACCCAACAATTCTGTCTTATCAATCCTCTCAAGAAGCAGTCTGAAAACATATATGAGGAAACAAAACCAAAACAGTTCACATTTCCTGTCAGCATGTAATGAATTGTTGCCACCATTTAGACAGTATAGGATTCCTACTCAGTACAACTGCTCTGCCTTGCACACTATTTTTCTATAGCAGCACGATATGTCAGCGTATACTTTGAAGAGAACTTTCCGTCAACAATCACTGTTTCATTGGCATTAATGCGCAGTAAAAGACAACGAAGCATGACTCAATTAAAACACCAAATACTGCATTTAAATAACATTAACCCCTGACATTTTAAAAGAACTGTGCAGAATTTTAGCTGCATGACTCTCGTTAAGGTCAGTGCTTTAATATATACAGCTTCCAACACCAAATGTCTGACATAAACTTGTATCAGTAAGCCAATTGAGAATGAAGCTTGAAACCAGGATTTATCTTCTACTGCAAACATATAACAACTAAGATTTCTCCCATGCTGTTGTTTATGGGAACAAATTTTAACCTTCATATGGCAGAGAGGTAGGAAAGGATTACATTCCTAATTCCCTTGATTTTTTTGACAAATACCTTGTGAACTGAGCATTTGTAAAATATTTATTAAAGTCTTTTTTTCAGTAAAAATCCTAAATGCCATCCCAATGTCACAGGATAGAGTATGGCTTGGGAATTTCCTCGTGTACCAGCAGAATCTCCCGGATTACAAACACTTTTTATATGAAGTAATGATGGCATGGCAAATCAAGATAGCACAAACTGAAAGAAACTGAAATTCTTGCCTGATTCATACATTGCCACCATTTAGGTAGACACTGCTTTGCACACATGTCAGGTTCTCACACCTAATAGCATTGTCCCTGTAAAGTATAAAAGGTATATGCCTTACTTAACAGACTATTGTTCACAAGTACACAGTCTATGATGCTTGCTGCCAGGACTTTTAGAACGACACCGCTTATGTGAACTAAACCACTCAGACATCTACGAGTCAACAGCTAGTGAGGGTGCTCCATGGGCTAGCCATGTATCATGTAAAAAAGGAATGTTAGCATTGCTGTTCTCATTTTGAACAGATGATGAGTTGGTGTTGTGTTGGGTTACAGTTTGGACTTGACGATCTTAGAGATCCTTTCCAACCTTGTGACACTGTGATACTGTGATACTGTAATAACAATCTCACTGTTACCATTACGCAGCAGGAGATTAAACAATCTTTTTACCATGAAAAAGAAAGGATACTTAAACAATAATGCAAGAACGCTCACAACACCTTAAGCGCTTAAAGTAAATACAGTGTTCTTCATTTTTTAAAAAATGAATTTCATTGAATTAGTCAAAACAAAATCCAACGAGTTACGGAGCTTTAATCAGGCATGGTAGAGCCATGAGAAGGCAATTTAATATCAGTAATGATTATTAGCACTATTAGCTTATAAAGAGACAGGAAATATGGTAAAGTAGAAAAAGTAAAAAAAGAACTGAAAAAAAATTATTCAGTGGATGCCCCTACCTCCTGCTGAGCATTTCTTGGAAACAATTTAGTTTTCAGACACTTCCTGATATTTTTCCTTTGTCCTTGTTCAATTTTTTTTCATCAGTGCGTGGACGTCAAAAATGGCAGACGAAGATTCAGTTTATATGCATTCCTGAATGACTATTTTTTAAAGTAAGAAACTTTTTTGTAACATTAGTATTGAACAACAATGCATAAAATTACATGAACTGCACAAAATTCCTACATAATGTTCCCAATGACAGCAATTAGATCCACGTTAGCATGACAGAGAGCACGTCACCCTTCAGCTTCCATTGATACTGAAGGATCATTTGCAGATACCTAACTTAAAGCCAAATCTACATCTACTAAATTGAAGTAACAGTAGAGGTAGAGAATCTATCAAAGAACGTAATTATACCAGTCATATTCCCAAAACACTACATAAAGAGCTTAAATAATTTAGTTTTAATATACATAAAGACCATTGTAGATTCCACTCTTTCAGGTGAATGTTAAGTAAAGAAAACACTTGAATACTTGCCAAACTAATACATGGGTATATTTTTGGGCCATATAGAGATCAGGTTGCAAAATCGTTGAGTAAAAAGAATCAGGTTATGAAGACCAAAGTGAAGCTGTGTTAGGCACGGCTAGTAATTCCATACTGGGTGACATGAAAGTTAAAAAGATAGGAAAAAATGTCCTAAAAGATACATTTTGTGAGTTTGTATTTCCAGGCAAATCAACAAAAGGATAGAGACAAAAAAAAGCTAAATAAGCTTTGTGTTCATCATCAACACTGGAAGAAAGGTGCTTTTCACATAAAGATTTGTTCCAAACTGGTACTGCCAAAGGCTTTTGCGTTTTTTTTTCCCAGAGTATAATCAAACAACAACAACAAAAAACATCAGAAGAAAAATGCTAACTGAAGTAATTTTGTATTTCAAAAGAGAGTTTAAATAATTCTTAGGACCTAAGTTATACCACTGAATGTGCAGATTTATACAAAGTCTAAAGCCTTGGAAAGCCTTTCAAGTTTAGGATGATAGCCGTATGATCAGATGCTGTCATAAGTGATCAAATGACCAAACTGACCTAAGTGAGAAACAGGTTATACAAAATATTGCATTTCACTTAATCCAGGGCTTTAGCAGTGTTTGGAAATTTTGAGAGTCCTTTGCACAGCAAAATGGTTGACTGTTGAATAAGGAAATAAAGGACTAGATATAGAGACAGTAAGTCAGTTTCAGAACTGTCTTAACTAGTGGGCTCTAAGGGTTGTGATCACAGGCACAAAGTCCACCTGGAGGCCAGTCACTAACAGTGTACCCCAGGGGTCAATACTGGGGCCAGTACTGTTTAACAACTTCATTAATGAGCTGGACAATGGGACCCAGTGCACACTCCGTGAATTCGCCAACCATACAAAGCAGGGAGAAATGGCTGATAGACCAGAATTGTTTGCTGCCATCCACAGGGCCTTTGATGGCCAGAGAAATGGACTGACAGGAACTTCATAAAGTCAAAAAAAAAAAAAAAGTGAGAAGAAGCTTACCTGGGCTGAAGTAACTTCATGCACCAGGACAGGGAGGGGGCCCAGGACTGCCTGGGGACCACCGGCTGGGGATCAGCTTGCCAGAAAAGTCCCTGGAGGTCCTCTTAGGATCCATGTTGACCACAAGGTAGTAATGTGCCCTTGCAGCAAAGCAGGCCAAGAGCCTCCTTGACTGTGGCATGAAGAGAGTTGCCAGCAGGTTGAGGGAGGTGATTCTTCCCCTCTGTTCAGCACTGGTGACACCATATCTGGAGTAATGGCTCCTTTCCTGAGCTTCCTAGTACAAGGGAGACATGGACCTATTGAAGCAAGTTCAGTGAAAGGTCACAGAGCTGACTGATAAAATGACTGGAGCATCTGCCACATGAGGGGAGACTGAGAGCACTGTGATTTTTTTTAGCCTGTAGAAGAGAAGGCTCAGGGAGATCATACTAACATGTATCAATACATGCAAAGTAAAGAAGATGGAGCCAAAGTTCTTCTGTGGCATCTAGCGACAGGACAGGAGGCAAGAGGCACAAAGTGAAATACATGAAATTCCATCAAAACATAAGGAAAAAAGACCCTTACTTTGAGGATGATTGAACGCTGGCACTGGTTGTCAAGAGATATTCCCTCCTTGCAGATATTCAGACCCAATTGGATATGATGCTGAGCTACCTCTTGTAGTTTACTGGACTACATGATCTCCAGAGGTGCCTTTCAACATCAACCAGCCCGGATTAAACTGCCAAATGGATCTAAGGACTTTTCCAGCATTGGAGAAGACTCCCATAATTGAATATTAAATTTTACTGGCAGTAAAGTTTGTGCTACATTTGAAAATATAAGTGGAAGACAGGGGCAGTTGAAAAGCTCTTCTGTTTTACTGGTGTATTAGTAATGCTTACAGTACATGGAATGATAATTCAGTAACACTCTTTCCTGAGAACTATGTACACACGTGTGCACATAGGCATGCACGCAATTTGCACAAACAGCTGTAGAACTCCCTATTGCAGGGAAGAAATCATATATTTCACAGTCTCTTTCCAGAGATTAGTTGCTTGGTGGGAAAATAAATCAAATTTGCAACTGATCAGAAGGCAAATCTGTGACCAATTATTTGTTGCGCCACATTCCAAAAACCTGGAGAATAATCGAGCCCCACCAAATGTGGAGTTTCTTCTAAGAAAACTCTTCGGTTGTTCTCATGGAACAGTGCTGATGATGGAGCTGAGATCATCCAACTAGAAGCAGTCCCCTTGAAATCCTAGGCCCAAACTACGAAAACCTCTGAAAATAAGGATCAAGGTCTCAAGCTCTGCAATTTTCAAAGCCAACCAGAGAAAGCAGATGGTATAAAACAGTTGGAATGCTTTTTTGGCAGCTACTGTTACTGAACCATGCTGCCACATTCTACACAAGGCATGATTTTTATTGTGTCCCCAAAATGAGAAAGAAATACTTTGGTAGGATTGCTTGTAAACTACTAACAGGGGACACTGCCAGCTGGATTTCTTCTATTCATTTAGAATTTACCACAAACTTCAATTTATCACAGGAGTATTTGACTAATGATGATCTAGTTTACTACTCAATAACTTCTTCTCAATATAAGAGAGAGGAGTTTTCCTGAAGAAAAGGGACATCTGACACCCAAATAAAAGATATTTCAAAGTCTCTTCAAAGTGGATAGGTTTAAGAAAAATAGTCTTTAACTCAGATTTGGTCAATATTTAAACCGAGTAAATGAGGTAGACATCCTCCTTTCAATGAAAACATACAAGCTAGTTCTTGTGAGAAGTGGTAGCTCACTAGATTCTTCCTGTTAACTACACTCATTTTGCCACTGCTACGGCTGCTATGAAATCACAGGAACCTATGCTTGAAGTGGTAACTGGAGTAACTGAAGTAGATCAGTCCTAAATTTGGTATGACAGTGATTTCAGAAAGAAAAATAGTATTAGTATACACACACATGCAGATCATGGCTGTGAGCAACGGGCTTGCACAATAGGGGAATATATTAAAACTTGAAGCTATCTTTGATCAAAGTTCTTCTCTTGTAAATTTGAGATTAATTTTAGCTTTTTTGGTACCTGAAAACAAGGGCATCTGGAAGACTTGGGTCACTGTCAGTGGTATATTATTTATGCAAATATTGTTTTCCATCCAAAATGGAATTTCAGTAGTAGTCGGGAAGCTTTAAAATCAAATCCTACATTTGACATACCAGAAGAAATTACAAATTCCATAATGCATAATATTATTTTTCTAATGTATCACTAGCCCATAATGAAAAACAATCTATTATATAGATTTTGCATTCAATCTTTTTGTCAAAAACTACATAGCACATCAAAAGTTAATAGCACTGGGGAGTTCAGTGATTAATATGAAAGAAAATGGTATATTACAAATTTTCTTTTGTTCTTCCTTCACAATGATGAAACATAGGATTTAACCTTTAAGGGTTAAAGA
This sequence comes from Dromococcyx pavoninus, assembly GCA_033558185.1. NCBI lineage: Eukaryota > Metazoa > Chordata > Aves > Cuculiformes > Neomorphidae > Dromococcyx > Dromococcyx pavoninus. Next base: position 1,511,174 of record JAUMJL010000578.1, read on the forward strand.
GTTTAATCAATGTCAATGTCTGATCTTCTAAAGGCGATAAAGAACAGTCAGTCTAGCGATACCCAACAGAACATCACTTTGTCAAGCCACAAAGCGCCCAAAAGCTTGTCAAGTAAGTTACCAGAAACCTCTTTGTGGTTAGAACTCAGCTCCTTCCTGCTTGACCTATTATTTGATATTTGACCACTTGGTTGCAAGACACTTGCTCTTTCCAGCTGAAATGTCACTGGGGCATCTTGTCAGCTCCCCGACATCTCGGCCTGACATACAATTTTACTTTTGTGTGCTACAAGGCAGAAAATGCAGGGCAATGGCCTTGCTTTAAATTCTGTCAGCATCAAAGATGGGCGTCACTCTTGGGTCCTACCAACAACAACAAAAAAGGAGTCTATTTGAAGGTCAAAACAGCCATTACTTTAAAGACCTTCAGCTTAAACTAAATTTATTACCTGCAACGCTGGTTTGGGAACTGTCCTTATAAAGTACGTAAACATATCATCAGAAATCCTCCCTGCACAATTGTTCCTCTTTCTTATGAAATGCAGACTTGATAAAAGGGTGAGTTTTCAGCGCCTGCAGGGACCAGACTCAGCAGTTAACTTTACTTGTTCAAATAGGCAAGTGGTATCATGTAACTTTACAAGGAGCAACCTGACCTTCTCACATTGACCAGCAGTGACATTATTGTGCAGGAAGAGAAGCAGTCACATCATTTCTGTTTTGCACAACCTGCTTAAAGTTTGCAACTAAATGCTTGTCTTCAGTTGAGCTGACAAGAGAAAAGAGGGGGCTCAGTGAACCATGGCAGGGCTGCCATGAAATGACAGGAATCATTGGCATACATTTCAAATAGCTCTCTCAATCCTATTAAAGTATTGCAGTCCTGCTTTAAAATAGACAAGTATGAAACAACTTTGATAGATAGAGACTAAAATGGCTTATTGATTTTTTTTAAAGACTGAGGAAAATTACCCAAAACGTGTCATTCTTTAACATTTAAAAATATACTACATAAAAAATGAACAACTGAAATAAATAAAGTTTTAAAAAACCCAACTATTTCAGTATGCAAAGAATGAGAAGCACAGAAACGTGAACATATGAATGCACATTTTCATAAAAACATAAAATTATTGTCAAAAAATACATACACTGAAATTCAATTCAAAGGTAGCAACAAAATTGCACTTTATTGCATCATTTTACATTAACACAATTTTTTCCTTCTAAAAGATTATTGATACAAAGAATTTGAAAATCCACCTTCCATTGTTCTTTTGGGACTGGATGTGACATTCAGCTTGAAGGAACAGACTGAAGAATGAGAACTGGCTCTATTGTGCATAAAACTGTAGGATGTGTCAGATTCAGCTTGCAATTCCAAAAAATCTGAGATGCAACTCTGGTCAGGCTGAATTCCTAGCTTGAAGCCTTGTTGAGGTTTGAACTCCCTCTTGATTCCTGGAGTTAAAATAAAGTAATAATAAAAAATAAAACAAAAAAATATCTACATTTACTGTTAAACAAGCAAGAAAAATAATCTCCTTATGCCTTTCACAAAGGTATGAAGTATTTTACAAGAGTTTGTTTCTTGTTTCAAACACTTAAAATGCATGGTACCTCAATATATATATATATTTTCACCTTAAATAAGCAGGAACAAAGAACATCAGCCAGACTATTCTGTACTAGTGAGTGTCAGGAAACAACTGCCTACTTTACAGAAAACTATTACCCCTCTTTATCATAATTTCTAGGGTGTGTTTTTTTAATCAAGTAAATAAACCTATTCTACAGTCTCCCTGTCACCATTATTAGGAAAAATATACCAGGCTTACCATGGAAGGTATTCATTTACTTTTAAATACCAGTTTAACTCAAACACTTAGCCTGTTAGAAGATGGCCAGAGAACATACATTGAATGTATAACAATGAGGAACATGATTCGTATTTCAATGAGTCTCAACATCCAGTCAAACAGTTACAAAGGTTAGATCAGTTAAAATTCAACGTTAAATAACTTTCAGCACCAAATAACTGTGCATCCTACTTCGAAAGATTATGGATAATATCCATATATCAGCATTAATATTTTTTAAATGATAAATTCCCTTGTAAATACTCTGCATTTACAAACTTAAAAAAGCACAATGCCATATCGCTCTTCTGCCCTTTACCAAGGTATTTTACCCAATACACTATATAGCTCTAGAAAAAATAATCAGTTATTTCATCAGGCTATAAATTACTTGAAAGCTTCATATGCAAAGCATAATTATGTAAATGACAAAAGTTAAGACACTGAAAGACTGTTAAGGTATATTTCAGGTTTTAAACATTCTTTGGCATTTCAGGAAGAGTATACATACCTATATAAACACACACAGAGAGGCAGAAGTGCTCCTACACACAGGCACAGATTCCAAATTACATACACACAAATATCCAGAAAGAGACAGAGGGGTACATATACATTCATATTTCAACAAATCCAGACTCAAATGGATGTATAAAGACACATTCATAAGAGATTCCCCTTTCCTTCGTTACTACTACTGGACAAAAATTAAGGGTTGCCTCTAACACCTACTTCAACAGTTCCCTCTGATATGGACCATTTTGATTTCCTGATTCACCACAACCCATACTGGAGCTACTGTAAACAGTTAGGTTAGGTTAGATGTTCATTAAGAACACATACAGTAGCAAATTTAGATGACTAGTTCAAGCACATAGTCAAAACGAGATAGTGCCTTGAGTTTTTCCAAGGTATGGTAGTGATGAGGATGAGATAACCAGCAAAATTAGCAAGTATGTAACGCTCCAGCTTTTCAGTCCTTTTGGGCTCAATGCTATGCAGAATGGGAACCACTAAAAAGCTAAAGCACAACCAAGATTTACTGCATTTGTATCAGCATATCTCAAAACAGATTCCAATGAAGGCATCCACCTATTACACCAATTAAGTCTGTTACTTGTACACTTTAATCCGTCAATTGTATAGACAAAATTCTATCTAAAATAAGTCATTCATTAAAAAATTACAATATCAAAATACGCAAATAACTTGTGATGTTCTAAAAATACTTTGTGTGTTAAAAAAAAATGAAATCAATAAGATACAAGCTACAAACAGGTTTCACTCTGGATAACAAACATTGAAGACAAATTTAAACATATTGGTTTGTACTGCTTTCAATATCTCAATTAATCAGCATATCACAATGAGTAAAAAACACATGCTACAATTACACTTTCTTACTACTCTTTTTCCAGATGTAGTGAAGGTTTTTTTTGAAGAACATGGCATCAAAATTCCAGTAAGGAGATATCGGATTTCCTTTGAGAGTTGCAAAAAAAAATGTATGAAACTTAATGATTGGCAGCAAGTCAATAGACTATGTTACAGTAAAAGCTTCACTGTTGGGGGAAAAAAGCTCTGTTTTAGTTATCCAGATCTGGTGCTGTACTTTACACAAAGAACAGAATACTATTCATTCAGAACAGAAGGCAAATCGGATCTAAAAGCAATGTGATCGATGTAAAAAAATAATCTTGGCTGCTACTTTTAAGAACTGTTTTGATCCAATACAATTATAAACACTCATGATGAGTAAGAAAATAGGATTCTATACGTTAGAAGGAAAAATACTCAGAACTGTTGTGACACTCATTGTTTGAACACAGACCTGCACGTGGTAATTTCAAAGGCAGTTATAATTTCTCCAACAGACCTCTTTCAACGTTATTGTATTTAAACACCTTTCTAAAACATGTATTAAATTGACAAACTCAAATGACTATGCCAAAGCTGTGATAACAATCCATCATATAAATATGCATTTAGGTAATTTTTAAAAGAGGAATTATGTATCTTAAATAAGTTGCCTGTTCAGATAAATCTTCAGCATAGCACTTTTATTTACCTGATAAGCCGTAAATGATTCCATCTGAATTGTTACTCTTTATCAGGTAAACACATATTTAGGACAAAACATGTCTAGCAAAAATATGCTTTCAAAATATTTATGTTATACAGTAATTTGTCATGTCTTATAGTCAGTTTTCAACGTTTCATAGCCTAATTTTATAAAACACGTTTTCCCAAAGACCAAAATATGAAAGGTTAGTCTATATTATAGAATAATTATGTTTTAAACTATAGTTGTCAAGCAATCTTTTAGTATTAGACATGGAAGAAGATGTCTAAAACAATTCTTCTCTACAGTTTTTCTTCTGTGACTAACCCACAACTACATTTAGGATCTAGTTTACAGATTGTCTCACGATACATGAGCTGTTTTACCACAGTTAAAACTAATTTATAGCGGGTTGCATTATTGTGTAGGATATCGTGAGGAAATATATTATAATACCATCCTGTATGATATCCTTATGTATGTTTTTATTGTAATGTCAGCTTACTCAAAAGCATCATGTTGTGATCAAAGACACCCTGTTTTGCTTTTATGTATCAATACCTGTTGAATAATGTGCACAGTTAGACACTTAGAATTAGAAGACTATGTACCTGTTATGACAGCGGTGCAAACATAACTATATAAATCAATTGACTGTTAGAAGTATATTGTTTATCTTCAACTGTAGGAGTAAAATCTACAACCAGACCTGACGCCACAAATTAGTCATCTTCAAAGTCTATACAAAACTAATTTTACAGGACCAAGATTTTCATATAATACCACACTACAGCTCTTCAATTGCACTCTACTATTTGCACGTTACAACAATAACACCTTCTTGTTTCAGGATTTCCCACCACTAATTTTCATCACTTTAAACTGCTTCCAAATATTCAATTTCAAAACACAGTAGCCCAAACTTCTCTTCCACTTTTTTATCACATGTAACATATATTACAAAAAAATCATCATAATAAAAAGTGGTAAGGTTTTTGTGAGTTAAGACGTCTGGGTTGTGAATAGTCAGCCTCTGACTGAGGTAAGAACAGAACAGAAAATGAAGTCAGAACAGAAAATGAAGCAGTAAGAAACAAAATAAAAAGGTATAAAGAATAATGTTGATGTTAACAACATAACATAAAGACTCAGTTACCAGGGTTCACTGTGTGATGATGCAGATGCAGTAATAAGTTTAGCGTTATATCCCAAGGACAATTTTTGAATTACAAGGCCAAATTGTGATCTGGACATCACCAGATTACTGGATAATTTTAAGTGTGAAGACATCTGACAGCAAACAGAAATGCAGAGGGAGGAGCAAGCCATAGTTTCTTCTGAATTCTAACAACCCCTAAAATCTCTGGAAAGGTTGTGGCACAGACCTTCGAGAGTAGGAAGGAATTAGGTAAGCACAGACACAGACAGTGCGGAGGGAAAGTGGGGAAACAGTCAACTTATTTCACCAGAACTGATTTTTGATACTCATTCCTACTCTAGAACATATGTATGCACAGTAACAAGAGCAGACAGCAAATCAAACGACCAGTAAAGTTCTTTACAGCTTCTCCCACCTATGCTATCATTGTAGCTTGCATCATTTCACTGTAGCAATAGACATTCCAGTAAGTGTTAAAGAAACAACCACTGTCTTCGATAACCATTTTGAAGCACTTATGTGAAAAAACTATTTCCCTATAGAGAAAGACGCACAATTTCAGATCATTCACAACCACATTCTCAGACTGCTGTTTCCAAAACTAAGATGCCTTTTGCCAGACAATGCCAATGGATTTCCAGTATGCTGCTCGTTCTTCTTCTGTTAAAAGTAGCTTTAAGATCCACTTCTCACTCTCAGTGAAATAAATAAAACATCAGAATCATGAAAAAGCTGGAAACTGGTGCTTAAAATGGAAAGTATTACTAGTGGGTGTCAGTAAAGTACAGGGCTGATCAACAAACTTTTTCAAAGCAGGAATGTATGCTGGTCAAAACAGGAAAGTTTGCCTCCCATTTCAATGTCTCTGCAATTCTGTATGCTGAGGCAGTAGGACTAAATTGGTGCTCTGACATAAAGCAGGAAAATGGTAACATTCTGTTTAAATTTTAATTGTCAGCACTCCTGCCTGGATTCTGCAAACAATTTGCTATCAGAGAATAATTCAATGTGCTGCCAACTCACTACATATTTAGTCAGAAAGGTAGATGCACAACAGACTGGGTGCTGCTAGTCAACAATACTAATGGTTTTTTTTGATTATCAAAGAATTCCATCTTCCACTTTCAGGATTTTTTAAACAAATATGACTGAAATACTTGGAAATACTTTTTTCTTGCTTTTCTAATGCTTTTAATGCATTTAATGCATTCCATGAAATCACACTATAGAGGTTCAATTAAAAACAATTAAGAGAGATTTCATAATACTGTATTTGTTTTTCTAAAATAAAATCCTGTTTTATTCAAACATACTTAAACTTGATATGTTTGAAGAACGCAAGGGACTGGATGGATTGTCACATCAGATGCAAACCTTATCTTCAAAGTTTTGTTGTTTTACAGGCAATTTGGTTTTTAATTGCTAATTTTGATGATTTCTAAATATTTTGGCCCAAATCCACCATACAGTTTCTCTTTCAGGCGCTTCATCTTTAGCTCGAAGTCTGTGCACTACGTTAATAATACCAGCACATTAGGCAAACTACGTACTACACTGTTTTCTTGGTGAAGTGCTCAGTCTGTATTGATCCAAGTTTCCAAACACTTTAATACTTTTTGACCATGCTGCCTACCACAGTCTTACACTTTGCAAACATGGAAGCAACTTTTATTTATTTTCAATCCGAGTAGCTAACCCAAAGAGTTATTGCTTTATCTTACACTGCATGTTGCAAACTACATTGAAAGGTACACTGTACTCTTATTAAGCTTTTGTGACACCTCTCCATGATTTGCATCAGTGTATAAGACTTTCACTATCTTTAACTGATGGTCCTCTTGCTTCTAAGAAAGACTTTCCTGCTATGTGAGCCTCCCTCCAGACTTTTTTTTCCTCAGATCAGTATTTCTCTCTTACATGGCTCCCTTGCAGCTCTTCACTTTTTTCTAGAAAGGAGTAGGTGACTACAACCAGAGACTATAACACTCACAACACTATGCTGAGGCACAAGTGGCTCATGAAGTAATCTTCCCAACCTAGCTTTTTCTTCTGTCAGTGCTAGTGTGAAAACAGTCCCTATCCAACTAGTTAAAGTGTTAAATTTCATATTCTCTTGAGAAATGTATTCAGTCATCAGCTGAATTCCTAGACAGTGTGACTGTCTGATGTAAGCCTTCAAAGTTTCATTTGAGTTGTATGTAGACTGCTGCTCTAGCAGAAAAAGGCAAAAAGTGTATTTACATTCATTTTACCAAACATTAGCATCTTCTGTCCAATCATTTGAATGCAGAAGTGTTAGAAGAAAACAGCTTAGAGAACAAGGGTTGACACATACAGTGTGAAATCTTAAGGTGCTTGAATGCAATGAGGGAGAAAGTGAGACAGAACCACATTTCATCTCCCTAACTGCGCTATAGTCCACATGAACTTTGTGACAGGTCTCTGTCTCTCAGCCACACTTCACTAGCTTCTGCTGACATTCAGCTGTCAGACAGCAACCCTTTACCATGCCCCTAACATGCTCTACAGCTTCACCCAATTAACTCGCTTTCACTTGACATTGCAGCAAAGAGCTTCATAATAGGTGGTCAAGGTGCATGGTATCTGCTTGCCCTCTAACTGCTCACGCACAGTGAAATGCTTAGTTACCTTCCTTTTTGTCTGTTTGCCCCGAAATCATGCACCTACAATTTAGGCATTCTGCTAATAAACAAGAAAAGGACAGCAGACTTTTGCCAGTGGTGCACTAATCTATCTTTTACCAAAGACTAATTTTAATGCAGAATCCTAGAGCTAATAATCATAAACATTTTGGCAAAAAATAAATTACACTGATTCAGTAAAATACTTCAATCGCTTTATAATTAATAAAAATATACTGTATCAGCAACATGGATACAAGGTGGAAAGATGGGAAAAGTAATTATTTCTAATAGTAAAATTCAAAAACATAAAGAAGAAAGGTCTAGGAACAATGAAAGTGTCTTTATGATTCAGCTTTCTTGCATTAAAAATCTTTAGGCAGTCAGAAGATTAATTTTTCCTGTGCGTTTCTGCAAAATAGACAATATTTTTGGGACTAATATTCACAAATATAAATCTATGTAGCTAGCAAAACAAGCGAACTATTAAAAATACGGAAATCAACACTTTAGGATTCTCTTGATAACTTATATAAAGACAAGAACAAACATGGAACTCACTGTTACTTTTCAGACAGATGCCTTGAGAACACTCCAGTTTGCTCTCCAGAAGTCTCGACTGTATTTGTCTCAAATACGTGGAGCAGGTCAGAAAAGACCCTTAAAAACCAATACGCAACAAGTACTGATGATGTTCAAGGACTCTCTGCTGAAGAGGCATGCTGGTAACCAAACATGAAAGTGTCTGGATGAGCACTGCTGTTTGGACAGCGGAACGAGGAGTGTTGCTGTAGCGAATGCCTACTGGTGACCTTGCGGGTTTCAACTAGCAGAACACCAGCAAGGCAAGACTCAAAAGACTATCGAAAAAGCCCTTTCAGACTCTGGTGTTTCCTAAACTCCAGTAAGTTCAGATAGGTTATGTAACCTATTTACTTTCCCAGCTATCTACAGGGACAAATCCCCTTGAAGTTCTCTCTACAAACATTGAAAGGATATTTTTCTATACAAGAAATGTTGTTTTCATAAAGAGAAGCAATCATGCAGTATGCAAAAAGTGGAGAAGCTGTAAGCATAAGGGAAGGAAATAAAAAAGGCAATATATTGATTGAAATGTAAAGCAGACACTTGTCTTGTCAGGAATTTATAGCAATGACATAGAACCAACCCCTCTTTATGAAAGGCGATAAAAACGGGCAAATTATAAGGACTTGTTGATGCAAAAATTTTGCAATAGCAAAGTTTTTGCAATATTGAAAGGTTTTTGTAGCATTTTGCAAAGTGTTGCAGCAATGGAAAAAAAATGTAGGGAATCTCTCACTTAACTTCAAGTAGGCAAGTGGTACTGCTTGGACTTAAAATGAAGTGCCAGGGACACACAAGGTCTCTGTGGAGACTATTACTGCAGATATCTCAAAAAAAATCATGTGAGCAAAAAGTGGTTTTGTTCCTCTTGATTGTAAGAATATATTCCAGTGTTGTCCATAATCCTGAAGCAAGAAGGAAAATGCTAATCTCATTAGTTGAGAGCCTTTAGCATCCTCTAACAAACAACAAATTGATGTTAGCTTTTAGGAGAAAATAGAATTAGGATCATAAACTGGATAAAGACATAGTTTATGCAACCTATCTGCACCTGTTTGAAAAACAGACTGATATGTTATCAAAAATACAGGCAAATACATGCATGCTGAGTAAGAATATATGTATTTGCATTAGGGTAGAGGCTAATCTAAGTCTCAGTTCATATAAATAACTGTATTAAACTGAGTAGCCTCCTAAAAAGATCCTTTAATGATAGAGCAAAATGTGACCAACTTATACCACAAGCTTAGAAGTGAACTATTACTACTGTCAACTTAATTGTCTCAAAATTAATGTCTGTTATTAAAATCATCAAGGTTAGGAGGAAAAAAGGTTCCACTGTTTTAGCACTGGCCAATGCAGTGTACATTTTCCTGACTGTACACTGCAGATGTGTAGCCTGCTTCCTCCAAACCAGAATCCTGGTAATAGCTCCAGCCCCTTCCCCCATAAACCAGCTTAGAGAAAGATTCACTCAGAAGGGGTACACTTAGGTCCCTGTAGCTTTGGGATAATTTTCAAGCTTTTCTTTTTTTATCCAAACCAAGCATTAAATATTCATTCATCCCCAGTAAAACTTAGTCGAAGTAACTTCAGAAGGGAATTACTCCTCCCAAAAACTGCACTCAGTATATTCTATGAAGTTCTAAAGGGTAGTTTTATACCAGTAATAATCAGGAAATACAGTTAGCTTTCCAGCAGTATTGCTTATACAATATCAGTTGATATCTGAATAGTCTAAAAAAATATTTTAGGTTCAATTTCAGTTGATGGCTAACATGTAGGTCTTTTGTAAATGCAAGATCCAAATTACACTAACTGGGCTTATCAGTTATAAACAACTCGAATGTAGGTGAGCTAGGTTTACTGTCTCTATTAGTTTTGGCTGAATTTATGTATACAGTTATAATTCAGACTGAAATTGAAAAAAAAATCTAATAATTACTCCAACAGAAATTTTTATACTTATTAGATTCCTGAGGACAATCAGATCATCACTTTCTGTGAGGCTTAACATGCACTGCAAGCAAGTCCACTAGGCAAATGGAACTAGCACTTCCTGCATACCAATCATATTTTTTGAGAATTAGCGTTAAAAAAATGCTAATGAAATTTCATCCTTTCAAGTATACACAAAAAAACCCTCAAAAAGCCAGAACTAAGCACCACCACATACAAAAAATGTAAAATTTTTATCAGAAGAGTGAAGGATATAGAAGGAAACTTGAGAGATTTCTTCAGATTTTTAATTTGTAAAACAAGAAAGCTGTGAAAAAACTTCAAAAAAATAGTTTTACATAGGGACATTTCAATAATTTGATATGCCTTATACATTCCAGAATTGTAACTTAAATTCCTTTATTCAGAGCTCCTGATTAGAATCACAGAATGGTTTGGATTGTAAGGGACCTTAAAGATCATCCAGTCCTAACCCCCCCCACTATGGGCAGGGACACTTCCCACCAGACCAGGCTGCTCAAGGATCCATTCAGCCTGGCCTTGAACACTCACAGGAAGGGCGAATCCACAGCTTCCCTGAGCAATCTGTTCCAGTGTCTCACCACTCTCATTGTGAAGAATTTCTTCCTAATGTCTAACCTAAATCTTTCCCCTTCCAATTTAAAGCCATTCCCCCTTGTTCTATCACTACCTGCGCTTGCAAAAAGTCCCTTTCCAGCTTTCTTGTTGGCCCCCTTCTGGTACTAGAAGGCCATTGTGAGGTTTCCCTGTAGCCTTCTGTTCTCCAGGCTGAACAAGCCCAATTTTCTCAGTCTGTCCTCATAGTAGAGGTGCTCCAGCACCCATTCCAACACTCTTATCCTTCTTACGTTGGGGATTCCAGGTGGGTTCTCACAAGTATGGAGTAGAGGGGAAAAATCACCTCCCTTGACCTGCTGTCCACACTTCTTTTGATGCAATCATTGCACCATCATAATGCCACTTTGCTTTCCTAACCAACATATGTAGCAGAAAAACTGCTGACAATTAACCACACTATTCTTGTCCATATTTTAGTAAGTTTTATTAGTTATTCTGCACTGTAAATGTACGCCCCCTTGCCCGAAAGAAAAAAGTAAATTGACTGCTTAACAAAAAGGGTGTCCTTCCTTTGCAAAAGGTAGCATTTCAGAAACAAGCCAATAACCCCCCAAATTTTTGTAAAATGGGAAATAAAACTTCTAGAAGCATATTTGTTTCTAAATATCTCTCTTTAACTGAACCATTTTGCAAACTGAAGAAAACAAGTTATTCGAAAAATCAAGATTATCATGAGAAGACCCTTGTAGCTAACAATGGAGCTCTTTACCCTACTGTGTACTCCTTTTACATTTTTTAAATTTGTTCAAGTACTAGTTTACTCAACAGGCCAGACTGCTCCAGGGAGCCCAGTCCCTATAGGAAACAAGTCAACTGGAAAAACTGTGCCTTCACGACACAATGTGGGTTTCACAAACTTGTACACAAGATAATTTTATACACAATTAAAAAACAGCAACAACAAAATAAAGAGATAGCTAGATAGCTAGATAGCTAGATGGATGGATGGATGGATGGATGGATGGATGGATGGATGGATGGATGGATGGATGGATGTTGGGTAAGTATTAAGCAATGTTACTTAAATATGCAAGCCACAATAAAAATAAACATTAAGATGTAACTTGCTGACTGTATGCCCTTAAATCATGTCAACATTACAGGAATGAAATGATGAGCTAAGAACAGTGTTATGCTTCATGTCATAACTTTGAATTCCTGTTTCTCTATCTCTGCAAGTTTTATTCTCTAATATGTTTTAAAGGGTTGTGGGGTTTTTTTCATTTCTTGCATTAGCTTCCACGCTTAAAGCATAAAATACAAGCAATCAGGCAATGGAAGTAACTAAACACATGTATTTCTACAAAAGTACATTACTGCAAAAATGTCACAGAAAGGAATGCCATGCTTTTTTTTCTCATTGAAAAGCATGCAAGCATGCACAATTACAGAAGACAACTGGGGAAAAGAGCATGAGTAAACCAACAGAAAAACAATCTGATTTTATACATTTCAGAAAGGTGCAAAGCAAAGGCGATTGCTACTGTTTACAGCTACCCTTTTTTATTGCTCTCATTATCTCCCTTTGGCCTGTGAAGGATCCACTTTTCCACTTTGACTAGTGAGGTGAGATCTGACAGTTGAGAAGTCTACTATGGGATCAAGGGTGGAGATGATACCCAGCCTTGTGCTTCCGTGATCAACCTTCCAGTTGCTGAACCAGAAACAGAGACTAAGAGAAGACTCCACATCAGAAACAGTCGTATGCTACAGGGAAGTTTGCGGGCTAGCTGGCACTGAATTCTCCATTGGTGGAGCATCAGTCACCTTGCTGCCATCCAGAGAGAAACAAAAACCTCCATACATGACATTTTACATTACAAACACTTGAGGTCCATCTTCTGGGGAAATACTTACTTCTCCACTATTTTAAATGTAGTTTTATGCTTAAATAGATTCTCCAGGCCCAATCCAGTTAAATGTCAACAGAAATTTCTTTTTCTTTCTTTTTTTTGAATAGTTGCATGTAGCATTATCCATGCTACACTATAAGCAGGGGCTTGCTGCACATATATGCATTTCTGAGGCTGGCTAAAAAAAGAGACAGACTCTTGGAAACACTGTGCCAGGTCTTACTTTCTTGTCCATTTTTCTGCTGTGAACAGAGCAGTGAGCTAGCTAGTGGTACAAAGTAAACAAATAACACCAAAAAAGACAAAAATCTTTCCACCTACCATCCCAATCAACTGAATTGCAACTCACAGGTAGCATCTACACATCTTGTAGTAGTTATCAAAGCTAATGCCTGACAAATAGCACTGAATTTCCTCCTTATAAATAGTGTTTTACTTATTTGGTTTGAAACACAAAATCAAAAAGGTATTAGAACAAGAAAGCAACTATTCACAATAGTGTACCTTATAGGAACTAAATCTAAACTGGAAGATGAAAATCTGGATAGCATGGATACATCTGCCATTTAAGCATCTGAGCTAGACTCATTCAGGCACACCTATCCTTTAATCCCTCCAAAACTTTCTCAGCCAATTCACAGTCTTAGATCCCTTTATGTTTAGCCACAGTTTAGCAGGGAATAATAGAAGCTTCCCAGCTCTTTCTTGAAATAACTTCTTCAAAAGGGAGAAGGAGGCACCTTCTGCCCCGAGTAAAAGTCCTTGAGTCTAGAAAGAAGTGAATTTGTCTCCTTTGTAGAGAATATTCCTTTTCTTCTATAAAGACAATAAAATTGTGTCCTCAGCTCTGTTCTTTAGTAAAAACTTTTTCCCAGGGTTAAATGTCCTGGTCTATAATATCCAGTTCTCAAAATAACAGCCTGTCTAGCACTCCCAATATTTTTATTTCTATTGCACCATTAATGGTATATATAATAAAGTACAAAAATTTCTTTTAATTTGATTTGCTGAAAATGTCACTTTGAGAGGTGTGGGAAGAAGGTAAAAAGAAATAGGAGTGCATAGAAAACAGGAAGAAATGTGGCTGGTGAATAAAACTCATCACATTTCACCAATGAAACACATTTTGAAAGACCATTGCAAAGACATCTACTAAGGCAAATGGCATCACATGGCTCTCTCCCAGCTCCCAGCTGCCTTCCACAGAAACTGGGGCCTTTCTGAAACATTTAGTTTCAGGAAACACTACATACCATTTTGTAAAGACAATAAAAGCTCCTTCCAGTAATTCTCCTTAAGAAATGGAACAAAATGAGCATTCACTTGCTTTTCTTCTGTTAATCTGCTGCAGGCAGCAAATTAATGCCTGACGATTTTTTACAGTGCAAACTTGAACCTATACTTTAGATTTTCTTCCTTATCCAAATCATTAGTTTCTCTAAATCAATTTCCAATTAGTTGCTCTGAGAGGTACCACTGTTGCATTGGCCAGAGCATTTAAGATAAGAGATGCATATAGCTTCAGGTTCAAAGTGTCTCGTTTTCCGTCCAGGGAACCGAGGTCTCTTGTTGGTGAACTGGTAGTTCCAGTACCTCACCAGAAACACACTTCTAAAACCACAGAAACGTACACCATAAAGGAAAAAAAAAAAGTGAAGGAGATTAGCTTCCTGAAAAAAGACCCTCACTCAGCCAGTGACTGGAAAGTTTTGTTTTGTGCTTAACATCAGAACAAACCTGTGGTCATTTAGGAACTTCATGGTTTCCATTAAACCTCACAGCATGGACTTTTGGAATTTCAGGGCAACTGCAAAGTGAGAATGTAGATCTTGCTATTCCGAAGTAGAGGCCTCTGCCAAGAGCTAACACACACATACATTCACTCACATTCCTTAGCCAATTCATGTCATTAAGGAGCTTTTAAGAAGAGAAAACACAAAGTTAAAAAAAAAAGGCCAAAACCCCCCCAAAATACCAAAGTCACTTAAACCTCTTAAGAATTTGAAAGCAAAATACTACAAGTGGAAATGTAATGTTTAAATGCAGTGAATGTATTGTGTCCTTCTACAGTGTTTACAGCATTAACTCTGTAACCACACTGAAAAGCTGAAGTATTGGAAACCACCTAATTACCCAAACATTTACCTCTCTGAGGTGTAAACACATGGACCAAATAAGCCTTCCCACTGTGAAAGCAGTTACTTAAATTATATTAAAATATTAAAAACAATTTAATGAGCTTTTTTCCCCTAAAGTAAATAGAGTGTGTGCCTTAGCCTACTTCAGGCAAAGGAAGTTTCAAACGTATTGGTTTTGAAACTAGCCATTATTTCCCATGTTGCAAAAATGGCAATTTTATTTCCCAACAGCAAATGAAACTGTCAGGAAAATTTACATGCAATAAAATTGGGTGGTTAAACCAACAGGCTAGATTTGGAATAAAACTGAATTAAAGGAATTAAAATTAAGCATTATGTCAGTCAAACCTTATAAAAAACTATTCAAAATAGAGGGGGGGAAAGCTGGTGTTGGGTTGGCTTTTTTTTCTGTAAAAGTTAGGGTCCTGACTTGGTGAAGTCCACCCATGACTTCCCATTTTATGTCCATCAACACTGTCACATTTGAAATTTGCGCAACGAAAAATATTTTGCATAAAATGTGTTGCTTCTGGCAACACTTCTGCCTAAATAAAAAGTTGTCAGGCAGTGTGTGACTTTAGTGGTACAGAGTTTTAAAATGGTGGCTTCAGTCCAAGGCTAGCTAATAGCGGCTGACATGCACTGGAATCCTGAGGCCTAAATCAACATTGTTTTCACAGCTGTAATTAAGCCACCTAATCAGAAGCACATTTTGACGGGACAGTTTCTGGAAGCCAGACATTACAATTTCTTATGCCTGGAGCGCAGTGGCTCATGAGAGGTCCTCATTTAATTTCAGGTTAAAAAAAAAAAAAAACAGGCTGTAAAATGAAAAGACTATAAAAAAAGCAGTGTACGGCTGTTGAAATGAAGCAGGCCTATGTGTTCATGTCTTGACCAAGCCTGCATCCCACCCTCCTTCGGCTCTTTGCTGAGTCCCCAGCTCTCAAGTGGCAGCTGCACACAGTGAGATTAAGGGCTTCTGCCAAAGTCAACAGATGAGCTGGTCTGAACTGGCTCTCTGTGTGTTCTGATTGTAAATTGTGCTGGTGATGATTAGAGAACTCTAACACAGGATGTCGACTCTTAAAACTGTCCAGAGAAAATAATTTATTTTTTTTTTTAAGTTCAGGACATTTTTTTAAACTTCTTTTGTGGCTCGGTACATAGTGTTGTGTCTATAACTTTCAAATGACTCAAACATGAATTCACACAAATTTAGTAACTATATTATTAAAAAAAATACACTGTCACTTGCAGCAAGATCCTTCATTTGGGAATGCTGATGTAGCAGTATCAATGTTGAATGCAGCTCTCTGACTAATATCCTCCAGCAGTCTTGATCTTATACCACCTGCTAGTGGAAGATAGCCCTAAAATTCAGACTATCAGCTATTTTCATTCTGTGACTATCACTTAAGGACATTTTCATACCTGGAACAGCAAAACTGTCTTGCTCTTTCTGGAGCACAGCTACATTAGTAACTTTAACATAAACTTTCAACCCCGGAGGCCATTGTAAAACTATCAATATGAAGGCACCAGTCACTGGTGTCTGATTACATTTAATGCTGCATTTTAATTACATATGGATTCTATTAAGTGAACCTTTTGCCTTATAGGCAACATTTTAATCAAATTACTGTAATTTTCAAATACGTTACAATAGCCTGACAAGTTAAAAGTTCACATACCTAGAATATTGAGTATCAAAAAATTTTTGCATAGAAAAGGAAGCATTCTTTATGGAATAGCAAATGTGTTGTTGGATTACTGCATCTGTTTTTAACACCTTGCCCTAAGTTACCTAATGTGATTTATAAAGTTGGTTTAATTTTTTTTTTCTTCACTGGTACCACATAATAAGGACATAGTTTAAGTTACATTAATTATAATGTTTTGTCACAACGTTTACTTGTTTAAGCAACATCACATAATAAGTTGAGCATGTGCACGAGGACACATTCTTTGGCTATGCAGTAATGCTGTCAAGTGAGATCCAATTGCTTAAAATCAAGTAAGAAATGCAAATATTTCAGTAAAAAAAATTAGTTTCTAGAAGATACTACTGCTTCTTGGATGCAGCCTCATAAAGACTTCAAGTATAGTAAATATTATGAACACTGTGTCCTATTTTTGCCTGTACTGATATTCCCGCTCTTTTATAGTTATTATCTCAATATTTGGGAACTTGCAGATTTGTCAGATTTTTCTTTACTTACTATCACCTTACAAAGGAACATTCATACGTTTCACATTAAATAAACCACACACTGGTATTTAGCAGCACTGAGCAACACTTACAATTATTTGGGGTCCACATCTTACTCAATTCTGTCCTAGAATATTTCCAAGAAAACATTGCAAGCCAGAGGGTAACAATAAAAATAACAAACCTGATTATTATTCGCAAGGCAAATTAAGAGCTAGTATCTCCAAATCTTTCACAAAACTGGTTCAATTCCAAATCTTTCAAAAAAGTATTTTCAGTTAAACTGTGCATCAGACTGGAATGAAGTAGTGGGAAAGCAAAGCAGAGTTTTCATGTAGGACCTATCTGCTTCTTGCAACATCTGGGAAGAATTCCCCTCGCTACACCAAGTTATCCCATGTTCTAACACAAGAGATATGGCTCTGGCCCATGAAAGACGCTCTCTGACACTGAACACGACACCAATGGAGTGAGTGTCTTTCTCCTATGCATCTCTGTTAGAATTGGGTCTCTGCTTCAAACCAGCGATTGAACTGGTCACAAAAAACAGCAGAGATAACTGATAAGTTTGAGTTTTAAATATTCCTTTTCTCTCTCCCCCTCATGAACATGGTTCGAGTAGATCATGCAAACTGAGAGCTGACTGCTCTGCCTTGAAAGAAAAGTGTACGTTTTGCTTAATGCAATCCTTTAACACAAAAATACAAGAGCATATGCCAATTACTAGCACCTCAACAATAAATATTGATTTTTCATGCATAAGATATGCTACCTGCCTCTCTCTTTTTACCAAAGCCTACAATTCCTGTATTTCCTGTGCTTTAGGTGATACCACCAGGAATTTTCAGACAAAGACAGACACAGACAAAACTGTGTGGAAAAAAAAAGTAAGGATGATGCAAAGCCACATAAAGCAATGCATGACTTCACTTTCAACCCCAGTTAGGAGAATAATCCAAAGACAACAGTTATTTTTGCGGTTAGTTAGAGAACTCTGCTCTTTTTACGGACTTTCATTTCACCCCTTTCAGTCATCTGAAATACACCTTCCCCTCTTTCAGTTAAAGTCATCCTTTTGTCTCCCCAAATTTCCATTTCTGCAGTGCACACAGAGCTTTCCTCTCTTCATCATCTTTATAAATTATCTCATTTTCCACTTAATTTTCTATTTTGATTCTAAAGTGAAAGCAAATACAGGACAGAAAATCACCAGATTAGTGGTAAATTCAGTGTAAGAGAAACACCTACCCATTTGCAATGTAACAGTTGCTTCTTTTCTTTTCCAAAACTGGTACCAGAATATTTTAAATTCTTAAAATTCTGGCAGCAGTACTGACATTAGGGACAAAATCTGAGGGTTGAAAACTATGAAAATACTTTCTGGAGAAATTTTATAACTATCTGAATTGTCAGTTCCTTGTATGTGTCGGGTCACACAAGAAAATACATCATCACTACATCCACTCCCCACAGCACTGTGCTTGCAGCAACACGCTCTTCAGCAGTACAGACACCATGGATTCACATGCTTGCCTTGTGACTAATAGGGCTGCCCCAAAAAGTAGTTGCTTATGACTATAAGACTGTACAGTACAGGACTAAAAAACTCTCAGTTCAAAGCCTACTTAAAACTGCAACTCCCAGTGGAAGTGCAAGTACAGTAATAAACTAATGTATCTGAAGATGAAGTAACATGGATCAAAGCAGCAGAATCCAGTACTTTTAAAGTAACTGGCAAGCATTCATTTAGTAGAAAAACTTAAAGCACAGTCCAGATCATGATCTGGATATTACTAGATGCTGCTGAAGAAGAAACAGGCAGGAAAGAAAACAAATATAAGAACAGTTTAGTTGGTATCTTACCTGCTTACATGCATTCAGTTAGTTACTACCATTGAAGTACTGCCCCTAAACCCACCTTCTAAGCACATTAAGCTTTCCTAATGAAAATCATAAGAAAGCATAAAGGCAGAGACATGTACAGGGAAACATAAACAGAAAATGGCACTGCCAGTCCAGCACTGAGTTCAGCGCTCAGTGAAAAAGTCTCCATCTTCTATCATGCTAGAGGTTGACTGCAGGCTTCACCATTTCTCCTCTCGCAATCTAGATCCTTATAGACAAGACTACATACAACCATATCAATGAAATCATCGTAGCTGAACTCTTATTATTAACTCTACCAGTTACGCTCAATGTTGGGGATGCAGCAAGTTATGGAGGACAGAACTGTGACCGTGGTACTTGTACTCCAGAGAAAGTACTTCCTAAAAAACAAGGAAATGCACAGAAGTGAAACTATTACAGTTGCAAAGAAAGGTTATTAAAAAATGTTAATGGTTTAATACGAGAAATAAAAGAACATTCTAGAAATGTAAGCAAAATTTCAGAAGCAGTTGGTAAAGAAAAAATAACAAGAGAAATTAAAAAATAAATAAAAGTTAAAAAAAAACCAGAAAAGAGACATACAAATAGGAAACAACAACAAAAAAAAGAAATTGGGTACAAAACCAGTACTCTCTAGTTCAGCCATACTGAATTTTAAAGATTTGCAAGAACGAAAAATGCACAGGGCCTTTCTCTGCAGAGAGGAAGAACTATCAGAGATGAGTACAACAAAGAGACTGCTGGACATCAATGAACAGAACAGACACATTCTGCTGTTGACTCCACTTCACCCCACATAATTCTCGTTTGTCAGGAGTGTGTTCAGCATTCATCTCACTGCTGTCCATCATAATCATCATATCACTTCCCGTTCCTCTCTGTTGGCGTTAGCACAAACATACAGAGCAATCTTAGGATTTAAACACTATTGCCTAGAAGGAAATGGCTGGACTAGAAGCAGACTGGAGGATAGAGACATCAACTCATAGTCTTAGATGAAGTATGGGGAATCAGAATCACAGATGTTGCCTTATCGTACCAGTTTTGTTTTTAAAATTATCATGAAAACACAAAGCAACAGAAGAGAAAAAAAGTTTGTGAATAGAAAGAAAGACAACATAGTAAGCAAATATCGGTAAAAAAAAAGTCAATTAGGAAAGCAATACCTTCTGAACATGGAAAAAAATGATGAATGGCCTAAACTTGGATAAAATGGACAGTTGAGAGGGCAAGAACCTTACACAACTAGCATATAAAACATTAAGAGACAGCCACCACAACGTAGACATAAAACCCAACCTTATAAGGTGAGTCCACCTGAAAGACTTTTCAAAAATGTGTTTCAGCACTGAGCAATAGGTTCCTGTTCCAGGAACGCAATAGTACATCATATGCAGTCCTGTAGTTAATATAGTCCAGGTGCTGTGTTTGCCTCATACATGAAAAGTTTTGCCTGCAATGTACTAGAACTGGATATGTGAATGAACACAGTGGATTGAAAGCAACGAAGTGTGTACAGTTCTGCAACCAAACAGATGCTAAAGAAAAGTCATTACTCCATTTCATTTAAAATAATCAAGCATAAAAATTGGTTCTATTTTTTTAATACAGAAATATAGTGTCAAACTTATTTAAAATCAGAACAGAACAGTATCAGCTGAAACTTTAAACTGTAAGTCACTCCAGAAAGCTGTGATGCATAAAGTTACTAAAAGTCATGCTTGATGCAACTTTTGCAACTATTAGGGACAAGCTTTACAGAAAACTCACATACTACAAAATATACCATAAACATTTTACTTTTTTTTCATGGAAACTAGAGAATCTATCTTTCTTAATTTTTTGCCTTTACATTAAAATTTTAAAACATTTGCTATTAATTCTTATGCTAAGGTACAAAATAAACTGCATCTAAAGAAAAAATTGTTCTCCCCAGATGATTGTACAAAAGGGCCAATAGATATTAATACAATGTAAAAATTATCATACTTACATCGAAACTTTAGGCAGATGCAAATTATTTAAAAAGCGCTGCATTTAATCACAGGCATTGAAGAGTTGAGAGGACAAGTTGGTTGTTTTTTCACTGTAACATATCAAGCCACTGCATAGCCCTTGATAGACAGGACTAGCATAATTTTGCTAAAAGATCTCTCAACACAAATGAAAGCAAACCTCACTGCAGAAAGTTTGGCAGATTTCCCAATCCCTAGTACACAAGTGGTCATCTCGATTTAAACAACAAAATCAATCATAACAGGCAACAGACTAACCCAATTACAGTGGGCACAGATTCAGCAGGACACATGCAAAGCTAGTAGAAATTAAAAAGCCTAGTTGGAGGAGAAAAGAGGCAATTTCAGTGAAGGAATTTCATTTAATTTCTTAGAAAGGTTGTGCAGTTGCACAGTTTTCTTCAACAACCATCATCTAAAGACCTTAAAATTGTCAGCACTTATATTTTCTATTTGCACTAATTTCCCATTGTGCTGATCCAATTTAGGAACAGGATAAGATATTAATGCAATTCTGTGGGAAATAACTAAAGCCACAGCTTTTGAATACACATTTGCTGATGTGATTATGTAAATTGCACTAGTGACAGCTCTCCTCTTACAGACCGCCTGTTTCAAAAAGAAAGACAAAAAATCCTCATTGTCTTTTTTATGGTTTTTTGCTTCAAGAGAATAAAAGGAGAGAAAAGAGGAAGGACTGAAGAACAAAAAAAAAAAACAAAACAAAAACCTCCCACAAACAAAACGCAAAACACCACAAAGTACAAAGCTCTCTCCTTTATCCTATTTGGAAAAGTTAAGAAAACTGGAAAAGAAATACATCCAAGTGCATGCAAGTTACACAGTCTCATTCTAGACACACTTGGTTACATATTTACGACAATTTCTGTGTCTGGCCTCCTGCCTGTGTGACATAAACACATCTGTATTCAGTAATCCCCGTAGACAGACATCTCAGATCTGAAGAATAACCCTATTAGCCTTAAACAAATCCAAGAGTCTTTGTGGGCGAGAACACTTTAGACAAGAAATGATTTCTGAAAATAGATTTTAAACTTGCAACTTTAGTGAAAAGTATTATTCAAAACTATAATTGTCTAAAAAAAGTCCCCTAATAAATATTTCATTTACATGCAGAGTTAATAATACTCTATTTTAATATGGTGCTATATCTTTAGACAGTCAAATTCTTAAAGTTACAAATTCCACCATTTACAGCAGTGCCAAAACCAAAGAAATCACAATGTATACTTTTCCGGCGACAGCAGCAATGAATAGGTCCTTGTAGAAGATAGAGTAGTAAAATTAAACCTTGTGTTAACTTTTACCACCCTCTTTTCTCTCCTGAAAAATCTCTGAAGATTTCTGTTGACATTACTTTTATTACTCTATTATGTTTATAATGAAATATTACTCTATTTCCCTACAGAAAGCATGCAGCATGCAGGGAGATGCAGGCTAGGAATCCACATCCAAACTGCAAAATTAATTGAAAACCAGACTTACCAACTGTAGGCTCTCACTGTCATGAAGACAAGCTGTTTGGAACATGGACTTTTGGACTGCAATGTGAAGCTGATGAGATGCCGTTTCTCTCACTAAAATGTCAATTCTGGAACTTGCAAGTTCGTAGACATCCATAAAACTTTTAATCATGGCCTTTAAAAAGTAAAAGAAATCATCAGTGCCAGGCAGGCTACATTTAAATGCCAAACAGCATACATGCAAATTCACTACACAAGACCTGAATTCTATTAATCAGAGAATTCAAACAAAGGTTAGAAGCCAGGCAAAGTTTCAGTCTCAGGACTTAAGTTCTAAGTCTAACATGGGATTTTGAATACCTTCTGAAATCTCAAATATTAATAGCACTGAAGAGAAGCAAATGATTTTGCACCTTAGCTTGAAAATGTTTCGATGAGGTGTTTCCAAACACACAGTACTGCAGTGAGCAGCTGAAATAATTTTTCATTATTCAAATACAAGACTCAGTGTAAGTCAAGTTTCTGTTTACAAATAATTACTATACAGTTTTAGGTAAATGTTCATACTTTCAAAATAATTCAAGTTACTAACCCTCCCCCTCTAGGAAAAAAAAATAGTAGAAACAAAAGAAACAGTAAACTTACAGCCATCTGAAAGTAAATAACTTGATTACAATATACCTTGGAAAATACAATTGTTTTCATGTATATAGTGGAAGAATGTCCCAACTGTGTAATATTGATCAAACTGATAATAAAGTTGGCAGCACAGGAGAGCACAAATGATTTGGCAGTACTGGTGACTTTATATCCACCCTAGTGCAACACTGTTGAGATTATTAGTCTTCTTTACAACTGGTTAATCACATTTTATAAGTTAAATTTCTCCCTTCTGGAATGACTTGTAGCAAGTTTCTACTATAAGAACATATTACAGGTAATATAAAATTGGCTTTTTGACTGTAAGTCTGTGGTACAGGTGAAAATAAACTTAGTACCACAAACAGGCATTCACAAAGATTTTTACTGTTTCTCTTTCTTTGTTCTCACACTACTGCTTTTCAGAATAAAAGACAACATAGCTGAAATTAGTTATTTCATAGTCAAATGTAGAAAAGAGCAGTGGCAAATTAACATCATCACATCTTTTCTCATCAGAAAGAATATCCAAAATGTTTTACATACTACAATGCTAGTCCTAAAATTGTATTCACATAGTTCTATAAGTCTGCCACTGTCAGATCTGACCCCGCTTTTAAAATCTTTCATCCACATTTAGCATGACCAAAATGCTGCAGCTCTTTACAAACAATACCAAGCACGAATGCGGATGTATCTCACACCCCACATAAAACTTTCTGGGAGTCTTCGTATGGTAACTGCCCACATGCTTAAAATTAGACATATGGACTGGGCTTATGACTCATAAACAAGGATTACACCAACGTGTCATAACAAGCTGTGTCTCAAATCTCACAGAAAAAAATCTTATATGTTCCTTTGATTACTTCCCACGTGATATTTAATGGTATCACTGAACTGGAATACATAGAGATGATTCCTTACCTTGTTCCTTCTACCTCTGCTACCACAAGGCTAGTAAAGCCACTAACCTATACAGCTTCATTCTATATCTCCAGAGCCACTCAAGTCCACACAGTTACCTAAAACAGCAGCTATCAATTAATTCCTTGCTGCTCAACTCAGGCTTTTCATTTATTCTCTTGTCTAAAGAAAATTTTCAATCTAGGAAAAATGTGTTCATTCACTAGCTTTTATTTTTAGACGTGGCAAGTATTTTTTCTGAGACATCTAATTTTTTTTCAGTCCAGAAAGTTGCAATTCATTGGCTATTAATCATTCATTACTGATTGTGGAAGGTACCATTTATGCATCCATATTTACACACTCCTGTCAGTACATCCCAGCTAACATACCACCTCCCCCGTGGAGAGCCGGACAGCCAAATCTGACCCGTTAAAAATTTTTCCACAGGCTCGGCAGCAGACAGGACCAACACAGGGAAGAAGAAGAGAGTGTACTCTCTTATCTACACCCTATTTATATGTCGGGTTACGTTAAAGGAAGATATGGAATACTTCTGTAGATCAAAAGTCAATCCACTACACTTGTGTCTTGTTACCCCTGATTAATAGAATGAAGGATATGTGCTTTCTAGAACTCCAAAATTAGGCATAGACAGTTTGTTTGCCAGCATTTGCCACAAGGCTATCTTACTGTAAGTAGTGGCAACTGTAAAAATCAAGATAATGAGTTTAATTATACCAAAAGGTATTTCCGTATAAACGGTGACCCTTTTTAGGTGTTTGGATGCTTACAGTAGGAAAGGAGGAGCTATGGGGAAAAACAAAATCAAGACTGGCTTGGAAGTAATTCTTATTTGATTTTTACAAATAATTAATTCAGTTTTACAGATTACTATAAACAAGTATAAAATTATACTTTGATTGCTGTTATAGATTTTTTCTAAGTTTTTCAAAGCACAATTGAATGTATTGCTATCTGTGTGCAGTGAACAGATAAATGCTTCTTAAAGCACACTTCAGGAATTCAGTTTAGGTTGGTTTTGTTTGTTTTTATGCTTTCTTAATGCGACAACCATACCCTTTCCTAAAAGGAAGTAATAAGCTTTTTATTAAAATAGTATCTATTTTTTTTTGGATCTGTTGTGCCAGCATATCAGATCAGTGCAAATTTGAGATGGTCACACAATGCAAGTGAATAATGGTTGAAATTTACATAGGACTGTCCATTTTAAGAGCAGAAAATGCAATGAATTACTGAGCATTAATCAAAGAAAAAGAGAAATTAATCAGACAGCTGAATGGCTTTTTTCAATGACCCTTCCTTTTATTCCACACGATGACTTATTTTACAAAGGATTTCACTATTATTCGAAGTTCTGCATCACGTGCTACTGACATGGCAGAAATGAATTATAATGGTAGGAGTGTTTTCAATGTCAAAAATATCTTCAGTGTAAGAGGAAACCCATGCTCCAACACTTAAGTGAAGACATAGGCAGCTTCATAAAAACAAGCACATGACTTCTTCTTTCTAGAACCACTAATTTTAAGGTGCACAGTGCTAAAGATGCTTTAAAACAGCTTTTGCAGGTATTACTGGGTATAAATTTACAAGACTGGAAGACTCCATTCTTCAGGAGTATTTTATTTAAAATGAAAAATAGCTAACATTGACAAATTCAACAATGATCTTTAAAGAATATGAAACATGGAAAAAACCCTTTTTTAAATTAATTTATGAAATTCAAGGATTACTCAAACTTCAGTTGCTTTCAACTCTGTTACAGTAGAAACATGACAAGAAATATACAGATCGGTATATGCAAATTAGCAGATCTCTCATCAAAGTAATATACTTATCATACATTATAAAATCAGCATTTTTAATTCCAAATTAAAACACAGTATATGTTGTCTTTCTTGCTCTTAGTGCATGACTAACGACAACAAAGTTCAAGACAATTTTTATTTGCATTATGAATTATAAATTATTGTGAACAGATATTTCCACTTAAAAGTTTTAGACTACTTTGTAGTTACAAATAAAATACTGTAGTGGATTGACTTTTGATCCATGGAAGTATTCCATATCTTCCTTTAACGTAACCCAACATATAAATAGGGTGTAGATAAGAGAGTACACTCTCTTCTTCTTCCAGCAAGGCTGGGGAGCAGAAGGTTCCTGTGTTGGTCCTGTCTGCTGCTGAGTCTGCGTAAAAATTTCCAATGGGTCGGATTTGGCCGTCTGACTCTCCACGGGGGAGGTGGTGTGGTAAGATTTCATTAATTCTTTACTTTGTTAGTTGCTGAGTGTTATAGTAGTATACCGGGTGTTATATATCTCCCTTTTGTCCTTTTTTCCATTTCCCTTCCCCTCTTCCCTTGCTCCTTTGCATATCCTTGTGGTGTAGTTGTTTGTAGTTAGAAAAATACATAAATATATATATTTAGTGTGATTTTGGTTTCTTCTATAGTATTTTCCCCTTTGAAAGGGGGAAGTTTTGAGAGAGAGGCAGACTGAGCTGTTGGAGAGCTTGGGAAAGTGAGCTCAAACCAGCTCGATTTTTGGTAGCAGAGGATGGCTGACCTTGGTTTGTTTTGAAAACAGTGTCCGGGAACTCCGTCAGAGTACCAGGAAAGCAGCTGAGACAACTTTGTTTATAAAATAACAATTTGTTTTGAAAGAACCTGAAGGAAAACAATAACAATGGGCTTTCTACTAATTTTTTCATTATTCTAACTGGTTTTGTGCTTGTCCCAGGTTATCCTGTTGAGGAACACACCCATTCAGATGGATGGAACGAATGGCTTCCATTCCTCAATTTTGACATCGACGCCCTAATATATAGCCTCCGTAATGGTGCCATTCGAGGTTTGGTGGAAAGGACTAAGATCAGCTCTAACAAATACGTAAATTGCCTAGCAACAATGATATTAGTGGTTAAGGCAGCAGAAATACTATTTAAAATTGGAATGGTGGTGCTGCATTCGTTCCTTTTTTATAAGAAGGGCCGAACCCTGAGAGGAATCGCTGGAGCTTTGGGAAGGAGCTTAGAGAGGCCAGTCTTTGGATGGCAGGGAGCATGGTTGGATTTTAGTAAACTGGTGGGATGTGTGACACCTCCTATTGCTTGGGATTTTGTGCCAGAGCAGGTGTTCAACCCTGATGAGATGACACGTTGTTTGAGCGAAACGTGTCTTTCATATGACGATCCAAACATGCAATTCTATGCTTTGTATGGGGGCTTGGCTAAATGCTTATCATATTGCGGTAGATCACTCTCAGAAGGTTAAGGTAGAGACAGGAACTCAAACCATGCCACTCGAAACTAGTGATTTTCCTATTGGGCCCACTTGTGAGATGGGGGTCCAAACACAACTTGAGGTTGAAGCTGTCTCTACTAAGTCTACTAGAACTGGGAGTCAAGTTGAAAAACAGGAAAGTGGTTGTTGTTCCTATAAAGAAAAATAAGACGTTGGTGAGGGAGACCATAAAACTTACAGACCCATCTCCACAACTGGAATGCCTGGAAGAAGAAGAAGGAGCAGAAGGACCTATCCCATCCACGCAGGCAGTGGCGGATGAAGGAGAGGCTGTGAGCGAGGAAGAAGTGGCTGTGACAGAGGAAGGAGCGACCGCAAGAGAGGAAGAAAAGGTTGCAAGAGAAGGGGCACGTCTAAAAGAACTAGGGGTGCATCCAAAGAAAAGTAGAGCCGTATCAAGAGAAAAGAAGGCAACAGTACAAACAGCCCGTGGTATACTGTCACTAGTTGATTTATATCCTGACTACACATTTAGTATTTCAGAAGATGCAAAGAAGGGGCAAAAGTGTTCCCCTCAACCTGAGAGACAATTATTGTCATCTGATGACTGGCTGAGGCCTTCATCTCAGCACCCAAAAGACTACTCGCTACCGCTACCTGCTGGGTATGCTGAACGACGTAGAAGTCCATCTCCACAGCACGCCCAGCCTCCACCTCCTCGTGAGAGATACAGAGAGGAGGTGGGAGCAGTTCCACGTAAGAGCGGAAGAGTACAAAGAGAAGTGGAAAAAATTCTATGCAGGAGAGATGGATAAGAAATAATGCAAGAAAGTGAAATTACACAATCACTGACTGCAAGAGATCTTCGAGATTTACGAAGAGATTACAGCTGTTTACCTGGTGAACAAATCCTCACTTGGCTGGTGCAATGCTGGGACAATGGAGCTATTAGTCACATGATTGAAGGTCATGAAGCACAACAAATGGGATCTCTTGCCCGAGATCCTGTAATAGAACAAGAAACGGCAAAGGAGAGAATGGCGTCCAGTCTTTGGATCCGAATCCTCCACACTGTGAGGGTGAGATACCCATTTAAGGAGTATCTGTCGAGCTCTCCAAGAAGGTGGAATACTGCAGAAGAAGGCATCCGATACCTACGGGAATTAGCCATGTTGGAGATCATCTATTCTGATCCAGACTATTATGACAGCCTAGCTCCAGAGCATGTCTCCTGCACGCAGCCTATGTGAAAAAGGTAATTAAAGGTGTCCCTAAACCATATACCTACTGCTTGATAACTGTATATGATCCAAGGACAGGTGAACCAAGCATGGAAGTCATGTGTTGTTGGGTAAGGCGCATAGTAGAAAGTCTGGATGACTCCTCCAATTCCCTATACCGACCTACCCACAATAGGGAAAGAAGAGAGAGAGATTATGAATACTCCAGATATGAAGACTATCCTAGAGACAGAGATGACAGACATTATGGAGATTACAGAGAAAGGCCAATATAACGATCATGGCGGGATAGACCAAGACGACCTCGATCTCAGTCTCGTTCACGATCTTCATCATCCCCACACAGAGGGAAAGAAAACCCTAAGTGTCAGTCACGTAGCCAACTATGGGCATACCTATGCAGCAAGGGAGAGCACATGAAGAAGTGGGGTGGTGAACCCACTTACAAGCTCGAAGCTAGAGTGAAGGAATAGAGACAGAAGAACACTGACAAGAAAGTTGTCTATGTGATAGATGCAGAATTTTTAGACAAGAAACTACAATTGCCGAAAAGCAGGAAGATGGAGATCCACCTCCCTGATGACAAAAAAACCTCCAAGAAACCAACGATTGTTCTGATCAAGACCAATAGAGGGGCCCTGCCTTCTGCCAGGAGAAGGAGAGGGACCAAGAAAACAATCGGGTTTACTGGGCTGTGTGGGTTCGATGGCCTGGCACATCGGATCCTCACAGATACCAAGCTTTGATAGATGCTGGTGCCCAGTGTACTTTTAATGCCATCAGAGCATAAGAGTACAGAGACTGTTTCTATTTATAGAGGGACAGGAGGGTCTCAGGAGTCATCAGTGGTAGAGGCTGACATAAGTTTGATAGGAGAGCAATGGGAAAAGCATTCCATTGTGATGGGGCCAGAAGCTCCTTGCATTCTAGGTATGGATTACCTAAGAAAAGGATACTTCAAGGACCTGAAGGGGTATTGCTGGGCTTTTGGTGTAGCCATGGTGATTGAAGAGGAGTTCAAGCGATTGTCTGCTCTTCCTGGACTCTCAGAAAACCCTTCTGCAGTGGGATTACTGCAAGTTAAAGATCAAAAAGTGCCAATAACCACGACAACCGTACACTGGCGACAGTATCAGATGAATCCAAATGCTGTGATCCCCATCCATAAAATGATTCAGAAGCTGGAAAGTCAAAGGGTGGTCAAGAGAACCCCATTCACCCTTCAATAGCCCTATCTGGCCTGTACGCAAGTCTGATGGAGAATGGAGACTGACTGTGGACTATTGTGGCTTAAATGAAGTCACACCACCATTGAGTGCTGCAGTACCAGATATGTTGGAGCTCCAGTATGAGCTGGAGTCCAAGACAGCAAAGTGGTACGCCACCATTGACATTGCCAATGCATTCTTCTCCATTCCATTAGCAGCAGAGTGCAGACCACAGTTTGCTTTCACCTGGAGGGGCGTTCAATACTCCTGGAATCGACTGCCCCAGGGGTGGAAGCACAGTCCAACCATCTGTCATGGACTGATTCAGGCTGCACTAGAGAAGGTTAAGGCCCCAGAACATATCCAGTATATTGATGACATCATTGTATGGGGGGACACAGCAGAAAACTGGGATAAGTACTTAGCCAAGGCCACCTGGTTAGTTAACACCAGAGGCTCTGTCAATCGAGCTGGGCCTGCCCAAATAGAATCCCTTCACAGTGTAAATGGAGACAAAGTTCCAGTGATCCATCTGAGGGGTATCTTAGGTAAGACCATTTGGATTATTCCTCCCTCAAGCAAAGACAAACCCATTCGTGGGATTGTTTTCACTCAAGGGCCTGGAAATACCTGGCGGATAATGAGAAAGGATGGAGAGACCCAATGTGTGCCTCAAGGAAATCTATCCTTGGGGAAAAATTAATTCTGTGTCTTGAGTTGAGATTTACAGGAGTTGACAACCAGATGAGAAAGACCTGAACAGAGTAGGTACCAGTCTCCAGTGATGGGCCAAGCCCAGTCGAGCCGGTCCAACACTGCACCGCACGAGATTTTCATGACTACCTGAGAAACAGCCACTAGCAGATCTTCCGAGTTTGAACTCTTAAGTCCTAAACCAAAACTGTGTCTGACCTCAAAATAAAACAAGGACTATATATATATGTTTATGCACGTGATATAGACAAACACAATGTACAGATGTTGTGTTAAAGAAATGATATGGAATAAGGGGTGGAGAATGTAGTGGATTGACTTTTGATCCACGGAAGTATTCCATATCTTCCTTTAATGTAACCCAACATATAAATAGGGTGTAGATAAGAGAGTACACTCTCCTCTTCTTCCGGCAACGCTGGGGAGCAGAAGGGCCCTGTGTTGGTCCTGTCTGCTGCCGAGCCTGCAGAAAAATTTTCAATGGGGCGGATTTGGCCGTTTGGCTCTCCACGGGGGAGGTGGTGTGGTAAGATTTCATTAATTCTTTACTTTGTTAGTTAATGGGTGTTGCAGTTGTATGCCGGGTGTTATATAGATGCTTTTTGTCCTTTTTTCCATTTCCCTTCCCCTCTTCCCTTGCTCCTTTGCATATCCTTGTGGTACAGTTGTTTGTATTTAGAAAAAATACAGAAATATATATATATTTAATGTGATTTTGGTTTCTTCCATAGTTTTTTTTTCCTTTGAAAGGGGGGAAGTTTTGGGAGAGAGGCAGACTGAGCTGTTGGAGAGCTTGGGAAAACTAGCTCAAATCAGCTCAAGATTAAGAATCAGTTTATTTATTTTTATATCCATGTTATATCATTAACTCAGGATCTTAATGGGCCTGCTGTTATCACAGAAGTGTATCTCCAGTTTAAAAGGAACAAAACTAAAGGAAGGATAACTTCTGTGAAATTATGCTTATTAAAAGGTATCAAACAAACAGGCTGACAACACGAGCACCAATTTTGTAACATTAGATGCAGCAGGAAGAATAACTAGGCCATCTAACCTTAAACAATCCGCTTAAAAAAAATTATTAAAAAAATCAAAATTAACATCTGACTGTCAGGCTCTCCCTTCAGAAAATTCTTCAACTAAAAAGAATGTTAGAAGATAACAAATTAACCAATGGCAACATAAAAAAAAGAGTTGAAAAAGAACAAGAGAAGGAATAATGAATGGACTTAAGAAGAATTAAAGACTAACTCCAGTATAACTAACTGTTTGGATAAGAATCTGGAAAGACTGAGAATCTCATTTATGGTACAGAATTTGGCTGAAGTGCAGTGCAGGTAAACGCAACTGATGTGGAAGCAAAACTCCATGGAGTTCTGCATGCTTAATGGAAAACCTATAGAATGCCTGTCATTACTGCCTTGCTTCAAACTGACATAAATAAGGCTAGTTAAAACAAGTCCAGAAAACAAAACATATGTCAATTAATTTTTGTTTTCAGAACCAAGATTTCAGGATACTTAAGACAGCTGTATTTGGGGAAGAAAGGATTAAAATACATTTTAGAATTTGAAAAAACCATCCTGACTGCCTTGACCCATAGTCCAAAATGTCTAGTGGCAACATCAGTGGAGGATGTAAATACAGCAGTTTCTCAGGCATCAGAAAAAGCCCTCAAGGGAAACAGCATTCAGCGAAATTGCACTTTTGCAGCTGTTTGGCACTTCTTTAATGATCTATTCCCCTTGTATCTCCTTTTGACACTAAACTTTTTGTTGGGTTCCATTCAAGCATGGCATGCACAATTTAAATGTGCCAAAAAGCAGGTCAGTTCTGTTACAACTTTTTTTTTTTTCCCCAATGAAAGCTGTCTCAGTGCCACACACGGGGCCTAACTCTATCCCCTTCGCTTCAATAACAATTACTTTACCCCGCAGGTCTCAGAGGATAGCCCAAGGGAACGAAGCTCTAAATAAAAGGCTAGACTCTCTGCAAGAGGTAATGACATGACTTCCTACAAGAAAATTGAAAATGTAGCATTGAAATTGACAGAGACTGAAGGGAAAGTACTTCTACTGGAAACCACAGCAGATGGGCATAAGAATTGCCATGAAAATAATTACAAAATATTAAAAGTTTCAAAAATAACAGTAATCATAGAAACCGATACATGAAGACCAATATGTTTGTTGGTATTATCAGGTAGAAAGCATCCTGATAATTTTACACCAAAGGAGGTACCTGCAGCCTTGACTATTCAGAAATGTCTGAGGAACCCGCAAGCAAATTACCACTTCACAAAATTAAGGAAATGCAGGTTTTTACAGGTCAATAATGTTTACATGCAAAGACTAACCTCACTGTCTGTTGCACAATGTCAAACATAGCTGCATGCATGATGCAAAGGAAAAACAATCACTGCCATGAAGAACTTGTAGTTTAAGCTACAGGTATAGGGAAAATGCTACCAATACATTGTTTCCCTTCTCATTGTTTTACATAGCCTTGATACAAAAAGAACATTTCAGTCTGTGAGGGAGAATTTTCAAATGAATTATTTTGGTGAGAAAGAAAAGACTGGTACCCTTCCTTCAACTTTCTCTTGAAGTGCTTATTCTAAACACGAATAAAAGAAACAAGGACAGGTAGTCACTGAAAATAATATAAAGTTCACATTAAGGTGCCTGAACTGTAAGCAAGCAAATCTGCTTAGAACGAGTACGATATATTACCACTGATAAGAGGAACTAAAGACCAGCAGTCACAACAGAAAAGTCAGGATGCAGTTTTCTTCAAAAAATGGCAGTCACACCTTCTGTCTTGAAGAGAAACAAGAGAGTAAAACTTCCCATCAAAATTCAGGTGAAATGTCAAGTGAAATTACAAGTTGTCTGTATCTGGATGAAGTTGGTTTTGGTCTATTTGAGTGACATCTTAGAAGCACAAAAGATGAACAAAAGTTGAAATAGAGAATGCTGTTCTCACAGCAAAATTCCTAGATGTAAAGTCAATTTTAAAAACCATATTCTTAGGTCTTTTAAGGAACTCCTACATATGGATAGGATATTGTATATAAGCAAAACAATTTTTACATGCTACCTAAACACTCTCTTAATTGTCTGAAATCTAATGAATAACAGGTGCATGTGTATGAAAACAATTCAAGGAGAGCGGAGGCAGACATTAAGCTGTCAAGTTAGGAACTAGGAAAATCTGAAAGAACTTTACAAAAGATAAATGTGAGATCTGAAAATCTCTCCTGAAATGCTGTCGACAAACTACCCAACATAAGTAACTAATTCAATACAGTAGAAACAAGGAGTTTACTGAAAATTAAAATAAATATTTTCCACTGTTTTTAATGAGTGCTCTATTAAGTAAGCCCAATTTCAATTGGTTTCAGTAAAGAAAAACGCTTTATAAATGGATGCTACTAAGACTTTTATGAATCTTTCCAGAAACTCATGAAAAAATACCAATTTAGTTTTAGCAAATGCAGAAAACGTCTGTTGCTTGCTCCAACAAAGAAAATTATCACCCCACAAAATCTGGGTTCCATATAGACATTTCCTTAAATATTTTGACTAGAGATATGAAGGGATACAGATTATTCTTTTCTGGCCACAAGAAGCAGCTTTTCAATTTTAGATTGAAACATTTTCAAACTGAATTAGATAAAATACTTTCCACATGCTAAGAAAGGCGAAATGTGACCACTTTTTATTTTCTATAGATAAAGATGAAGAGCAGCTACGCTGTAGTTACCATTTATTAAAAGAGACAAAATTCCCTACTGGCAGATTTAGTCAATATCACAATTGCGATTATTTGTCTCGTGAATAAACAATTATTACTGAGTCCTAATCTTCATATCAGATTTTAGGTGAATTCTCAAGTTTAGTGGTGCCCAGGGGCTGGAAAATTGCATAAAGTTTTGTGATACATTCAATTCATTTCCTTTGCTTTTCTTATGAAGTGCTCATGGTAGCACGACATTTTAATTCAACATAAATATTTCATCCTATATTAAGCAACATTTTGCAGTTTTGTAAGGAAACTCTGAAGTATACCTTTTAGTGAGATAACTAGTTTGCTTCATACACTCTTTATAAAAATATGAATTTTGTTTCAGGACATCACTGAACGAAAGCAGTGGAGGCTGGAGAAATTCTGGAGACATGTTAGTCCTATTTCTTTTACTCTTCTCTCTCTCTTTTATTTTTTTTAACTTTTCTCGTCCAACCGGTGTTCAAGCAGGGACAACCAGAGTTAATGCTATTCTGTGTACCCTCTGGACATTAAATGTTCACTCCGTCCCACAGTCTGTTTCCCAAAGAAGTAAAATTTAAAGCAAGTCTCACATGAAATAAATGCAGAACAAATCAAGCATCTAAGACTGTGACCTTTGCCAAGGTACAGAAAACCATCACATTTTGCCATGTAGGAGACTTGCTGCTCAAAACTCAACCTTTGCAAGCATTTGTAAAAGCTTCAGAAATTAAACTTCAACTTGCAATCTTTAGCTTGTGCAATATTAACATAATTTATAAAAAAAGTTATTCCTTTGAGAAACGGAAACCGGATGGAGACAAAGTCTGGCACAATAGGCAGCAGCCAACGACATGATGCTTTGCTTTCTAATCTCTCCATTTAGTATTTGTCAATTATGAAATATTCAGGAAGAGGGGCACCTACAAGTGGGTGTTGGTATTAGAACACACCATCTTTCTCTGAACAGAGAGAAGCTAGAACTAAAACACAGTCTTCAAGCATTAAATGGGCATTGCAAGTTTGCCCCACAGATGGAAGAGGTGACTGTTTCCTCCTCATCTTTACTTTAGAACTGCACTTCTGTCAAAAAAGCTCATAATATTGAAGCAATCCAAAGGAATAAAAGTATAAGCTCTATCAAGGTTCCAGGAGGGCAAACAAATGGTCACCTTTGCATATTATCTTATTATAAAGATATTATCTTTTTTAAAGCCCTGAACAACTCAGTCCTTTGCAGGTAAACTTTCTAGCATGCAGACCATGTAACTCTGTTATTCAGGTTTAGAAAACAGTTCCACGCTCACTCTCTTTCCATTACTTTAGCACCTTCCAGGCCTCTCAATTTTCTCCTCACTCCCCAATTTCTGCCACTTTTTGCTTCTAACAGGAAGAGACCATAAAGAAAGGAAAGTTAAAGAAGACTGTAATGAAATTAGGGACTGCAATGGACAAGTATTTAAGAATAAGTGTCCTACTTTAAACATATTTGTCCTGGAACATATATGGCAATAGACCTTACCAATACTAGGATTTATGCTTTTCACAGTTCCGTGTAAGTGTTGGAATTTGTGACCTTAGGATTCTAGAAGCACATATCACTAGACCATCAATCAATTCAGTAACTAAAGAAATCAAGACAACAGCTTCAAAGCAGTTCATTATTATTTCTGCAAGATAACTAAGTATAAAATAAAATTTGCATGTAAAAATTTATAAGCCACAATTTATACACTCTTCCTCAAAAAAAACCCAGAACCCAAAATTAATTAGTGGCAAACCAGCACAATTTCATAAAAAAACAGGTTAACTCTTAGTCCTTTTAAAACTCATCCTCTTTGAATTTCAGTTCAGTGGTATACCACTTGGGATGCCATCCCATTCTATTTCTGCAATATAGGA
This sequence comes from Dromococcyx pavoninus, assembly GCA_033558185.1. Taxonomy (NCBI): domain Eukaryota; kingdom Metazoa; phylum Chordata; class Aves; order Cuculiformes; family Neomorphidae; genus Dromococcyx; species Dromococcyx pavoninus. Next base: position 1,547,312 of record JAUMJL010000578.1, read on the forward strand.
CAACTGTGGAATTAAAAGAACAGCCTTTTTTTTATGCCTAGTTTTATATTCTGAAAGGTTTACTGTGTTTTTCTTAAGCCTTAAAGTTGCATATTCATTGCTATATTTTTGCCTATCTGCTGTCACTTACATTGTCATGCAGAAGGGCAAATCAGGGTCAGTTTATGTAAGCAGCATCAATCTGAAAAACTTCATCAGTCTTTACTTCAAGGCATTATGCAAAGAAAGCTGACATTAAGAGAGCCTTAACTGACAGCAAATGAAATCAATCAGCAAATCACTAAGCCATAATAAACTCACTCAAGTTGTAGATAACCCTTCCTCTTCCAGGTCTTTTAACAACAAGGTCCACCAAATGCTGTATCTGGACAGAAATGTCTCTCTCGACTCCATTACAAAATCCTTCCACTAATATAGTGCATTATTCAATAACTTTTTCTTATTCTGTAAGCTATCAATAAGAGTAACAGAGAGAGATATGTTTTAGAATAATGGAATGCTAAGCAGTTAAGTGAAAAAAGACTAAACAAAAGATTCAGCTTTTGAAGAAGTTTCTTTTCTTAGTTTAAATGCAATTAAGAGTAAAAATAGTTTGATTCTGTTTCTGCTATTAAGATATTTGTGTATTGTCTTATTAACTCCTACTGCTTAGACTTACTTGCTCAGCATTTCGTCTTAGTTTTTGAAGAACCGGTACAAAAAACAGAAGGGCTCCAGACAATTCTTAATCTTTCATCATATTCACTTCATGAACTCATTTTGTAACCCACATGATTACCAACAATTTAACAGCTACGCTTCTGAATGGTCTTATCTATGTTACGACAGTACACACTGTGGACAATATCAAATAGCACAGTCACATCCAAGCTACACAGTGGTATCTGGTAAAATTACTACTTTTCTGAACATACTGTGCACAGACAATAACATGCAGTTCTGAAAGACAGGACTTCTGAAGTAAGAAAAATTGCCTAACAAACAAGGTGCTGTAAAAACTATATTTGTTTATTTCCTGTTACTGAACAATAATTTATTTTTGTAGTTACAGCATTTAGGAGTCTGCTCTCATTCACTGAGGCAGCTTTAAATACTTATTGAGATCACCATCTCTCTAGAGTAATTCTTCTCATAAAAGAAGAGTGACTATAAGTCAGTAAAGATGCATCCTGTTGGGTCCTTATGCTATAAGATGCAGCAACTTGATAACCAGCTGGACAAAACCAACCAAACAAAAACCTAAACCCAAACATCCGAGGATTACAAGCAGAAGCAAAACTATATAAACAAACTTGGTGAATTAAAATATTTTCCGCAGTTCTTATACAGCTTTCTTGCTTATCAGCACAGACAATTCATAAGCGATCACCCCAATGTAATAGATGTAAATGTATGAAAAAGTCTAAGTGGACAAAGGCAGATAGTTACATGATTGATTGACAGGGTCAAGAAAGAAAATTTTCCATTAAGAAAGGTTACTGAAAGGTTAAATGATTATATACTAATTTTGCCTTTCAAGACAATCAGCAGCAGATCTTAACTGAAAAGGTCTTACAAAACTAAATATGAAAAAGGCTGGACAAGAGTCAGTAGTTTCACAGGTATAAAGAGACAGCTTTCAGTAACTGATTAATTGGTGATTATGGATACAGATTTTTATATTTATGGCCCCACAGTGCCAAAGACTTCTAACAGGGTTTGGGTGTTTGTACCCACTAACTACAAAGCCTTCTGAGAAGGGTTCTTCATACAGTCTCTACTCATTTATTAGAATCAAGACAACAAAGGAAGAAATAAAAAAAGTGAAAGGGTGGCTAAGAAAGTGAAAAAAAGTGCCTAATGATAACAAGGCGGGAAATGAGGAATAAAGAAGACAAGGTCAGGCTGAGAAAATTGGGCTTGTCTGGCCTAGAGAAGAGAAGGCTGTGGGGAGACCTTGTAGCAGTCTTTAAGTACTTAAAGGGGACCTACCAGGAAAGATGGGGAGGTGCTCTTTATCAGGGAGTGCACTGAAAGTTTTAAGATAAAGGAGGGTAGATTTAGATGAGATATCAGGAAGAAATTTTTTCCTTTGGGGGTGGTGAGGGAAAAAACCCGACTACTAAACTCAATGTGCGAGTGCAAAGTATGATTATAAAGAATCACTTCTCTCTTTAAACAGTACATCAGAAGGCAGGCTAGTGGTCAGTCCAGAAGCAGCACATTTTGACACTAGATAGAAAATTAGTCCTTTTGGAGAGGAGAAGAAAAGAGAAGGGCAGCCAAGGTGCTGTTGATAGCAGTTGTTGAAATCCTGGAGAGTGAAGACCCAGTTCTACCCAACAATAAGTAGCAGTCCAGTTCCAGAGGAGGCAGCATTGTGGTCTCTTTAATGAACTGGATGGCTCCTTCCATGGATGAAATGGTAGAAGTAAAAAGAAAACATTAGAAGAGTGTGTGTATTGGGTGCACATATATACAAATGCACTGTCTTTGAGACTCTCTTAAAAAGGTTTCTCCTTTCTTAAGTATTAAGAGTAAAAAAAAAAAACCCATAATTATTTGTTCTTTTAATAGCCATACCATTTAAAAAAATAAAAAGGTTCCAAAACAGAAATACAAGATTTAAAGTACTAATAATTCAGTTCTCACGCAGCTACTCCATGATTAATTCACCCCACTAAGTCCTCATACCAGAAGTGATTTATGTTTAAAAGACTTTTGCTCTATGCAGAGGATAAAATCTGAAGACAGAATTGTAATGTTACCTTTGAAATCACCTGCTACCTCAATTTGGTAACAACTTTTTAATTGACAAGTAAACACGGGAATGAGAAAGTGTTTATTATTTTGAGAAAAATTATACACAGAATTATGCATATCTTTACCCTCCTATACATCAAACATAAATCTAAAGTTAATGAGCAAGTGAAAACAAATACAAATTCTAAAGCTCCTAACACTTTAAACTTCATGTCTGCCCAATTAATTAGAAAAAGTGGACTTACAATACAATCAGATAATGCATGACTATATCATACATGAATACATAATTTACATAAAATAAATGGAAAGAACTTATGCCTTCATAAATTTATAATGCTTATACACTAACACTGAAGATATGTCAGTACTTGGCTACATTACTACCACCACTGTAAGCCTTTATGTTATTAACGCACTTTTCATTTCAAATTACCTCACAAAAACTGAGAGACACAAAGAAGTACATATAAATCCCATAGGAATTTCCTAAACCTGCCTGAACAGATGGACACATGCTGAAGACAGAGACAGAAGCAGCAAAAGAGGGGGTGCAGAGAAGGAGGGCGAGACAGAGACAGGGAGAGAGGCAGAGTGACAGCAGGGACAGAACAACAGAGAAGCAGAGCATGCAAGACAGAACCAGAGTGGGAGAGACAGTCACAGGAGCAGGAGGAAAGTGAAGAGACATAGAAGTGGAGGCACTGCAGCAGGCAGGGATGGACTGAGCTTAAGCGCCAACAGAAAGAGCTGGCACAGCAGGGAGAGAGAGCACAGCAGCCGCAGAGCTTTGGGCACGGGGCAGCAGCGGTCAGACCCCTGCACAGCGGCACTGACACCAGCCAAGGCAAGGCACAGCGAAAACTTAGCCAGCGCAAACCTGCCTAGAGGACAGAACAAACATCAGAAACGTTCACTAGCTTTCACAATTAAGAGTGAACTCAGCAATGAAAAATACAGATTTACCTAGTCAAGTCCTTGGTTATAATAAACTATAATTTTCTCAATATGCAAGGGATTTCCAACAGCCAGGTCAATCTTACAACTCTACCGAATGGCAGCACACAAAGAAATGCCTTCTTGTAAGACCTAGAAATACTAACAAATACAGAGACATGTATGTGCACCCCTTTTACACCAGAAACCTTGTTTAGGGTTTCATCCTCATATCTGCTTTTTCATACATCACATAAATAATAAAATAAATCACATAAATAAATAAATATTCACATCCTCTTTAAAGTCGCTCACAAAACTTGCCCATTTGGATCCTCTAATTCGTATAAATCCTGTAAAACAGCAACACAAGTTCATCTGTGAGTACTGGTTTTCTTCCAAACCAACATCCACAAGTCACATCATATCCTTTAGCAACCAGAGACTTGAAGAGAAGGCGGCCCTCCATGCCAAATACTGACCAAAAGCAACCACACAAATAAACAGAGCCAATTAATAAAATATGCAAATTGAGACTTTGTAGACAGAGGTTAAGATAGTTTCCACGATGAAGAAAATTATTACCCTTTCTCTAATCACAAATTTGCAGGCAGCTACCGTATGTGAACATATGGGCTGTATGATCACACACCCACGTTCATGTCTTTCAGACACATAGTGGATGCAGTTCTGACAATCACATTTAGTTCCTTGTAGCCACTGTTTCTCTGATAATGCTGAATAAATCTGTCACTTCCATGAGCTAAAACACCTGGTACACCCTCCACAAAGATAGTGCTCCTCTATTTGTTCAAACAGCTCCTGTACCTCCTGCAAAACCAACCTGCAACAGTAGGACAGAACATAATCCAAGTACTCAGGGCAAAGCTACTGATTTGTATTTTGTTAGTCTACTCCTGTTTGGGAATGAAGCACTTCCACATCACATATACATTACGAATCCTATTGCTATTACAAAACTAGTCTGAGGTACATAAATTTGCTTCAAGAAGTTTCTCTCATACCAGTTCTTACCCTTCAGCATCTACATCACCAAACAGAAGATGCCTACTAGACAAGAAGTTCAACATGAGCCAGCAAGTGAGCTTGTATTCCACAAAGCCAACCATATCCTAGGCTGCATCAAAGGAAGTGTGACCAGTAGGTCTAGGAAGGTGATTCTGCCCCTCTGATCCACTCTTGTGAGACCCAACCTGGGGTACTGCATCCAGCTGTGGAGTCCGGAGCACAGGAAGGACACGGATCTGTTACAGCAAGTCCAGAGGAGGGCCATTAAAATGACCAGAGCACCTCCCATACAAGGTCAGGCTGAGAAAATTGGGCTTGTCTGGCCTAGAGAAGAGAAGGCTGTGGGGAGACCTTGTAGCAGTCTTTAAGTACTTAAAGGGGACCTACCAGGAAAGATGGGGAGGTGCTCTTTATCAGGGAGTGCACTGAAAGTTTTAAGATAAAGGAGGGTAGATTTAGATGAGATCAGGAAGAAATTTTTTCCTTTGGGGGTGGTGAGGCACTAGAACAGGTTGCCCAGAGAAGTCACGGATGCCCAATCCCTGGAGGTGTTCAAGGCCAGGTTGGATGAGGCTTTGAGCAACCTGATGTAGTGGAAAGTGCCCCTGCCCATGGTAAGGAGGATTGGAACTGGATTGTCTTTAATGTCCCTTCCAACCCAAACCATTATTCTATGATTCTATGATCGACTGTAGGAGTATACAAATGCTTAATGATTTATACATGAACACTTAAACCTTGTCTGGTTTATTTGGGAACTGTATGCACTGTTATTTTAGGTCAAATTGCTTACCATGAGTATTACTTATGTATTTGAAGTAGAAGTACCTGAGACAATTCAGAACGAAACTTCTGAACAACCACTTGTTCTGTAAGCCAACAACATTTTTCAGAATAGAGAGTTGAGAGAGCATTATCCTCTTCCAAAAGGTGTAGCACAATTCCATTTTGTATTTTATAGATAGCTGATAAACTTTATTCATTAATTTAGTCATCCATCAAGCAAGAGTACTAGCATTAGGAATCCCATGTTATTTCAATTGCTCTTTTTCACCCTATGTCCTATATTTATTTGAGATTTCACATACAGTTCCACCCTTTGCCTTCCGTGGAAACATTCGGGCATGGCCAGAATAGCACACCTTAAATCCTGTTCTCATGTGTTTCCGGTGCTTGAAAATAATACTATGTTTTTCAGTTTTAAACTTAACTTTAGGTAACAAACAGATCAATTTTGTGTCTCAAAATCCTTCACAGCAATTAAATACCAGGTGAGAGTGTTTCAAAGCTATAGCAATCATATAGTTTTACTCTTTGAGATATTGCACTTTTTTATCACTTATCCATCTAAAGTGACTTTTTCAAACTATTACAGTAATTCTTGTTACAGCTTCTAAGAATTTAACAAACGCCTACAAATTAAGTCATACTTTCACTAATTGCATAGAGCTTTATCAGACATTCAGCACAAGAACATTCTTGTTGAATAACATACACTTCGTTCTATTTTGTAATTTTGCTATTCAAGAGCCATTACATATAGCGCAGGTTTTAGACAAGATACACAGAACTTTGTGTCCCAAATATTTCATTTGATTATCTAAAAGTTTATCACTAGTGTGTGATAAACCACTTCCTATACAGCTTAACAATTATTTCATTTGGGAATGACAAGGGTCTTATTTTTGTGTTTACTTGATCTGCCCTGTAAGCATTCTTGGTATTTGGAATGTTGGATCCATTTGCTAGTAAAAACAACCTTCAGCTTTTACAAGATAATTAATTAAGTGTACCACAAAAAAGGCCAATCTCTCATAACTTAGTTCTCAGTCAAGCTACTCAGGTTCATTATGCCAACTTTCTTTGCACTTGTCTCTTATAAAGAAAATGTATTTTTCCAAAGCAACATTCATATAGAGATGATAGCTATTTAATAATACCAAGATTTACATATTCCAAATTACAAGAAATATAGATCCCTAATGCTGCTGAGTCCATCAATTAAATTAAGGACAGCAGATTTAATTCAAAATACCTTTAAGACTCACTCACTTTCAAAAAAATTTGGAAGAAAGATAACCTACGTAGATATGTATGCAACTACAAATATACTAGCTTTTTTCCTTCCTCTTGTATGATGAAAAAGTGATTAAAAACTGAACAAATAGATATAAAATTATTATTAATTACTGATTCTAGCCACCTTTTCATAGATATGAATTGGATGCATGAATAATAAAAATTTAAAAATGACATCTTCTGTGAGTACTCGATAGCTCTGATAGTGAGTGCTTCATCCCTATCATACTGTCTGGTTTAAGATCTTAATTTTTATGTCAGTTTTTAAAAGAAATCATCAAATACCAAAAAATATAGACTTGGAAGAAAAAAAACCCTCCTTATGTGTAAGACTTGCAGGTAAGACCTTTACCTGAAATGTACTTGTCACAGACTAACTATAAAATACACATAGTAGTAGATGTTACAGAGGCCATGCATGCAAACAATTCCACTGGTTTTAATAAGTATACATAAAGTGATTACTAACTGCTTACCTCATTCAGGCCTGCAGGATTGCCCTTAATATAGTTTTGCATACAGTGAAATTAAAATCAATGCAGTAAAATTAAAATCAATTAGCTGACTCCCAACTATAAAAGGGAGATTTTATAATAAAATCCTATAGTGTACTCACAAAGTTATCAAACAGGCACTATGTAACTAGAGATAAGGAGAGGGGAAGGAAAAGGCAGTAGAAAAGGAACTGCACAGTGAGAGAGACTGTGAACCCTTGATGCTGTTTGTGTACATACAGAGTAACCACATGTAATTGAAGCTGTCAGGTGAACAATAAGTACATTTACTATAGTGCACCACCAGTAAGCTACCCAGAGCATACATTGCTATGTGTTAGTTATACCACAAGCACTCTGTACAAACATGCAATGCAACTTCTTATATTTCTGTTTCGCTTCATCTTCTTAGAAAGAGGAAATAGACTTGCAAACGCTTCTTACAACCATTCTGAGGTCAAAAAAGAATGGGAGTTGGTCCAGGACAAAAAAAATGCAGCTATCACTGAATAGGCCACCAAATTAGAGGAGCAGTATTTAAAAGCTGTGATTTCCATGACAGCTTCTTTGAAACGATGCCACCTGTGGAACCTTTTACACAGCCTTGAAAGTGATCCTCACTGTACTCGGGAAACATTCACAACTCTACCCTCTGCTAGAGATGTACAACTGCGTTAACTAAAGTTCATGGGAATCTCAAGGTGTTACTACTTTATTATGGAAACACAATAATACCCACATAATTTAAATCTTTATCATATTAAAACGCATGCATGCAAGTGAGCAACAGGGAGATGTATCACGCTTAGAATCTTTCTTGAATGTTTAATTTTGTGAGCCTGTTTCTGCAATTATATTCTGTATTATACACTAGATCAGAAAATCTACAATAACTTATAAAGGATTGCTACAGAAACGTGCACACACTATGTAATACCTGCATTGTCTGACTTCCTTGCACTTTACATGACTAGCTTTCTTCTCTCTGATTCACACAGAAGAGCACAATGAAAGAAGTATGTACTCACTCTGCCTTTTGTTCTTCCATTGACAAAACAAAATGTTCTGCCTTTAGCAATAAAGTATCACAAGAATGGTCATTCCATGCAGCTATAAAGACTAAGGGGTAGTTGGTGTAAAAGAAAACATAACAAACTTATAAACAATGAGAAGGCATTGCAAATAATCAATTTTTAGAGCTGCAAATATGTCCCTTTTCAGTTCATTTCTCTTTTTCCCCAAATGTTTCCTGCTAACAAAATTAGTATTTTGAAACATACAAGTCTTTCAGCCCACATGAACAAAATAGCTTCTATATTTAAGAATACAGAAGTTTCTTTTAAACTAGGAATGCTGAAAAATCACGATTACTTCTAAAACTGTAATGTGTAAAAACATGGCACTGACCAGAAGCAGCATAAAACCCCAGTCTTTTGTCCCCAGTGATATTTGTCTTGCGCAAATTCAGGAGGGGAAAAAAGGGGGTGGGAGTGATATTGCATTTTTCCATGGTCATACTCCTGTCGGTTACTTGACATTTTAACTGCAAAATTAAAAGTTCATATTATCTCTGAAATACTATATTCAAGAGTATATACAGAAATCATTAAATTATTTCTCTTTCAACTGTTGACCGCAATAGTTTTGAAGATTTTTGTTTTCCACACATTTCAAGTAGTCTTTATTCTTGTCCTACCTCAGTTGCAAAAAAAAAAAAAAAAAAAATAAAGAGAAAAAACAAAGGATTATTTTAGACTCTAACCTGAAATGCTACAACCTCTGGTCTGCCCTTCAGCCCTTCTGCTGCAAAGGTCTCAAGGTGCAGTTTGGGTAGCTGCAGGGTGAAGTCATTCCTGGTTGCCGCAGTCTGTGACAGCAAGGTCTGATCTCTGACCTAAAGGGAAAAAACAGCATCAATGGTAATTCCCCTTCAGACACATTAACTGGGATGAACTGGGTCCCCCTGAGCCCACTGAGTGGACTTGCATTGATTGCTGGACCTGAAATCCATGAATAAATTTAGGACTAATTGATTTTTTGTTGCAAATAAATCTCTAATTCAGAGTGCTGGGAGAGAATGTTAAGAAGAAAAAGCATCTTCCCCTGGTCTGAAATGAGAAGAAAAGAGGAGACACTAAGGGCTCACAACCCCACTTGGTATACACAGATCTGTTCTCTGTAAAAACCTTGTAAGAAAAGAAACAATAACTGTACTTCTGGCTCAAACAAACATCAGCTATGAAATTAAAAAGTTTATATGATCATACAAGCAAGAGACTGGCATGTGAGCTCTGTCGACTGCAGAGAGATCGTATCAGTCCTCCGTGATCAGGTTCATTTAGTATCAGACCAGGTAACCCCAGACTGAAATGAGTAATCCTCAAACAACGCCAAAACAAACCAACCTGTGGCTCTGCAATTAGCAGGAGGAAAAAAAGAAACAAAAAAAAACCCAAAGACAAAACAAAAAACCGACCGGCCCTCCCACTAGATTTCTAATTGCGGACTCCCTATAAGAAATAATGCAGTACTTGGCATGAACTGCTGTTACACAGTTCTAGCTGTGCCCGCTCGGGACAGGACCGCCGCGGCGCGCCCAAGGTTTGCGGGCAGCGCCGCCCGAGGGCAGGGCCGGGCCCGAGCCGCCGCCGGAGCCACAGCGCCCCCTGCTGACGCGCGCGGGCACCGCCGGCAGCTCCGCGCAGGAGCGACGCGGGAGCGACACGGGCGCACGGCGAAAACTCTCGGCAGCGGTAAGTGATGAGCGTGAGTGCTTTTGGTTTTAAACACAACCAGACTCACTAGTGCTGCACACGAGATTAACATTGTTATTGCTATTTAAAATGCAACATTTTTCCACATATTGCAACGTGCAATCAGTTTGCCAGCACGGATGCGAAAGTATACGTGTTTAACATACAACTTCCACGGACACATCACTTGCATTCACTTGCAATGTGCCGCCACATACTCATTTTTAATTCTATTTAACAGAAAACCTATCATGTCCACCTTCAGGAGATCCCAGTCAGATTGCATCGAGATACGGATGAACGGACACACGTACAGATACATCTAGGTACAAATGAATAGATGAAATACATTCATCTGGCATAGACTGTATCTGTTGAGTAGCAATAGCTAGTACTGCAAAAATAAACTACTGTCTTTAACAACTGTGCACAGTCTGATGCCAAAACATATACTAAATATATACTAAATACATATAAACCAACAGAAACACCATTTACAAAACACTACTTAAAATAAATTTGTTTTTCTTAGAGCCTTCCATGCCCAAAAAACTCACCAAATACGAATTAAAACATACATCTATTCATTTTAAATCCCAGACAACTTTTCTGCCACCACTTACAAAAATCAGATTTTCGTAAAATGCTGGATATAAGTGAACATATTTCAAATAATAGCACAGCCTTTGAAACCTGTTCTGATTGAAAGAAGTATGCATGTGTAAATCCACTGATAGAAGAAAAGATTTTATTTTATCCATTGCTCTGTTCTGTGGGAATAGGGAGCCCTACATTTCCCAAGCTGACCTAAAGAATTCCTGTCAATACCTGTGGCTGCCAAACATATGCACTATGATGCAATTTTTATAGCAGGAAAGGTCCTCTATGCATTTTTTGCACACACAGTGCACTAGGTTCAGTATATACAGTCCTGTGGAACAAACATATTCTCTAGAGTGTTCTGTCAGCATGTGTAATTCCAGTCAGAAGTTAACCTTGCTGAATCTAAAAAAATGCATTACTTTCAATATACATATACACACACAAGCACATACACACACTTGATTTACATTTTTATAGCTTATATATCCCAACTTTTCAGTGTCTTTGCTGCCAGTATGCACACAGATAAAAGAAAACATTAATGTGGATTAAGGTACTAAGAATTTATCAACATCAAACCACCAGTGTTTTGCCTTCTACCCTTCTGAACCATAGTCAATAGATCTAAATATTTTACTGCACCCTGGCCAATTCATTGTTTGATGTTTAAAAACTCACCCAGAATCAAAGAAAATTTATTAAATTTCAGCCCCCAAATGAGATACTATTAGCTTTGAAAGTCAAGTTTAACTGCGATATTGATGATTCTCTTTTTTCTGTGACAAAATTCACAAGGGAAATCCCTATGTCAAAGCACAAAAGCAGATTGCTAATACTAGGGGGAAAAAACCAATGTATAAGCAATGTAGGTATAATACACATACATTGCAGACAGTGGAAGTTCCTTTAACCCTATTAGTTTCAAACTCTCTATTTCAGTATTGGGGCCTGACATTGATCAAACAATAAAATACAAAAGCCATTTTTAAAAAATGGCTGAATTGTGGTAAACATATGCCTTTAACAACACTGCACCACACAAGCACATAATAGCTCCTTAAAGCGTATGATATTTGACATGAATATTTGACATGATACTAAAAAAAACCCCACACAACTTCTTGTATTTGTAAATACCATAAAAAGATAATCTCTGTATCAACATGCACATCAAGAATCAGAAAATGAAGTTAGAGTTTTCCTTGAAAAATATTCACAACGTTTCAGGGAAAATTACAAGAACAAATGATTGGGCATATACTGTACAAATATCATTATACTCTTTCACTAAAAGCTAAAAGTCTTCAAGGTGGCTACCTATTCAAGGAATGGAAAGCTATAATGGAATCATGCTGGATAGGTCATACCAATATGAAATCTCAGTTACAATTTCATCACTTCCTGGCTATTTGCTTTTTGTAATTCAGGAAGATAACGACAGGAGGTAGGAGTCTGTGATTATTTCCTCATTCTCTAAGTAAGCAAGCACAGAACTGACATACAAACTTGCATTAGAGAACTATCACGCCAAGGCAAAACTGGTCATTAGTTTAAAAAATATTGCTGTAATCTAAAAAAAAAAACCTCACCAGGCTTACTGTAATGATTAAAAAATATCTAAAACCAGTTCCACTTCCCTATAGTCAAAAAATTAATAGACAGAAAAAAAACATATAATTGTGGCTATACCCTGTGCTAGGGAAGATTTTGGCTGTTTCTGATTTTGGTTGTTTCTGATTTTGGTAAATGTAATTTAGGCTGAGATTGTGAAAAGTCACCAGAGTGATTATATGTGGATCATAGTAAGTACTGTGACAGTGGGCTGCGAGGTATGATCGTTAGATTGTTCAGTTTAGCCTTATATAAGTACTATCTAAAACCAAGCAAAATCACAAATGGATCCACAGCACTTCACTACAGTACTCAAAACATTTTAAAACAAAGGAACACAGTGACTTATAACAGCGTAACTTTTTAATTAATTAAGAGAGCAACACAGAAAACACTATAGTCACTCAATTTAAAATCAATAAAGTACTGATGAATTAAGATCAAAGCTGGAACTGAATAATAAACTGAAGTTACAGTATTGATTGAACCAAGGTGTAGAATTTCATGGGCTAATACTGCATGTCCAAAAATGGTATTAAAAATTCTCTACTGATGAGTGATAACAATAATTTTGCCTACAGTCTACTTCCGCGCTCACTTCTTTCTTATCCCTCAGCAGTGTGAGCTTGTATGTATAGTTATGCCAATAGAGACTTGGTACTAAATGCTGGCAAGTTGTAAATGGTATTATGATATGCTTACTCCTCCCCAATGTCTTTGTGCTGTTATTGTCTGACTGGTACAACAAACCTGAGATGTTATTTCTGATTTGGGGCCTAATTCAGTGCTTTCTTACAGTGAAGAGAAAATAAGATAATCTATGTACATAAACTTCACTAAGTAATAATATACAGGATAATCTTTTATGGATTGCACTAATTCCACAGAAAAACAGCACCTCCAAAGTAAAAGACTTGGGACTTACTTTACTTTCATTTCCTACTCCTGTTTTTAATACAATAACAACTGCAACTTTAACACTGGAATAAAAACTACAATGATGCAATGATTTAGTGATAAGTGGTAGCAAACAATGATTTAGTCTGCTTGACTTTGAGATGACCATATCGCTGAGATAACAGAAACAACAGCTATGACAAAAAACATTCTAGAAGAGTATAAGTAAAATAATTTCTACCACACCATTATGTGTTCTGCAGGTGATATATAATTAACAAAAATGTTTTCAGAACTTTTTAAAATGCAAACCACACCTTAGCCTTAATCACAGTCTTGTAAATATGTAGCTGATTTAGACCCATAATGTCCATACCTCCATGAATGAGGGCCAAAATAATCGTGGACACAATATTTGCCATGAGCATATTTCAGCAATCACCCCAGAAGCAGAGAGACAGCCTATGACAAGGCTTCATTGCTTAAACTAAAGGCATTTTAAATCAAACATCTGGAAACCTATAGCCAAAATTATAGAGAGAAACAGGTGAGGAACGATGTTTGGAACCAACTGGTCCACTGAACTGAAACTCAACCAACCAAAAAACCCACACACAAACCTCAAACTCCTCTCCCCCTCTCTCCCCCTTCTTTTCCAAGAAGGCCAAACCATACTACACCAAATGATAACATAAATCTTGCTTAGAAAACACAGTGCTTCATAGCAAGGAGAGGGAAAAAGATGCATGGAGCAGTTGAATGGATACTTGTTCTAACGCCATCACAGTTCAGTTCGAGTATTCATTCAGGGCCAGCAGATTATTGCATACTCTCATCAAAAGAAGGAATATATCCCCAAAATGAAGGGTTTGACCTCTGTTGACAGTGCAGGTTTTAAATAGCATTTGCACATACCTTGCTGTAGGCAGCCAGACACTAATGTAATTACACCTGTATACCAAATATGTCACTTAATTGAAAATCTACTAAAAATTTCTGAATTAGCATACATATTTAGTGATTATTCTTTTTGATTACTGCCATGTAAATCTGTATTTAATTACAATACAAGCCATTTTATAGGTGGTTTTTAAAAGAACATTGATTACTGCATAACAGCATTTGTGTAAGGAGGTATATCATAAAATTTATGGTTTTTTTCTTAAAGACTAGTCAAGATTCTGGAAATTAATTTTCAGAGTAGAATACCATACCATTACCTGTCAGTTTAATTCAAGCTCTCTCATATTGCTACACACACTATATGTTCTGTTGAATAAGATGTTAATTTAATACAGAGTTGTTTTTTGCAAACATTGACCACTGCACCTAAGCTTCACTGCAGTTACAGGATTGCACTATAATACATCCCTTATGAATGGATTTCAGTGACCTTGGGCTTAAAATGTACCTATATGTGGAGAAAATAACACTTAATGTATTCAATAACTCCACAATTCTCCAAACAAGGATTTTTCCTTACTGAAGCAAACTACACAGAAGTATTCAGCCTTTAAAAAAAAAACACAAACAAGCAACAACCCTGAAATTAGTTATTTAGCTTATGTCTAAACTAAAAACAGTTAAGCACATGGATATGACATTCAGCAATGTCTTATCTTTAGTTTGTCAAGGTTTTTAAATCCCTCTTGAGCTGGAGTACCATTTTTAGCTTGGCTAGGTCAGAATGACACTGAACAATATGAGTGATGACACACTAGACAGCTATATGGACAGAGTTGTCATCAGCAAGCCAGCTGTGCTAACACCTGTATGTCCTGCACAACTGATCTTTAGAAACAAAGATCAAGAAAGTCAGATTACTGGGGGAGGGGAGGGGGGGTGGGAACAGAAGGCATTCATTCATATAACAATGAAATGAAGAAGTATTAATTTGAGAAAAAGTAAAATTTTTACTGCATTTTTTTTATCAGTGAGAGACAATAGCTTGTTTCCTGCCACAAACTTATTACAGTAGTCATTTAGAATTTTAACATTCTAATTGGGTCTTCTTTGTAATTTTATTACAAGTTCACAGACACATTTTTTCAAGAGGCTTGTGATAGAGTTGCTTTAGAACAGCCAAGACCCACAGCAACAAACACACCCTGAGGACACACACACAAGCAGGCTTCACTCTGTTCTTGTACCTAAACACACAGAAGAACCAGGTCTGGGAGGAACATTAGGCTAGGGAAAAAACTTCAAGTCAAGATGTCTAAAACAAGAGCTTTTCTATTACTATTGAGATCAATTTCTGGTCTCCTTGCTGAAACTAACAATTAATGCCACTTGCACTGAGTGATTTTACTGACGTAGTTACTCATATATGGACTTATGCCTATTGTAAATTAGTTTCTTACAGGCCATAGAACAAGCATCATAAGGAAATACATTTTATTGCTATGGACTACATCAGAAGTAGCAATCTAATGCTGCAACATTATTAATTCTCAAGTCTTCAATGGTCTTACCAGGTCTCCAACTGTCTCTTTGGCCTATACTAAAAACATTGTTAAATTGGATAAAGGTATTTTCTCTTACTATTTCGCAAGCATAACAGGATGGATCTTACAATGCTTATTTTTTTTTTAACTGATAGAACTGTGAGGCTCAAATCTCGTCTATAGCCAATTTTGGAACACTTTGGAGAAGACAACAGGGGTAGAAGAGGAGCAGTAGTGAGGCAATGAAACGCAATGGCTTAAGGATTTCAAGGTACAACCACTGACAGGTCTGCAGGGAAGCTGTTCTGCCAGCAGGCATGTGAACCTGTCACTCAAGAGAAATGAAGTGCATTGTACAAGTGATGAAGAAGAATTTTTCTGACTAAATGTCAAGAGGAAAGGAGGACAATGAATAGGTGCTTTGATCCCTAAACTGTCCCGAAGTGTCAGAATGAGTGGCTTACTAACCAGTATTGGGGAAAGGGTTTTCTGAGGGAGGTTTTTATGTGTGTTTTACTGACTTATTATCACAGCTCATCAGCCTCATAGGGTAACAGTCTGAGCTTGTGAAAACACAGAGTTTTATTAACCTTTTAAAGCAGCTAAATCCTAAGCAGCCGGGGTTGGGACAGGCTGAAAACTCCGCCAGTCCATAAAGCTTGTCAGGACTTTAAGAGTACAAGAGGAAACACAAACTATTTTCTGTCTACTGCATTTGTTGTGCCTCAAACATTCTACATCTTAAATATTGTCTCACGAGTCTGCATGTTGCCTCAGGGGCTATTCTGTGATTCCTGTCTAACAATGACAGGGGGAGGTGTAGGAGTGGGCACTGGTGTGTGTCCCCCCACACCTCGCCTGGGATGAGCTGCAGCTGCCACAGGAGAGAGAGGAGGTGCAGCAGCTGACGCTGCCTCCCACATACACCTAACTACCCTGGAGCCCACAGTCTGAATTCCAGAAGCTTCTGGAAGGAGCTCCTGCATGCACAGCAAGACCACCCCCTCATATGCTAATAGCGAATTGACTTGCCACGTAAATAGAAACCCCCTGAAGGCAGGCACTCACCCACTACTACTCGGGAACTGGCCTGAATACATGCTGCAGAAGAACCACAGGACCATATGCTCCCAAAGACCATGGTTTCCAGGGGAACTTCAGTGCCTCACATGGAGTGGTGACTATTTTTATCTTCTCCCTGCTACTCTTTTATTTTTCTCTCCTTCTCTGATTTATCTCACTGTATCTATTTTCCATGGCACTACAGTGTATTGGATCAAATCTGAGTTGTGTTGTAGTTTTCTTCAGCTGCCTTGACTGTGCTCAGGTTATCAGATTGTGATCTGAACACACAGGGTTTTTTTGCAACTTTGAGAAGCTGCAACTCAGAGTGCACCTGAGTATCTGATTTATTTTGGCTGTGCCCAAAATAAACACTGCTTTGAATTTATCCTGGGAGATATGTTGGTCTACAATTTGCCACGCAGACACCAAAAGATGCTTCCTCTCCGACTGTGCATGTTGGAGGGGACCAAACACTGCTGGTGTCGGGAGCAGGACCTAAAAACTTCTCATGGGGCTGATTTGCACAGGCAGAATTTATAGAAGAGGGATTTAGAGAGGCTAAATAAGAGGGAGTTATACCACTGTACCAGCTACAGATGCCCCGGCTCTGGCAGCAGGGGCTGCAGGGTGGCCTCTGTGAAGAGAGACAGGAACTGCCCTGTGCTGGGCACAGCTGGCTCCAACCAACCTACTGCAGGACATGACTGAGTCCCTCATCCAAGCTAGTGGCCCCTCTGAAAATATACATAGGAAAGGGTAAAAACATAAGGACAGGAGGAGGGAAGAAAAAGAGCGAGAAAAAGCCCTGCAAACACCAACATCAGAGAAGAAGCAGGGGACAGTGATCCAGAACAGGTATTTCCTTTCAGCCCATGGAGAGGACCATGTCCACATTGTAGAAGTCCATCGAGAGCCCACACTGAAGCAAGGACACAATGTGAGCAGGAAGGAGCAGCAGAGAGGAGCTGTTACAGACTGACTGCAATTCCCTACCCCTCAGGGCACAGGCAGAGGAGTCAGGAGGAAAGCTGAGCCTCAAAGGCAGGACAATGCTAATTTTTTTGTGATTGTTCCTTTCTATTGAAATCCATTTTACTAAAGAAACTAAACTGATTTCCCCCAAGTCAAGTCTGTTTTACCTGTGACAGAAACTAGTGTGCAGTCCCCCCATTTATACCCTAACACACAAGCCTTCTCATCCTATTTTGTCCCCCTGCCCTTTTGAGGCGCGTGAGAGTGGCTGGGTGGGCGTCTGGTTGCTGGCAAAGGGTAACCCACTGCAAGCACTCAAACTGAGAAGCAATACCAGAGGGAAGGCTGAAGATTTTAGTAGCATTAGTCATTAACCACATGTTAAAGAACCTAGTTGTATAAAATGAACAGATTTTTTGCCTCTTACTCTGTTTATGCAAACATGAACTTAAGTAATACAGAATAAATAATGAAATACAGTTTATCAACAAGTATTACAAGGGTATATTTATAACAAAAATAACTTCATTTATTTTTGAGAGGAAAGTGTTTCAAGAAATCATTTAATTTCCATACATAAAAAAGGACTACAGATACGGTTTAAAATAAGATATTTACTTAAATGTTTTTCTCTTGACACGAAGACCTTAAGAAAACTTTGTGTTTGAACTTCAATTTCTTCCAACAACTCTCCCAGTAAAAATAAATTCATTCCTGCTACCATTTTGCAACTTCATTAGGCTTTTTTTTTTTAAAGGAATTGATCAAGTCATGGACACAAGTTCTCTAAGTTGTCAATGTGCAAACCTGTTATGCTTTCCTAAGTTTTTCAGTTTAAGGCTATCTAGTAGATTCTAGGGAAGAAAAAAACAGAAAAAAAACAAACAAACCAAACAAAACCAAAACACCAAACAACAAAAAACCCCACTACTACATAGTACCACAACTGCTTCCTGAACCTAGGTTTAAAACAATTCAGCTGTTATGTTTTGGTCATCTTTAATATTATGAGAATAAGAATGAACTTAAAAAAAAAACCAACTTCTTGAGGTTCTTTGTTTCCATTTGGTGGTGTTGTTTTTTTAAATTTATTAAACATTCACTATGCACTCTTTGATATTTGTCTTTAATATTTAGATGCTATAAAACAAAAAAAGATCTCTTATTTTAATGGTATCAGAACTCTTGTGTCGCTCCAGAAATCAGATGATGACAGCTAGCATGACAAGAACTAAGATAAGACAAAAAATAAACTTCCAAAGAATATCTTCCAGATTATGAAGTGTACGAAACTAGCTGCTAAAAATATTTTCCGTCTTAACATAGCATGTGCTCAAGTTCTTCAACATTTATGCTCCATAAATATTCATGCTGATTTAAAAATGTGGCTCTGAAATGGTCTTTAAAAGAATCAAGCATGCCCAAGCACTTGTTGATAAAGTCAAATGTATGATACTAGATTTTCCACCCAGTCACATGGGACACAGTAAGTATTGTAAATGATCCATGGTCTAGAGCTGTATTAGAAATATGTACAGACATCGTCTTCCTCAGCTCTGCTTCTTATTGCTTTATTTTCTGGATGTTACACTCAAGTATACCCAAAGGCATATGATCTAGTACCTACATTGCTGCCTTCTGCAATTCTTGTAGTGATAGAGTACAGAAAAGAATGAGGATATCATGGATCATGGATATCAGTGTATACTATCTTATCCTGAGTCTAAGATTACAAAGAATGTCTGTAAAATCTCTCTGAGCTCTACAGGCAAAAATTTAGCATTACACACTGATAACACAGATCCAGCAACAGATGCAGTGGAATTCTGTGGATATTTGCTCATGAATACATCAACGTAGAAATACCACAATGTTCAACTTCAAACTCCCACAGACATATCTGCAGCTACTAATAATACTTGCTCAACTCCAGATGATGCTGAACTTTATCTATTTTCTTTTGATTCATTTTCTGAAAACAAAAGCAGTTCCCAGGGTTTCTATGGGGGAAAAGACAGGCTTGTGGTTCCTTTACTAGTATTTCATCTGCTTCATCATGTTCCAATTTTTCACTCTGTGAGAAAATCTTTAACAACAGCAGTGTAAACTTGATAGTTTACACTTCAGCCATGTTCATTAATGTTAGATAATCAGCTACCATTACGATATGGGGTTTACATTTCAGATATTTCCCAAAGAAAGATCAATAATTTTCCTTTGCTCTTCTAGAAGAAATGATATGTCAAATTATGAATGATTTACAATAAATTCTATTTAGTTCTTGCTGAAAGGAGCATCCCAACATTTCTATTTCTTACATTTTCCTCATTCATTAAGTTGACAAACCAGAAAGGATAAATTACTCTGCCTCACAATAAGTTCTTTAGGCCTAACAACAACATATGTGAACAACTAAGAAGCAGGCATAGTAATTGAAATTTTCAAAGAAAGATGGCAGTTTCTCGATCTAATGCTCTGCACCAGGAAAATCAGTACAAAGCATGTGACCTGCCCTATCACCTTTCCCCAAACATTTCTGCCCTTGTGCATGTACTGCTTTCTAAATCAAAACAAACTTACAGTCTAGAACAATAAATTCTCAAAAGCATCACACATGTACATGCTACTGTAAATACACAGCATTTCCTGCATGACATAGATTTCCTAAGCTTAAAAGAAGACAGTATGAAGAATATAGGGACAAAAAGGAAAGACACTATGTTATCAGCAGTTTGCTGCATCTAAAACTTACAGCTTAGGCACTGTCACTCCTGTTGAAGATCAAAAGAAAGAGAAACTTGAATAAAGTATCTGAAAATTAAATTAGCAGCAGTTTTGGTGGACACAGAAACTAAGATAAGGAATAGACTTCCATGTTGTTGAGAACTCAAGATGTGATAAGAGAAACGAACACTCCAAGGTAATAAAACATTTCCTTTGTTCTATGTTGCTGTGGACTAAAAGCAGATACAAAATAATCAGCCACTAGACCTACAGTTAACAACAGCCCTTTCTCCCACATAATTCATATATAAAGCATTGCTGGATCTTCAAAGAATACTATACCAGGGTAAATCAGTGCACCTCAAAGAGACAACTAAAGATTATTACTCGATTTAAAAAAGGTTTTATAAAAAGATCATTCAAAATTTTGATTGCAGGTCAATAGTTATTGTCTTTTCCTTATTTTATTTATCATGTATCAAAGATCAAAGCAGCATGCACAAAGCCAATATATCTTACGGCCACCACACAAGTGACCTCACCAGATGACCTCTGCCTTACTCAGCAGAGAGAGTTAACTCAGCAGCAACTATGAATTATTTGGATAATCAATAGTCTTCTACTTGATAACCAGAAATAGTGCTCAGTGATTGATGTAAGCTGAATTCTGTAATAAGTTTTATATTAAAATTAAAAAGTCCATGTATTCCAAATTGCATTTTATTTCACTAAACAGCAATAGTTTTTGGAGCTGAAAGAAGTTGAACATGGAAACTTAAACTCTAAGGAAAGAAGTTGCTTTACAAAAAATCTGCTCTCCTCTTTCCCTGAGAATAAGCAGTTGTAAAACCTCAATGTGTTTGGAAATACAAATGCAGAGGGAACAGTTCCAATTCTTACCTTATGAAGAGCGGTTTCCACAGATTTCATACGATTGATAATCAATTCTTTATCTCTATCACAAAAGAAAAAAACAGAGCAGTTAATAGAACTGAAGCTCTACTGATGTAGAAATTCATCTTCTGCTACTTTATAAACATCATGTATTTTAGAACAATTTTTGGTAAGTCACACTGTTATACTTGTATTTTGCCTTTTTATATCTCCAGTGTAAACCCTAAAAGATAGTGCATGGACCATTATTTGGCCCTTTGCCATATGAAAGATGTTTCTGTTGTGGATAAGCAATTAAACTAGTTGCATTTATAAGCATACCAAACAAACAACTGTCCTGGTCTTGGAGAAGAAACCTGCAGTCTTAGATAAAAAGGGCATGTTGAATGTTGAATGGAGTCCAGGCTCAAGCAGGAAGAGAGATTATATTCTTCTACCGGAAAGCACTGACAAATTCTATGGCTTTCATCAGTTATGTGGGTGTAACAACTATGTACTTATACACACGTAAGTCTTCCTGTCTTCTCTAAATCCGAATTTTCCATTGGTCTTTTTTCAAAAGAAGTCCAGTCAAGGATTCTATCCTTACAAAACAGAAGTTTGGAGAATAAAATACTACTCTTATGCCTTTTTGTAGATTGGGACTTTGTAAGAAGACAGATTTAATTAGTTATGCTGTCATAAAAAAAACTTGGTCTCACCTGATGCATAGACAGAAATCGATTACAGTTGCATTAGTATCATATGACTAAGGAGAAGAGGACAACGCAACAGAACAAAACACAACAGAAAATCGTATGGTATCTATGCCAGAAAAGCTGATACACCTTAATATTCTGCAACTGTCTTTTACTTTGTCAGCTATGTGAATACTTTGTTTGAGCTTTTACAGTTCCTGAAAAAGAAGTCAAAGACCTTGGCATTCTCCGCCTGGAATCACTGCTGCTTCCTTATTTCATGTTTCATATTATCATAACAGCAAATTCAGGAAGGTGGCCAGAGAAGCAGGACTGGCTCTTGCACTCCTAGTAAAGCTGTCACATGGATATTTTTCTTTTCAGGATCCTGCCTTTATTTAGACTAGATTGACGAGGACATTCTGTTCACCTTCTCTGCCGGCTTCATTTACGTAGCGACTGCTATTTGTCTGGGTGAAGTCAGTTCTAGAAAGCCAGTTCAACACCATTACTTTCTAAGCTGGTTACTGATATTGAAGTCAGTCTGTTCCTTGCATATTCTCAGGTGTTCATCATAAAAAGGAAAGTACGTTTAGATGGACCCGCATTAATAGCTGGTCCCTAGAATCTTATTCTTGGTGAACAGAAAGCTCTCTGCTACGGATGATTTATTACCTTAAATAACATTTTAAAACAAAAAGTCTGGCAATATTTGTTTATAGCACCTAGGAAAAAAGTTTTAAAAACTAATCTATCACACCTCTACATGCCAGGATCCACATTTCATTCAAACTTTATTTCATACATTAGTCAACTCCTACAGTTGTAAGGGAAACTGGAATTGGATCATAGAACTATTCTTATTATCCAGAAATTTAGTTCAGTAATAAGAAAGATGCTTTAAACTATCTTTTACACAATATGCAGGGTGAAGGTTTGATAGAGAGTTTCTATCTAGCAGAGAAATGACCAAAAGGCTACTAAATTTCTGCCAAGTTCACTGCTATCAGACAGTTTTATTAATACTGCTTCCTGCTCTAGAGGAAAATGGAACAGACCTGTGGGTCACCACTGCAAGAAAATCAAGATAGCCATTCTCAGAATAAGTCAGCCATCTTGCTATACTTTAAAGCTCTACAAAAGGTTAGGAAAGAACTTGAAAGACACGCATGCATTGCTTACAATCAATCAGGTTATGGAAGAGTTATTAAACTTAGATTTCCATCTGGACAAAAATAAAGTCTATTTAGTTTCTTTTATGTTCCAAAGGAAAAGAAAAAAAATAAAGCATTTTTTATGAAGAATTGCAAGAACAATAAATGGAATGGGTTTTTTCTTTGTCAATATTCAACTGCTATACACAGATATAAACACAATTTTAAAACCACTTCATGACAAAATAACCTTTTCTGAATACAAGAAAGGCCACAGGGAATGGTCTTTAGTACTACAGTGTATCAAATAGGTTGGTGCAGGGTGAAAAGTAGCAAACTTCCCAGAAAGAAATCCTTCATTGGGTCATATCTGCTTTAATACACTCATACTAAACAACATTTGTCATTTTAATTAGCTGCTTAAACATTCACTGATAATTGTATTAACTACATTATTTCACTTGTGGATAAAACCTTAAAGCTTCAAAGCTATTGTTCTTCCACAGGTCAAATGTATCCCACCTATAATGAGGAATTTTAATTTTAAATTCAACTTTTTTTAAATCTTGGCCATGAACAAACAATATTTGAAGTGGATACTACAATAAGAGTAATAGATAACAAAGTCTGAAAAGATTTTTTCTTTAATTATATGACTGTAAGAGATTATTAATATTCTCATTCGAGTCAATGCAACACTTTCTGATTATCAATCTTTTCAAGATTGGTCTTAGAACATATCCTTCCACTATCTATGTTGTAATATAGAAAAGCATGGGGTTTATGTCTAAATCCAAAACACTCTGAAATTAACTGAAAGATCTATCCTGTTCCACAGATACAACTAGGTCCAAAATGGGTTTCAGCCCCTTTTGGCAGCTATTACCTATCACATAGCTGACATTTTTTAATTTATTATAAATAAATCGTATCTCTCTATAAAAAGTATAAAAAGATTACAAGAAAATAGAGAAGACAAGCAATCATTTCTTAAATAAACAGAGTGTTAGGGATGTCCCAAAGAGATGTTGTCAAATCAGTAAGATAACTGCAAACAAAAATGCCCATGTTATTTCAAGCACCCAGAATTCAGAGCACTGTTATGGGATAACTACCAAAAACATACCGTCTAGTATCTGGAACTAACAGATTTCTTTTTAGAAGACTATCACTGAATTTCAAAGAGAGACAGAAGTAGTTTTGTTTTCTAGCATTATATTAGCCAGGGCTAAAACCCTGTGCATGAAAGTGAGAATTGATCTTTTGTCCGTTTTAAGTGATCTCCCCAAGGTCCCAGCGCTCACTTCGCTGCCATGCAGAGGGCACTCTCTACATCATGGATGATCTCTTTCAGTCGACGCTTGTCCTGCTCCAGCTGGGTAAGAAGTCTATTGAGCTGACGCAGAGATTGATCTTTTCTTCTCAGCTCCATCTTTGCCTCGGAGAGTCGCTGCAACCAGACAGAAAGCAGAATTACTTGTCAGCCCAAATAATTAACTTCAATTTATGCCATAGGCTATTAAACAAAGTGGAAAACAGACTGACTGTGAAGTAGATTTGGACCATTACATACTATGTTTTTGTGAATTCTCTAGCAAAAACATTACTAGCTCAGAATACTCCAGGTTTTGGTATATTGTCTATATACAAATACGTTTTATAAAATAAAATTATTTGCTGATCAAAGAGGTACATATAGTATGCTACAGGTACTACATTTACAAAAAACAGGTCTAAAAATAGTGGAAATAATCACGAGTACAGCATTAAAGAGAACAAAATGTTTTAAATAAACATTAAAGAATTCACAAAGAAAGAAAGGAAAGGAAGCAGCATTTATTTAAATATTCTGCAATATTCAGAAATTTCAGGATTTAACAAAATCAGATTCTAATATTGTTAGTGCATTAAATACAGCTTCACTGCAATTCTTGCTAAGAATAAATCACTATTTTGCGGTGCTTCACTATTTTAATATTATGTTTCCAATATGCAAAATAGTACGTGTATCTTTTTAATGTTTCTCTCCAGTTTAGAATTAACACAACATGCTTTAAATCAATTCAGATTAAT
This sequence comes from Dromococcyx pavoninus, assembly GCA_033558185.1. Lineage (NCBI taxonomy): Eukaryota > Metazoa > Chordata > Aves > Cuculiformes > Neomorphidae > Dromococcyx > Dromococcyx pavoninus. The sequence goes on from JAUMJL010000578.1 coordinate 1,572,462, forward strand.
CCGAATAGCACACAGACAGATAGATGACAAATAGCACACAGAACTAATTAATACAGAACCTTTCTGCTGGGATAAATCAATACTTTTATAGAGTGAGGTATTAATAATGTGGCTTCATAGTTTGCTAAATGTTACATTTTACTTACAGCTGTTAATTGCCTTTTTAGAATGAAATTATAAGAGGCGGCTATAAATATTCTTCTACAAATTGCATATTCCCTGACAGATTCCAAACCAATACAGAAGGATTGAGAAGGCTGCAAAGATGCAAGACTGACCTCTTGCATCTTGTTTTCAAAATTCATGGATATGTTTTGTAAGTTCTAAGAAAGCTCTGCATAATTTGCACTCAGAGGTACTTGACCTGGACTATGGAACATAGAGAATATGCACTACGCTGCAGATAATACGTATTAAGAGCATTATGTTCAAAAGACTGATAGAAATCTGGAGGTCACTGAAAACTCAACTATTCCAAAAAAGCTCCAGACCGGCTAAGAGTCAAAGGCACTTCAAAAGACAATATACGAAAGAAAATGTCAATAAAATAACAGAACAGAGCAAAAAACTGCATAACCCCACAAAATTAATTGAAATCTGGGTATTGTCACAAGCTTTCTTCACACATTTCTCAAAACAAAAAGCGATCAGTTCTTTCAACAAGTGTGTTTGGAAGGTACAGCACCACCAACTGAACTCTTTATCCAGCTAATTTACAAAATCCAGGCCGACATTAATCACTGCTGTAAGAAAAAAAAAAAACCTAGGAGTTTATTTAAGAAACTCTAAACCCAGAAATGTTAATATTCATCTTTCTCAAATTACTGCAGATTGAATAATTCTGTTCTGCCTCTTATATCACTATTTCTGAATGAGTGCTATTTTTCACCTAAGAAAAGACAAACATTGAGATCTGGTTCTTCCACTGCATTCATTAGCATGAATATTTCCAAAATCCGAAGTGTTGTTTTCAGAAATTTTACCCTAGTGCCACCGGCAGCTATTGAAGCCCTGTCTGAATTTGTTAATTGTCAGATTTTCAGAAAAGTTATTTTCAAGAAATCATATGTGAATTAGCAATGACAAAAGAAGTCATCTTTAATTTAGGAACAAAGATCATTATCTTCTTCCATTTATTGTATTTACTGCCTTTTTTTTGGTTTAGGCCAAGTCAGCACTGAGGAAACACCTCTGTAAACAGAGTCCAGTCTCCACTGGCCTGTATTCTCATCTTTTGACAAACAATATTTCTGGAACACAGAATAATGTCTGTGCTGCCAGTGCTTTGTCCAGCCCACTTTTCAATCTGATTGAAAAATCTGTTTTTAAGATGTTGTCAAATGACTGAGCTCTGGCTGATGCAGAATAGATAATTCTGGTAACAATTTGATGCAAACAACTTTTGATGCAGAGGATGCTGGAACAGAGTTTGGGTCTAAGATGCTAGTCGTCTAAATGACTGAAGAAAAACAGGGTAATTGGAAAATTATGCATATTTATTTCATTTTTTTATTGGATAGCTATCCTTCTACAGGGGCCAAAGAGTTGTCTGCTTCCACATAAAGCTTTCCTCACTGACCACAAATGGTGAAGAGACCCAGTAGGTGTCAAAATCTTCTGGGAGCGGCTGACTAATCTTGCTCACCAATTGGAAGCTCAGGTCTATTAATAATAGGGATGAAAGCATGAAGCCTAACTCTTTAAGAGGTACAGCCAGCAAACCACACAAGCTGGTGATGAAGTAATATAGAAATGATTAAATCAAATCTCACTGATCAGCTGCTTTATTATATTCAAAACTTACACTGTTATTTATAGAAACCTCCAAAGCATTCAGACTTTACCTACCAATAATAGGTGAATATTTAAGTAAAATATAAACTGATTTTAGCTCTCTAATAGCAGTTTCAGCATTCACTTGAAGCTCCTTGCTACTCTGGGTTAAAGTCCAGCCTTAGAAATTGCTCAAATACAGCGTGGAGTATTCTAAAGTAATGGCTGCTAAGCCTCCCTTTTTTTCCTTCTTCAGATTGATCTAATTAAAACCCTTGATAAACTTTATGGACTCTAATATTTCCAGCTGAGTGACTGAAACCAAGAGGGTGTGCCTCAAGGCAGCAAGGCAACAATGATAAGCAGCAGGTTAGCCACTAATTTTGCAGCCAGGGTAGATTGTGAAAGTGTGATGTTCTGATATCCAAGAAAGTGTTCAGGAGAGAATAGGATAAATCAAGTTTAATAACTCTGCTCCTAATTGTTCCCTCAATGCTCCACTCTAATTACTTGGAGAACTCTCCAGACTGTCACCTGATATTAAGTTGTTGGAGGCTGAGTGGGGAGAAGAATGAAGATCCTGTTAAGCAGTGGGAACTTGCAGCACCCAAAGCCCTTCTGCTCATGAGAAAACCTATGGGAGAGCCATAGTGATTGCAAAGCAATAATCCAAAGCACTGTTTTCAGACCTTGAGGCCTTTAGGCAACAGTACATTGGAGAAAAAAGGTTAACACGGTCACCCTAATTACAGTCCATTTTCACATTCTTCATATATAAGCGAAGACAAGCCAATTAGGTAGAAAGGAAGATAAGGGAAGTTTTATTTGTATACTAATTAAACCCCTGATGAAATTAAAGGAAAAACATACAGCTCTGTAATTGTGTCTGAGAAAGGTCACTTCAGGTTCAGTTATCAGAAAAGCACAGCCTTGAGATATTTCACTTAATCCACAATATAGCCCTTATTTTGCTCCCCAGGTCTTAGTATTTACAAAAACAAGAAAATTTCAAAACCTGATAATGCATTTATCTTGAAATGTTTTCTGTGGAAAATTACAATTGTTAGAAAGTTAAGGCTAAATATGATAAGAAGAATGAAGGTTTTAAAAACCTACTATGTTTGCATATAGTTCTGTGAAGATGCTGAGCTTTCACTTTCAAGAACAAGTGATTCCCTACCAACTTAGAAGCCAAATTCCAATTTACTGACATTCTGTAAAATGCTAGTTACCTGTTTAGTACAGATAGTTATGCATTCAGGTGCTAATTCAGGCATCACTGCACTCACTTCTCTACAGTCCACCAAAATCTCATTTTTATCAGAATGCTTAGAAGGAGTTCCCTTTAGATATTTTAGACTTAGGTTTTCTTTTCCCCCATAAACTGTGCATGAAAAAAACATCTGTTGTTGAGAACAGCGAGTAATTGATAGCATCAAAGAAAAATCTCATTGGATGTCTGTCACCTGAGCTCTTCCACAAATAGTTTTACCAATCTTAGGGTTTGCAGTGAGGAATCTTTCTTCAAAACTAGTTATAAAAATAAATCAAAGCTTAACACTGTCATTCTATACAAACATAAAAGATAACAGATGGACAATAACTCTAAACAAACAATGACAGTCATACAATTTAAATACATGGAAAGCACATGTGACACATTAATAGAGAGCATATTTTCCAAGATCAACTAAAGCTAGATCAAACTGCTTACTAAATTAGATTTAAATTACATAGTCACAACACAGCAGTACAAGATACGCAAATATACCCCAGTATGTGTATGATGAACTAATCCATGAAAGTAAAGAGTTTGTGTTCAGGTTGTATTTTTATATGTGTATTTTCCCTTTAGATGCAAAATATTACTTTCTAAAATATCTGCACAAGGAAAACATCCTGAAAACTGTCCTATACACGTAACTAATAAAATTCCAAATGAAAAAAACCACAAAATTTAGCCAACATCCATTTCTCTACAGTTGAAACACACTTCCCATTATCCCTTTTGGAAACATAACCTTCAGGATGGTCTGAATGCCCCACAAAAGAGCTAGAGAAGTCTTGTATCTTCAAAAGGTCCAAACCCAAAAGGTACAGGAAGTTACATTAATATTTAATATCAACTCTGTTTTTACTGTGCATGATTGCAATGCAAACCAAATTACATTAGATCAAACTGTGCAGGTGAATTTCCACAGTTCTCTGAAAAACATTCTTCCCTAACAAGAACAAGTCTAAATTAAACTTTTATCGAAAGAGAAAATTAAAAATCCTAGGTAAAAAAGTTGTGTGGGGAAAAAAAATCGTAACCGAGACTTCTCATCAATATATTAAAAAATAATATCTAAAACATACATTTAGACCTATGTCAACAAACACTACGGATTTACACTTCCCAACTGGAAACCAAGCGACAATATCAACATACTATATCTGGATTCACGATGTGTTTCATTGTGGCTGCAGCAGTGTCTTAAAACAGTTCGAACTGAACCGCATGTGGCTGTTGTGTTTTTGCAAAGCAGAGCTAACCTGAGGCTAACCACTCATGACATCCCTTCAATAACAAATGCTTTCAACACGCCCTTTAAACTTCTCCAAGAAAAGAAAGAGGAGTACTCAAAAAGACATCTGAATGAGCTGTATCTGCTTTGCAGAAAAAGCAGTGATTTTTTTAACCTCTTTGCTACTGGACCCTCATACGGACAACAGCAATCTTTTCATATACCAGCATTCTCAGAAAAGACATACCTGACGAGGCTTCTCTGAAGTACACATAGCTTATAGATCACAGTATATTTAACAAGGTGTAAAATGGCTCTTCATGCCACCTGTGAATTTTAAGTGTATTAGAAAAACCCTTGATGTTAAGTGGAAATATGCTTTTGGAATCACATGCATGGTGACATGATTACATCATCACACATTATACACTTCTGACAAGCTACTTCAGGACAGATACTTCATTTTTCTACCTAGAAAAGTAAATTCCTCTCTGTGGGAAAAATGAAAGGCAGGAGGGAAGACAAGAAGTTCTCAAAAATATTCTACTATTGGATTCACATCGCTCAATTTGTCTGGAATACTTCTAAATCATAACAGTTAAGATAATTCAGAAAGGAGGAGAAACAACATCAACAGAACTATTAATAACAACTTCCTTCTTAACGTTTTATTTTAAATGACATACACTTTGAAGTCAGTAGAAATCTGGACATAGATTAAAAGTCATCAGAGACGGGTTAAATCACACAGCATTCTAGTTCAGAACTAAAATTAAGAACCAAGTATTATAGTATATTAGCCATATGTCTTCTCTTCAGATACTGGTTCAAAAATGGGAATCCTAAGAGTCTTTAGGATAATTTCAAGAAATTTTCTAAATAAAACTTCAGCTTCAGTTCTGAGTAAGAAAACATATTGCCCATGACCTCCAGTGTCCCAGTTAAGTTATTTTAGTGCTGCAGGTCATTCTTGCAGCAGTTTCATGGAAGAAGCTGCTGCACAATTCTGCAAACCACTAGTGCAAGATATGGACAGTTTGAAGTATGTCAATTTATGCTAGTTAAACTTTTGATTTTGCTTTAGCAAGTTTTCAGTTTCCTTTAATAAGTGAATTTGATAAATCTTTTTTAACGTGGCATTAAGATTTAGATTTCAGGGCTTCAGCAGATTTATCACTTTATACAGTCTACATTCCAACACTGCGTTTTCCTTCAGAATAGTTCTGACCAAATCGAACATTTGTATTCAAGTATATGTGTTCCCACAGACAGCCCCAAACGCTGTTTAGTGAATGCGTATTTTATTTTAATATTATGCCAGCCACATTCTGCTGTATAAAGCATCTGCGGGGGGAAAACACAAATAAATGCATGATTCCTTTTATCCCTTTTACTCCTTAAAGCTCAACAAACTAAAAATGAATTGATAAATATACATCTCTTTTATATACCCCTCCTTCATTAAAAACAGGAAAGTAGTCTTCTTAGTAGAATGAACAGACATAGTAAAATAAAACATAACTAATATAAAAGGCAACTTCTAAATCATTCTGTTGAAAAAGCACCAAAGATATATTATATCCCAATATTCTGTAAAGAGATCAAAGTGCTATGAAAGCATATTGATTGAATGTCTCCCTCTCCTCTGGACATGCTTTGTGGCATATCAAGTGCCACCCAAAAGCACAAACCTTAAACAAGAAAGATGTTTTTCTGAGCATGGTACACATAGATCCTGAAGCAGACACAGTAAACACTGACAGCAATAAATCACTGCAACTTTTAAACTGAATTATTATTCACATACATCACTTTTGGAATGGTTCTTAAGTATAAGACAAAATGGCACCATGATGGTACAGAACTTGGATAATTACCTCTTTCACTCACCTACAGAAGCTACAGTAATAAATACATCTTACTATTGAACCCATTGGGTGATACCACACAACCGATTCTTTTAGTGAACTATCTTTTGGGGTTGATTTGGGTTTTTTTTTTTAAGAACACTTACTTCTTCATTCCCACAACTGAGAAATTTTCTTGTACAACAGTGAAGTACTATTTATGAATAAAATCTTGTGACTGTTACTTAGAACTGAGAATCTTAAATTCATAAATTTTAAACTTAATTAATTCTTATATAATAGTTCACAGACAAAAAAAGAAACCCAGTCAACAATTAAGGTGGGTTTACTTCAGACAGAAAGTTTTAAAAGCTTTTTAAAAAGCCCTTCTAACTGAGACAGTAAAAAGATTCATGCAGTAAAAAGAACATCACTGGGTTTTTCATAAATTCATACTGTAAAAGTGAACAGAATTTAGGCAACATAAAAAAATTCCGTTTCGAGTTAGTTACCCTGCTACAATATCAAAGACCTTCCATACTTTTCCGGATAAAAAGATAAGACATTTATAGACTTTGGAAGCTGACAGTGGTATAAATTTTGAAAAAAAATTGCCTTAGAAAATTATTAAATACCAAATGAAAATAAAGTGCTGAATTAAATTCAAAACCCAAATTACTTTAAAGATAGGCATGGCTGCTGTCATTGTATGTAGCCAGTGCAACAATGCATCTGTTGCTTTAGCCATATGTCAGTTAGATACATACCTACACTGCAACAGCTTAATTATATTCCAGTAAGTATTCAACAGTTAGTTACTTATGGATTCAGAAGAAGACATAAAGACCTTTACAGAGTTAGCTTTACACAAATAGAAAGAGAGATCATGGGAAAACCTGGCTAAGGTGAAAAAATGATGGGGCCCTAGAGACTCCCTAGCTAAACAGTAGCAAGAGGCAAATCTATGCATAAAGGACTTGTATCAAGAATACATATATATCAATACATCAAGAACCTGTACAGCAGAAAGTCCTACACATTGATATCTAAATGGGGTTTAGGAACATTTCTTTAAAAACATCACATGCTGTTTTAAAGATCTATTGATCCCCTCTGCAAATCTCAAGGTAACAAAGTTACTTTGTAGTTGACCCAATAACATAACAAAGATCACCCAGGCCCTGGATTTAACAAGAAGCCTTTCTGTATTTTCGAGTGAAAACTGAAAAGTAGTTGAAGGTCTTGAAATAACAGGAATAAACAGTATGTAAGTACACATGCTTAATAGCTACACGTTGTAATTACACAATAATCCCATATTTCTTCCAAATTACATGTCAATAAATCTCTCCAACTGCACTATAAATACCAAGGTCATGGACTGAGGTCTTTATTAGTATAATTACAATGCAGCTATAAAAACACTAAGCTTTTGGATCCCAATACTGTTCCATATATTCTCCCTTCCCCCCAAGGGAGGCAAAAGATACTTTGGAAAGACTACAGAAATGCTCTGCTTCATGCAATTACTTTGTTAAAGTTTTCCTTTTTCTTTATTTAATCCTTGACAGAATATCATTTTTGGGGTTTTTTAATACAACGGTGTAGCAAACAGACTCAAACTGAAAAGTATTCTCTGAAATAAGCACGATTGCTACACTGTAGAGTTATAAAAATGCGTTCCAGGTTTCACTATGTGCCAGTTACTAATAAATAAGACAAAAAAACCAAAGTCTTAGCCATCTGTTGGAGAAGCAAGTGGCAGTCACAGTATCACAAGCTTGGAAAAGACCTCTAAGATCATCAAGTCCAAGCTATGACCCAACACCAACACCTACTCGTCATTTAAACCATGGCACTAAGCGGCTCATCCAATCTGTTTTTAAACACCTCCAGGGACAATGATTCCACCACCTCCCTGGGCAGTGCATTCCATTGGCAAATCACCCTTTCAGTGAAAAATTTTTACCTAATATCAAGCCTAAACCTCCCCTGATGAAGCTTGAGACCGTGTCCTCTTGTTCTGTCACTGGTCGCCTGAGAGAAGAGACCAACCCCTGCCGGCCTACAACCTCCTTTTAGGTAGTTATAGAGAGCAATGAGGTCTCCCCTGAGCCTCCTCTTCCCCAGGCTAAACAACCCCAGCTCCCTCAGTCGCTCTTCATAGCGCTTGTGCTCCAGCCCCTTCACCATCTTTGTTGCTCTCCTCTGGACACACTCCAGCATCTCAACATCTCTCTTAAACTGAGGGGCCCAGAACTGGACACAGTACTCAAGGTGCAGCCTGACCAGTGCCGAGTATAAGGGGCCACACCTGCTGGCCACACCATTCCTGATACCATTGGCCCTCTTGGCCACTTGGGCATGCTGCTGGCTCATGTTGAGTTTCCTGTCCACCATCACTCCCAAGTCTCTTTCCACTTGGTTACTTGCCTTCTTCCATAAACTACCAGAACGGTACTTAAGTGCATAATTAGTAAAACGACTCTTGAACCCAGACTACTGAATTGGACTAGGATGATCAAACTTATTCTGTAATTTTCTACAGAAGGTAAAACCTATTCTTACCTGGAAATTAACTCCTGGCTATAATTAGGCTTTCAAAGATTAACTAAAGTGATGTTATGTAACCATGACTTAATCCAGTGTTCTCTCTCACGGCCTAAATGACACCCATATTGTTATAACTGTGAGAACATCCTCCTCAGTTATCTTGAACTCTTTGACACACTAAAAATAAAATATTTATTTTTCTAAAATAGGGATGTCTTTTCATATTATAATGTTTACAACTGACTAGATTGACCATAAATGTAATAAACTGATAATTCCTTTCATTCTTCTCTTTATAAAAAGTAGAAGAAATTTTGGAGATTATTTTATTATTTTCTTACTAACAAAAAGTAAACAATTTGCCTGACAAAACCAGCCTGAATAACATAATATGACCACTAACCAATAAAATATTTCGTAGTAAGATAGTTTAAAAAAAATAACAAAGTGTTCACCTGGTATGAATGTGTGATCAAATTCTAGTGTAAAATCTTAACATTGCTCAAACTACAATGCACTATCATGGACATGCAAGTTTAAAAATAGGACAAAAGAGAAACTGCAGAAGAATGAACCAGTAGAGAAACTGTACCGCTGACATCCTTTCAATATAAGAGCTTCTAATTAAATTATGTTGGCGTGATTCATACCACAAAAACTGTTGTATTGAACATCATGTTAATGCAAACATATAATTAGGTCATAACCATAAATTTTAACTTTATTCTTTCTTCTACCCTGCTTATTACTCACATATTTTCCAGAAAGCCTGACTCAGGAAACTTGACCTTGAACAACCTGGTGGCTAGTTACTTGGTTGCTTCATAGGTGACTCTGGAGCAGATAGAATACTTGTCTAAAGGGCACATACTGACTGCAGTTCCTCCAAGCTACTAATGCTGATACTGATGAATCACAGAATCACTTGGTTGGAAAAGACCTTTTGAGATCACCCAGTCCAACCTTACAAGCCCACTACTAAACCATATCCTTAAGTGCTTCATCTACCTGTCTTCTGAATACCTCCAGGAATAGTGACTCCATCACTTTCCTGTGCAGCTGTGCCAGTGTCTGACAACCCGTTCGGAGAAGAAATTTTTTCAACGTCTGATCTGAACCTCCTCTGGTGCAACTTGAGGCCATTTCCTCTTGTCCTATTGCCTGTCACTTGGCAGAAGAGACCAACACCCACTTCACTACAGCCTCCTGTGTAGGCAGTGATAGTGTCCCATCAGTCTCCTTTTCTCTAGGCTAAACAGTCCCAGTTCCCTCAGCTGCGTCTCATAAGGCTTGTTCTCCAGCCCTTTCACCAGCTTCATTGCCCTTCTCTGGACATGCTCCAGCACCTAAATGTCCTTCTTGTAGTGAGGGGTGAACACAGTACTCAAGATGTGGCCTCACCAGCGCCGAGTACAAGGGCACAATCACCTCCCTTGTCCTGCTGGCCACACTGTTTCTGATACAGGTCAAGATGTCATTGGCCTTCTTGGCCACCTGGGCACACTGCTGGCTTATATTCAGCCCGTTGTCAATCAACACTCCCAGGTCCTTCTCTGCCAGGCATAGAACAAAGGAAATACACAGACCTAACAACCTGACTAGGACTGTTAGTTCAGTAAGGAAACAAGGGGATCAATATTTCTAATGAGGTGATCCTCAAACTGGAAAAAGAACAGGGCAACCCTTGGACCCTGAATCTTGGAGGGTAACTGAAGAAGCAAAGCAAGGACTGTTGTGCACCACAATATAAAGATCTGCTTTCAAAGTTCTAAACAGAATACAGTACAATTATTGATCTCCAAGAGAAGATTCAATGCACATGTTTATGATTTTAAAAAAACAAGACTAGTAGACAGCAAAACAATAAAAGAAAGAAACTTCCTGGACAAACCACAAAAGACAGAAATTTAAGGTGAAGTTTAAATTTAGATATCTGAAGTGTAGATTTAGCAGCAGAATGCAGACTTTGTCACAGTTATGTCCTCTTTCCTTCTATGAAGAGAAGCTCACAGACCCAGTCCAAAACAGGATGTTCTCTGTGTGTCTCTCTATGTAAAAATAGCAGCTGCTAGAAGGAAGCCTGGGAAGACTATCCCTTCCCATACGCCAAAACTCCACGTGTAGGGCATTGCATTCTTTAAACAAGTAAGCACAAAGGACATGCTCCAGGGCAAGTCTTCAGTTGAACTAACTCTTTGAAGACTTCCTGTCCAAGAATTTATCAGTAGTGGAAGTTATGTAACAGAGAAGCAGAATTAGCAGACTTTTTTATTTTACAAATAGCGTTACTGCAAACAAATATATGACAAAACTCTTTAAACCGTTATATCACCCATTTTGACTAAGGATAGGGCAGACAGCAATGCTAATCCAATCCTACCTACTTCATAAATTATTTAGGTGTTCAGAACACAGAATGGAAGTTAAAAAATAAAATTATTTAATTAATGAATTATGAATTTTAGTTTCCAACCTACTTGAGAGGAGCTTGCTTCTCTTTAAAAACCGGACAAATACAAATTCTCCATTAAGTTAAATCCTAACGGTAATCAACTATGTTGCTTTTTTTCAAAGAATAACCTTTAATTTAGCCGGGTAAGCACAGAAATCCTGTTTTTTGACCAAACGACAAAAAGGTTTTTGAGAATCATCAGTATCCCTCAGTGCACCCAAATACTAATGTCTGAGAAGTTTTAAAAAAATACAAAACCTTTTTCTGTTATTATAGTGACTACAATATTTATTGTCCTATTAGAGAAGCATGAAAATCACTTGGTCTTTCTCGTATGAGTTGGGCATTTTAACCTTTCTGTAATTTAGAATACAGTGTCATCTGCAGAAATTGCCTACTACTGAACTGAGTTGCAACGTGTGTACAACCGTATTAATAAAAGAAATTTGATAAATAATTGAAATGACCTCAGAGGGAAAACATGTGGCTACAGATGTACATAGAGGAAAAGCAAGAAAAATCAGCAATCTGCGTATCACCGCCACTTGAAATCCACACCAATAACACATAGCCTGTTCAGGGAAAACATCCATTTCTAACAAAACAGAAATCTCAATCTCCATGAGAATCTAATTTATTTGGATGTGTCTATTTAGCACAGGACACTACACTTTCTGACCACAGAATATGTAGACAATGATTTAAATTAAATAGCTAGTGACAATAAACACTCCAAACCTTCCCATCAGAAAACATTTCTGTGACAGTTATCAATGCATTTGAATGAGATTCCTTACTCACTTAAGCTGTCATAAATCGATGGCAGCTTCACTAACCTCAGTATAGTAAATAAACCCAAAATTCAGGTTATTATCTTCTTGTAAAACACATATTGAAGACTACTTTGAGGAAGATGACAAGCATGTTACACAATTCAACATATAATGCACTTAAAATGCACAGTTATCTGTTAACTATAGGATATGCTCCAAAAATTAAACTTTAAAAAGATACTATTTTATTGCAGGTACTAACATACCTATAAGGAAGTAAATATATACACAGTGTCTGTCAATAGAAGAAACAGCATATTACAGGAATTAAGACATACTTGTACAGGGAGTATAAGCTGCCTGCTTAGCATTTGTGTAGAAGTCTCTCTTGAAAGTCAGCTACTGATTTACCTCATCTAATAAAACAGTGGTGTAAAAGAGTTAGTTCCAGCTGACCTTGAATGTAATTGGCTACCTTGGATGTCTCCATGGTATATGCCATTAGGAAGATAAAAATATACAGGATTAAAATCTGAACTGATAAAGCTAAGAAATTAAGTATTACTCCTTTAATAAACCTACTTTATGAAAGTATGTGAATACCAAAATATCTCCTTACTGACTGCTGCTGAAGTGTGAAAAATTTAAAAATGTTATCAAAAAAGTAACACTTTTTCTCCTTTTTTCCTTTTAAAAACTATAATTACAGAATTCAAGCTAGGTTTTTTACTCCACTACACTATACTCCATTCGAAATCACTTGTACACCACTACATTCTCCAACTTTTTATATATACTCATTCTAGACCTATAAATTATTTTGTATCTTAAGATAAAAATTGAAGCAATTTTTTCTATTTTGTTTTTTCAGAGCAACAGTTCTTCTGCATACTTCTGCACTATTTAAGAGTTTAAAAGCTTATGCGCTTGTAAGAACACTGTTTTACAAGGTCAGGGTTTATTATTACAGAGATGAGATTGTTCCACTGTATTGCAAAACAAGAGCTACAGAAAACCGAAAGCCAAGATAAAAAGGTCTGTCAGTTAAAACACTGGGGAAAAAGCAGAGGCCATTTCTGCCTGTCATGAATTAAGCCATGAATAAAGTGGGATTGTGGTGAACTGTGTGTGGGGAAAAAAAGGCTTATTAAAGACTTTGTCTTAAATTTCAAAAACTGAACATGTAGGGCTCAAAATTTTAAAACAGTCCTTTTACTCTCTGGTATCAAAGTAGCTTGTGTGAGACTGCTACTTGAATTCAGAAAGTACTTATTCAGCACAGGTTTGGAACCGTAAGCAAAATGACAAAAAAATGAAGGCAAGATGATGATTTGGGAAGTATACACCATCAAATACTATATGCATAATAAAAAAAGAATGAAGAAATACTCGATCATGGACATGTATTGCCAAACTACCACAACTGATCTTTCGTTCCTTGATATAGTCACAAATACAGGCCGTTGCAGCCACAATGCAATTTTGTGCTAACTATTGTAGAAAACATCACGAAGGAATTCAGAGACATCAATCAGCCTCCTGGTATTTGAACAGAACTTTAGTGACAGTATATGGTAACAAGTCTGCAGCTTAAATTTGGTTCAAAACTCCTCCACGGAAAGAACTGAGAATTATAGAGTAATAGGTTTAGAAAACTACATCAGTGTAATTGTAAGTTTCAGCTCTAATGCTTGTTTTTGTCAACTGTCTTATTGCCTCTATCTTATCAAAAGTTATACTACTAAATTTTATCCTTACAGCTTTCAGCTATAATCAAGCTTTTTTCACTTAACCAAGTTGTTCCGGCAACCAACAAGTGTTGAGGGGATTAGGATGCATTTTAGAATCACTGCTGTCTCAAAAAAAATGTATCTAGCCTTTAATTACTATAAACTAGAAGCTATTAAATCTAACTCAGTATCAAATAATCCATGTAATATATTTATTTAAACCACCATCCTACACTTTAAATGCCTACAATTGACTTTTCATTTCCTCCAAACAAATGTAAAACTGTTTTACATGCAAAGTAAAAAATCATGAAATAACATGCATTAATGTACAAAGAGTAGACCCCCAATGAAGATTTCAAATAACTATCTTCTATTCCATCCCTCCTTTATGTTCCTAATATCCATTTAAAATCCTTGAAGTAAGCATTTCCCAAAGAAATCAAACACAAGTCTAATGGCTTTTATAAAATTAAGTCATATCTGAATCAAAAAAGCAACACTCTTAACAAGCACCCTGACTTAAACAGTGGACAAGTTTATTCTTACATTTAAATGAAACATGCAAATTCAGAGGACCAGGAGGGAAAATAAACATGAAGACCAACAGGTAAATTGAAAGCATCATTGTCTTTCACACCTAGTGAGGTCAGGCATTTTTTGTAAATGACACTGCTAATGAAAATCCTTAATAGATTTAACAACATCCTTCAGCTTCCTCCACTTTATATCACTTCAAACTCCAACTCTACTGCAAGTCATTCTCTTCTCACATCCATTTACGCTGTTAGATTTTCAACAATGATTTTTGACATTTCTACTGGTTTTGTAGCTTGTATCTTGTTGGTTCTCTTCCCGCCTCTTGACATTTCTTACCAATTCCTCCCTAAATCATCCTCAGAATCACAAGTGCTTCTTTTCCTCAAAATATCAGTGAAGCAGTCTCTTTTCCTCACCTATCAATTCACAAAAGAATACTGAGGGGTGGAAAGAAAAAGGCAGGACTGAAGAGCAGAGAGAAGCAGCAAAGCTTGCTTAAAATAAAAAATAAATAAAAACTACAAGGCTCAGGTCACCACACATTACTGGCCTGCCATCACAAGGTTTCTTCTCTTCCCATGTTAGATAATCACCTGGTTTCAAACCTTTTAAACTTTTATTCTCTCTCTGCTCCTTGATTTGCTGTGAGAGATTCTGGTAACAAAATCTTTTCCCTCATTACTCATTATGCCCAGGAAAAATTCTAAATCATGATGAAAAAAGATATTTCTCTATTCTGTCCTTGCATATTTCAAGCTGGCAAATGCATTCTCTATCCTAAGATTACATTTAGGAAACAGCTAATCCAGGTTTTACAATATTCTTATGATCGCTACCAAAAAATCAAAGTATTTCTGTATTTCTTCCTTCATTTTTCCCATAGCCTGCAAAAACCTCATGACAGCTAGCACATCTGTCTCTTATGTATCACGTAAAATCCAGACACTTCCCAGATTAGAGACACTGGGGTACACCACCCAGTCACAAAAGCAAAAGAGGCAAGTTGTACATTGAAGTTTCATTTTGACAGTGTCCAAGTAGCCTAAAATTCCAATGAACTGAGTAGTACGTGTGCGTTTACTCCTATAATTCTATTTGCACAAAAACTGCAAGAATTGGCTTATTCACCAAAAGGTAAATTTCTGGTGCCTATTTCAGAAGGATAATCATCTTACCTTTACAGTTTCACTTAAGATTTGGGTTTTATCTGCTTCTTCACTGGAATGCAATTCTAGTTGTTTATTTAACTCCTGTAGCTGTTGTGCCTGTTCATTCAAAAGCATTTGTGCCCAATGCTCCCGAAGTAATGCATTATTTAATTCTTCACATGCACTTTCAAAACTTTCATGCGTGATCAATTTCTGGCAAAAGAAACAAATTGTATTTGATTGTGTAAATGTATTTACTTGTTTACATGCTGGACTTCCAGAATTCCACTTGTAAAAATATCAAATTCTAAACCAAAAGCATGCTAACCATGAATGGTTTTTAATATGAAGACATATCACCAAATAATAAAAAGGCAGACAACTACATTCATTGTATATTTTTCAAAAAAACATTGAGGCATTCATTACTCGAATTAGCAGCCCAGGTTCTACAGAAACAACGTTTAGAAGCAAATATGCAGTTCAATGTCCCATATGTCAGTGCATATCTTATTAACACTTGTAAATGTCTTCCTGGACTCTTCCTCCCTTCCCCAAAATGTTCCAGAAATAGGAAATATTTCTTCAAGGAAAATCATCATTTACAAACTAAGAACAAAACTGAATGATTAGATATAATCTTGTCCAAATGAGTAAAAAAATCTATTTATCAGCTAAGAACAGAAAGAATGGATGTGAAATCATCTATTAAATACTCTCTGCTTGGGAGTGTTTGAATTTGGACATACTGACAGGTCTGCCAACCAGGCCTCAGGATCAACATTGGGCACAGCTACTATAAATGCTGCTCATTCTGGAACACAACTATTTCACTATACTGTGCATCCATAAAGAAGAAATAAGAAACCTTATTAATTCACTTTCTCAGATAGTTCAAACGTGAATTCAATTCTGAATGCAACCTATAGAAAATAAGCATAGGAGGAAAGGTGCACAGTGAACTTCCACCACGCTAAAGCAAAATTCTTCCACTCCAATAAGAACAGAAGACACAGTTCCATGAGTGTGACAGGGAACAAACCCAACAACTCACAGAATGGCATCAATTCCACAAATGCCGTGTCCATTACGCACTATACTGTGGCTTCAGGTGGTTAAGAAATCTTTTTATTGTCTCTTCTCTTTCCTGTCAGACAGTGCTATTTACAGGTTAGTGAACACATAATATTTAAGCAATCCACCAACAACAGTGAAAAGTCAGAGGAATTTGGTGCATATACACTACTGAGATGGAGAAGAAGGTTTTTTAAAAAAAACTTGACATCACTAACTCCTTCAAGAAAACAGACACACTAAAATATGCACTGATTAGCTCAGAATATAACCCACAGTACAGAAAAATGTCTAGTGTAACACTCAGCAATACCCATGGAGAGTTAAAATACTACATTTATGCTTTGTGAACTTCTCACGAACAAGCTTATTGGATACCCTCATTCCAGCTGACTTTACCCTGTTGAAGTGAAATCTACAAACCCTTCTAGGGTATATAAATCACATTTTTTTCAACAAATGGAAGAAAACCTGGGTTGCTAAACACCAGGCATATCTCATTCTACAAATCAAAGAGAAAGTCCTATGGAAAGGAGATACTTCTAAATACATCTGACTTACAGTTTAGTGACATTTACAAGGTAAGTCTTCTAGAAAATCCTGTTAATGGTAGATCGATTTTATATTTGTTCTTCAAAAGAACACAAATCAAAAATGCGTAAAAAGGCGGATCTCTTGTAAGCAGTCTCCTCTAAATCAAATATACTTACAAATTGCTTAAACCTATTTAATTGCTTTTGTAGGCTCTGGGCTTTGTCAGCTTCTTTTTTCATCTCACTGAAATTCCATTTGAATTCTGCAAGTTTTAGGCGCAGTGAGCGGCGTTCCACCTCTGCTGTATGGAGTCTTCGTGTAAATTCAAATACTTGCTTCTGCAAGAATGTTATGCTTTTCTGTTAGAAAACAAAACCAAATTCATCTTCTACAAAATGTTATTTTAGCAATAAAGTCAATCACATTTAACAGCCAAGCAAATTAGACAAAGCTGTCATTTTGTCCTCTGTCTCTAAAAGACACACAGGAGTGCAAAATAGTGACTCTGTTTCACCTGCTGTTGACGGTAACTGAGAATTCTGCTTTTAAGGAAGTACCTGTTTTCATGTAAGGCACCATAACAGAAGACAGATCATGTGAGAAATAATTTATCTTTTCATTTAAATTAAAGGGAAGAAGGTTATATTTTCTGAAAGACATAAAAGTAAGCAAGAGAAAAAAAGGAAAAAAAACTTCAACATTTTAACAATCAGTTAAAGACAAAAGTAAATTCATTCTTATAAAACAAACAAAATTGTGATACAACTTAAAAAAAATCTTTTTCTTGGATACACCAGATCTCTTCTTAAAATGCTTCAGCAATAAAAGAAAATATCTATTCACACTCTAATGCTTTTGGGTGTTTGAAATCACCTTCTGACTCTCTGTATTGCTGACTTCAAGGTACTGGACTCTGTAAACAATCTGAAACAAAATTAATGGTACTAGCAAGAGAGCTTCACACTAACACTTACACTGTGAAACTACTATTTACATGAAGTAGCACTATAAATATGCATACCATAATGGGTAGTTTGTCACACAATCCAGCTTCCAGGGCCTGGGTATTTATTTTATGAAGTCCATGAGCCAGCCTCTGTACCAAGGAGTCTTTCTCCAGATAGTTGCTGTGTAGTGGAACAGTCTCCATTATTACACTCAGCTTGTCCATAAGTTTTGTAAAGGAGCTCCTGGCTGCACTTACAAGTAAGTGTGAGGAAAGCCAGGACTTTGGATCTTTCAGAAAAACAAAACAAACAAACAAACAAAAAAACAACAGAAAAGAAATATCAAGTATGTTATTTGTTTCAGGAGGTTTTCAGTGGAAAAAAGTAATAACAGCAAATAGAACATTTAAGATACTCAGTAGAAAATTTCCAAAGACTGGAAGACTGAGCTCACAGGAATATCTCAGAGAGGCTTCAGGATGAATTCTTTATTCAGTAATCAACACTCTACTTCTATCTATCTTTGGAGGGAAGGGCATGACAGAATTCTAAAGAATAGGATTTCTTTGTCCAAGAATAATTTTCCAGTTGTTTTTACAATATTATAATTCTTAGGTCTTTCTTGGTCATTATAATTTTGTAATTCAGAAAATGTGTATGATGGAGGTAAGCAAATGAAAGACAGGTCAAGTATGTCAAATGTGACAGCACAGGGTAAATCACTTCATTGTGATATTTACAAAGCAAATTTTTAAGAGTTTCCTTACTTCTTTTCCCTCCTCTCTATACATGTCTAAATCATTTGCTGTTCAAAATTAGTGAGGCTTGGTACCTTAATGCCATACTATTTATATTCTGAGACAAGAGAATATAATTTACCTTATTCTAAGGCAATTAAAATTTTACAGCTACAATTACTTATTTCCCCACAGGATTTTGGTAATCATCCTTCTCATATAATGGACTTAAGGCCCCAGCACACCCAACATGTCCTGCTTACTGCTAGATTCGTCAGGTCTGTAATTAATAATTGTGTTTAATGTTGATAAATAAAATTGTCAGTGCTCCTTTCACTAATTGGTATTCCAGATAACAGTTAATAGGTTTATTTATGCCTTAATAAAAGTCTTGTAATTTAGTTTTCCCTCTGCTAGGCAGGTCTTAATCTGTCATTACTTGTCTCATGATACTATCAGTGTAAGATGACAAGCATGGAAGAGCTTATTTACATCCAGTTGTACAGGAGACCTCCTGTTGCTGCAGTGAATTAAAATATTTACTTAAGAGTATAAACAGAAAAAAAATCTTAGCTTTTTAAGTTAAAGAAATTCTCTACACATTGTGAAGATGAAGCCAAAGGTTCAAGACAAACAAAACATGATTATTGATATTTTAGTTTATGATTCATATCACAAATGATAAATAATTTATCATTTACACATAAGATGAAATTAATCTGTAAGCAAACAAAAAAAAGAGCACATCAAACATTCTTTTTTCAAAGCAGTTCTCCTTCTTGGTTTCAAAATACCACCATTACAATTACTCCAGTGCTTATCTACAGTAATGTTTTTTAGTACACGCTCTGCATAACCCCAGTAAGTAGTAAAACTGCTTCTTCTTTATGTCTAAGATAGAATTTTTCCATTCATCTTTAAAGCTAAAAATCTTATCCAGCATCTTATCTTCCACTTCAACAAAACACCTTTTGAAATTTAAAAAATATTATTTTTCTCATACCCAGAAGAAATTGCTATTATAACACTACTCTGTCTACTCTGGCAAAAACTCTTCTATTTTTCTTATGTTGGTTCTCTATTGGTCATCACGTAAAAGATAAGCTACCTTCACCATTTTAACTCTTTACAGGTTACACTGTGCTACATTTCAGTTTCAAAGACTATCTCTTCTCTCCAGTCATGATGCATTCATTAGTTTGAATGTTTAGTTCCACTGAAGGTAAAACTAGAACGTTTGTACTGTCTTCCATGTAAGATGACCACAAACCTTCTAAAAAACTCTCCCTTGTCGTGATTTTTGGCAAATATCAAAACAAGGATACTGCCAATGAGCTACTGTTCCTTTGTTTTTTTTTCTAGTATACCCACCTGCTACCTCATTTTAAGTGAGATTGTTTTCCTGCCAGGAAACACACTATTTTTCCATAAGGGCAGTATCTAGGATGGCAGCTCCTCTCCCTATGTCTATAACCACCAGTTTAATTGCATTGAAATTATGTAGATAATAATAGTTCAGGCAATTGTGTTGTAGTACTTTGAAACGTCGTTACACTTCATGTGGCACTTAGTGCCATGATCTAGTAATCATGATAGTGTTGGATTAAGGGTTGGACTTTATGATCTTGGAGGTCTCTTCCAACCCAGATTCTATAATTCTATGATTCATAACCAGGATTGCTGCTATTCAGTACTGCTCAACACCCACAGCTTTAGTCACTTTCCTGGGATGAGGAATAAAAAAGCAAATCATTGCTTCTATTTATTTTTTAAAAGATGAGTAGTTTGTAGTAAATACACAGAAATATGTTGATGCAAGTTACTGACTGCTTTGAAATACGTGACACTATAATGCAATTCCACAAGGAACTCTATCTACAGTCATCAGGGAGAGAACATATGCTTTAAATACCTGTACAGGAAGGATGAAGGAATTACAATAAAAGCACATTATTAACACAATTATTAGCACAAATTATTAAACTATTAGCAAATACAACTATATCAGAAATAAGCCTTACATTACACAAATGAAGAAAAATGATAACAAAAAGTGATAAATCTTCCTTCATTGACAGATTATTTTGTTTATTCTGTTTTGGAGAAATAGAACAAACAGCAGAATGAATTTGGTAGTACTACAGAAGACTAAAGTTTCATAAGCTTTGTGTATGTAATAGTTGATGATATCAGTATTCAAAAAGCTTGACCTTTTACTTTCTCTGGATTATCACAGCATAAAGTCTACTAAACAAACCTACAAAACTAACCTTACCAAAAATGCTAAAACAAACCAAATGAAAATAAAACACTCAACACTTTAATGAATTTGTATTTAAGATTGAAGTTAAGAGATCATTTGAAGACATGCTGGAATGAGAACAAAACTAATGAACAGCATGAAGGGAAACTATCATGACTGTCAAACCCAAATCACTTTTAAAAAAGTTAAAAGCTCAAAACACATGCCTCAAACCACCCAAAGCGCACTAGCCCAAAATTTCCAATGTTATCTGAATGATCTGGATTTGGTTTCTTTAAGCTGTCTCACATCATTCCTCAGAATCTACTTATCTTTCAAAGCAATTTTTAAGACACAGAACTATTCCACATTGTGGATCCACATCACAGTATCACAGTATCATAAGGTTGGAAAGGACCTCCGAGATCATCGAGTCCAACCTATAACCCAACACTAACACCAACACTAACACCATCATCTAAACCATGGCACTCAGTGCCTCACCCAGTCTCCCCTTAAACACCTTCAGGGTCGGCAACTCCACCACCTCCCTGGGCAGCACATTCCAATGGCCAATCACCCTTTCAGTGAAGAACTTTTTCTAACATCAAGTCTAAACTTTCTCTGACGAAGTTTGAGTCCATGCCCTCTAGTTCTGTCACACAGCACCTTCTTGTGCCTAGTCTCTCCTGTGATGCACAGTCTAATCTGTAACTGTCATTATTTCATGATCTGGAGAGAGCAAATGCCTCTCAGATTGCCTATTTACATTAAGAAAAAAAAAATTTGTCAGTTTGAAGGTTTAAATCCTATTCAAAATATAACTTACAGAATACAAAATAATTTTGTAAGCATGCAAGCTTTCTTTCAAATATATTTCTTTCAAATATATTCCTTCAAATTCTAATCACTTGGATACTTCTAGAAATTTCATGTCCAACTTTAAATTATTCACTACTATTTTTTGAATGAAAGGTTCTTGGGAGACTTTTGATCTCATAAGCAAGAGAATTCCAAGTAATACATGAGCAATTAGATCTTAAGGGTCTGTGAAAATGACTTAAAATAGAGATAAAGCTAAGAAACAGTCATCAAACCGACTGTGGCCATACCACGCTCAACATGGCTCATCCTTATTCTCAAAATCAAAACTGGTTTGAGTGCAGAGATATCAGGTAAGTAGAGTCCACCAGAATTCTTGTATACTTCAATACCAGCAAAATAACCTGAAATTTAGGGTATTTTAACCAGTCACTTCAGCAGATCAATGCTGCTGTAAAGTTTCTCTTGATGCTTTTCAATTTGGTGTTCTTGCTCAACACTCTATACACAGGAACATTTGAAGTACGTACCCTATAAATGTTCTGAAATACAGTTTAAACTTCATTTTGCAAGGATGTAAATTTAAGTTACTGAGAACAGTATGATCAAAGATTCATTCAATGGTTGACCTCTGGTACCAGTTCACTGTTCAGGTATCTGGGAAACCTATCATCTTCTCTCTGTCCTGCTATTTCCCTTCATTCATATAAATTATCCTTCCATTAATATCCTTTATTCTGTGAGAGAAGTGCTGGGACCTTGAAACTACCAAGTACCAAAAACTAAGGATGACAGCAATGCAGAGGAACCAAGTGACCTTGCATCAGTCTTGCAAAGAAATTAAAGGAAGAGAACTAGTAGCTGGGAATCAAGAAGTGGTATTTCCAGAGATGGCACTAAAATTTTCCATAGGCATGGTAGAATCCTGTACAAGGAGAGACTGAGAAAAGTAGGGAATATAGACACAAATCTAATGAAGCATATACTTGGAAAGGTAACAGCAGAAAGATAAAATAAGGATTGCTACACATTATGTAAATAGAGAGTATTTTATTTCTCTCTCAAAAACCAAATGACAGAAAGAAAACCATGTGAAAACAGTATCCATAAAATCCAATTGTTTTCCTGATGCCACCAATTTGGAAATTCTAGATTCATATCATATCACACAGTATCACAGTATCATAAGGTTGGAAAGGACCTCCGAGATCATCGAGTCCAACCTACATAAAATATAGTAAGAAATTATTTCCTTTCAGTCAGCAGCAATAATGTCCCAGGTTGAAAATGTGCCTGTTTTAGGGCCCACACTTAACACACAGATCAGATAGAAATTACAGAGATTTTCTCTATGAGAAAAAATTACACTGAGCTTCAGCAAAAAAAATTTCAAATATTAGAACAGTGGAACAAGATAACGAGAAAACTTGTAAATTTTATTCCATAGGAAGAGTTTAAGAAGAGATTAGCCAAATAGCTACTGGCCTGGTGTAGATGAGAGTTTTTTTCTACCTCACACCAAAGCAGGCAAAACTGTTTATAAGCCTTCTAGAAGCACTCTCCAGCCTTTTGTTTCTGTGACTTCATAAACTAAAATGACAAAGTATCATATCACCAATTAAAGAAAATTAATCTGTTTCAACAATACAGCTTGCCAGAGATTCGATCCAGAATATTTTAGATAAAATCCTAGAATATGGAAATGATGTAACCGTCTTGTTCATTCTTTTTTTTATCTTCTACTACAAGAATTTACCTTTAAAATTACCTGTTTTGTTAACAACATCCTGTAATTCAGTGACGGAACTGAGTATTGCAGCAAGGAGGTCAGAACTAGTAAACCAGCTGAGCGCTTCAACACAGCGATTTTGTACACCTTTGTGACCTGTGAAACAGAATTGTAGCTAGCAATAAAACTGAATCACTTAGGTAAGGCACATTACTATCTCCCACTCTTCCAGAAATTGACCAAACCTAAATTTATAAGCCACAGACCAATTCTTCTTTCAGGTGAATTTAAGATGCATTAAATATGCTTCCAAAACTACTAAACCAGAAAAGCAGATGGATCTTCTAGGTTGGGAAACAATTTTTACATAATTAATCATTGCAGGGAGAAGCATGAACTGGTATCGTAACAGAAAGGGACAGGAAGACTACAAAGCAACTTTTTGCAGTTTTAGTAGGAAATATATATTAAAAGTGATTATTAAATGAAGAGGAAATACATCTTCAAAACTACACTGGTGGTCAATCATTTAGGAACATTACACGATATTTACTACAGAGAAAATGTGATAGCACCTAGTTCTGAAATTTGTATAACGCAAATGTCAAATATATCAAACAGCAGGAGTTTGTGTAGTTGTAAGTTCTTTCAACGTTTAATAGACAAAGCATTTTCTTTTAGGGGAAATCACATCTGTCAAGAAACCCAGAAATCACAAATCCAGAAATTACCTTTCTCGAAATGTCACTGAATTTGTGTTTACACTCTATTAATAACAACATTACTATTTGTTATTCACTAACCATGTAATTTGACACAGCACTTTTCAAAGAAGAAAATAATTAGCTTACTTGACAGATTACGCTTGCCTTTGGAGTCTCCTACACAAACTAGAATTCCAACATGTTCTTTGAAGCCATTTACCCAGGAGAAGAGGGAACTTGAAGACTGGGCTAAAACTTTAAGTCTGTTAGCAGCCAAAATTGCAATCACACTTCTTCGGAATACCCAAATCAGGCCACTGAATTTTCTCTTCTTCAGTTTTGCTTCATCTTGACTGTTTTCCTCTACATCTGAGAGAGCATGAACTAGGGTCCTAATCTCTTGGTTCACTATTTCATAAATGTTAATCTGATCCTGGAGAAGGTCTCTTTGGGAAGACATAGAGCACAATCGGCCATAGAGAGGATACAGGGCACCCGCCAACAGTGCACAGGCTGCCAGGAGAGATGAATGCTCCTCCTGAACCTGTATTAACTTATTTTTCATAGAAACATTTTCAACAGCCAATTTCTCTCTCTTTTTTTCAAGGACATAATTTTTTTCCTTGTTTTTCTCTGCTGTTTCTTGGTATTCCTGGGATAAGGGGAGAAAAAAAACAAAACCGGAAGAAATATTAACTAGAAGAAATATTTTAAAAGAAATAAATCATTTTTACTTAGACAAAAGCTTAAAGAAAATTAGTATTTTTTTCAGATTCAAATAACACAAAGGAACAAAAATTATTAGTAATGACTGTCAAAGTATCTCTCCTAGGAAATAGTTACAAAACCCGATATATGAAAACAAATCAATTATACAAGGAAAATTTCCAATTTTCAACTACAGACTCAAGATTTCTGACAATAATCCACCAGTACTGCAATAGAACACAGAAAGTCCAATAGCACTTAGTCATTCACCATACAGTTTTATGAGTTGGCTTAACAATAAGCAACTATATGTTCCAATTTCAGAAAGAACACTGCTCTTCAAAGCAGAAAATAAATAGAAGTGTAAGAGGGAAAAAAAAGAAGAAAAACTCTGGAAGATAAATCAAGACAGACTGGCAGCAGCTGGAGAAGGGGAAGTAAAGGTGATCTCTTAATCACTTTGTAATCAACCCCCTACTCATATATTAACAGATTAATTAGGACTCATACAGAACTGAGTTTTCAAAAGAACACTGTAAACCAGACATTTGTGTTTTGACTAGTGCCATTACAGATTTTTTCAACTTGCAGAACATTTTTTCTTTTCCTCTGTATGCCCCGAAATAGGGAAAGAGGGAGTTATAAGACAGTAAACCAGTGTTGAAAACTAACGATCTAGGGAATGCCAGGACTAAGGTAAGACCATGCAGACTCAATGCTTCCAATAACATGCCGTTCCTTCACAGCAATCAAGACACTACTCAGGGATGTCAGAGGCTTAGATTGGCTTTTTGACATGAGAGTCCTCTGTGACTGGAACAACAACTGGAGGTTACATTCAAACAGGGTCCAGTTGTATAAGGAGATAATAAAATTTAGGCACTGTTCAAAGAGAACCCAAAAGGTCAAGTTAAATCCTTACACTCCGGTCACAAAAAGGTAAACACAAATGGAGTGACAAGTCTGTACAATGAAGAAGAGAGCATTATGCTACAGCTTCAGCTACCTCTCTTAGAGCTATAAGCAATTTCATTAAAAATGGAGTAAGGTTATTCTGCTAGCAGTGGCCAAAAGAGAAGTAAAATAGTGTCATTCATCCACATTCCCATGTGTTCTATTTGGCACAGGTCCCAAAAAAGTGTTGGGGACTAGGGGGGGCACCCTGTTTTTATCCCTCCTCCACCCATCAAGCAAAACAGGGGGAAAAAAAAAATATATATACCTATCCCTAGAATGGAAATAACAGATTCCACACTCCTACAGAGATGTAAGCTAGTCTTCATGTCTTCAACCAAATAAATATTTTATTACTTTTTTAGGAAAAGCAAGACTCTGTACTGTTATCAAAATACTTTCTGTGATACAATAATAGAATAGGTAATTAAGAGATTTAAATACAAAATGCAATTTACAAGCCTCATGTCACTTTACTACTTGAAAACTAAGTATGAACAGGTACAATACTTTCAGTGCTATGACATTATTTAGAGTGTTTGATTTTTATAGTAAAAAACCCCTGATAGCATGACTGGAAGGAACTGAAAAGGTAAGCTGAATTTAGAAAACAACTTACGGTTTCTGGCCACCACAGGTGAAAGGCCAATATCTGAGTAAACAAACCGTGATCCCTACAGAACTGTTGGGCAGCAACACTAACTTTCAGTGTTCTGGCTAATCAAACTTTTTTTTTGAAAAAATCTTAGTATTTTTATGCTTATGGTTATATTGTAATATTCAAAAGTGAACAAGACAATCTCTGACTACAGAAATGTAAAAGTTTTATAAAACAACATACATTCTTGTTTTTACTGGCTAAAAATTCCCTCTGTCCTGCTGCACATTGTTTCTAGTGCTTTCTACAAAGCTTAAAAGCACAGTTTTTGAAAGGGACATAGAACTCTCTTTCTAAACATTGGCAAGCTGGCTTCCTTCGATGTTTGAGCTTTGAGGGACACCTTGATGGGCTGCAGAGCTTGGTGGATTCTAAGAAACCTTAACAAAAAATTAGGTGCTACTAGCGACGCTGTTTTATCCTACTTCTCACTAGGTCCTTATCCTTTTATTCTGTCATGAAAACAGACATGGAAACTAGAAATATAACAAAACCACGACTTAAAAAAAATTTCTGGTGTTTTCAGCTGGTTTATTTATATATATATTCATTTATACATCTAAATAAACAACATGAACACCACTGTTCGCTATTTATTTCCTGTGTTTGAATGACATGCATCAGACATGTCCAAAGTGGGTCAGGAACAGTGGTTACATGGACTTCTTCTGCAGTGATCACACTGAGTTTCCACACAATTGCAAGACACCACAGCCTTTAGCGAATTCACCCACATTGCTTTAAAACTAAGACTTCTAAACAACAACCAAAAAAAAAAGCCAGCAAAAGATAATACCTTTTTACTCCCTAGAGGACTATTACCCTTTCCTATCTAGCAAACCTTTTATTTTTCTGTTGAAATTAACACTTTTTAAGTCGTTACAGGATTTTTCTCTTGCAACATATTTTTACATATCAGAACAAAACCCTTCTGTTCTAAGTGGTTACCACAAAAAATGGGGACAGATTAATAAACATCCACGTAATAAACAAATTTAATAACAGATAGTTAAAATTCAGAGGGCAATTCCTACGAGACTGTGCACAGTCTGAATAAATAACTTGTGTGAGGCTAAGGAACAGGCATAGCAACATTTTCAAAACGGTGCACTATCAAATCAAGGGGACTGCATTCCTGCTACAAAAGGCAAGGAAAAAGAATATTCATTTTAAGCTCCATTGACTCTCCAGATATGGAGACCATGGACAAAGAAGAGCAGTATCTACAGAATGCCATGTTTATTGCTATCTGTGATAAGGCCACTCTGGGAATTTCTGCCCTACAGAAGAGCGATGAAACTCCTTTTTGATTACGCCATCCATTTGACCTTCAGTAACAGCTATGAAGTTTACCTATTAACATCCATATACCCTATGTAGGAGTTGGAGACCCTGAAGAACAGCATTGGCAGGTGTCACTCCTGCTAAAACCTCCAGATTTTGCCATGTTACATTTTAATCCTAAGGAGACTGTTCTGAGAAACCTTAACTCTGTTCTGCAGTTCCAAGAAACAATAATTTCCAAGACACATAACTCATACAGTTGCTGGAGTTAAGAGGTCTCAGTTAACTAAGTTTGAACTAACAGACTTCAGTTTGCCTTTGCACATGTATCAATAACTGGGAAAATTACTCAACCCAAGAGTACCGAGAGAAAATGTCTAGAAAATTGCACTGGTTGAAGACTAAGTTGCAAACAAAAGGATGTGTCTTATGACGCATCATTAGTATGGTGCAAGACATCAAAAATCACTCACCTTTCCTTTCTAGAAAGGAATGACCACTTACAACAGATTAGTTCATTAAAGAACTTGTATTTAACACTCAGATCTTCGGATGGAAAATACAGCAAATTGCTAATTTCCTCGTAGTGCTAGAATAAATCTCCTAGTACACAGGTGGCAAACTCATGGCCAAATCTGGCCCTCCACCTTGTTTTATCTGGTCCGGCACCTTGTTTCTACCCGGCGGCAACACCGAGCTCCTTGCCCCTGCACTCCTGCCAGCGCTGGTCACGTGTGCAGCGAGTGACGTGCATTACGCTGCAGGAGCAGGCTGCTGTGGCCTCTGGTCAAAATGAGTTTGCCACTCCTGTCCTATAATGATAAGGCCCATATTCCTATAATGAAACATAGAATGCCAGCAAATTATATTTCACTTACACTTACTGTTTCTGATACAATTTAATAAAGCCTGTTAAAATAATTAGATTTATATATTGCATTCTGCATCTTCATGCAAACACTGGCACTCATTAATATCTGAAATACCCTTTGAAGACATTCAGTAAATTGTGATACGTTTTTCCTTGTTTCCCATGGAAATAAGGATACAAGACCAGTCTGTGTGCACACCTCTGATGCAACACAGCAGTGATCTTGCAGGCAATTCTGGCTAACATGCTCAAAATGCAATAAGTAGGAGACGGTAAGGTCTTACAAAAAACAAGCAGTTGGGATTAAGACAGTCCTAACAGCAGACATCCATGGACCCTACAGAACCCAGAAAGGGAAACACTTAATCCGGTATTTGCAGGTCCAAAACCAGTCACAGATTAGAAATCTGGAAGAAATTAGACTTCCTTCTTCCCAGTTTGACACTAAATGATAAGAAAGAGAAACTGCAACATGGGATGAAAAATAAATGAGAAAAACCCTTAATGAGCCATCTAAGCATATATACTGACGCTGTGCTGACTAGATTACAACACTGGCAGCTTGTATTGAACTAAAATAATCCCATCTGCTCAGGTTCTGGGGAACACTGCAATCAGCAGGACCTCAGCCGACTGCAAGGCAAAGCCTCCTGAAGGAGCTACAGCACTCTGGAGGGGAGCAGGACTCTGCCCATGTCTCGACCACGCCCAGCAAAAGCCCTGCAATGCTCCGGAGGGCAACACGGCCCTTTCACAGCCCTGGCAATGACCAGTAAACCCTATATAATCTGTGTCAGAAAACATGCCCATATATTTCTAAGGCAAAGCACTTCCCTTTCAGAAACCCAATAGTCCTATACAGTAAGTTGACAGCTAAAGTCTTCTCCAGAAGACACGTGTAATACACACTCCACAAAAAAGAGCTGTGTTTTCAGTACATACTCGGCTTACTGTCTACACAATACAGCTGACAAGAATGGCAGATTCAGCACCATCCCAAAGAATTCTCCACCATATTCAGCACCAATTCTCACAACAGGTTAGAGTTTGAGAAAAGATGACTCATCTTTCTTTTGTGCAGCAACCATAAAAGGTAGAAATTTCAATTGCATAACTCCACTTTTTCTTTAGAAAGGAAAAGACAACTTTTAGTTTAAAATCAAGCTTCATCATTTCATCATTTCTCTTCTCGGCTATGATTTCACAAGATGGAACTATTGGTTGTTGGGGCAACCTAACAGAAGTCTGGATCTACTTGTAGGGATGTTTTTAGTATTGCCAATATCCAATGTGAAATGTAAGTACCAAGCAAAAAAATATATCCAAGATTTTAACTCATTCCCAAGAAATTATGATAAATTGCTCTAAAGAATACACTTTTCAGAGTGCAAAGATTTCAAAGCTCCAAATTTGAGTAAAATGTAGTGTTCTTATGAAAAAGTAAGTTTCAGATGGCAGTCACAAATAACATGGTATATGTTATTTCCAATACCTCACAACATTTTTAACTGAAAAACACGTAAAGGAATGTGACCCAAAAGACAATGAATTGTAGTTGTAGAACAATAGTGAAAATTTTACATTGCAAATAACTTTTCTAATAATCAGTGACAACAGTTTCACAGTTTTGAACCACTGTTCATTGTAGTATCTGTATAACAAAGTGCTTCAACACTGCTGTAATCTACTGTTGTAACTGCTAATTATTTTTTACAGTCACAATGTAAATAACTAAACTTACCCCCTGAAGACACCACATTAGTGTTACTGTACAGAGCATGATGCTGAAAAAGTAACTGCTGGCGTGTATCATCGTTATAATAAGCAATTTCAATCTTACAATTTTAACACTCAAAAAACTCACTAGCAACCGCTGGACCAAATTAAGCAAATAATTTCTGGAATGTTTTAAAAGCCATGAATTTCTTATTATAAATGAAGTTAATACTAGCACAGTCTAGGGATTTTTTTTGTTTTAAAGATACACTAAAATTCACAGAGAATCTTAAATTGGTTAGGAATTTAAAATACTGAAATATTTTTTTAAGTAATTACAAGGAAAAAAACATCAGAAGTTGATAGCATCATACCTGTGCCCTTGCATGAACTTCCCCAAGGAGATCTGAGTACTGCTGTTCCAAATACTTTTTTTGTTTCTGCCAAGAACTTTCCCGTGCTTTCATCTGTTCAGTCATTTTGCTAAAAGCATCTTCCTGGCTCTGCTGAAGCTCCTTCATAGTATCGGACTTGTTCTTACAAATGTATTCTAGGTGAGATATCTGCATGACAAGCATTTAAAAAGAAATTTTTATCTCTCAAAACACCTTTTTACTTTACCTACTACTTTAAGCACCAACTATTTATTCAAGTAAAAGCCTTTGAAGACACATAAGTTACTTGAATCTTGCAACAAAACTCAACATATTTAGAATAATACATTTTTCTCGGTTTCATTTTTGCCGTACTCATACCACCTTGCAGCTCTCTGTTGCCTTCTTTCTTGGAAACGTGAACTGGACAATTCTCATTTTTTTGAAGCAAGTGCATTAAATCTTGTGCTGCTAAATTAGCAATCTGAGTGCACCAGTCTTTCAGCAGTTTGCAAGGACTGCAAGTAGTAACAACAAAAACCCCTTAATTTTATTTTTTGTTTTCTTGGAATGTCAAGACATTCCATATAATATTCCCTAAGTATTAAAACAATTACAGGAAATTTTAGTGTGCAGAATGTTTTTCTCACATGGAGCTCATTAGTTTATGACCTGTTTTCAACCACCATGAAGGGATTCACTCTGTGGTCTAACTCTGCAGCTCCTATACTAGCTAAATAGAGTATTGAATCAAGCTAACAATGACCTCCAAATACACATGCCTACACCTTGTTACTAGAGAATATCAGAAAGATACTTTCCAAACAGAGCCCACAAAACTGCAGAAAAATTTTGTTCTTGGAAAGCAGGTACAACATAGGTAACAACACTGCCTCAAATCCCCAAAAAGCTGGTAAAAACATGAAAAAGAGCCCTAGAGACCTCACAATCAGTCTCAATAACCACACTAAATTAAAAATGCAAGAAACAAAAAGGCACGATCCCATGAAATACTGGCAACAATGGCCACTCCTTTTCACTTTCATTCCCCTTCCTCCTTTACTTCAAAAGGAAAATGGAAACGTTCACCAAAACTGCATAATCCAGATTTTATTTTATACTATCCCTCTTCAGTAATTTCCATTGACTGCTGAGGATTTTACTAAATGGTAGGCAGAGTCAAAACGATTCATTGTAACCAGCCCTGTCCATTACTTGGGCCAGCAGAGCGGTCACAATTCCAGTAGACAAAAAACATATGAAAGAGCTTTTCCAGCTCTACGCCTCAAGAACAAAATGCCAGGGCAGCCAAGATCTGGAGTCATTCTATTATTGAGACTGGTCTGATCAATGTAGCCAGAACACAAACTGAAATTCTCAAGAGTGGCATATGCTAGTCTGTGGAGCCACTCAAATTATTTTAAAAGTGGTCTTTTCCTTCCTTCCTAAAAATGCAGGGGTTTCTAAAGAATAAAGGCCACATAAGCTTATTCCCATTAAAATCATTCAGAAAAGTAAGGTTTCTTCCTTAAACAAATACTGACATGTCTGAAGAAAAACACGTATTTTCTACTGTATTTCTGAATACAAATTTTATAACCCCAAAGTTACAATTAAACAAAAAGAAATACTGGCATTTTTTTAGATAGTACCTCTGAACCATAAGCATATAATTTAAAGATGATGTTCCTGGAGTAAGTGCATTTTGTTTCTGTTTTACGCTAAAATAAAGACTTGCTTTATTAGTGTAAATGACTAAGTTCTTTGAATTGCTTCATCAGTAAGATTAATTTATTTTCTTTTAATTAGGTCCCTGTGGCTAATATTGGCTAGTACTATTAGCATGTCCTGCACAGAAAGTGGAGCTTAGAGACTTCATACAGACTTCAGTCACATTTACATGCCCACAGCAATGGTATCAAACTGAGTTGTAGACAAGCCATAATTAATGGTATTGAATTATTAACGTCCAAATTCTTTTTGAAATAAGATGAATGTCAGCCCTTTTTAATGATACTGTGATGTGGACAAATGTCACTGAATTTAATAGAGGTAGCTAGTGCCTAAGGACACTTACCTTCTCATTAGCCCTGTTGAGGTCTAAGATCAGGGCATCAACATTCTCCTGCAAGACTGCACAAAGCTCAGACCAAGAGAATCTATCTAGGATGCCTTCTGGTTGTTTTATAAGCACACAGCCTGCTACCAGATGCTGGTATAAGCTATGGAGGAAGGTTAACTTCTCCTGAGACAGAAAGAAAAATTATGTTGTAGCTGAACAGTATTAGAATCCAAAGAGATACATCATATGTGTAGCAATGTAAGCTGCAAGCAGCTGAAAAAAACCTCAAAGCTAATTCTCAAACCTTTTCAAAAGAAATATTGTTGATATTTGCAGACATACATATTAAAGCCAGAGTAAGAAAACAGTTTTCACCAAATTTTTCTGATTAGACTTAGTATACAAATAAAAGTCAGTCTAATCCTGCAATGGTCACAGACATGACCTGATACAGACAAAAAAAATCCGTGCTATTAGTAGATGCAATTTAACCATTTATGTTAGCACTTTCAGGTACATTCAAACCGTAACCACGTCCAATATCTGCACGGCACATAGCCAACAGCTCGATTGACTTGGCAGCACAACACACTGTTCATACAACTACCATTCTAAAGTCTTTGAAAAACTGGGTTTGTGTCAATTATGTATGACTAAAAGCTAGACAAAATAGGCTTATGGCTTCATCACTTACATTCCACAAGCCATGCCTCATTTATTTACATTGATTTTAGTCAGCAGTATAACATATCAATCCAAGTTATAAACCAACTTAAGTAACACTAGCATGCAAAAGAAATTCCAACCTTCATCATTTTAGTACATACATGCAAATTAGCAACTTTGATTAAGACAACAACAGAAAGCTGTACAGTCATAAGAAACAGAACTTTTATTCCAAGTCAGTAAACCATTCTAAAGGTTCCCATTGTTTTTCAGGGGACTCATATGACACTCTACCTCAAGAAATTGTGGATAACTGAGATAGGTAACTACTTTTTTCCTGAGCCCTTTCCATTATACTTAGGTGTATATTCTCACAATTATTTCATAGATTCTTGGCAATAAAAAAATCGCAGTTAACTTAATTTCTAGCAGATCTAATTCCCCAAGGAAAATTCAATGTGTCACTATCATTATGTTTTCACTCAAGCTCTGATACACCAAGGATGATAATCATCCATTTAGCGTGAAAAAAGGGATCCCAAGATGCAAAATCAATTCACACATATTGAATGCAACCACAGTGTTGTAGACATGCTGACTTTACAATATAGCCAGTCTTCCAGTTCCCTTCACTTTAATCATTATCTGCCATGTATAACAGTTCCAGCTGCTTCATATGGACACTATTTAAATACCAAGCCACTAAAGAGGTGGAAAGCATGTTTCCTTTTTACTCAGTTGGCATGCATGTCCAAATTTGTGGTAGTAATGAACTCAGTATGCACAACTATGATAAAGAACATCATTGCTATCACTACTACAGAACCACTTTATTGGGGGGAAAAAGCAACAAAACTAACATCTGTAAACAAATATAAGAAGAGATATAATAGTTCTGATATATTACTTCATCAAGCAATTCTCACATAGAGCATACCACAATGAGCTAAGAGGGCACAAATAAGAAAGTCTATGTTTTGTGACATGTAGGCAAAACTACTTCAACGCCACATGTGCTATCAATTGCCATGTGAATCAGTAATTAACAACATATGATGATGATACTATTTTATGTTCCAACTGTAATACATTTTTTTCAACTTCCAACTTGCAAGAAAGAAATAATTGTTCGTCAGACGTAGCTCTTCAAACAAATGCAGCAATTCAAAAGTTCCAATTACTACAAAGGTAAAGCTATTAATTCTGATATAGAAGGAAGGAGAACCAATATGTCCTTTGATCTTGTAGATATTAAATATATATTTCAAAATATGTATCTTAAAATCACATTTTGGAGATAAATCTGTTAAGACTTAAAAGTAACCATCTGATGTATGTAAATGTATAAAGCTGAGATTAAATTAAGACTCTTTTTGACAGTCATCTTGTCTCTGGTAATACCTCCATATCCTTCTGGTAAGCCCTGGTAAGCTTCTGGATTTCATTTTCAGATTCTGTGGCACGTACTTTCTCCTTCTCCCAGCATTGCCGCACATTCTGTAGTTCCATTTTTAAAGTTCCTATTAAAGTCTCTCTGTCTGCACAGTGAGTGTGTAGATGGTTTAACTCCTTCTTGGCATCAGACAGGTTATCCTGAGCTTGCTGTAGAACAAAAGCATGGAACAGAAAGGCTGCTAAGAATTTTACTCTAAAAACTTTACCTTAGTCCAGTGCTCAGCATCTGAGGAAGTGAACAGTCATATAGCCACATGTTTTCAAAAGACTCCAGGCTAAGCTGACTGTATCTTGTCAATGACAGAATTTCAAGCCTGACCATAGTCTTTTACAGCTTGTAACCAGATGGCATCAGAAATTCATGTCTGAGAGTTAAAAGCTTCATGATGTAGTGACCTTCGGAATCCCCTCTACCCCCACAACAGAACGCACAGATGCAAGTTATCCTTTGCAGAGTGGAAAGCTCTCAGAGCTAGTGAAAAGGCTTTTTGGTAAGTAAATCTCTGATCTGCTAGAGCTGAGTCTATAGGTAACAGACCACTGCTGTTACACACTGTACTCTTTATCTGTATGATAAAAAAAATGGAGGACTCTCTTTGGAGGTTTGACCATGGGAAGAAACCAATAATCAGAAATGGTCATAAATATAATCATTATGTTACCAGTACCATATCTCTCAAGGTAACTAAGAACTTAATACAGTACCCCTCTTCAGCAAAAAAAAATGCTGAGATGGTTTGGACAGATACACATGCTTTCCTCTCCTACAAGCACTGGACTTCCAGCATTGCTAAAGTGTGCTAAAGGTCAAACTGAAAGCATTGGTTGTTTTTCAAAAAAATCACAGCTGCTTACACAGAAAATATAATAGGAAAGATACTCCTAAAATTGACAGATAATGACAATTTTTATTCTTCTTAATGAAAATATTAAAAGACTAAAGCAATGTTAAATATCTAACACAAACATTTTCAGACTGGACCTAGCTTTCACTCACATAAGCAATTTTATAACCAAAAACTTAAAGAAATCAGAAACAGGTGTACTGCATAAAAACCAGCTCCATCCATGTGCAGCAAACTCAGCTTTTGCATGAAGAATACAGGCATCAGTTGCAATGGGTTGTAAAAATTTTAGGTGCCTTATAAAGGTGCTACAACGGAAGCAGAAGTGTTAAAGACTTCTGAACATAAATTAGTAAAGAAAATTGAGATCAGATGACAGGAGATCATGTGCAAGTATCACTTCATATGAAGATTAAATGAGTGTTACAGAAGTATCTGTGACTAAACCAAAGCGATAAAGTAGCATATGCCCAGCAACAGAATCTGAGAAACACTGGGAGTAGAAACAATTCTAATTTTGGCAGTAACATAATACGCTGCCAGTTGGGAGATGAAGTTTAACCATGACCTCAGGACTTTCTCACTCTCTTGGCCACTGATGTAACCAGACAGGACATTACAAAAGTGGTGTTGGCAGCCAAAAACAGAGACAAAAAAAATTCTTGTTGAGAAACTAAAGAGTTCTCAAGTGCTTTAACTAGTTCCCAGGTTTATTTTACTCTAAGCAATTTTGGACTTTACCCTGTATAGCTGCTAAGGACAACCTTATGCCTCATAAATACATTAATGCGTCTGATAAACAAAAACAAAAAAAAATTTAAAGGAAATTACATCTTTAATACAATGTGCTTTCATATGAACAGAAGTAATTAAGTTCTTTTCTCCTTTTCCTGAGAAAAACAGTTAAGAGAAAAAAAATTACTCATGTCAATTTCAATATCAAACAATACTTTGCAAACTGATAAATCTCTTGCAAATTATTTCATTGAAATGATCATGTAGCTAAGGTGATAACCAGAATAAAGTACATGGCTTCACACAAGCCTGTAGGGTAAACTAGTCTTCTCAACAATGATAGAGACATTAAATCCAGAAAAAAATACCTTAAATCCAGAAGGATACTTTTTGGGAACCTTGAAATTTTATGTGAAGTTCATAAAGCCATACCTTAAGGTCTTGACTAAAAGTACGTATTTTCTCTTTGGATATCTCAAGTTCCTTTGTCATCTTTTCACATAAAGCCTTCATTTTCCCAAGCTGTGAAAAACACAAAAGTCAAACACACTTTTACAGAAAGATGACATAATCACCTGAAATAAAGGAAATTTTTTTTATACAAATGTAAAAAAAATTGTTTTAAATTCCTTCGGCAATATTTAGACACCATACAATTTCAATAGCACACCAGTACAGAAGTACTAAATAACACTTTCATAACGATTTAAGATAAATAGCAGTGGCAGAAACACAAACTGAGTCCACCATTAACTTTCCCATTAACTCTCAACATATTTAACAAAAAAACAGACTCTGAAACACACTGTAAAACGTAAATGTAAACTCAGATTATGATCTGAGCCATTTGCAGAAATTGTCCAGCTATGTAGACAGTCACTGTTTTTTACTGAGAGCTGGATAATACTTACATACCCATAAAAAGTATTAATGTTTTAAGAGGCACAGCTATCACTGAACTGTTTTGGCTTATACAAGCAAAGAGCTTAGAGGCAGTCTGTGACCATAACGTGTACTAGCCTCACTCTCCTCTTCCAAAAAAGATAACAACACATCATTATCATCTGTATGTTTGGTTACCTGATGATGAGGTTAGCAATACAAATGAATGAAAGAAAGCATTGGATAGAGATGCATCACGGTGCAGGTTACTGCCTGCACTTGGCCATTAAGGAGAAGTACAATATCTCATTCACAAAACTTACAAATTACTTTGGAAATTATATTTTTGTTTGATGTCAAACCAGGAGACCAGGCTGTACGTTACAGAATGCTACAGGAATATCTCTAGTCTTTTTGTTTGTTAACTAGCCTTCTCTCTCTCCCCAAACATATTTTAGCCTCTACACTATACAGAAAGTCAAAAGTTTGTTATAGGTCAAAACCAAAACATCTACTCGCCCTTCAGTGACACAAATCAACTATATCATTTAATCCAATGTTTAACATTGGAAGTTAAAGGTGACAAAGCCTAGTGACAAAGTTTACGAGCATATTTCACCTATACATACAGGTGTACACATATATTAAAAATTCCATCAATATGTGGGGTCTTGCTGAAAATGTCTCTTTAAAAAGAACTACTACATAATTACTCAAGACTAAACTCTTACTGCTGTGTATTAAAACATCCTGGTTTTATTGCACAGTGCCTTTCATAGTCTCTTTGTGCATTATTGTATTATTAAAAACTTTTATAAGCATATCTAACATATAAAAAGCCAAAAGCAGTGTTATCTATGGGGGTGGCAGTAATCAAAAAGGACAGAGAACTGCCCTTTCTGTGCACCATGAAAGCGCTCAGTGATCTCTGGCTCCATATGACAACTTCAGGGTCAGTCACACACAGTCCTACTGGGAAGTCTTGTGGCAGGTCATCAGTTGGTCCTGCTCTGCTTGCCATTTATTTTCCTTGACAGTTCATTCTTCTTTCTGTCAGAATACACTCTTTCCTTTCTTAGCAGCCACCCCCTTGGTCTCCCCACTGCTGTCTCTGGCACAGTTTCACAACAAAGCACATTACTAAGCCAAAGCCTGCTGAGCCGACTTTTCAACTGTGCTGCCTGTCACGTGATATTCCTCCTCCCAAATAACAATTCGCTGTGGGTAACATGTTCCTAGTTACTCTGCAGCTTCTAGACTTGGGTCTCAGAAGAGTTTCATAATGACTATACACACCGGTTCTCTTATCTCACTGGGAGAGACCTAACAGTGCTTTGCTGTTTACAAAATATAATTGTTGCCATGGTCACTTATTTTTGCACCCGTTGAACAAACTCAAAGCTCTTGCGGGAGACAATTCTTTTCTCAATAAAAGGGGCAAAGTTGATACATTTTTCCTTTGTTTTTTTTCCCTTTTTTTCTGAAAATGTTGTGAGTGACTAGATAGATTATGTATTTGCCAAAACAAAAGACAAGACCTATGAAATGAAAAAAATACTGGCATTTTTGCAATCTAATCACACCTTCGTCCTTCTGTATTTGCCAATTTCATCCAATGATAAGATAATTACAAGTTTGTACATAAAGCTTTAACAGTGCAGTTAACTTCTCTCTACAGCCTTTAAAGCCACAAATTCATAAAACATTTACACACAAGAGGATTAATTTAATCACATAAGAAACACAAATGAGAAAATAAATGAAAGATTGTGACTTTTTGGTCAGTGAAATAAAAGGCACAGAAAACATCTGATTTTTTTCAAGGGTAAGACTTCGAAAACTGAAATATTTCTCTCTTAGATAACTTAGATACCGACGACTGCTGAGGCTCAAGTGTTCTTTATTTACGAATACTGCGGTATACACTGCTCAACTTTTAAATCACCGTCTTTTAAGTGAAATCCTAGATATGAATGGCTCATTTTCCTGAATGTTTATCAAAAATAATAACCCCAAGAGGTTTAATAAGAAAACAAACCCAAATTAAACTAAAAAGAAAAATCTACCTCTCCTTGATATCCCAAATGCAAGTAAAACTTCACTATAGGGCACGCTTGAGAAAACAGCAGTGACAGAGATCACTTCTTCGGGTATGTATGAAGCTGTCAACTCAATGTTCCCACTCTTCTGACTTTTTTTACAAGCAAAGCATATGTATTGCTGCAGGCCGAAGGCAATACATATAGAGTCAAACAGTGCAAGTGCTACCTCATTAAATGTATCTTCCAGCTTGTTCTGGTAGGCTGTCAAGGTACACCTCAAAGTCTCAAGCACAGAGCTGCTCAGAGGTTTATCTTTGTCCTTACAAGTGCCTGAAGAAAAATACAGAACAAAAATTAAGCCTTAAAGCCACAGAGTGAAAACTACTCGCATTGGATAAGAGGTATTAAAATTAGTTGGGGCTTCAGTGACAAAATAAAATACTGAACAGCAGCCTTGTTTACCACAAAGGATGCAGCTGAATAGCCATACTTCCACAGCAAATACAGATTAAAGACATTTGTATACAAGCTTCTATACAAGATACAGAATGGTAAATTCTGGATTACAGTTCTACCTAATGTATTTTGTATGCACTCACACATCATT
The DNA here is from genome assembly GCA_033558185.1 of Dromococcyx pavoninus. Classification (NCBI taxonomy): domain Eukaryota; kingdom Metazoa; phylum Chordata; class Aves; order Cuculiformes; family Neomorphidae; genus Dromococcyx; species Dromococcyx pavoninus. The sequence goes on from JAUMJL010000578.1 coordinate 1,612,433, forward strand.
TCTACTGTGGTCAAGCCTGTGTCACTCTGACAGACCAGCCAACTTTAAAACCACACAATAAAACACTCTGAAAAACATGTTGCCTGAAAGTTAAATATGTTACACTTCTCCTGACATTATTTTGCTGTTGCGACTAAGCATGCATATTACAATTTAGTATTTCATTTATTCAAATCTTTACAGAGCCAAAGATCACATGACGATGTTATGCTTGGCAAGGTCTTAAAAGTCTTTTAAATGATCCTGAATTTCATTCCAAAGGAAATAATAAAAAGAATTTATTATCTGTCTGAAGAGTCCTACATAACATTTCAATTATAAATCTTAAAGCTGAAATATCCATTATATACAGAATACACTTATTTATTAAGCTGAGACTTGTGACCTGGTTGCCTTAATTAGGGACATATGAACAAGTTTGAGCATTCCCAAGCCCTTAGTACAATGTGCTAGGAAACCAAAACAACATTGTATTGATCAAAAGATCACAAGATGTCAGCTGATATTAAATTTCCAAGAATAAACTATTCAATTTTTTCTGGTGTTACAGCAAAATACTAGATTGACAGACTATTCTTCTCAGCATTATTTATATTAGCATGCAGCACTTATGAAATTATTCTGTAACAATCTGTAGTATCATATTTTTCTTATAGAATCTGCCAAGAGTTGTGGAAAACTAACTTCACCAATGCTAGCAGTATCCTTATTTCGTAAAAGAAATGAAAAAAATCTGTGGTATTTTAACTCCAGAGAGTCTAAACAATCATAACTTGCAGCAGAACTAAATGGTGATATAGGTGGTTCACTAATCTCTGAAAGGTCAGCATCACTAAGTAGTTTACTTCGAGTGGCACATAAAGCCAAATCAGACACTACAGTTCAAGACTTTTCTTCAGCTTACCATAAAAGTTTGTCAGATAGAGGAGGCACACTTGAAGACTTGCAGGTTGGTTGTTTTTAAGAATCCTCAGAGTAGTGTTATCTAATAAGCACGATATTCTGCTCAAAGGATTATACAAAAATGAGAGCTTTGTCCTGTAGGCTATACATAATGCAACAATGCGTGGAAAACTTACACATACGCACAGGTTGGAAAGTAATGCAAACAGCTACTCTGAAAGTTTTTTTCAATTAGCTCTCTTTGCTCCCAACACTTTAATAATACCAGAAAGCAGAGAGTATTATCTAAACTGAACGTTAACTTTTCAGTCTTACTTGCCAGCCAACTAGCAAGTCACACCTAGTCACACCAATGCAGGCAACAGTAATAGGATCTTACAGAATGCAAGTGAATTTAAAACAAATGCACATCCTAGTAACAGGCTTCCGCTCTGTCATATCAGCCAATCCAGTGAACATCTGTTTACCACAGTTTCTGAAGGCCCACAGAGTCAGGGAAAAGCAGTCTTCTTAATGAGACACCAGTGCCCTTAACAAAATCTCTGAGTCATAGAGTTGTCCCAAAAATCAGCCTAGGAAGAATCCACAAAATCTAACCTTTGGTGAGAAGTTTAGATTTCCCATTTTCAAAAGAGACTAGTAACAGCTTACTATCATTTTTACTACTTAACCACAGGTATAGCTAAGGTTGTACATGGCTCCAGTCCTGTCTTCTCAACTACAAGAGCTACTTCTCACTACTACCCATTGTGGGATTTTGCTGTGATCTTGTTGTATGGAAAAAAAAAAAGAAAGCACTATTCTACCATAACTCTAGCTCTACAGAAGTTGTAACTCTTGTACAGTTTAAAATAATACCCATTATGTCAATCTAGGGGTTGTCTTCCAACCCATAGTTTTCATCAAGCAGTCTAAATAGTGTACATTCATTTCTGAAGTCTGAAACTGGAATGCTGACACTGAAACTTTCCTCTGAACTATCTTAAATTACCATCGTATTAGCCAAAACCAGACTTTTGCCAGTAAGCTTTCCATGCTGGCATTTCTTGCCTTCATTGCAGCCCCGTTTTCTACGCAACCCAGTCTGCCAACAGAAATACCAGCTTCCACCTTCCTGCACTAGCTGAAAAGAAGCCTACAGCTTTGATACTGTCCAAACATCGTCTGTCTTTATACAAATATGCAGGAGACACTGAACACAATCCAAATGGCACTTCCTTGCTGGAGAGGCCCTACTGCAGAAATGAGGGGAAAAAAACACAATACTTCAAACAATAGCCCAGTATCATCTAAGAGTCTGGGGGAAGAATTTTGGGAAAGTGCTAGGTTCAATACGAGTCTGACAGCAGAAACATAAGCAAATAAGCTCTTAAACCTTCTGCTTCAGTCTTTATACTAACAGTACTGGGTCTGGCTAGGATAGAGTTAATTTTCTTCATAATGGCTCATATAGTGCTGTGTTTTGGATTTTTGACTAAAACAGTGCTGGTGGCCAGCACTGAACAGCAACACTAACTCATAGCAGCTAACACACTTAGCACTCCACACTCAGTTTACTTTCTTTTTTTTCAGATTACTACAACCACTTTTTTTTTTCCCTGAAATAAAGACAAACTTCTATTACCACAAACTCTGCTACTGAATAACTGCAAAATGTGATAAACTGACAAGGACAAATCAAAATCACACAAACTGCCAGAATATAATAATGCTGTGGAAAATTTATAAAGGTCATTTAAAAGGGAGATGATGTGGACTTCAGCTTGTTATTTTGGAACGTATAAAGGAAAAAAAAACCTTTTTAAAATACCTCAGTTTTCACCCTTTAAAAAGTCTTCTTTTTCCAGTATAGCTCAATAAGCACCTAAATGAAAGGGCTGGACCTTTAACATGGACAGATTTATCTATCAACCATTTGATTTGAAAATTAAAAATGGAAAAAAAAAAAAGAGGAAACACTGCCCAACCAGCTGTGGCTCATGTAGCCCCTCATCTGCTAGACCACAGGATTTAAGATTTTTGATTTTATTGTCACCTAGACATTCCCATTTCAAATAGGATCACATTAAATATTTTCTTGAAAATCTAAAGAGATACTGTGACATTATAAATTCCTAAGTAAAAGACAGTAAGGCAACAGCACTAAAAAATTAGGTTTCACACTTACAAGCATAGGAAATATGTAAAACAAATGCCTTAATCAAATTCAGCTCTGCTGTGGATTAAGTCTTTATGGCTAATATTATAATGGACATTGATTTTCTGCCTCAACTGAGCCTCTGCAGAAATACTGAAGTTTTAAAAAAAAGATCTCTTTAAATAAGAACTTTCAAAGTTTATCTTTTAAAAAGTAAATTAATACTGAAGTTACTGTTACTGAATCCCTAATATTACAGAAATAGGTCAAAGTTGCTCTCTGCAAGATTTACTACTACAAAGAACAGAAAATCTACCCAAAATACAATTACTGCTTTGGAAACTGCACTTTGGCAGTAGCATCAAGCTCCCCCCAGAGTTGCTGAAGCCCCTCTGGGCACGTGGAACTTTGCAAGATTGAGCAAAACACTCAGTTTTGAAGAGTTTTTCAGTCTGACATTATCTACAGTAAACCTACAAGTACTACCCACAGGAATTACATTTTTAATTATAGAATGAAACTGATATCAGTTCCCAAATAAAAAAAAATCACATAGCCCATGTGAGAAAATCAATGCATCACAGGACTCAAAGCCAGGCTTTCAAGGACAACAGAAATCTCAAGAACTGCCTTTACTCAATTTTAACAGCACAAGCACTTAAAAAAAATCTTTTTGTGAAGAAGCAGCACTTTCATTTAAAGCTGTTATACAACCCATTCACATCTACAGTTGCTAAAACTGCAGAATGTATCAGCATAATTTACATAAAATAAACCCATGTGCTCTTCAAGTAACATTTTGCCTGTTTTCTTCCAGTTTACTTGCCATGCAACTTGGAAACATTTTCTGTCTAGTATGCAATTTTTTAACAACAACCACATGGACAAAAATCTTTATTTAAAGCTAACTATAAATGTGTTATTTTCATCTTTTAAAAAATTACTGATTTTGATATTAAAGTTCAGCTTGTTAATGTTAGTTACTACTTCAAATGTTTAAGCAGGCAGCTGTTGGTTGAGTTTGATACAATAACCACATATAAAGCTTAGGTAGAAGAGTGACAACCACTGACATAGAATTAAATTTAATGAAAACAAAAGTATTTGTTATATATTAGATCAAATGAATGCAAAAAAGTACTACTCCACAATCAACAGTAGAAAGTATTGTGGTATATCATGTGTCCTACACAACCTCTGTGAATATATGACCTTTAAGTTGCTGAAGGTTGCCTCAGAATTTGGCTCAGTTCAGGCAAAACATCTGTTCCCTTTGCAGGTATACTGTAAGGACTTTTTTTCTCAGTTGGATTTAGAGCACAGCAAGTGAGCCCTTTTCTGACCGATCATATACACCCCAGCATTTGTAAATCAAGCTCTGGGCTGACAACAGCAGGTCCACATTCCATCACCCTTTCTCAGCTAGCAAGGCCATTTGACTGCTGTGAGAACTGCTCTTATCATGTCATCAAATCAAAGCATGTTGAGAAGAGGGAATGCAAGAGGCATCTGCAGAATTCCCACAATGTAGTGACTTTGGAACATTGACAGATGCATCTGTCATTTTATACCTTCAACTAACCTGCTGTCCGCTGGCTTGACATAGCAAAGCTGTCCAAGAGTAACTCCAGCTCTCTCATGTTGTTCTCATACGTCTCTGTTAAGAAGACCTGGTGTTTCTTGGCCTTTATTTGACAGGAGATACAGACAAGACAAGAAGGAAAAAAAGAAACCCATTAAAATAGTAAACAGAAGAAATACAGATCACAATATTTTTGTTGCCCTTTAAACATAAGTTCCTGCTGTATTTCTTATTACTTCTTTTCTTGAGCCAAGAGACGTAACACGGCGTCACAAATAAGTAACACAGAGCCCTGACACACACTTAAATACAACTAAAGGCTTCAGATACTCAAAGAAAAAGAAAAATAGTTCCTTTGAAAATACCTTAATGAACATTAATTAGCAGCTTCCCATCTATGCAAACAATGAAATCTATTGTTACACCCTACAAGGGCATGCAGAAAGACACCAAACTACTGGCAGACAGACTACAAATTCACGATTTGGCACTTAGTCAAATCCCACACCTATTCACACTGCAAATCTGTCTACTTTAATTGTTAGCAGCTTCCACGATTGATATTTTTTCACTATCAAAAACTCCTCCTTATGCATGGAATATAAAGCAGCAGAGTCCTATCAATGAATTTTCTTAAAGAAAGCTGTTCACTAAGTGCAGCCTATTGTTCAAATCAAGACACTAGCTGTAGTCTGAGAGTATAAAGGTATATAGCAGAATTTTTTAATCACTACAATAGAAAGACTATATCAAATCAATCCTTCAATTTACATCTGATATTAAAACTTGCAATTTTCAAAGACATGCATCTGTAATTCCAGACAAGACCAAGGCTTAGACATACGTAGTTCTGAATTCTCAAAGAAATGTACAATTTTAGCAGACGACTCTCACAAAATAATACAGCTCAGCAGTTTAGGAAAAAAAAAAAAAACAAAAACCCCATAACTCCTTCCCCTCAGATCAAGAGGAAAATAGATGTAAATAACTTCATGATTTTCTTATGACAAAGATTATGCTCAAAGATATCTCATTACTTTTAATTACTCTTTTTATTCTAAATTCTAACATCTATTTTCCATTTCTACTTGGTGATAGAAGGTTATTCTTTTTACATGGGAAAAATCGTACTTTTTTTATCATATCTATAAACTATTACTTTAGCTATGCTTCACTGCATGTGTAAGGATCCAGTCAATTTCTCAAGTGTGGGAAACATCCTCCCCAGGAAAACTGCTACATACCGGTAACATGTAACTGTCAGGCTAAAAAAAAAACAAGAAATGCATTTAATTCTCTGCAGTGTTCTTCACTATTCAGTTTAAATATTTTATAAATTTGCTTTACTCTTTCAATTTTAATTATATGTACTGTATATCAACTAATATATTATTCATATGTGTATTTCAATGTTAGGTCCCCTGTAGCATTTACACGCCTTTCTTTATGTGAGAGTTTGTAATAAGCTTCATAAGGAATTTCCAAACCAGTTCTGTACACTGAAAAATAACCAAGTTTTAATTCCTACTCTATAAAATCATCTATATAAGTGGCTTATAATTGTTGAGTTACAGTAAAAAAATGGGACGCAAATACATAAAAATAATTTACTCTCATACATCGATATCTCAAAGTCCTCACCAATTACATTTAAAAAAATATAACAACCTGATCAGCATCACAATAAAATACATACTCTTTTTACATAAACCACTCCAGCATAGACAAGGTCAGACTAAATCTTCCATGAAAACCTTTTCCCATGGAAAAGTCAAATGTGACAATTTTTTCAACTTCCTCATCCAAATTTTTCATTTTGTTTAGTTAATTTACCACAATTTAGCCAGTATATTCCAGTCTATTCAGCCCTCATCATACCTCTATGCTTTATTTGCTAACTGCACCTTCGCTCCCTAAGCCAATTTCAGTCTTTTTCAACAGCAATAAAGACCAGAAAGAAGTTCCTTAGACTAGCCAGTTTCTTTACACTTCAGCTGCAAAGTATGTAGCATGTTTCCTTTCTAACTTCCATTTTCAATCACTGTCCCCATTATCAGACACTGAAGAAAAACACAGTAAACTTAAAGTGCTGGAAATACAATCATAAGTTAAGAGTCCAAAAGGGTCTCAACATATCGATCTAATCTCTTATGTCTCACTGACAGGTACCTAATAAGAATGTGCAGAGTCATAAAATCACAGAATCTTTTAAGCTGACAGGATCTCTGGAGGTCATCCAGTCCCACTCCCCACTCAAAGTAGGGCCATGCTTGAAGTCAGGTTAGGGTTCTCAGAACCTTGCCCAGTCAAGTTTTGAGTATCCTCAGGGATGGAGTTTCAACAGCCCCTCCAGGCAACCTGCTCCAGTATCTCGGTCTTCACTGTGAAGGTCTTCACTGCCCTTACAAGTAAATAGAATTTCCCTTTCTAAATCTTCTTCCTTTTTCTCTTATACTTTCACTGGAGAGTGGGGCTATGTCTTCTCATAAGCACTCATTTGATAGTTTACGGTAGCAGCTATAACCCCCTCAGTTTTCCTTCACTCTGAACAAACACAACAAGTATACGTAACTCTTTACTTTGAAAAGGAAAATGGAGTCCACAACTGCACAACTCAAATATAATCAGTTGCAGTTACCAAAAGATATCTTCTGCCAGATCCAACTATGGTAGGAGACGAGATTAATTCCTTATCAGCAACTCCATCCATCATCGCATTGGTGTTATGGGATGCCAATCTGTAGAACTACTGGAAAGGTACCGGTGTGAGTGCTGTCAAGACTACTTCAAAAGGGAAATTGGGTGACAAAGTAAGTCTTTAGTCAAAGAGGGTTTGCTTCCCAGACCACATTACCAGACACAGGCAAAAGAACCCTTATAAAGTAAGCCTCCCCCGACTTTGCTTGACTTCCTGCACATTGAGATGGACCATTCTTGACCTTGGAGGTGATCCTTGAGAATGTCGTTGAAAATCAAAGGTAGCATGTGTATGGATACACAAGGAGCTTCTGACTAAATTCAGATATTAATAGGAACCATAAAGAAGGTGGAAGCAGACAGAGATGATTGAGACTTTGTACAAGAATGGAGGGATAATGCCTAAGAAAGCCAAAAATCCACTTAAAGTTGAATCTGGCAAGGGATGTGAAGGGCAACAGGAAAGGCTGCCTGAAGTAAACCGGCAGCAAAAGGAAGACTACACAAAATGTGGGCCTGCTGTGCAACAGAGCAGTGGTTATGGTGACTAGGATGCAAAAAAGGCCTTCTCAATGTCTTTATCTCATTCTTTACTGGTAGAAACCTGACTTCAGGAATCCCAGATGCCCAAGACCACTGGTAAAGCCTTCTTCTGAAACTGGTACAAACACTTGAGAATTTAAAATTCTTGAAATATATTAGCAGTATTTCTTATACACCCAAATACAATTCCCGCCCTCACAAAGTACTCAGGATAGAAGGCTAGAAACTTGTCAATATGGGAGCAAAAGTCATACTTTCTGAACCCAGAATATATGCTGAATTGGAGCATATACAGTGCTTCTCTCAGTCAAACCATATCCTTAAGAAAGTTCTTGTTATCACAAAACATCCCTTGAGGACAAAAGAATTTTGGTAGAAAAATCTGTTTGGCAACATATTTACTTAACAATCAACTTTAAAACACAAACACTTTCAAAGAAATTAAATTGAAGCTAAGTACCGTAGCCTCCAACCAGAATAAAAACCTTTTTTCCAAATGCTTTGTATTGTTACCTGTAAGGATAACCAGAATTATTATGCAAACCTCCACAGCTAACAAAAAATGGAGTTTACTTTAGTGATATTCTGTATAGCAGAATTGTGGCACAAATTTTAAGCAAACAAGTATAAATTGTTGTATAAAAAAAAAACCAAAACCCTCACTGACAATCTGCCTCCTTAAGCTACTATTTGATTTTGCTCGTTACCAAAGTATCGAATACTTAGAGTTTCTTTATTTTCTTAAATTAGCTAGAGTTTTCTAAAGGCCCCTCTTATAGAAAGATATGTTTAGCCATATATAAATCAAATACAATTTCTCAAGTAACTTAGTGTCTCAGTTTTAATCACCTTGAATAAAAATCAATGAAAAATGCTTAATTATTATATGGAACTATTCTAGTACTCTAAAGAGAAATCAGTAACAAACTTTTAGTAGGAGAGAATGTTATGAAGCATATCTTTGTTTTTTTGAGTTTGGTTGGTTTTTTTTTTTAGTCAGAGAAAATTTTTCATGAACTGGCAACTTCAAATTTTTTCAGATGCCTGTCTTCAAACAGGAACATCACAGCCTGACTGACCTCTTCACTTCCAGAATAAATCACAACATTTATTTCTTTGTAGAAGATCACTTAAGCACTTGTCAGACTCACTGGTCTCTTAAACTAGGTGAGTAACAGAAGTAGCATCTAGGTAGGAACACTCCACCCTTGATTTAACGCAAGCAAAACAGGAACCAAAGTAACAGAGCATTTACTAATCATTAGCACAAAATTACTGAAGACTGTGTCTCATTCTTTTTACATTGAAAGGAAAAGCCCTGTTAACAACAAATCATGTAGATTGGATTTACATCTTTGCCATTGAGTACCAGATTCTACTCCATAGAATTTGTAGAACATAATCACAATCTTCAGGTTGTTTCATTGTCTGTTCAGTCAATACTTCAGACACTTCTGTTAAAGAGCAATGGCTAATGCCTATGTCCAGGAACTAGATTCTCAAACACTTCTATTCCAACTTTCAGCTTATGATACACTACAAGGCTATCACAGACAGCCAAGATGTATATAGCTCATGACTGCATGCGTGACTGTAAGAGAAAAACTTAGATGCCACATGGACAGATAGGTCTGACTGTAATCTATTACACTACTTATATAGTAATTACGCTACTCCTGACAATATCTATGCAAAGGGGAGGAAATGAATACACAGTTCTTTCAAATCAAAGGAATTTATACTAAAAACGCATTTGGGTGAGTTGGCAAGTTCTCCAAAGTTCGATACCATTTCTCATAAAATAAAGGTTCAATATCCTGCTTGTCCAGTAGTAAGAATTAAAGAGAGATCATCCACTACTAGGTGCCAGAAATGCAAATACCCTGAGTAACTTTCAAAATTATTAAAGATACCTTTTATTCTTTCCATGGAGCAGGAATATAGCTGGGGCTGCTTCAAATTAAAACAAGTTCTGAATCACAATGGCCATTCTTACTAATTCCTGTTCTTTAACTTAAAAATTTCTAAAAACCCTGGCTTGAAATAATGACAAGCTTGGGACCAACTTCCTCAGAAAAACATAATGAAAATCTTAAAAGCCTGCTCACGCTGAACATTCATAAGCAGTTCTGTTCGATACCAACAGATCTTAACCACATTTGATCCATGCAAATTTCTGGCAAACTTCTGCCACATGCTGATATTTAAAATTAAAAGTAGCATAACTACTTTACTATACATTGAACTGAGCCATTTAAAAAAAATATTCTTTTTCATATAAAGTTTGCAAAGAATGCATTTTGTCCCTGTGTAAGTCTGCTTCTCTAAAACAAAGAGCCTTCACTGGTTTTGTTATATTTCTCAAATGTTTTACGAACAAAAAAATTAACTTGTATTATAGCAGTAAAGTGAGAAACCAATACAAGATTCTCAGACCGGAGTGGAAAGGACATATTTAGGGTGTTTAACAATAGAATAAAGTAGAAGAAAGTAATTAATAGATCAAGAAAGCAGAAGGGGGAAATGAAGGGAAGATAACACACTACCATTTTCACACAATTTTAGTACAGAGAAGCCTAGTAACAGTATATGAAATGTGATCTATACTTATTTTTCTTCCCAAAAGGAAAAAAAGCAGAAACTAACAAAAAGCTGTCCAGATTGAGTAAATAAGACCACACACAAGCACTCCTGCTTCCCAAACAAACACAAAAGTCTTCAGGAAAAATACAAAGCCATCCAAGGTGATAAAAATCTAATCCCATTGGGGACCACTAATACAACTACTCAGAAAATGAGTATTTTTATTACCTGTACAAGACAGTGTTGTGGTTTGAAATCGTTCCAGTAAAACAATTAAAACAACCAGCTTGAAGAATAAGACAATTCTTCTAACTGAGACAATCTATTCTGTTTTTTACCTTTCAGTAATGTAGTGTTCATTTGAGTAGACCAGTTAATACCATTGCCACTACCAGAAACCTTGATTATGAACAGAATTTGCGCCTGAATTGTTGTCAGGTATAACATACATTTTATTAAGGAACAAAAAATTTAAAGGAAAACTCATATCACAGAGATAGCTAGCAAGCACTCAAGGTTCCTAGTAGAAATTTTTCAGCTTAAAATTGTATTTTACATTAATAAATAGCAATCATTACTGACAGTTACTGACAGGGAGACAGTTGCTTTTGTCTCTTCGAATTCCTTTTGTGCCTGATAAGATGACTTTTTCAGGTTAACTAGCCCAGGAAATGCCTTTTAATATATTAATGTTTGCATGGAAGAAGCTGTGTTTTTCCCATAAGGAAGAGGGGGTTTTGATATGATTTTTCTTCAATTTATTAGTTATCAATCTGTCTGGAAAGTGGAAAACCCTACGATAATGCATGCAATAACTCCATCAACTGAACAGAAGACACAAACAAGTTTGAAGATCCTCTGATGAAGGTCTCTGCTCTTGCTCACTGATAGCACAATGCCTGTCAGCAGCAGGGAAAACATCACGGTTATCTTCTATACTCATAGCTCTGAGAAAAAGGACAAACTTGCAAGCCAGTATCAAAAAAGCTTACATTGGCAAATGCTACTACGCAACAGAAGAATAGAAGTTTTCCTAGATATCCTAAGATCTTTGTTTTGCCCCTGCTGCGATGAAACAGGATGGCAAAATTTTTCTTCAAAGTTGAGATACAGAGAGACAATGCAAAAGCCGCAGCTGGTCATCAAACGGAGAAAGATTTCAGAAATTAATCCAGGAAAATACATCTGACATGCCAAATCCACACCAAAACAACAACAAAAATTTCTCTCTGCTTTGTCACCTTCAAACAAGCAATGTTCAAGCAATTTTTACAGTCAAATGCTTGCACTAAAACCAAAATGTTATGTGAAATAGAAATTAAGAAGCCCATAATGGCAGTTAACAAAGCTTGGAGAATAAAAATGCTTGGTTAGAAGACAGAACATTCTCCAAAAGAAATCATAATCCATATCTACCAACTGCTTTCCTTGTTAGGAATGCAAACACAAGTTACTCTTCACTCATAGCCACAGTTTTAAAATTGTTGTTTTCTGAAAAAAAACTCTTCACATCACTTGAAACACATTTTCAAATTAGCTTCTTCAGTGTATTATAAAAATACTCATCTTTTACAAAACAAAGTAACTTAAGTAAAATCAGAGTAACACAACAGTAGAGTTCTTCCACAACTGAGCACAGCAAATGCAGATTATGTTCACAGTATGTTTAAAAAGTTATAAACAATGAGTGCCACAGGCTTTTTGTCTTACCATTGCAAGCTCCTCCTGTAACTCTCTGCAGATTTTCTCATTATTCCCTAGTCTCTCAGAGAGGTCTTTAATTACCTTCTTCTTTTCCTCAATCTTCTCATTCATTTGCTTGTTTGTGGAGAAGCACTCTCTTTCTAATCTGGAATTCAGCATAAAAAGATTTTTATAAAAACACTTTTGTCTAATGTACTTCATACTTCTAAAGATATCAGTTGATATGGCACGTATCATGTTAGCACTTCATAGAGCTTCCGAAGTTGCCCTTTTTTAACTGAAGAAAGTTAGATATTTCTTAATAAGAAAGGTTTTTGAAGAAGTGGTTATGTTCTTTTCAGTTACTAATGCTTGTGTTAGGCTTCCAGTCATCAATTCATTTGGTCATTTGTACATGGCCTCAAAGCTACATTTTATAAATAGAATTAATCATATTTTAATTAACACAGTAGCTCTCTTCAGAAAGACCACGTCACATCTTGCATCATTAACCCTGACTTCAAATACAAAGCTTGCTCCTAAAGTTTCCACATACCTGACTATATTGTACTCAGAATGGTGGGACTTCAAATTTTCCTACTGGCAGACTGTTTCTAAAACTTTAAACAGTTAATCATTTCTCCTATTACCCAAGAAAAGAGACACAAAGAGACACAACTCAGAAAGCTACAAGGCCAAACAATAGCACAGAAAAGGCAGAAGCAGGGAGAGGAATCCAAGAAGAATTTAGATTTCCTGAGTATACAGGCACAGTGTCAGGAATGCCAAATCTCACCTAGAACTGACTTTTGCAAAGGATGACAAAGATAACAAGAAGAGGTTTTACCACTACATTAAGGTAGGAAAGAAAACATAGGCCTGCTTCTACACAGAACAGGTAACTTGCCAACAGTGGATAGAGAAGGTCACCACACTCAATACCTTTTTTGTCTTAGTCTTCCCTGGCAAGGTATCCCAAGCCTCTTTGGTCAGTAACTGGGCTCAAAGAGAACAACAGCTAGCAGTAGGTGAGTATTGAGTCTAGAATTATTTGTTAGAACTCAGACCACAGAAACTGAAGAAGACAGTTCAGCTACAGTGACAAAGTTGGCCAATGTCACAGCCAGACTGCTTATTATCATTTTTGAAAGGTCACAGAGATTCAGGGAGGGCCCTGGCAAATGGAAAAAGGCAAACATCACACCTATATTTAAAGGGCAAATGGACAAGCCAAGAAACTATAGAACAATTATCTTCATTTCAGTTCCAGGAAGGTCACAAAGTAAGTCCTCTTGGAACAAATTTCTGAGTTCACGAAAGAGAAAAAGATGGTTAGGAACAGTCAGTGAGTACTTACCAAGGCTAAACCATGTCAAGCCAATCCAGTTATACACCACGATAAAATGACCAGATCCATGGACAAAAGGAGAGCAAGTAGCTTAAACATAACTTAACTTTAGCAAGGCTTCTGGCACTGTCTCATACAGTATTTTTATAGCCAAGTTATGCCTTCAGTGTAGATATGTGAACTACATTCATAAAAATTATTTGATGGTAGAGTTCAGATGGTAGTGGCTGATAACAAGCGGAATATTGTAGGAGGCAGTATTAGAATCTGTTCAACATCTTTATCCATCAACTGGATCAGGCCAAGAGTGCAATCTCACCAAGTTTGAAGGTAACACTGAACTGGGTGGCGGAAGGTCACAGCATAATCAATACACTCAAGAGAAGGGCTGCCATTCCCTAAATCTAGACAGAGAGGAGGAACAGGCTAGTTTTTGAGATTCAACAATGACACGTGCAGGGATCTGAACTCAGGAAGCAAGAGTCCCCTGAAATGACAGAGCTGGTAACTGGTTGGGGAGCAACTATACTCAAAAGACATGGCAATCTTGGTAGACAGCAATCTAGCCACAAATCAGCAGCATGGCACACAAGCAGAGACAGCTAATTGCATCTTGGGGTGTATTAGCAGTAGTATAGCCAGAAGATCAAGGGATGCGATTAATCACCTTTTATTTGGCAGTCATTACAACACATCTAGGATAATGACCAGGTTTTTTTAAGCACACAGCCTCCCCACAACACAGCAAAAAAGCTGGAGTGAGCGCTTGGGACTGTCACCAACACAGCTGGGGGCTGAAGTTTGTATAAGAACTGAAGGAATTTGATATTGTCAGGCTGAAGAAGATAACTTCAAGATGTATAAGAGGCCCTGCAATATCTAAAGGGAGGTTATCAAGAAGATTTAGTCAGTCACTCCACAGCAGTGTAACAGGTACACGATAAGAGACAACAGTCATATATCAAATCCAAAGAGGTTCAGGCAAGAAACTTTTTCCACCTTAATGACAGTCAAACAGTGTAACAGGTTTTTAGAGAGGTTGTGTCATCTCCATTCTTTGAGATTTTCAAGACATAACTAGATGAAGCCCTGATCAACCTGATCTTATAGATACTGGTTTGAGCACAAAGTTGGACTATAGATCTACAATTACTCTTTTATGGAACTCTTGGCCATGAGAATATCCAGGTATCTCATTTCCTTATCTCTTCTACCACTTCTGCCTTACTAAAATTGAAAGTAAGGCAAAAAGCTCAAAGTTCTTTCAGCTTTGAAACTTTTGAATCAATATTGTCACTTCAAGTTTAACTTATTTCTTATGGATCAACGTATCTTTTTAGCTGACATACTACTTCAACAGTCCTCCAAATACCAATATGCTTCTGCCTGGCTGGGGTTTTTTTACCTTTTAGCTGTAGATTGTTACTTCTTATTCTAAAAGAAAGAACTTGCCAGTTTCAGTCCCCTAAAGTAGCTGCTACTCCCACAGCTTTCAGAAACACAGCAAAAGCAGTAATCAATTTATTCTATGTCACGCTCTCACTCTTCAAGAAAAGTAAATTCACATGGAGACTCAAGTCCCATGTTGCTTCTAATTTACATAGTGCTACTGGGTTCAGAGCTAATTAATAAATTATGCAACCTAGAAAAGCCTGTTTGCTTGGTTTCAGTTACTACAACCATCTTTTTCTGATAAAATAAATTCTCACAGCTTTGTATAGCTTCCAACTTTGGTACCATTTATCCTACATCAAGTTCAGCTAAAAAGACATACAAGTGTTTTAGCACAACAAATTAGTCTCCAAGATTTTCCAAAGACTGAGGCTTAAAGATAAACTCTTGGAATTCTTCTAGAAAAAGGGAAAATATGTTAGGAGGCCAAATCACGGTTTAAAAGAAAAAGCCAAGCTCCTGACGTTGTCTGGAGTCCAAGGACCACAGCCTTCAAAGGTGAGTAGATCAAAGGCTCTTGTATTCTCTCTGAAAGGATCTGGTGAAAGCAATCACTGATATTCACCAATATTACTGATATACTTGTATGCTTCAAAGAATAAAAAAGGCACAGGAAACAAATGAGGCAGTACACGCCCACACCATGTAATTACCCCAAGGGAACCAAGTATATTGATGTTCATCTGAGATAAAGCTTGACCTTCACTATCAATTTCTATGGAGCTCTGAAAAATCCGGTGTTGGGACTAACAAAATTGTAAGGATAGGCTGCTCCTGTTTCTTCAAGTTGTTTTAAGAAAACCACTGAACAGTTTAGCTGTGTTAACTTTTATGGAAAGGTCTGTATTCTCTGAAATCACAGAAGATAACTTATTTTCAAAAAATTAATTTGGCAGAAGCTTCTAGGATTAATTGCCTGAATCAACAGACAACTACAAGCAATGTTAAAATAAAAATTTGCTAAAAACAGAGGAGTTGCAAGAGAAATTAAAAAGAACAACTGAAGACAAATACAAGCATTAAAATGCCAAACATAGTAGAAATCCTAGGAATAAAATTGTTTTACTAATATGTAACTCTCTGTATAAAATATTAAGATTCCTTTCAGTACCTAGTGTGTTGTATGGTGTGAGTTTTACATTTTTGGTGCATGTGTAACACTTAAATATTTGACTGGATTTTTAAAATTCATTTATGTAGAATTCATGACTCAACATTTATTTCATATCAAATAATAAAATCAGAACAGGCAACCTTCCATAAAATTAACTCTTTATTTGTGACTACATCAAAGTGGACATTACCCATGTGTTCAGACTCATGTTCATTTTCTAAAGAGCTATAAAAATAAAACACAGTGCAATTCTGCATTTCAAAAGTTAAGTATTTTCAAAAGTAAAAAATATAATTTCTACAAGCCTATCAGCTCCCAAGATGGACTGACTGCACCCTTATATTTGAAAAGAATTTCTCAGGCCCTCAAACATCCTTACTTATAGAAAAAACAGTTTCTGATAGTGTAAACAAACCGATAGTGTAAACAAATCAAGCTAAATATCTATGTGTATAGATCCATACAATCCTAGACTAAAAGAGATGCCACATCTTTTTCCAGCACATTCTACTAACTTGAGTCTCTTCCCACACCCTCACTGTGCACTACCTACTTTAAGCCTTCTCTTTCCCTCAACTTCAACCACTACCATTCTTTATTTCACCTGCTCCTCAGTTCTCTGTCTTCCAACACCATTTTTCTTCCTGACATTTTCTCACCCTAATATATACTTGATTTAGACAGGGAAGAGGACTTAGAGCAGATTGTGTGAGCAGGAAAGGAATCCCAAGTCATTTCATCTGGTGTCACACACTTCACCCATTTTTCTATATTTTGTTACCAAGTTAAAATTTTCCACAATTGGTCAAAACTGAAAACTAAGATTATCCACTATAAATTATACACAACAAATTGACCAGGTATGTCAAACTCATGGCCTGTGGGCCAAATCTGTCCCTCCACCTTGTTCTATCCGGTCCAGCACCTTGTTCCTACCCGGCGGCAGCACCGAGCTCCTTGCCCCTGCGCTTCTGTCAGCGCTGGTCACATGTGCAGCAAGTGATGCACGTTATGCTGCAGGAGCAGGAGAACTGTGGGAGTCATGATTTGACACTCTTGTTCTAGACAGAAGTCTTAAAGATTCATCTAGCTCCCTGAAGCAAAAAGTAATGTTTTCATAATAATGTAAGTGCATACAGAAAAGAAAATAAGTTATAAACCTGACACAAATGTTTTCCTATACCCCTTCCAAACACTACTGGAGACAGGACCCCACGGTAACTATTATTTTCAATATTTGGTAAATAATCCATAACATCAGTTATTTTCTCTACCTACCCAGTTATTAATGAAATGCCATGTTCTAAACCTCAGCTTGGTTTAGCCAATTACACTAGATTACGTCATCTTCTAGTGACTGAAAACTAAAAATAATGTAAACTATAAGCAGTACTTAAGCTATTGATTAACATTTTGTGATTAATTTAAAAGGTAACTTACATATGGAGCTTTTCCAAGTTCTCTTGGGCGTTGTGTTTTTCTCTCTCATATGCATTTTCTACCTCTTTGAACTCTTTCTTGATCATTTCTAAATCTGAAAGAGCTTCTGCTTGGCTAGCTTTTTCCACTTGCAAAGCTCCTTCAAGGTCTTGAATTCTTATCTACCAAGGGACAGAAAACAATTAAAGCAAGTTACGAAAACGATCACAATCTTTAATGCTGTTCTATATTCTGTTTTGCTTTACAGGTAACTATATTCTATTAATTCTACATGGAAGTATATATATAGAAACCAGTGAACACATGTAAAAATGTATTAACATATACAGTTAAAAATGGAAACAAATAGATACACTGACCAAAACCACCTTTTATTCTCTGTTTGTAGTATCTGGATTTTCCCTTTTTCAGTTATTAATGAAGTTTTCCAGAGGAATTCTAATTTTTAAGTAGACTCACAAAAGAATGGGATTAACAGTAAAGGCTACACTTCCATTCACCACAAACCACACTTCACGCTTGTTCATGTATACAAACAAGGAAGAAAACCCTACTAGTCATTCACCCACAGAATGTTAAGCTTCTAACTTAATGTTACCCTCCAAGTTCATTTGTGTATTGGAAAAGCAGAGACAGGAAATTAAAGAAACTCTTTCCTGTCTACTAGTTTAATCATATCTTTAAAAGATTCAAGTGCCTGTTCACAGAAAAAATCATGAGAATAAGAAAATAACTGACTGAAGAATAACCAGTACTTACTTTTGTTACTCAGAAAGCAAGAAAAAAGAGATACCTAAATCCCTTTTTTTTCCCCTTACTTTTTCAAAAGACCAGTGTGAAGGGCTTGGGTTTTTAGTTAGTATGAAATTACTAAGCAGTTGTCATAGCTTTTTCTTGCCTGCTTCTTAAAATAAAACATAATTGCCTTACTGGTTCCAACCCCATGTGATAAAGTTTAATAACACAAAGACTTAATATTCAAGTATATACACTACATTTTTTCATATAATCAATCTTTACTGGTAACTGCTGATATTATAACTTCATTTGAAGCTGAAACATACTTTGAATAATTATTTTCGGAACACTACTTTCAGGATGCATTAAGCTCTCACTCTTAGAGAAGTTGGATATTTGCACTCTATCTCCAAATGTGCCCATACAAAACATGGAAGGCAAGGCATTTAAACAGTAGTACAGTGTCTAACTGTTGTGAAACATTTCTTTTTCCATCACTGTTTAAATGCAAGTAGGAATTCTCAGACTTACAATTGTGATATTATATTTTATTATTTATACTAATAACTTTAATGTTCCCGTAAAAGTAGATATTTTTATATTGTCTCCTTTTATATATTAACTATCACAATTTTGACACTTGTTGCAAAAAACAACATCTATTCAGTGTTTTCACTGAAGCAAGTAAGCAGTCTTAATATTTTTGGAAGATTGTATTTTTACAACTTCCTCAAATGTTTTACTGTAAACTTAAGACAAAATATTTAACATAAAGTTTACCTGGATGATCTCCAAATTCAATTTGGATTCCAAATGTGCTGCTCTCTCTGCTTCAATGTTTTCTTCCAGTTTCTTTATTCTCACTCTAGCTGCCTAAAAGTACATTTTGAAGAAATTTAAGTCCAGAGAGATGGTAAGCATGACACAAAGAGTACTGTACTCATTCAGTATGTTAGGACTCCATACATCAGCCTGATGTATCTGAACTACTTGTACTTTGGAATTGTGAAAACTCATATCAAAAAATACATATCAAAATAATATTTACATATCTAGACTATTGAATTTAATTTCGTATTTAGATAATGAAATTTACGTAGTATTATATTATTGCTGCATTTTTCACAATCAAAAAAACCCACAGCTAGAGACAGAAAGCACAAAGCCCAAGCTGAATATTCTATCTATTCCTTTACCATTTGTTTTTTAACCGAAGTTATCACCTGATGGAACACAACCACACCCTGCATGTTCCAAAACACAATAGAGTATCAACAAACTATCCACACTTTCAGTGAACAGGCAGATGAAGCACAGAGAAAATACAGAATACCTCAAAAAGATGTTGCCTGTGGCATCTAATTTCCAGTTAAGGTGCCCAGGCAGATTGCTTTATAGCCCTATGCTAATCACAATTTTACTACAACAAAAATCTGTAATCTCAGTAGTGTTTTAAAGCACTAAACTAGTATTTTTCAATGTTATGGTCCTTGAACTGTAAATATTCTGTTACGGTTTTGTCTAGCAATTATGGGGATGCTCATGGTCTCTGTCTTTAACAAATACTGACTACTATTGTCAGTTACTACACAGAAGAAAAACTATACATGCATGCATAGTTTAAGCAAAATGAGATTCTCTGAATTCAACTGTTGCATCTTTCTCATCTATTCTTACAACACATAGAAAAGCACAAAAATGCAAATGCCTGTGCTAAGAACCTAATTGGAAATTTGGCTTGCCTACAAGAAGCTAAAGAATTAGTCCTTATTTTTACTAAACTTGGGGTTTTTTTAAGTGTTCCAAGCTAAAAAAAATTTCTTTCAAGTTACAATAAACATAAAAGCAATCACCAGACACCTATGTCCAGATAAAGGCCTGGAAACAGAATTTCATCTGGAGAAATACTTACACCAAAAGCAGTAATTAAATATCTGCTACAATGGAAATTCACACGCAATTTTAACTACACTGTTTGCTACCAAAAGGTCTTTTCACTTTGACTGGTAACTGAATATAAAAGAAAAAATCATCCCAAAATGTCTCAGCTTCATATTATATCAGGGAGATCAAGAAAAAATATTTAATATTATAAGTTATTTAATATAAGTATATTTAAGGTTACATAAATACAATCAAAGTGATTGATTTTGAAAAACTAAAACAAAGCAAGTATTGTGAGACTGCATCTTGATTCTGGATATTTAAAAGAAGAGAGAGAAACATTAACAGATGTTAAAATAAAAGCTTTTAACAATAAATTTAAACTTTGTATTATCACACACACACGAAACGCAAGTCTTCTGAAACTGATGTCTATGGAAGGCCTACTAAAGAGAAAAGGAGCAACAGCACAGAGCTCAAACCTACTAAACAGTAAAGTCCCTCAAGAAGTTTAAACTCTGCCCCTTCCCATAATTTTTATATGCTTAAAACAAACTTAGGAAATGAAAATACTCCACAAATCCTAAACAAACACCCCCACTTCTATATTGCTAAAATTATTCTCAAAAATAGCTTGATTTAGACTCTTAACAGTAATATTCCTTCCAAATGTCAGCTCCTACTCCCCTTTGCCCTTAATAGACAATTAGCGAACTACCTCCTGCTTCATTTTGGAAGGACTCATTAGCCTCAACATCTGTCAAGAGAATGGGTTTACACAAAAATACCGTCAGCCAAGTAAAACAAAAGTGAACAATAAACTATAAGTGATGTGGATTTCATTTCTTTTTCGGTAACTTTTAAAAAGTCAGTCTCAAAATAATTCTATTTTAAGTTTGAGAAGAACAAAGGAGACAGTGTGGACAGTACCTATCACATTTAGAGTTGGAAACATAATTTCTAAAAAATAAATTGAAGAAACAGAAACTTCACTGAGAATATGTCACTGCATACTCTTCAGGAGCAAGAATGCTTTCCTGTCTTTCACTGGTTTTCTCCCACCAAACACTGAAATGGTAAAAAGAAAGTAGGTCATTCTGCCAATAAATTTTTTAGGCATAAAAAGTAATAATTCACAAGCTTTGTCCTGCATTTGAATTCTAAGTCTTATTTCCCGAGCATCAGTACATCTCAGCCTCTCTACAGCTTAAAGAGCAGGTGCAAGACATTACTAAAATGACTAAATCAATCTCTCAAATGGAGTCCCCTTGAACCGTTAATTTCATCAGTCCCAAGAAGAAAAATAAAAACAAAAGGAAAAAGTAATAGCTTGAGTGAGGGCATCTGCAAGAATGAAAAACTGGAGCAATCACATTCCCCAAACAGAGCATATAGGTATCAGTTCTTGGTATAGTTCTTTAAAAGTAGAGTCTACTTCCTTGAGCCGACCTGATGGACACTAATTACAAGGACAAGAGACAGAGTCCAAAAGAAACGCAAACTTCCAGAAAAATAGAAACTTCAGGCCTATGAAAATCCTGGGACAACAAGGGAAGAGAGGCAAGAACAAGCAGACACCTTTAAGAGGTCCCAACATGACACACTTTTGCTGTCTGAAGCAAGAGCAATTCCATATAGAAACAGATGTATTTTCAGATGGTTCATTTGCCTGAGTTGTCACAAGTCACTTAAGTACTAACTTGTAGAATTAGCATGCCTAGGAAGAAAAGCACCAGGAAAACTAGTGTTTCAGCTACAGAGATAACTGATGATCTCTGGAACGCGAGAAATAGGCTCCTAGTTGAAAATAGAAGTTTGCCTAGTCTGCTGTAAGAGACCCTAGGCACCAACCAAAAAAAGAGCCTGACAGGTATCCAATGGAAAGTATTCAAAGAGAGTCAAGACCGTACAGACAGGGAAATTAAATTAGAAATCAAATTATCATTTGACAGATAAGCATCATCTTACAGATCATATCCTCATACAAAGGCATCAGAAAATAGACTTGTTCGAAACTAAGGTTTCTCCACAAGGTTAGGAATCTCAACGCTCTATTCTTGCTCTTAAAGATTAGAGTTTGTTTTGTTAAAGCTTTGCTTCACACCAGTAGTTTGTTCCAACTTTTATTTTTAAAACCTTGTTTAAATTAGTTCACTGGACCTTTCAGAAAACAAAGACCTAAGGAGAGAAATAAAGTATATTTTCACTCAAGACAAGTCACTTCAGTGACCTGACAGGAACTGCCACCAGCTTCTTGCATTGCTAGAAACTAAAGATGAAGAATGAACTTTGTTCTTCTCAAAAGTCTCAGAAGATTACCAGGTAAAACTTCATCTCAGTTTAACAGCATAAGCACCTGTCTCTCCTGAGAAGATATTCAGATGCATAAAAAAATCTTGCAAAAAATTCAGCAAGACATGTAGTTGTCTGTGTCTGGTGGAGCAATGAATATTCTTTCTCCTGGATTCTATTATTTCGTTGCTGAAGCTTATGGTTCACCATACCTCTAGCAAATTTAAACAAAGTCAGATGCCAGTAAGTCAGGGGGGAAACAAAAACCTCATGAGAGAGATCTAACCAGCCATTAGAACATAAGCCTTGGTAAGCAATATAGTTATTAAATATAAAGAAATTCAGATTTGCTTAGACTGCTCCAAGGAAAAGAATCTTGGACTCACTCTTTATCTAGATATACATCAGCCACAGAATTGCACCTGGATTGCAAGATGAGTCTGAAGTTTTATTTCAGAACATAGCCGCAAAAAACCCCACTGTATAGAAAATTTTGACTGTTTTCCTAGTAAAGGTTTAAACAGGCTCTACTGATACTTAATACACACTTCCCCTCACAGTGAGAAGGTACATGCTTTATCAGTGAGAAGAATCCATTACGCACTATGTTAGGGAAAGAAATAAATGTCAGGGATGAGTCTAACCTTTAACATCACACTAACAATCCCAAAAAGAGAAGTGGGATGAGGAGAGTTCTGCATTCCTGTCTGACAAACAGAATGGCAGCCGAATCATGTTAGCTGAAAGGCAAGAATCAGTATCCTTACTGAACTGTATGTGTCTGAAAACTTTACACAATGCCTTTCTAGAAAAAAAACTGTTTAAAAACAACTTATAGAGAAAGTCTGCAGCCACAGACACCGACTTCAGTCTCTCAACTGGAAGGTAAATTGGAATATTTTCTGATTTAGCTTGGAAAGCTTCTTTCCAGGTTCAAGTCACAGAAATCGATCTCGAGACTGGATCCAAAAGGTGGGTTCTCTAGTGGTTACAATGTCTTTGCTTATCCAACACCGAAAACTTTGGCTATTCAACACAATTCAGTCACTCGTTACATTTCATGTGCATCTAACAGGATATGTGAAGGCAGACATCTTAAATTAAGATACCGTGCACAAACCCATGGAATCTCTACAGATATCCAAGATACTCAGATATTTAGGCTGAGTCAATTTCAGTCCTAATTTTAAGAACAAAGCTATCTGGCATCTGTTTCCATGATAGCACAGACAGAATTGTGACTTTTGAGAAACAGTAAATGCAAATGACCAAAAAAATTCAGTGCCATGCCATATGCTTACTCTAATCCATTAAGGTTCGCCTTTTCCTGCGCCCTGTTGTCTGTCAATGCTAATGTGGTTTCTGGGAGACATTTTCTCCATGCTAACATTTTACAATACCATTTTCCAAAGTCGCCTTTATGGCTTCTACATTTCTCAGCCCCTCACACTTGTTCTAAGTACTGCAACATCTGTGAATACTGGGGCACTCATTACTGAAAGAATAATTCAATATCCTGCATTTGTGCAATGCCACAGCCACGAAAATGCAATTGGCTGACATTTGCATTTACATCAAAATACTTTCAGATAAGCAACAATGAAAACAATAGGAAAAAGAGAAAAGTACATTTACAACAGTTACTAAGTTTAGATACAGTAATTAGAGTAATTTTGCTTTTCTCTGCTTTTCCTTAGACCACTTCTGCAAGACTTTCAGTTTCATTTTACTAAGAGGTTGTCAGGATACTTACACTTTCCCACAATTCCCCTCCAATTCCTATGTAAAATGCTCAGTCAAGATACAGTTTTGAGTGAAGAGGACACAAATACCTGGATCACTACCTATCCACTCTCTTTGTGTGCACCCATATGCAGACTAAGATTTTACTTCTTCCTACTAAAAAGCCTTTGCCTATGACTCATAACTCAAACTAGGTCTAAACACATCTTTGGGATGTGTCCTGACCACTTCCACCTAGTGTTAGAAATGCTGATGCCTCCTGAACATGGTAAGGTGGAGCCATCTCCTGTCCGGATAATAAACAATCTTTTAGTAACTATAAAGTTACTTAACTACTAACAATTCTTAACCAGGCTTAAATGTTCTTTCAGCCTGACGGAGTGTGGCCAGCCCCCACCATAAACATTTCCCTGTATACAGGACCTAAAGTAACATGTCTTACTGACAGAGGAGTCATACTTGACCAGCACAACACTGGATAAATAACTACACTGGCACAAGGGCTACACAATAAGCCATACACTTTAGGTTAAAAAAAAAGTAAAAACAACTAGGACAGGCAAACTGATATAGCTTGGTTGTCTTTGCATAAAGTCCAAACACATTCCAATTTGTAACTGAGCTGCTGGTGACAAATCCATTTGAACTTTTCTCCCATTCTACAGTACCTTGAGGGGAAAAAGATGTCCCTTTTTAGGCTTCCTAGGTGCTAAACCCCTTAAAAGTACACAAACTGACACTGTTACTTTATAAACACACACTGACAAGATTTAAGGTGTGATTTTTAACGATTTCCTGGTGAGGGCTACATAAGACAGTATTCAAAACAACAGTCTGATAACGAGGTTGTGAACAGCTTTCACATTGGACTGATGACATAAGAGATTATCAAGAAGAAGTTCCTCTCAGACAGAAAGTCCATCATGCCAGTAGGCTTGTCACTGGAGAAACAAGAACTTTGGAGCCACCACAGAGGTACTACTATGAAAATTGCAGTGCTTAGAGGTAAAACAAGACAGTGGCAGTAGCAAGAATTCCTAGATACCAGGTGCACATTGTGGAGACACCAGAAAGCAGAGGATTAAGTAAGCATAAGCCATCAAGGAGTGTGTAGTCATAAGAAACAAAAAGTAGATTTAAGTTTAACCAGTAGCACTGTTAACTGGCTGAGGAATGTGTCCTCTCTTGCACTGCTTGCAGTTTTTTCAAGCCTTTCTTACAAGAATTATAACTTACCTTACACTGCAGTTCACGGTGAAATAAAGAACAACAAAGAGAAAAAAAAAAGTAGGTCTGTGGGTTTGGGGGGAATTTGTTTTGGTTTTAGCCGGAACCTAAATTTCATGTTTCACTGACTTAGATGCAGTAAGAAATTTAATATGTGCACAGCCTCAAACTACTGCATGTACATATATCTTCTGCAAATACAGACATGGAACATCACTCAAGTCTTCTTTGCAGTCTCCCTATCACAGAAAAATTACCAAGATAATGCAAAATGACACATTAAGCAGGACATGAAAAGGCCAATACATTTACAGGCACAGAAGCAGAAAAGGACACGTGAAAGCTAAGGCCACGGTCCTTAAGTGACAACACAAAGTCTCAGAAATATGGCAAAATGCTCAGACTCAGAAATAAAATAGACCAAGTTATGGGACATTTTTCAGGCCACATGAGAAGAACTTTAAAACTGTGAGAGACCTTGAGCTCCAGCTTAGTAAGAGTTGGCAGGCTCAAACACATAAAACAAACAATAGAAAATCACTACATTTCTGTGAACGAGACAAAGAGTTTGAAATTTATGAACTAATAATTCTGTTTCTCATGGTAAATTCCACATTCCCCTTTCCTCCACTGTTCATCAAACAGCTTTCCCACCCAGCTTTCTGGCAGTTAGACACACCATAAGACATACTATTTTATATACAAATCGCTCTGTGTTTTCCAAGAAATCAACTTTCCAGAGCAATGGAGCTAAAGGCTAAAATAAAAGACACCAGTTCCAGGAAACTGATTATCGTAAATAGTAGTACTGGATGAGTTCAATACAAAAATCTTGTTTGACTGCTGAATCTTAGGCTGAAGGACTAGAATAATAATAAGATTCTTCATCTAAATTTTTTCTGTTGTGCATCCCATTTTAGGAGGACTCCATGTCCATGCAATGGTACACCACATAGGTATCACTGCATACTGGAAAGCTAGCAGATTAGACATTCTACCAATAGCTATACTGCAACTGAAAAGCCCATGAAAAAACCCACCACTATTTTTTATCTTCATTCCTCTGTCTAATCTAAACCTTCCTCCTTCCAATTTAAAGCCATTCCCCCTTATCATATCACTACTTGCCTTTGTAAAAAGTCCCTCCTCAACCTTCCTGTAGCTTCTTCAGGTACTGGAAGGCTGCTATAAGGTCTCCCCAGAGCCTTCTCTTCTCCAGGCTGAACAACTCTATTTTCTCAGCTTGCCAAACACCCATACTTACAAGTACCACAAGACCGATTTTTCTGTAGTCTGAATATGTAGTTTTCTCCCAATATCATTAAAAGATTCAATAAGTTAAAAGAATTTAGTAAAAATTAAGCAGCAATGAAAGTATTTTAGCAGGTTTTGGTTAATAGGCAGCATTCCCTGACAAAACCAACTCCAATGCATAGTAGTTATACATTTTCAAGGAACTGAGCAGTCCTTTTTCAAATTTACAGGTGGTGACTACACTCAATTAAAATATTTAGAAAAATAAATGATTATACTGCCTCGCTTCTCCTCCTTTCAGCTCATGATTCCTATGTTAATAAAACCCATGAAGTCCCTAAACTGCCCTTGTTCAAGTACTCAGATGCAGAGTCCCCTTGCTTTTAAAAAGAGCTTTTGGAATTTCACAGTATACAGCACTTTCCAACTGAAGATAATTGTGTCTTGGCCAGTATGTGCAACTCACCACACCTGACAACAGACTTCTCATAGATTGCTTCAAGGGCACAAAAGTCTAGCCTGCTATCAATAAGTCAGTGTTCTTAGTTGATGAGCTTTGATCTTCCCTGTAGAAATTTTCTTTTGTACTTCATCTTTAATGCAGGGCTCTACCTACCTACCAATCAATGCTTTAAACACTTAGTTTTGCCTTTAAGGGAAAAAAGCAGAGAACAAACACAACTGAAAACTGTACATCACTTACTCCTTTACAGTCTCCCGCTATCCTGTGCCAATTCTTTAAAATTCATTGCAGAAAATATTTGAAGATGCCTTTGGTAGAAAACTGAGACAAGGATCAAGAATCATCTGATTCCTACGCTCTTCTATGGTGACAAACACCCTACCAAGAAAGTCTTGGTCCACATTGTACATGAACATAACATAGTTACTACAACGTCTATCAGTGGACATACAAAGTGTTGAAATTCAGGAGACAACTACCAGTTTAGTCAGAGTAGCACATCTGCAAGATATTAAAGACTTGAGACTTCTCAGCAAAAGGTGTCACTCAACAGACAGGCAAACTATAACTACCTGTAGCTTTTAAGTCTAGTCAGGAAGACGGTGTCAAAACATTGCTGTGATCTTCCAGTATGCTATTCTCTCTACCTAGCACAACACCTGGTGATTTCCTCAGTTCCAGTACATTTTCCATTGCAAATTCACTAATTCTCAAAATCTGTTCTTAAGCCAAAAAGGTAAAAAGATGGACAAATTAAGACACTAGGAAAAAAAGTACAGATTTCTTAAAATAAAGTTAGTCTTGTTTTCATGCTTACATAAATCTTTTCCCACATGCTGTTCAAATACCAGTTTCAAACCAGGCACACAGCTAAGTGGCATTCACCTGTTCAGACTTTTCTGTAAAAAAAGATGTCCAACGTTTTGTTAAGCCCTTACACAAAATTCACAGCCTAACTAGGAGGTTCCGTGGCTCAAAAATGAAATTGCTCAAAATGTCAGTGCTTGTTGAGACTAACATCACTAGTCAAAAAGCCTTACTTCAAGTTCTTTTTTAAGTTGCTTCTCTCGTTCAGAGCTGTATTCAAGTTCACTGGCCTGGCGCCTCAGCAGTTCAGTACAGCCATTGTGTTCCACCTCCACATCTCTCATTTTCTTGTGTATATTTTGCAGTACATTATTCTGCTCCTAGAAAAAACGAAGCATTAAGAGATACTTTACTATAACTTAGTAAAAGAGTTCAAAAGAGGAATACTTTGTGAACTGTGATTGCACTAGCATAGAGTAACATAATCTAATACATTAGCACATGTGAACAGAACCATTTGGTTTTTGTCACTATGTAAAATGCGTCGATTCAAAAATCACTACGAACATGGCCTTCTGTGATAATACTGAAATCAGACTCAATTCCCTACAGGAAATCTTACTCTCTAAATAGTACAAGGGTGTTCTTGCAGTCTCTTCTCTCTCTCAGCTCAATGGCCATGACGGAGATGGAAACAGTTAAGTACATGTGATGAAATGCTACAATACTTTGTTCTGGTTTTAACTGTTAAACTTGAAATCAAATCAGACATTTTTAGAAACAGTACAGAATAGAACAATAGATTAAACAATATTCATTTCTTGTATTCTGAGAAATCCTTTCTTCTGTCTAGAAACCAAATTACTTGCAAAAATTACGTACATGAACAGGAAGTTCTCAGTAGATTAAGAAAATTAAGCTCTTCTCCACTTCAATATCTGCGTTCAGAAGTTGAAACAAGCTACAGGCTGGGATAATTTCTAACACTACTGGACTCAGCAGCTCTGTGGAGTCACTGTTATAAAATCCACATTCACACCACACCAGGCTCAGTGGAAAAGAGCCAAATAATGAACATCCAGTAGTCTGGCACATACTTAAGCTGGAGATCCCAGAAGCCTCAAAAAGAATAGCTTTTGTCTAGTGGACAGGAATAAGCTTTTCCATAACTAGCATCAGAAACAAGCTATAAATCCAGTGATTTAGTTGAAGGACCTTTTGAGACCCAATTTGTTAAAACCACTTTCTGTGCAAAACACAGAAAGATTACAGTAAGTCCTCCTGTTCATTTACTCCTATTCAATATCATGGTAAGAGATATTTTGTGAAAATAAACCAATTGGTCTGCAGATTCTGCAATTACCCTTACATCACATAATCTTGTTCCTAGAAATTACTAATCATAACGCATCTGCAGAGCAGGGAGGAGGAGAAAATGAATTATTTATACAGAATTATTCTTCAGAAGATTGAACTCTGACAGAATCATGTTTATACATGAAGATCAAAGAAATATGAGTCTTTCACAAAGTTTGGAAAACAGTTTTTAGAAGTTCCTCTGGATTGAAGGCAGAAAGTTTTGGCCACTCAAACATGACAATAACGGAATCATAATTCTTCTACGGTGCTAAGTAGCGCCAATTAGTAATTGAAAAACATATGTTTATTTTCTCTCTTCTTTCATGTGCAGGCACTATAGCACCATTTTGTGGCATCACCTGAAAAAATAACGAGTGTGCATGTGAAAGATGTGAAGAAAAAAATGGGAACTCCAGTAAAACAAAATACTGCAAAAATAGTATACCCAGATATGGATCACATTTAAGCTAATCCTGTAACTTCACTTGTAATACCAAGTCAATGCACAGGTTTCTTCCCATCAGCATGCTAAAAATAATTTTTAACAATTTTTATAGAAATATACCTCTGCTCTCACTCTCTCCACACTGCAAAGAAACAGATATATTTATCTTTTCAGATATGTCTTTCAAAAGCAAGTTGGTAAAAGCTTGCATGAAATAAGTTAACACAAGGTTTGCTGCAAAATACTACACCAAGACTTAAAAACATTTTATACTGAAAATGTAATTAACATTAATCAGACTAAAACTGACATGAATACATCAAGCTTGTTATAGAAGGATTTCAAAATCTTAAAGGATTTTCCAAAATTTTTTAGACTTTGAATGAAACTATGCAAGACTATCCCAGCAGTCACCAACACTTAAAAGATTCAAAGATAAACATACCTTCTCATGAAAAAAAAAATACATATATACACATTATATCTGCACGTCATAAATGCATTTACTGCATAAATCTGCTTATGAAAAAAATGGCCGATATTTTTTTGAAGTCTGTATAAACAACACTATTTCACAAGTAGTCTAAGAAAAAACTGTTTCTGTGAAGGAGTACTATATTCTGACTAACCACAAGGTGATGCTATTGGACTTACTACTAAGTACAACATCATTTATTATGAATCAGACAGCATGCTAAGCACACCCAATAGAGCACACTACAAACTTATTAGAAAGTAGTTACTTTCCCTCCATATCTTAGAAATATATTTTAATAGGTTATGCTGACTTCAGTTCTATGCCCACCTCAGCATTTTCACAGCCAAGTTCAGAATTACAGTTCATGAAGTGCAGCTTTTCCAACCAAGGTTTGCCTACATGCACAGGATCTCATTTCTAGCTACATATTAAGACTAAAATTAAATCCAGTTTATTCTAGCTTCCATTTCATAACTGAGAACAACTACAGAAGTATTTATAACAGGTCTATAAATACACTGCACAAAAGACTGGAACACATTTGAAGTCATCATTTATCCAGGTCCTTCTTATATTTATCTACCAAGTTAAAATCAATTAAGTTTTCAATTAACAACTAAGGCAGTCAAGTCCATATTTAACACTTATTTATGTATTTTTTTATTTGCTGTAATTTTATAACTAAAGACAGAACTTGTAACTATGGGGCAAGGAATGGCAATGGGCAGGGAACAGCTACAAAAGCAAAGTGGGAAAATATAATGTTTTTACTCTCGTAAGCAGGGCAGGAGTTTACAACTAATAGTGAATCACATTTACATTAGGAGTGAGCAATTTTCTAGCTTTAACACATTTATCAAGCAAACACCTGTCTCTGCAGATCACCATTACTTCTGAATATACATCCATTCACAGATAACACAATGTCCCAAGAAATCTGCTACTGCTTTTGATCTGAGGCCAAACATCATTTGCAATTTGTCTACCACTGCTGGTTTTACACGCTACTAAGCTCACTGCATGTGGCTCCTACAAAACACTGTACAGAACAGAAGATAAGCCCATTCCAAAGCCTCCGCAACTTAACTCAGAATGCTGTTAGCCATAACTCAAAAGCCAACACTCCACTGTTAGCCTGCTTTACCTGACAACTTAAAAAAGAAAACTGTATTTAAAAACAGGTTTCTTCATAGCCTATAGCTAACCCTACTTTTTTAAGCATTGACTTTGAGTGAAAACTGAATCACATTTCTGTTGGTTTGAGAAGGACACCAGGGTATCATCTGCCAATCAACTCATGTTTTTGTCAGAAACCTTCTCTGCTCTTGGCTTTCTCTTTTCTTTTTTTTTAACTATTCCTCTACAGTTCTTCTAACTGCTTATTTAAAGCACAGTTCAACAAACCCACAAAATTAATGGGGAGAAGGGAGAGGAGGGACCTTTGTTTTTGTTCATTCAAAGAAAATTCAGTTTAGTTGGATCCTTCATCACCATCAGGGCTCCTGGTCATTATGATAACAACAGAGTGCAACTCCTTCTGCAGATCACGCACAAAAATATTACATATCCATACACTGATTTCTACTTTAGGTCTCATTATTACACCTCTTTCCAGATCTTGCCTTTAAACAAACAGCTGAAGAGTCAGTACATAGTATTTTTTGAATATGTGTAATTAAGAGATTCTTTCTACCCTGTTTTTCTAAGGGCTGCTTGTACAGGTGCCATATAGAATCTGTCCAACAGCACCATAACACAGTCCAACAAGTAGCTGGTTTGCTATCAGAACCTGGATATCAAGTTGCAAGGTAAGGGTTGTTTTGTGCCATTTGGGAAGACTGTCCAGCACTGTTCCGGGATTGGAACTGACTGGGCAGGAAAAAAAGCAAGGCTAATTTTCTACTGCCTGACCAATGCCCAGACCAACTGAGACAAGTCTGACACAACTTAAGCAGACCTATAAAAGAAGAAAACAAGAATATCAAAAAGAAAATGCCTGACTGGAGAAAGTGAACCTCTTAGTAGCAATCTGTTCTCTGCATACATCATATATGAGTAAATGGCTATCAGCTTTAACAGAGCCTCTGCACAACACTATCTTAAAAGTATAAAGAATAACTATAGCTGAATAGATTCTTGATTTTCCTCATATTTTAGCAATGTAATAATAGCATCTAAGGTAATCCAATAGTCTATTAAAAAGATTTAAACCATTAAATTATAGTAGTGTAATTGTTTCTGTCCCAGTAGAGCAGGTAAAATTTGAGTATTTTAACTCAGCACGTCCACACCATAATACCACTAGACTTCTTTGAAATATAAGTCAGTTTTAAAGAGCTTTACTGTACAGAAAAAGTCTATAAAAGTTCATATTGTTATTATTTTTTAGACATTTAATATCTAAGGGATTTATGCATACCAGTGCAACTCAGCTTGAAATTGCCTTTTTTCATTAAACACAATTAAAGAAGTATCTGAAGAATAAAACCCAGAGATGGCCTCATCTGTTTTAGACTATTAGTATTAAACTACTTCCTTCTAACGTAATTGCAGTTTTTCCAACAATCATCATTTTTCGTACATGAAATACGAAGTGAATAATATACAATGCATACCTGGAAATCCCTTTATCCCACTATCATTAAGATTGTGTTCTTTATATATTATACAAATTATTTTCATGTTCACATGCTATTAGATGTCAGGTTGGGGGAACTAAGAGGGAAAATGGAGTCAGAAGCTAGGTGTTGGGGGTCCCCAGTTTTACTAACTAAGCTTTGCACGACTGTGCACTTGCATCTTACTACAGCTGTGTACTGGTAACTCAGTTTAGGTGTTTACCAAGAAAATCAGACACAACACATTCCATCAAAGCAAGAAAGACTGTGACACAGTGACTGTAACTTTATAAAGCTACATTCTTCAGAAAGATTCTGCAATATTTAGCTATTTGAGGGATTTTTCCCTAAAACAGAAAAAAACCCAACCCACCAACACTGCACACCAAAAAAGTTCTAGCCATCATCTCATGCAACTTTCCAACTATGAATACATCATACCTGCAAAACATTTTCTAGTTTAGTTCTTTCCTTAACGAAAAATTCATATTCACTGTTGTAAGTTCTGCGGATATCATCCTTCTCACTTGCAAGTCTTTGCTGTTTTTCTTTCCACTTCTGCTGAGCAATATGAAATGTTTTCTCAGTCTCTGCCGCTTTCTGCTGAAGTTTTTCATTCAATACTATTGTTAAGAGCAAAAGAGAAAGAAGATACATACCACTGCAAAGCATGTTCATAAAAATGTACAATGATCATTAGTTCTTCTGCATATTATGATACCCTGTGGAACACTGGATCATTAATACTTCCAGCAACAGAGAGCACCACCTTTACTACAAAGAAACAATCAAATTTTGTGTTCCTATAGCATCTTTCACATGAGAAGACAGGAATGCTTTAGAGATTTTTATAAATTAAAATTCTCTCCTTTTAGAAAAGGATAAAAACTTGAGATAACTCTTTCCAGAGAGGTCTCTATGGGATGGAGAACTTAATGTCAGATTCCTGCAACATTTGGACAGCTTACATCCAAAAGTCTATTTGATACAGGTACTAGTCTGCACCAATTAACTTTGAGCTCAGTTTAAGTGACAGTAAAGATAGGCATCCGCCCCACAAAAGGGACAATAGCAAAATGCATGGCACATTGGGCTGGCAAGCAAAGGCTTAGCTTTACCAAGGAAATTCACTGCTGCTCAAGAGGCTCAAATCTTCAGAGCAGCACATGCCCTGAAATAACAGAACAGTGTAGATACTCTTCTGCAAAATCTTAAATGCCACAGAAACCTGCATTACCTATGCCTATTTATTTATGCAGTCTCAGTAGAGTCTGCTTTATTTTATAAACTGGCTTTCAGATGAAAGTACTTTGCATCAGCTTTTCATTTAACTGAACACAACTAGTAACACTAGCATTTAAGGGATCACGACTTTCTAACATTTTTATTTCAAATTCATTGCAGACTTCTGAAATTTCTTCCAAGATGGGTAAGGCCAGAACAAACAGAAGCAGCACATTAAGAGGACACACAGAACCAATGGACACAATGATAGGAGAAAGTCAAGCCTCACTGACAACAGCAGCAAAACAATTTTGGGAGAAAATACTGAAGAAGACAAGCTACAAATGAGGCTTTCTGTCCAAGGAACTATGTCAGGGTTACATCAAAGTACCAAATGAGGTGAGGAAGTCTCCAAGTCAGCAAGAAAACAAGGGGTAAGTTACAAGCTGTGAAAGAATCGAAAAGCAACACCACAATGTTTTAACTTCTTTGGCACCTGTCACAGAAAAAAAGAAATTTTGAAGAATTTCAAGCAATATAATTTACTGCCAGTTAACAGGCTTTGAATTACTGATTTTGGTATTGAAAGAAACTAATACACACATGTTCAGGAAAACATCCCTTGTCTCTGCAAACCTCTCCTACCCTCATTTTGTTCTCCAGTACCCTCACCTTATGTTAGCCTGCCCCCTTTAAGGGGGTGACAGGCAGTGTGCAGCAGACTGGGATCACTGTGCTGTGGTTCCTCTATCAGCAACAGTCCATTTTGAGTCCTTCCTGTTGGTGCCTGCATGGGTGGTCACTACTTTGACCCCAGCCCCCGCTTAGGTTGCTGCTCTGCTGCTCTCTCTCCTGCTGTTTCTTTATTTTTCTTCGATCTTTTTCTTTTCCTCTTGGCATTTACCACTCTTTCTGAAACACATTTTGGAAGAGGCACCACGCACTCTCTGGTGGAGTAGTTTAGCAAATGCTGGTAGGTGGGTTTGCCTGTCATGGAGCTGGCAGTTCTGGGCAGACCTACAATCCTTTCCTCCTGCAAAGGTTGCCCTGCAGACCCGCACTCACTACCAACACCTGCCTGCTGTGTCTGATACAGCAGACAATGAGTTTTCCAAATCATAAGTGAATCACAAAATGAGATTTAAAGTATTTTAAAATACACACACACACTACTCCTGAACAGGTAAGCAAACTAGTACTAAAAAGAACACGCACAGAAAGGAACACAGCCTTCCTCTAAACAAAAAACTAGCAACTCAAGTCTTCAAATTGTAATCACAAAGGAATCTTCAAAGGAGAAAAAAAAATGTGTTTTTCCAGTTTGCAATCCATAAGATCTGTGTGTGTGTTCTCCAAAGGAGTGAAAACCTCAGTTTTCCAGTTATCTTAAAAACACCTAGTACTTCAAGTATTTCCAAGTTTCTGAGTCTCCTTCCATTCTTGGGAGGATAAAATCTCCACAAGGAGTGCTCTAAACTCTTCATGGAACATCAAAGGTTGAGCAAGCGCCCAAATGTATCTCCTGTACTAGATTAGAAAGGTATTATATAGGTAATTAAAAATGTACCTCACTTACAAGTAAGAACAAAAAATGTCTCTCTGTTGAGAGTTTCTGAACATAAAACTAGTAGGGAAAAAACATCTAGGAAAAAAGCTTTCCTTCCACATATGGGTTCCATTAAGGATGATGAGAAATTGAACATAAGCAATTAAAAGTTTGAAACCTTTGAAAATAAGAAAGAAAAAGGCAGTATCATGAGAACTTCTAAAAAAAAAAATATGTTTTTTTCTTTTTGTCCCCTGAAAAAGAAAGAACTGCTGGATACAGTGATAATCAAGATATGGAAACAACCCCCATGACCATAATTCTGTGCAAGGGCAGAAGTGAAAGAGGGAATGACAGAAGGTAAGGGGCAAGAAGAAAATACGTTGATGTGTTCAGCATGTTAGTTTTATTTCACACAAGAGACAATAAGAGTTTTGTAAACTCTTACGTATTTAGAAAAGCAGAAGGATAAGAGAAAAACAATAACTAGAAAACTTACTTAAGTCACTGCTTCTCATTTGTCTTCCTGACTTGAAACTGACTTAGGCTTTGTTCTGGGTTTGCTTTCTCCAAACTTACCTTGCAATTCCACAAGTTTGGTTTTTGTATCACTTAACTCCTCTTCTATATCATACATTTTCAGACGAGCATCTTTTCTGGCAATTGCCAGTTCATACTCCAGACTTTGTCGAACAGCCTCTCCTTTCTCAACTTCCAACCGCAACCTGACTATCTGGCATTCATAGTTGGACAGCTAGAAAATAAATTTGTTTCAGAAAACTGGCAACAACGCTCCTCTGAAAATACACAACACATTACAGAAATAGACCTAGAGAATATTTTTTTAAAGATAATTTGAATTACATCTACAGCTGCCTACTTATTCCACTTGAATTTTAAATAGTTTTGCAAATTCATATTTATGCAGATTTTAAGTACTTTTACTGGGGTTTTTTTTATGCAAAATGTTCACATTTCTATGAGAAATCCATGTACCTTAAACATAACTCCCAATTTTCCCAAAAATACACTACCTTAAGAAAATAAATGTCATAATACTGTCATCTTCCTTCCACCTGCAGGAAAAACTGCAGCAATAGAGATATTATATTCCATAGGCAATTTTCTGGTAAGTTTTAAAAGTTAGAAAAACAGTCATGTGTTGATAGATAACTTCAAGAAGTTATCTTATTTTGATTAAGAAACACAGCTTAGTCATTGCTGCCAAAAGCTGGGTCCAGAAAATCAAGTTCAAGCCATTTCACACAATAAGGTGGAAAGTAAAATATATTTCTTCAGATCATCTACAAAGTAGCCCTTTCACGTCAATTATATCATGCATGGGTAATTTGAGCACTTCCATTATCTGTAATTATACTGTAAATGGGCAGTCTCTCAAGTAGTTTATCTACCTAAAATATGACCTGACTTTGTGGTGCAAACCACAACAGCAAAACGGTGCAGATCCTTGTGCACACTCAGCATTCAAATTCTCAATATAAGAGGTGATTTTGTTTTATTAAATCCAGAGAATTCCAGGGATACATTTTATAGAACCACTCCTCATTTGATGGGGCAATAGGAAAACAAAAATTAGCTGCAGCACAAAAGCAAATCCTTGTGGGAGAATCAGGAATTTCTTCATTTGGGTACACATCCCAATAATAACTGGGTATCAAAGAGCAAACTTGGTTTATTGGATGGATTTAGCCCAAAACAGATGAATGAGCACCCACATCAAATGCCTCTAGCAAACTGCTAAGAGCAGAATTGTTATCCATAGCAGTAGTAATATTTCTGCACCAGTACAGTTTAAACTAGGACACCAGGTGTCAGACTGGCATCAGCATTAGCAAGTGTGGGAAGTGTTCCTATTAGCAACAAATCTGAAGCCAATTACAACTATTGCTGTACTCAGTGCACATCTTTCCTTACATATACCAGTGCTAAAGCTGATATTCACACTAAAGAAGAGATTAAGTATTTTCTTATTAATACTTTGTTTCAATACCAGTTTGCTACAATGGCATCAGGGAAAACCTTTATAATGTGGATAAATTACCTCCCTCTGAATGAAGTTCTCATTTAAAAGTATGAAGTTACTGACGAACGCATCACCACATTTGCGCATTATACAATGTTAGAGTCACTGAACACTGCGAATTCGCACAAGCTGAGACACTGTAAGACCACTAAATGATAGCCTAGCTGGATTCGGTGTACATACACAGAAAAGTACTAGGTTGTGAATTACTTCTGCAGAAATAAGATCTTTTTATGAGGCTAGATTCATGCTGTCTTTTATTTATTTTTGTCACCATGCAATTTTATCTAACAAACTGCTGGTAGTTGCAATGACTCCTTTCCCTGCACTCTGCTTGGTACAACTTTAACTATTAATAACGCCAGCAGAAGTGCCAAGAGTTCCTATCAACAGATAGGAGAGGCCTGTAGAAAGTTATCTTCCTTGTTATTTTTCAGCCCTTGATTGAGCTTTGGATACACCATGCAAGAGTATTATCTTAACGAACAAAGATTGCATTTATTCCAAGAGTAAAACAAAGCAAACAAAAAAGTCCTTACTTCTTGATTGTGTTTAATGGTTAAGTCTAATTTTTCCTTTTTAGCTTGACAGAGTTGCTTTCTCAGATCTTCAGCAGTGTACAATTCTAAGTCATCGCTATTCCGTAGTAACCGTGATTCATACTCAGCACTACGTGAGCTGCAAAACATAAACGTTTCCAAAACACATGAGTATTCCCTTTAAGCTTCAATGCTCCCTCATGCCAATGATCACACTGTGAGCCCAAAGTTCTAAGCATTCAATGAAGTAAAATTATGGCATGCGGTTGTCATTATACTATTGCTCTTTGAAAAGAGAGGTTATATAGAACTTCTTATTGTGCAAGATGAGAAGTGGCAGCAGGAATTTAAAACAGATATGCATTGATTCAATAAACTTTCAGTATGCTTAAAAACATCCTTCCAATCTCTTACATTAAAATGACTAGTAAGTTTCTGACTACCTTTGAGTGAGCAGTAAGGCTCATCTTTTAGGATGGAATACCACCTCAAACCCACTTCTGCCATTAAACAAATGCACGTGTGGAACGAAAAATCACTTTTCCACATTTTTTTCTCCGAAGATATATACATATAAACTACACACAAGTAATCAATCACAAAACCAACACAAATTTAAGGCCTAGTCCTCTATACTACCCAGTATCTTCATTTCCACTATTTCAGTTAGAAGAAAATCTACTTGACAGTTGGCAGAATCAGCCTTTGAGCAACATGAGCAATAGTAATGAAAATAAGCAAAGTGAAAAATTAGTATAAAAACACATGTTTAACTAAAATAAACCAGTATAAT
The DNA here is from genome assembly GCA_033558185.1 of Dromococcyx pavoninus. Taxonomy (NCBI): domain Eukaryota; kingdom Metazoa; phylum Chordata; class Aves; order Cuculiformes; family Neomorphidae; genus Dromococcyx; species Dromococcyx pavoninus. Next base: position 1,651,369 of record JAUMJL010000578.1, read on the forward strand.
AATCTTATGTGCAATTACTGTAACTTCAAGATGAACAACTTTTAAATTATTTCAGGAGTTAAAAATTAGTTTTCACATTATTTCATCCATGTGAGACTGGCTGCAACACAGAAGCTCCACACAGAAGCACAAGTTGTCAGGATCACTAAATTTGAAATATACTGTAAAGATAAACATGATTAAATTAGCCACAAAGCTAGCATCATTTGTAATAGAACTGAACATAGTAAACTAGCTTACCATTGTCTGGATGAAGTCTTAACTACAGAACTGACAGTCTACCTGGATTTAATTATTAGTTTTTCCTAAATAAAAAATGACCACTTTACCCCAGGTTTGTGTACAGGTACCATCAACACTTTCCATGACTGAGAACTCAATCTGATGATAAGTATTTTCTCACATAAGTTAACTAGCAAAAAAGACTCAAAAGTCATCAACAAGGGGAAGTGTAATTTAGAGTAAGTGTTGCCTTTAAAGACATCACTAATAACAAAGGGTGAGATTTCACCTGTAATTATTTTATCATTTAATAAATACTGCCTATTTCCATTTAAAAAAAGACCAACTTCATCTATAATATCAGAATAATTGCACACCATCAGTAATTGTTCCACAGGGTGGAACGCATTTTATATATTTAATAAATTTTGGAGATACGGATCATTAAAACCTACAGGTACTGCGAGAAAACCACAAGCACAGTAGGTGAGGAAGAAGTTCTTTACTGAAAGGGTGATTGGACATTGGAATGTGTTGCCCAGGGAGGTGGTGGAGTCGCCGACCCTGGAGGTGTTTAAGGGGAGATTGGATGTGGCACTGAGTGCCATGGTCTAGATGATGGTTGGTGTTAGTGTTGGGTTATAGGTTGGACTTGATGATCTCAGAGGTCCTTTCCAACCTTGTCATACTGTGATACTGTATTAGCTTTCAGTGTTTACTATGGGAGCCATAGCCAAAGGAATCAAAGCGACTTAAAGGGTACACGATCAGCAACAAGGTAAGGAAAATCACACAGCATTATCTTATGCAAATCTTAGGTACTACAATAAGAAGACATGGTGGCAAGTCAAGCAGGAAATATGAAGGATCTGAACAATCAGAGCATCTATAAACTGCATAAAAGGTTGTTTGTGGACATCATATAATAGGTTTGGAAGACCTTTATTTTTTTGTGGCTGCAGAAGGCAGATGAAAGAAAGGCAAGTCATCTTAAGCAGAGATAAGGCAAGAAGTATCCATCTCATCTGAAGATAGCTAAAGGCCAGACAGCACCACAGTTAGCAAAGCACAGTTTAGGCAGGAAAATAGAACCCAATTTGAAAACAAGGAAGGACTAGGGCAAAGAAAGAAGGGTGATGGAAAAGGTAACCATTTTGTTAGTGTGCGTGCAGCAGGGAGGTCGCTTTGCTTCTTTAAACCTGGCAATATTTAATACTTAGCACATGGAGAACACAAGAAATGCAAGCAAGGGGATGAGTACTTTTGAAAAGTAAATAAAAAACCACCTTTAAATGGCACTGGCTTGTATGGCAACCAGCTTTCAAGAAAACTGTTACTTTTAACTCCTCTATTAATTACCTAGGAAAAAAAGAGCACAATGGAGATATCTATACAATAAAACTTATTCAGTGGAAAATTTAACTATATGATTAACTGTTCTCCTTCACTGGACGAGTGGGAAAAACAAACACACACAAAGGAGTTACAAAACATGACAACTAATAGTACATTAGGGACATCACAGGAATGAAAAAGGTGCATATGAGCATTAGCACAAAACAGCACAACTACTGGGAAAAAAAGCATTAAATACCTCTTTAAAATAGCGTTTTTGGCACAGTTTCTAAACTCACTCTGTCATTACTGAAAAATTAAAAATATAAACCAGGAAACCCTATTTTTGTTCTTAGTATAGAATTAAATTAAAAAAAAAACAAGGAACTATTACTATGTTACCCACTTCATTATTTTATTTGTCTACTTAAACATTTTCAAATAAATTGGCTAAAAGAATTTTTTATCTCTGATATTTTCCTTAATCATCACTGCATCATTAGCACATGCAGTACTTAATGAAAGCTTCATACCACCTACTGTAGGAGATTCTTCGTTCCATATTCATGTTACAAGTAGTGTGTGCTACGAGTACAAAGCTCTCAGAAGCTTCACTGAAAGACAAAACAACTACTCAAAATCCCTGGAAAGTTTCATAGCACGTACAGAATTTTAACATACCCATATATAATTAGCAGTTTTGTGTAATGACTTTAAATAGTAACAAACAGCTCTCACAGGTAAGATAAACATAATTAATTAAAGCTTACTTCAATTGTGCCAAAGGTCAAACACATATCAGGTTATAAAAAGTAAGCACTATATGCAGGACTTAAAGCCAACCTCTACCATCTCAGCTAATGCAGAAAACCATTTTCTTTAAGTCCAGTTCAGCATTCGTAACTGCAGACAGGAATTCCCTCTAGCTCTAAGTCATGTCCTCTAAGCTGTGTGAGAATTCTGGCACATCAGATGGACTATGCACACCCTCAAGTAAAACTTTTCATTTAATGTCTATATTGACATGGCACAGTTTGCAAGGCTAATGCCATATCTGGTTCTTCTTCATTCCAAATTACATAACTTCAGGGATCTAGAAAATAAACTATGATACATATTACTAGACGTAAAAATACATAAGTGGAGCTCACCATTTAGCTTGTGTGACAGCACAGCGGACTGGAGAGGATAAACTCATGATGTCCAATATGCAGTTTTTAAGTCTATTAATTCTGGAGACTGAATATCATCTTCAGCCATATATACTTTTACTTGACAAGCTTCAAAGATTACTCTCTTCTGTACCACAAAAACATTACAACCTGTAACAGAGACATGCATAGTTTATTTGGCAATACAATAATTCTAAGGGAGATAAATGCAAGCACTAAGATTTAAATAGGCGAATATCCCAGATTTGCTGTCTAATAGCAGTCTTTAACACAGCAAGTCTTCTAGCCATTTCATAAAGTTGGAATTTTCTATTTGAACATACTTTTATTGTATTAGATACATTAGACTGAACTATAACTCAGCTCACCTTCAGGAGAGTCACCGATTTAGTATTACTGACAAAAACAAATCAACATAGAAAACATATTTACAACATAGTCCTTGAAAAAAACTCCAAGTTTACTTCAAGTTGAATAGCTAAGCAATTTGTGAGTTCTTTCCATTAATTAAAGCAAATTAACGTGAAGAATAAGCTGCATTAAACAGGTGACACTAACAAGCCATGAAGATTTGCTTTTTAATAGATGGCTATCTTTACTAATCTCCAAAACAAGAAACTGGTCTGGACTCCACCTTCACCACCTCTGGCTTGCAGCCACATTCGTCAGAATCTATTTCTATAGTCAGACTGAACTCAGAAGTACTCGATGCAATACATTAAATATCATAGAATCATAGAATGGTTGCTTTGGGTTGAAAGGGACCTTAAAGATTATCTAGTTCCAGTAGCTAATAATCTGCACTAGAAATACGGAGAAGAAAAAATGTATTTTCTGCTTCAAGCTATAATTTTAACAAAACATCCAGCAAGAAGAAACCTCTTATTTCCAAGACCCTTTTTTTTTTAACCAAAAAGCATAAGAACTGGTGCCCAGGGTCATTGTACTGCCTTATATTTAAACACAGTTACTCCAAAGTGTTTTCAAAATCAAGTGGAAGACAAGTACAACGAATGGTAACACTCTGCTTTAGTTTCTTAATAAATAAATAAATTTCTGGTTGTTTAAGATTCACTCATTAGAATTCACCTGGGAACATGTCTTCATAAGCCCCAAAACATATATCTACCACACAACCTTCATTCACACTCCTAGAAAAGCAATGTAGCTTTCTTCCCATCCCAATTGAGAATACAGTTGAAAACCTCATTTCTGAAGTATAGATGAGTCAGTGGTACAAACTGTTCGGCATATGTTAAGGCCTATTAAAGTATTAGTAACTTGCAAACTAAAGATTCCCACTGCACATGAGAGAAGAACAATCCTGACAGAGTATTTGTAGTACTGTACTTAACAAAGATGAATTGCTTGGATAAAAAGAAAACACAGCATTAACAAAAGACTTTCTTATAGAACTGCTTCTTCACTTCAAGAACAGAATTTGGTAATTCTACCCAAGAACCAATAGCTGTGGTGAAATAAAATCTTGTCTCAAAACATAATCAAAGTGTACTGTCATATCCGCATCATTCTACAGTTTTAAAACTTCCTGAAATTACTCTGAAGTTACACAGAGGAAAAAAAAAAAGCTGAATAATGTTTTCTGGGAATGCTAAAGATTTTTAATACACAACACTCCTCCGTTAAAAGATGTATCAATAGCTAGGTTATCAGACCATAAATGGATATGGTCTAAAAACACGTTATTTCACTTAGGGAAAAACATATATAAGTGGCTCGGAAGGGCTCAGAGAAGCCCCAAAATTAATCAAACCAGCAGAAGTGTTTGAATAGTTAATAATTTGATGGGTCAGTCTCATTGAGAACTTCTGCATATCCTTAACCAACTTTAGAAAAGGCCATTGATTTACATTGCATGTAAGCACTAAATTTCTTCACTGTGAGGGTGATGAGGCACTGGATCGGGCTGCTAGAGTGCTGGATGCCCCCTCCCTGGAGGTGTTCAAGGCCAGGTTGGATGGGGCTTTGAGCAACCTGGTCTGGTGGGAGGTGTCCCTGCCCATGGCAGGGGGGTCTGGAGTAGAGGATCAAATTCGAAGGTTCCTTCCAACCCAAACCATTCTACAATTAAGACTACTCAAAATAAATTTAATCATGTGCTTAAGATGTACTACTTTTAAGACATACGAAGCCAGGCCTAAGTAAGACACCTGCGCTGGAGCCTACAAAAACTCACCAGAGGTTGTTCCAGCTGGAAGAACCACTAGGAATGTCATTAAAGTCCGGTCAGGGTTTTTACGCGAGCTAAAACGCAAAGCCACGCCACCACGCTGACACTGAAGCTGCCGCCGCTGCACTAGCGCCTCGCGGAGCGCGGGCGGTCCGCGACGTCGCTCCCGCCGTCGAGGAAAGAGCGCAGAAATCCGCCGGCACGGCCGGGCACTGCCGCCTCTGTCGGGGTTCCCGAGCGTACTCGGATTGCCGCGGCCCTCGCCGGGGCTCCCGCCGAGACTGCCGCGGCTAAGGACGCTGCTATACTGCCCCAAGCCGCAGGCCCGCCCCACTCCCCTCCCACGGGGACGCTAACGGCTCCTTTCCCAATGGCCACTTCCGGCGGCGGCGAACCCGCACTATGTCCGGGGGGGGGGGGCGATGCGCAGACCGAGCGCGCGGAGAGGTCCAGGCAACATCGGGGACGCAGCTGAAGGACGAGGGGCGGCGCCCCTTGCAGCTCCCGCCGCGATCGCGATCGCGCTTCGCCCTCAGCCCCCAGCACCACCCGCCCCGCCTCTGGCCCGCCGCGATCCGAGCCGTGCCGGATAGCTGTGGTCATTCTGTCCGTGTTTGGGTGGCATCCACACACACCTCTCGTCCCAGTGCTGCAGGTGTGGGGGTACAGAATCACCGAATGCCCTGAGTTGGAAGGGATTCACAAGGACCATCGAGTCCAACTCCTGTTCCTGCACAGGACAGCCCCAACATTCACACCATGTGTCTAAGGGCATTTTCCACATCTTTCTGGATGATCTTCAGGTTTGGTGCTGTGACTGCTTCCCTGGGAAGCTGTTCCCAATATCTAACCTAACCCTCCCCTGGCACATCTTCCTGTCATTCCCTCGGGTCCTGTCATTGGTCATTGATCATGGCATGTTGGCAGCTGGGCAAACCCAGTCTTGTTCTAGGGATACTGAATCCCCTGGTGACTGGAAGAAGGGCAACATTGTGTCCATTTTTAGAAGAGGTAAAAAGAATGACCCTGGGAACTATAGCGACCTGTTGACCACACTTAGTAGTGTAGGTGGAGGGAGACACATGAAGATTGGATATATAAGACTTCAGGGAGGTTACACAACTCAAGACAGTGCTGTGTTTCTTCAGCACTGGATATGCAACACCCATTGGTCTGGCAGGCTGCATGTACCATAATGCTGCTTATGTAAGTGCCATTTTCTTGTCATTATGGGGAGCTGTTTTGCACTACTTATTCTCAGGTTTTCTAGGTTGTATTCGATCTGGTGACCAACCCCCTCTCGAGTTCCGGTGTGACTTTCTAATACGGACACAACAATAGGAAAGAAGCAGAATGAAGTCTTAATATTTCTTTAATTCAGATTTTTTAATCTAAAGGTCTCAGATTTTATAACATCAAAAAGTCTACAGAGAAATGCTATTAGCAATTTAAATTGAAACACAGTATATATTTACTTTTTTATATACATTCATAAAAACACATAAAAATCATTGGGATTTTTCTTCTAGTTGGAATTCCCCAGCTGGAGCAAAATTACACAAAAGAGAGTTATTTATGAAGTTTAAATGAGCTTATATTAACCACAGACCTGCAGTTTGTCCTCACTCAGGAAAACACTCATACTGAATTCAAAGTACAGCTTTGGGTCAGCATGACTTACATCATGATTGCAAGTAGTGCCATAGCACTTAAGGTGTCCTATCACTTTTTATTCCAAAGTTGCTGCCTATTGCTTATAACTGCAAAAAAATACCGCTTTCAGCTAAGATTTTCTATGATGTGTGGTGCAGTAAAGCCTGATACTGATAGCCTTCAAAGTACAGACTGAAGTTCCAATTGCAAGAGACAAAAAAATCCATAATATCCTACACCCCCTGAGATAAGTCTCAAAACTTCATTTCTAGTTGTGACCTGATCTGCATAGTTAGCTTTTAGCTGTGGTTTTGCTACTTCTGGTAAATGACATGACATTATTTTAGATGTCTTACGCCAAACGAAAGAAGTTCTTTGCCCAGGTGCAAAAAATTAGAAGATTTCATTATGTCGCAATTCTCTTAAGAGCAACATTTTTTTCTGTATTTTTCAAAAATGCAATCATGAACAGGGCTTCCTCTCTGCTCTTGCCTGATGAGTAGTCAAAAACTGAACAAGATGAAAAACGGCCTTAGCTAATGAAGAAATAGAAATAATGAGATAATGTGCAAGGAATCATAGAAATATGACACCACATCTGCAAGTTCTGATAGGTTTTGGCACTCTAATAGCTTACCAGATACTAATAATAGCTTACCAGACACTGAACCAATAAGATGAGCTGACCTGCCCAAAATAATATGCCTATAATTTACATTGATTCACAAAAATTACTTTAGATACAATATTGTTGCTGCATGCATGTATTTCTTCCTCCCACACTGTAGAATATATCTCATATATATGCTGGTTTAGGCATATTTTCACAGTTCAAGGAATATTTTGGTAAAACCAGCATATATTTGGGATATATGGGGTTTTTTTCTGAAAGGTGGAAACAAATCAAAGTTGTATCACACACGGAATTCAACATTAACTTATTTCTTATTCTTCAGAGAGATTTATTCATGATCTTTTTAGGAAGTGTGCTCAAGAGAAGACAAGATGGTGCTGCAGCGTGGGTCCAGCAAGAAGCAACTGCTTCACTTGCAGACCAGGATACCAGCATGCTTCTTTGCAATGCAACCACACCTGCAGGAAATCAGTTGGATGGTTGTTTGAAAACCGCAAGTTCAAGACATATAGCTCACAGGAAGAGCTGTTTTTCACCTCCGAAGTTCATTTGTGGTTTGTAACAACTTAATGCCTACCAGTCTAGCTACCTCTTACTCGAGGTAAGAGGTGGCCACCTCATCAAGTGGCATGTCTGGATAGCTCTGCAGATTCTGTCATGCAGAATGAAACCATTTGCTAAAAAATGTTGATATAGTCCCTAAAGTTTAATAGCATCAGAATGGCACGTTACTTTCAGATACGAAGTCTAGATGGAAAATACACATTTTTCCCTTCCGTTATACCTATACTTCAACAGTTTGTCTTCAATGTTATGTTTACTTAATCTCTACAAATAAGCCCAATTACACACAAAATATAACTTATTCAAACAATTTTATTTTTCAGTCTTTAAATCAAATTTTACTCTGTTTTCTTTACTTTAAAAAATGCTTTAGTCACATTACTCTGTTTTGAAGATCACCCTACTTCAGTATGAAAACAAGTTATCTTGAATTGCTTCATAAATCTGAAAACAAAAGAAGTGTTTTAAGCTGCTCTTCTCTAATTTTAATGCAAGGTTCTGATTCCTGAGACGTGTTAGATTCAAAAGACTCTTTCCAAAGGCTAAAGAAATTAGAATGTCCTTAAGAGATTCCAAAGGCATTGCTTCAAAAATAAAATATTAACTTATTTAATCTGAGATGGAAATCAAATGTAACTATATGATTAAAGAGAGTAGTGACTTACCTAAGGGAATCTCTGCAGATTGTCAGTTCCTGTGTGACAAAACATTAATATATACAGGTTTTGCAATACTCAACAATTTCTCATTTAGGAAAAAAAGTAAAACTTTATGTATTGCTGAAATATGAATGATTTAATGCAATGAAGTACTTATATATTTGCAAATGCAGATGCAATTTCTACCACTGTCAAACTTTCATCTTGCTCTAAACAATTCTAGATATACAATCTACCTTGTTTTTTTAAAACAAATTTGCCCCAAGTGCTCATCTATTTGTTCATAGGAAGAAAGGTTTTTTGCCTCTCTAATAAATCAATTATCTTCTATTTTCTGAGGAGCTCTTGTCTAACCCTGTAGAAACTTGGTATTTATGTCAGAGACATGAACTTCATCACCCACTTTGACTGGCTTAAGCCATTGGAAAACTGCAGTTAGTTCCAGCTCAACACAGGTGGAGCAAAGTTTTACAATTGATGTTTATAAATGACCATTTTGCATTTGAGGAGGAGAGTCTAGAACACAGCACAACTTGCTCTATGGCAACTGCAGTGGGTGTCTTGGGCCTGACTTGAGTTTTAGTATCAAAACTGAAAGCAGTTAAGATGATTCTTCTCACAAGGACTTATCTTTGTGTGCAAGCAGCGCAGAGGTCAGTTGGCAGAAAACTGGCCCATAAAACTTGTGCAGCAGGCCACATGCTGAGATAAGCACTCGAGCACAAAATGGTTAGGTATGCCCCAGTGAGACCACGTAATTGTGTAAGAAGTGACTTTTTGTGGCACTAATCTTGCAGCTTTTTGCTGGGTTTTGGCAACTGTGTTGACACAGAGACATGGTAGTGACTTGCCGGTGGTGCTGTGAAGGGCAAAGCCATAGAGAGCTGACAGGCTAAGCTAATGTTTGACACTGAGGGAGAACTAAAACCAAGCCCAACAGTGCAGGCAGGCAGGGGAACAGACGCTGTTTGAGTTAAAAATCTGGACCAGAGGTCTTCTGTTTCAAGAAAGAAATGTGGGGGAAAGCGCAGGGAGGCAGGAGGTGCATGATGCACATGGCAAGGAGACCGTCTGACAGGCAGAGAGAGGAGGGCTCAGCGGATGAAATGCTTGGAGAGGAGCAAGCTAAATTCTGGAAGGTAAACGACCCAGGAGAGAGTAGATATGGAGAATATAGAGAGAGTAATGCAAAATCCTAATTAATCGTAATCCCAGTAAAAACAAACAAAACGGGATTTAATGGCTACTAAACTGTGGGTAAGAACTCCGTGGACTGAAGCAGTGGGTTACTAGATGCTGGGGAAGTCAGGACGTGGAGAAAAAAATGAGTAAATGTAGAGTTGCCGGGGAACAGGAGCAGCTTTGAGGCCAGCAGTCACGTGGGATGAGAAGCCCGCGAAAGGGCGCCGGTAGGGCGGGAGAAACAAAGGGACGGGACCACCCCATTCGTTCTGCAAACGGCAGAACTGCGAATGGGGCGATGCTCGCGGCTGGGAGGAGCCCCCGCGCAAGCACATGAGCTTAAGCGTCGGTAACGACCCTCAGCCCCGGGGCTGGCACGCTGCCCGCCGGCGCGAACCGTGGGGAAGCGCGGGGCGGGAAGGGCAGCGCTACCAACCTCCCTCCCTGCGCCGCAGCCGGTACTCAGGTCTCCGCCAGCCTTCTCCCCCCACCCCGGACCCTAGCGTGCGGCGGCTCCGCCCCCGCGGAGCGAGGAACGAACCACACTCCGTGGCGGGGGGAATGATGCTCGCTCAGTTGGTCCCTGTCTACCTCGGAGTGGGCGGGCGGCTTGTCCTCGTGGCGATCTCTTTCCCCCTTAGGCGAGGAGGCGACAGTCGAGCTGTCCGTTTTCGGTAGGGCCCGCGCTATTTTTCCTACCCCCGACCCCCCCCGCGCGCCGATTGGTACCGTCCCGCACGGTGGGAGGAGGTCGCGCGGCCGGATCTCCCGCGGCGGCAGTTGCTGCGGGTGGAGGGGGCTGCAGGCCGGCGCGGTGGGTAGCGAGGCAGCAGGTCCTGCGGCTGAGGGGGCCGGCAGGCAGGCAGGCAAGCAAGCAAGCAAGCAAGCAAGCAAACAAGGCGAGCGGGCAGGCAGGCGGCCGGCGTTTTGCTTCCGCGCCATCGCGGCTCATGGGGGGAGGGGGGGCGGGGCGGTGTGTCTGTGTGGCGGGAGCCGGCGACGGGGAAAGGGTTCGGTCGCGCTGAGAGGTGCGTGCGGCGGGGGTGCGGGCGCTGCTACTGGTGGCGCGCATGACGCGGGACGGGAGCTGCGTGGCGGCAGGAGGGAGGGGGGCGCGAGTGGTGTCCCCGCTCCAGCCGGGTCCCGCCCGTCCCCTCCCTCGGTGGGGCCGCCGCTCATGTCCCTCCCGTGTCGCCGTTGTGTCCCCTCCCCCGCCTCGCTGTGTTTATCCCGGCAGCGGGACCTTGGGCGGCCGGCAGCGCCTCGGCGGCGGGGCTGGAGGTGCGGAGCGCTCCCTCGGTCCGGCTCGTCTGCGGCAGCGGGCGTAGCGTCGGTGAGAAACCATGAGCCGGGATTTCAAACCCGGGGACCTGATCTTCGCCAAGATGAAAGGTTATCCGCATTGGCCAGCCAGGGTAAGGGACCTTCTCCCCCTCAGCGCTGTCCCGCTCTCGCTTATTGCCCTCCCACGCTTGGGAGCAGCTTCTGAATCCCGTTGTGCATCCCCTTCTCTCTTTGGCTGCTGCCTTATGCTTGTCTGCAGGTCACTGTAACAGGGAGCCCTTTCTCATAACTGTCAGTTGTCCTAACTTGTATAACTTTGCTTTTAGAAGTGAAGACTTATAAAGACTGTGTGGTAACGTGACACTGGAGCTTTGCAAGCACCAAACCGTACCAAAAATGCTGCTTCCCAATAACCTTGACAAAAGAAAAACTCAAAGGGTTTCTCTTTACTTTTAAAGCCAGCTATTCCTGTAGTGTTTCTTGCAGAATAAGCTGTGTGTGTGATAAGTTGTCCAGTTCTTTTTCGTGTTCTCCCTGCATCCTTGGAGAAGGCATGGCAAGTTATGCAACTGCTGTAGGTCATTTGGCTGTTGTGGGAATGTAGATTAAAGACCAAGACATTTAGCTAAGATGCTGGCTTTAGAATTGCTTCTTTTAGAAGTTTATTGACCTTCTCTTTTTATAGCGTTTAATATTTTGGTAAGTTATCAGGTCAGCATAAGGGTAGGAAGCTATTGGCTGTGCTGAAGGAGAGATGGTATCTGGATGGTATTGAGTTGTGCTTTTTACCTGTAGCACATCATGTCTCTCCTTTTAAAGAGTGATACGTAAAAAGGGTTGCTGTAACCCCAGAAGTATTGTCTCTTCATATGGTTGCTAATAATTCTTTGATTCTGCTGTATTTTTTAACATACAGTTAAAAAGAGATATCGAGGCCTGCTTTACTTCTCTGTAGCTTTTTGTTGTCTTTTTATGCTTAACACTTTTACTTATTTCCTCCTGGACTGTTCTTAACTGTTACTTGACTCTAATTGTAGTCTGTCGTTTCCTTAGGTGGATGAAGTTCCCGATGGAGCCGTAAAGCCTCCTATGAATAAAATGCCTATTTTCTTTTTTGGCACTCATGAGACGTAAGTCCTTGATATGTAACAATGATTTTTTTTTTTTCATTGTTAACCACCTATCTGAATGCAGCGTATTTTAAACCATAGTATGCAGTAGCAGACCATCTCTCTCTACATTAATCTCTTTTAACAAGACATGCTTCTCTAACATTTTCTATTTGATTCTAGACCATAACCATACCATGTGCTCTTCCCTTGTCAGAAGCAAAAAATGGACTTTATAGTCCTGTTTATTCTCAAAATTCTCAACCATATATTTTCAAAGAAAGTGAAACAAGGCTGACAGTAATGAAACAGGCAGCGTTTGAGAAACAGACAAATAATCATGTATTGGGTTTTGGTTCTTGGAGAGGTTTGGTGTTGTGGATGCAGAGTTTTTATAGGATCTGGAGAGAAAAATGAGGGAGTGCAGTTATCTTTATACCTGTCAACCTACAAAATATTTATCTTTGGGTACTTTCAGCAATGCTAGTGTGTTGGAATCATACAACATTTGCTTGGAGGGACTGTGTTTTTTGCACTGTTAAATTTGCTTGTCTTTATGCATTTCTGCCTTTTGAAAACACTCATTACTTTGTAGTATATATAGTTTATACTTACATGACTTCAAATTCAGTGCTGCAGCTGTTGATGGCCATGGTTTTAACAAAACAAAAGGCAAAACAACACCTGTAATGGTTGGGTTTGTTTAATTCTGGTTTTCTTCGTAAAATACGAATGATAAGTAAGCAGATCAGAGACAGAAGTTATGTATACAAGTTCTTGAGGTTTGTGGAAAGGCCTTGGTTCTGTCTTCATCTTACTAAATATTTGTTTTAATCTGGTATTTTGCGTCTATCTTTTGTAAGCCGTGCTAAGACAGCGTGCATTGTCCTGTTGGATTAAAGAGTATGCTTTGCTCAGTATCCCCGTGCATTTCTTTAGTTCTCATCTTTCAGTATTTCTTTCAGTGGCTCAGTTTCTGTAGTTGGGTTTTGGAGGGTGGGGGTTTGTGTGTGTATGTGTAGTTTTGTGGGTAAAGAGAAGTTCCTGGAATTTGATTCAAGGGTGCAAGTGTTGAGTTTTGTCTTACTTTTTAATGAAAATTTTAAACAATGCAGCAGGTTACTTTTTTCCTTAATTCTGCCCCAGCTGATTTTTTTTTTTTTGGACACATAAAAACATAATATTGCTTTGATCTTGCGCTTGGTATGTATGTCATTCTGCATTTTATTGGGGTTTTGTGCAGTTGTAAGTTAAGTTCAGGGATGCAGGTTGACTATAAATTCTAAATTTAACTTAGGTTTCTAGGAGATGGCTAGGTTTGAAAGGAGTGTTTTGTACTTATGTAGGTACATTTGAAATATATGTTCCTCACTCTTCTGGGTATTCTTACAAAATAAAGTTTTACTCTGATCTGTTTTTTGTTAGACTTGTACTTTCAGGGTTACTAAATTTCTGAGATCCATAGAGTGTAACAGAAACTTCTTGTCCCTGCTTCAAACACAATGGAGTGCTCAGTGACACAGCTTCCTGTGGCATTTTTTCTTAAAAACCCTTCCATCGTGCTCCTTAGAGTGGCAACAGGTGAAATTCCCATGGTTCTTGATTCTTCTTGTTACTTACTGCAGATACCTGTAATTAATAGTAGGTATGAGCAGATCAGGTAAAAAAGGAGGACAGTGTTCCATGACATGAAATCTTGCTTAGTTTTGTATCTGTAAATAGTGGCTTGGTGATCCATCAGGATTTAGGTTGAGGTAATATTTTTCTGTAGCTTTTCATGGGAATTAAAATAAATTTGGTAAACTTGATCTCCAGTGTGCTTCTCACAGTTCAAGTTACATGTCTGTGCAAAGCCAGACACTGTGCACCTTCAGCATGTTAGTAGTCTGTACCTGATGGAAGAAATAGTTAATACTGCAAAAAGTAGAATATTCTGGTTTAAGCCAAAGTGGGATCTGTTTTCTAACTTCAGCTAAGCCTCACTTCAGTAATTGTATTTTTTGACAGTTATACAGAGAATGTCCCTATGATAGCGTGTTTTTTTTCTCAGTGTTTTTCCAGACACTGTTCTCTTGAGAAATGTTGTCTTGTGTTAGGTATGATATGTGCTGAGCAGATAAGTCTTCTGTTATCATCTTCATTTATAGTCTCTATCTAAGAATGTAAGGTCAAACAGAGAACTGGTACTGTCCCAATTAGTGGAGATTTGGCTGTTGTAAAGTTCATGAGAACATTAAAATCAGTCCTTGGAAAGTAATAGGATATGTATTTCTGGGAAATGTTATACATATGCACCTGTAGAGGAAATATATTCTGTAACTAGCTTGTTGAGCTGGTTTGAGCTCGCTTTCCCAGGCTCTCCAACCGCTCAGTCTGCCTCTCTCCCAAAGTTTCCACCCTTTCAAAGGAAAAATACTATAGAAGAAACCAAAATCGCACTAAATATACGTATTTTTGTATTTTTTCTAAATACAAACAACAACACTGCAAGGGTATGCTAAGCAGCAAGGGAAGAGGGTAAGGAAAATGGGAAAAAGGACAAAAAGGAGCTATGTAACACCTGGCATACAACTATAACGCCCAGTAACTAACAATGTGAAGAATTAATGAAATCTTAACCACGCCAACTCCCCCGTGGAGAGCCGGACGGCCAAATCTGACCTGTTAAAAAATTTTCTGCAGGCTCAGCAGCAGACAGGACCAACACAGGGACCAACCTTCTGCTCCCCAGCATTGCCAGAAGAAGAAGAGAGTGTACTCTCTTATCTACACCCTATTTATATGTCAGGTTATGTTAAAGGAAGATACGGAATACTTCCATGGATCAAAAGTTAATCCACTACATTCTCCACCCCTTATTCTATATCATTTCTTTAACACAACACCTGTACCTTGTGTTTGTCTATATCACGTGCATAAATATAGATATACAATCCTTGTTTTATTTCAAGGTCAGACACAGTTTTGGTTTTAGGGCTTAAGAGTTCAAACTCGGAAGATCTGCTAGTGGCTGTTTCTGAGATAGTCATGAAAATCTCGTGCGGTGCAGTGTTGGACCAGATCGACTGGGCTTGGCTCGTCACTGGAAACTGGTATCTACTCTGTTCAGGTCTTTCTCAGCTCCTGTAAAACTCAGGTGACACTGAATTAGTTTTTCCCCAAGGATAGATTTCCTTGAGGCACACACTGGGTCTCTCCATCCTTTCTCATTATACACCAGGTGTTTCCAGGCCCTTGAGCAAAAACAGTCCCACAAATGTGTTTGTCTTGGCCTGAGGGAGGAATAATCCAAACGGCCTTACCTAAGATACCCCTCAGATGGTTCACTGGAACTTTGTCTCCATCTACAGTGTGGAGGGATTCTGTTTGGCCAAGGCCCAGCTCGTTTGACAGAGCCTCTGGTGTTAACTAACCAGGTGGCCTTGGCTAAGTGCTTATCCCAGCTTTTAAAAGTGCCTTTAAAGTTGTTTTTAACAGTCCATTATGCCTTTCAACCTTTCCAGCAGCGGGTGCATGATATGGAATGTGATATACCTATTCAATACCGTGCTCCCGTGCCCAAGTGGTCACAAAATTGTTTTTAAAATGAGTCCCATTGTCTGACTCAATGCGTTTTGGAGTGCCATGTCTCCACAGGATTTGCTTTTTAAGACCCAGAATAGTATTTCGGGCTGTTGCATGTGGTACCGAATATGTCTAACTAGACTGTGTTTGCTTCCACCATGGTAAGCACATAGTGTTTACCCTGGTGGGTCTGTGGCAATGTAATGTAATCAACCTGCCAGGCCTCCCCATATTTGTACTAATCCCAACATCCGCCATACCACAGGGGCTTCAACCTTTTTGCCTGTTTGATAGCGGCACAGGTTTCACAGTCATGGATAACCTGAGAAATATTGTCTATGGTTAAATCCACCCCTTGGTCTCGTGCCCATCTATAGGTGGCATATCGGCCTTGATGACCTGAAGCATCATGGGCCCATCGAGCTAGGAACAATTCTCCCTTCTGCTGCTAGCCTAGGTCTACTTGTGATACCTTGACCTGTGCAGCTCGGTCTGCCTCTCTTGTTACTAGCATGTTCCTCATTAGCTCAATCCTTGGGCACATGGTCATCTATATGGCAGACTCTCACATTCAGGTTCTTCAATCTGGCAGCAATGTCTGCAACAGATCAGCAGCCCAAATGGGTTTCCCTCTACGACTCCAGTTCATCCTTTTCCACTGGTCTAGCCATCCCCATAGGGCATTGGTTATCATCCACGAATTGGTATATATGTAGAGCCTTGGCCATCCTTCTCTTTCCTCAATGTCTAGGGTCAATTGGACAGCTTTGAACTCTGCAAACTGACTCGATTTGCCTTCACCTTCAGTGGCTTCCACCACTCGTCGGGTAGGACTCCAAGCAGCTGCTTTCCACTTCTGGCTCTTCCATACAATGTGGCAGGAACCATTGGTGAAAAGGGCATAGCGTGTCTCTTCATCTGGCAGCTCGTTATATGGCGGAGTTTCTTCAGCTCAACTCACTGGCTCTTCTTCATCTGCCAGGCTGAAGTTCCCACCTTCAGGCCAGTTAGTTATAATTTCCAAAATTCCAGGGCGATTCGAGTGCCCGATTCGGACACGTTGTGTAATCAAAACAATCCACTTGCTCCACGTGGCATCGGTGGCATGATGCGTTGAGGGCACCTTCCCTTTGAACATCCAACTCAGCACTGGTAATCAGGGTGCCAGGAAGAGCTGTGCTTCCATACCAATTACCTCTGAAGCTGCTCATATGCCTTCATAGGCCACTAAGATTTCTTTCTCCATAATTGGCCTCAGAACCTTTCTATCTTCAGCTCCAGAAACCCAGTGATTGCCCTCGTGTCTTGCCAGGCACTTTTTGCCAGAGGCTCCAGGAAGGACTTTCATCTCCAGATAAAGGCAGAGTAGAGTACATTCTTTACATCTGGTCCCGTCCTGACTGGTCCAAGAGCCACAGCATGTGCAATTTCTTGCTTGATCTGCCTTGAAAGCTTGTTGTTCAGGACCCCATTGGAAATCATTCTTTTTACGGGTCACGACGTAAAGAGGGCTCACAATCTGGCTGTATTCTGGGATGTGCGTCCTCCAGAAGCCTGTGGCTCCTGGAAAAGCTTGGGTCTCTTTCTTATTTGTCGGTGGAGATATTGCCATGATCTTATTGATGATGTCAGTTGGAATCTGGCGCCTTCCATCTTGCCCTTTCACCCCTAGGAATTGGATCTCTCTGGCAGGTCCCTTGACTTTGCTCTTCTTTACGGCAAAACCGGCCTTGAGCAGAATCTGGATAATCTTGTGTCCTTTGTCGCATACCTCTTCTGCTGTGTCCCCCCATACAATGTCATCATCAATATACTGGATATGTTCTGGGGCCTTAACCTTCTCTAGTGTAGCCTGAACTTGTCTGTGACAGATGGTTGGACTGTGCTTCTACCCCTGGGGCAGTCGATTCCAGGTGTATTGAACGCCCCTCCAGGTGAAAGCAAACTGTGGTCTGCACTCTGCTGCTAATGGAATGGAGAAGAATGCATTGGCAATGTCAATGGTGGCGTACCACTTTGCTGTCTTGGACTCCAGCTCATACTGGAGCTCCAACATATCTGGTACTGCAGCACTCAATGGTGGTGTGACTTCATTTAAGCCACGATAGTCCACAGTCAGTCTCCATTCTCCATCAGACTTGCGTACAGGCCAGATAGGGCTATTGAAGGGTGAATGGGGTTCTCTTGACCACCCTTTGACTTTCCAGCTTCTGAATCATTTTATGAAGGGGGATCACAGCATTTGGATTCATCTGATACTGTCGCCGGTGTACGGTTGTCGTGGCTATTGGCACTTTTTGATCTTTAACTTGCAGTAATCCCACTGCAGAAGGGTCTTCTGAGAGTCCAGGAAGGGTAGACAATCGCTTGGACTCCTCTTCAATCACCATGGCTACACCAAAAGCCCACCGGTACCCCTTCGGGTCCTTGAAGTATCCTTTTCTTAGGTAATCCATACCTAGAATGCAAGGAGCTTCTGGCCCCATCACAATGGAATGCTTTTCCCATTGCTCTCCTGTCAAGTTTATGTCAGCCTCTACAACTGACAACTCCTGAGACTCTCCTGTCACTCCAGAAATAGAAACAGTCTCTGTACTCTTATGCTCTGATGGCATTAAAAGTACACTGGGCACCAGTATCTATCAAAGCTTGGTATCTGTGGGGATCCGATGTGCCAGGCCATCGAACCCACACAGCCGAGTAAACCCGATTGTCTTCTTGGTCCCTCTCCTTCTACTGGCAGAAGGCAGGGCCCCTCTATTGGTCTTGGTCAGAGCAATCGTTGTTGGATTTTGACTTTGGTTTCTTGGATGCTTTGTTGTCATCAGGGAGGGGGATCTCCATCTTCTTGCCTTTCAGCAATTTCAGTTTCTTGTCTAAATATTCTGCATCTATCACGTAGACAACTTTCTTGTCAGTGTCCTTCTGTCTCTACTCCTTCACTCTAGCTTCAAGCTTGTAAGTGGGTTCACCACCCTACTTCTTCATGTTCTCTCCCTTGCTGCATAGGTATGCCCATAGTTGGCTACGTGACTGACGCTTAAGGTTTTCTTTCCCTCTGTGTGGGGATGATGAAGATCGTGAACGAGACTGAGATCAAGGTCTAGGTCGAGGTCATCTTGGTCTATCCCGCCATGATCGTTCCATTGGCCTTTCTCTGTAATCTCCATAATGTCTGTCATCTCTGTCTCTAGGATAGTCTTCATATCTAGAGTATTCATAATCTCTCTTCTTTCCCTATCATGGGTAGGTCGGTATAGGGAATCAGAGGAGTCTTCCAGACTTTCCACTATGCACCTTACCCAACAACACATGACTTCCATGCTTGGTTCACCCGTCCTTGGATCATATACAGTTATCAAGCAGTAGGTGTATGGTTTAGGGGATCTTTAATTACCTTTAATTACCTTTTTCCACATAGGCTTCATGCAGGGGACATGCTCTGGAGCTAGGCTGTCATAATAGTCTGGATCAGAATAGAGGTATTGGATGCATTCTTCCACAGTATTCCACCTTCTTGGAGAGCTCAACAGATATTCCTTAAATGGGTATCTCACACTCACAGTGTGGAGGATTTGGATCCAAAGACTGGACGCCATTCTCTCCTTTGCCGTTTCTTGTTCTATTACAGGATCTCGGGCAAGAGATCCCAGTTGTTGTTCTTAATGACCTTCAATCATGTGACTAATAGCTCCATTGTCCCAGCGTTGCACCAGCCAAGTGAGGATTTCTTCACCAGGTAAACAGCTGTAATCTCTTCGTAAATCTCGAAGATCTCTTGCAGTCAGTGATTGTGTAATTTCACTTTCTTGCATTATTTCTTGTCCATCTCTCCTGCGTAGAATTTTTTCCACTTCTCTTTGTACTCTTCCGCTCTTACGTGGAACTGCTCCCACCTCCTCTCTGGATCTCTCACGAGCAGATGGAGACCGGGCGTGCTGTGGAGATGGACTTCTATGTCGTTCACGGCATGGAGATGGACTTCAACGTCATTCAGCATACCCAGCAGGTAGCGGTGGCGAGTAGTCTTTTGGGTGCTGAGATGAAGGCCTCAACCAATCATCAGATGACAATAATTGTCTCTCAGGTTGAGGGGAACGCTTTTGCCCCTTCTTTGCATCTTCTGAAATACTAAATGTGTAGTCAGGATATAAATCAACTAGTGACAGTATACCACGGGCTGTTTGTACTGTTGCCTTCTTTTCTCTTGATACCGCTCTACTTTCCTTTGGATGCACCCCTAGTTCTTTTAGACGTGCCCCTTCTCTTGCAACCGTTTCTTCCTCTCTTGCGGTCGCTCCTTCCTCTGTCACAGCCACTTCTTCCTCGCTCACAGCCGCTCCTTCATCCGCCACTGCCTGCATGGATGGGATAGGTCCCTCTGCTCCTTATTCTTCTTCCAGGCATTCCAGTTGTGGAGATGGGTCTGTAAGTTTTATGGTCTTCCTCACCAACGTCTTATTTTTCTTTATAGGAGCAACAACCACTTTCCTGTTTTTCAACTTGACTCCCAGTTCTAGTAGACTTAGTAGAGACAGCTTCAACCTCAAGTTGTGTTTGGACCTCCATCTCACAAGTGGGCCCAATAGGAAAATCACTAGTTTCGAGTGGCATGGTTTGAGTTCCTGTCTCTACCTTAACCTTCTGAGAGTGATCTACCGCAATATGATAAGCATTTAGCCAAGCCCCCATACAAAGCATAGAATTGCATGTTTGGATCGTCATATGAAAGACACGTTTCGCTCAAACAACGTGTCATCAGGGTTGAACACCTGCTCTGGCACAAAGTCCCAAGCAATAGGAGGTGTCACACATCCCACCAGTTTACCAAAATCCAACCATGCTCCCTGCCATCCAAAGACTGGCCTCTCTGAGCTCCTTCCCAAAGCTCCAGCGATTCCTCTCAGGGTTCGGCCCTTCTTATAACAAGGGAACGAATGCAGCACCACCATTCCAATTTTAAATAGTATTTCTGCTGCCTTAATCACTAATATCATTGTTGCTAGGCAATTTAAGTATGTGTTAGAGCTGATCTTAGGAGTCCTTTCCACCAAACCTCGAATGGCACCATTACGGAGACTATATATTAGGCGTCGATGTCAAAATTGAGGAATGGAAGCCATTCGTTCCATCCATCTGAATGGGTGTGTTCCTCAACAGTATAACCTGGGACAAGCACAGAACCAGTTAGAATAATGAAAAAATTAGTAGAAAGCCCATTGTTATTGTTTTCCTTCAGGTTCTTTCAAAACAAATTGTTATTTTATAAACAAAGTTGTCTCAGCTGCTTTCCCGGTACTCTGATGGAGTTCCCGGACACTGTTTTCAAAACAAACCAAGGTCAGCCATCCTCTGCTACCAAAAATCGAGCTGGTTTGAGCTCACTTTCCCAAGCTCTCCAACAGCTCAGTCTGCCTCTCTCCCAAAACTTCCCCCCTTTCAAAGGGGAAAATACTATAGAAGAAACCAAAATCACACTAAATATATATATTTTTCTAACTACAAACAACTACTCCACAAGGATATGCAAAGGAGCAAGGGAAGAGGGTAAGGGAAATGGGGAAAAAGGACAAAAAGGAGATGTATAACACCCGGTATACAACTATAACACTCAGTAACGAACAAAGTAAAAAATTAATGAAATCTTACCATACCACCTCTCCCGTGGAGAGCTGGACAGCCAAATCTGACCCGTTAAAAAATTTTCCACAGGCTCGGCAGCAGACAGGACCAACACAGGGAAGAAGAAGAGAGTGTACTCTCTTATCTACACCCTATTTATATGTCAGGTTATGTCAAAGGAAGATATGGAATACTTCTGTGGATCAAAAGTCAATCCACTACACTTGTGTCTTGTTACCCCTGATTAATGGAATGAAGGATATGTGCTTTCTAGAACTCCAAAATTAGGCATAGACAGTTTATTTGCCAGCATTTGCCACAAGGCTATCTTACTGTAAGTAGTGGCAACTGTAAAAATCAAGATAATGAGTTTAATTATACCAAAAGGTATTTCTGTATAAAGGGTGACCCTTTTTAGGTGTTTGGATGCTTACAGTAGGAAAGGAGGAGCTATGGGGAAAAACAAAATCAAGACTGGCTTGGAAGTAATTGTTATTTGATTTTTACGAATAATTAATTCAGTTTTACAGATTACTATAAACAAGTATAAAATTATACTTTGAG
The DNA here is from genome assembly GCA_033558185.1 of Dromococcyx pavoninus. Taxonomy (NCBI): domain Eukaryota; kingdom Metazoa; phylum Chordata; class Aves; order Cuculiformes; family Neomorphidae; genus Dromococcyx; species Dromococcyx pavoninus. The sequence goes on from JAUMJL010000578.1 coordinate 1,673,124, forward strand.
TGCTGTTACTGATTTTTTCTAAGTTTTTCAAAGCACAACTGAATGTATTGCTATCTGTGTGCAGTGAACAGATAAATGCTTCTTAAAGCACACTTAAGGAATTCAGTTTAGGTTGGTTTTGTTTGTTTTTATGCTTACTTAATGCGACAACCGTACCCTTTCCTAAAATGAAGTAATAAGCTTTTTATTAAAATAGTATCTATTTTTCTTTGGATCTGTTGTGCCAGTATATCAGATCAGTGCAAATTTGAGATGGTCACAGCCAAACAGAAGGTCTTGTTTCTGAAGCTTATAAGTTAGGGTGATATCTCTTCATTAAGTTTTCTTCTTCATTTTTCTTTTTGATACATGAGTTTTTAATTACAACAACCCAGTAAGCTACATACCTTGTCACAGTAGCGAGTTTCTGGTGTTTTTCAAAGCCTGAGCAATATGGGTAGAGACTGACAGACCTTCAGAAAATGCTTCCCTTCGGGGACTATTTTTGTCTCTCTTGGGTTCTGTTTGTCTCAATCCCCATCGTTTTAGTCTCGAAAAGTTGGCTTTGCAAGTGCGTGTTTCTCAGATGGGCTGAATCTTCCCTAAACATGTCTTGCACGAGGCAGGTGATTTGCAGTCTGATCTGTATGAATGGCTTATGTAATATTTTATACACATAAGTGAGTGTTTTACTGCTGGTGTAGGAAGTGCTTAAGCTTTTTAGATTATATGTTTTGGGGTTTTTTTAGTAGGGTGCAAGTGTCAAGTAGCTTTTTTTTACAGGTGAAGAAAATAGAATAGTGGAGTTTAGAAAGTATCAGTTTAACTTCTCCATGAGACGATACTTTAGAAAGCAAGTATCTGCTACTTCTGAAATAGTAGGATCTAACACAATAATACAATCAGACAAAGCTGTGTCTAGACATAGAGTGAAAATAAGAATGTGCCACCAAAGTATTGCCCTTTTCCGTTAGCTGCATATGGGTTGCCACAGCGAAATTGTAACTTGAAAGGTCATGAAAGTAGAGCAGGAGTCAGTCTTTGTTCTTCAGCATAAACCAGAATATTGGTTCTCGGTAGTGTGTTACCTTTTTTCCCCCAAGTCTAGCTTAGAGAAGCTAGTTGCGTTGATACTGTGACTTTGACATAGGAGAAAACGGTAGGGGTAGTGCTATGGGCAGCTCTTTTCTGTCTGACAAAGACACAGAGGCCATGTTAAGACCAATACAACAAGATAAAATTTTTAAAAATAAATTTTTTTTTTTGAGTTTACTTCATCAAGAGAAGGATTGGATGAAAAACTTAAGGAACCATTAAAACATTTTATTTATTAAGTACAGTAAATCAGATGGGGTTCTGCTGTCATACGCTGAAAAACTACCAAATTAATGCTGACTTGCATAGCATACTTAAAAATACGAGGGCAGTCAGTGTATTTAGGTGTTGCTTTTTGATGTCCAGTAACCTCAAAGTTATTCTTAAATTTTGTATTTTAACTGGTTTGTTTTTAATTTAATAAATTTGAAATATTGTCTTTGTTAGCTTAGATCTGTTTCTTCTCCTTTAGATTGCTCTCTTACTTTATATTATCTGGATTCCAGTATTCTTTACTCTTGACATTTTGGCCTGATTTTTTCCTCAAGGAAGCAATTGCTCTTTCTACTTGTTCGCAAGATAGTCAGTTTTTAATGTTTCTGGTTCTAAGTAGTTGGCTTTCCTATCTTAGAATGCAACATCAGTTTTTCTTGCCCAGACACTCAGCACTCTGGGAAGGAGGGGGTCTATATGCATGGAGGCAGTAATGAAAAACTTAAGCTATTGAAGGCAAAGGTTGAGAAAACTAAAGACACTTATGTAATGGAAGTTGTTGCAGTAGTAATGAATTTCATATCGTAATAACATTTGATGCTTACTTGTCATTTGAAAAATCTAACCATTTAAAACATGAAATTTTGTTCTTTTTGGTTCTTTCTCTCCTTAAGGGCATTTTTGGGACCAAAGGACATATTTCCTTACTCTGAAAATAAAGATAAATATGGCAAACCAAATAAAAGAAAGGGATTTAATGAAGGGTTGTGGGAAATCGACAACAATCCCAAAGTGAAGTTCTGTCATCAACAGGTAGGTTATCTGAAATCTTTGTTGGTATACCGTTAGGAAAAAAGGCAATGAGTATTTCCCTGCTGTAGAGTAGTGACTAATGTCATTTAGCTGCAGGTTAGAGTGAATTTTTTGCTGTTGTTTACTTTTTTATTTTATTTTTAATTACTCTTTAGTATTAATAGCATAAGCAAGACACAGGGTGTTGTTTAACTGAGGATATCTGTTTATTATGGTGTCCTAATTTAAAGGAAAAACTGAGATATCTGTTGGTGTTATATCTCCGACAAGAAAATCACCACAGCTCTTTGCAATTAATAGAGTTTAATCAAGAGAAGACGAAGTTGTATAGGAAAAGATAACAGTTCTCAACTGCAAAATATATGTGTAACCAAACACAGAACTGAAAAGACAGCAATGCTGTAACCCAACACTTCAAACCCAGCACTTCAACCAAGTTAAGTAAGCCCTCTATGGTCCAGCTGGGCTCCAAGGGCAAAACAGAAAACACGTGGGGAAACAGCGGTCATAAGGCAGGTTGGAAATCCACTCGTAGGAGGCGCCGGGGGTGGGGTTGGGGAGAACGGAAGAGGAAAGAAGTCCAGGAAGTCCGCAGAGAAATCCAGCTGGTGCTGACCGCACTCCTCTTCTCTCTCTCTCTCTCTCTCTCTGAAGAAAACCGGCACAGCCCCTGTGAAGCGGGGCTGATGATCCCCAACACTGCTCTTTCCCTGCCGCATGAGCCGCAGCTTTCTCCTTTCCCCGCCAAAAAGACTGTGGCCGCAAGTCCTAAAGTGGAAGCCACTCCCTCTTCCTGGGATATCCCCAGTAATGCTGCCCCCCCCCCCGACCCCCCCGGAAACTCACGGACCCAGACTGGCCAGTCTCCCACCAGGCTGGCCAGGCCTTGCCCCCACCAGTCCCCGTGTTAGCAAGGGGAGAAAAACATTCTCTGAAAAACCTGAAACTACAACATTATCCACTCCAATTAATAAGGGACAGATGCTTTCTGCTACTTTAAAATATGAGTTGGTATACCTTCTCACTGTTTACTTTGTGACAGTTTAGGAGAGATTCTCTGGATGGCTGAGGCAGTTGTTAACCATAACTGAGTTGTATGTTACTAGTCATTCTAGCAAGGTTTAAATCTGGGCATAAACATTCAATAGTTACAAGCTGGTCTAATACTTTGTTTCACAGTAGACATCAGTGACTTTAATTAAGCAGTGCTCTGGATTGATTTTGTAGCATCTCAGACATTCCTAAGTACGTTTCCAATTGGAAATTCACCAAACATGCTGCTAAGAGATGCATGCAGTCTGTTTTTAGAATCTAGCAGCTTTTCTGCAGAGTAGTTCTTTCAACCTTTTGAGTTCCATTCAGATGTTTCACTTCAGTTTTGATGATAGCTCTTTGTTCTGGTTTGAGCTAAAGCAGAATTGGGTTTCTAACTTTTCAGCTAAGCCTCATCTAAATTACTTTATTTTTTGAAAGTTAACTACAAGTTCAAGCAGTGTCTGTCTCTGGAAGTGATAATGCTTAAAATGTATGATTATCACCAAAGTAACGATTAGTATGGAGAAAGGCCATTTCTTGTATTTATCCCTGTGGAGACAAAGGTCATCCTCAGATTGGTAGAATACTGCAAGTGGACGGGACGGAAAGGGTCGCAACTGCAAGGAGGAGTGGACAGAACAGGTAACCCAAACTGATCAGTAGAGTATTCCGTTCCTCGTAGATCATAGTATAGACCTGAGTGATCACGAGGGTCAGGCCCTCTTCTTTGATGGCTAGCATCTAATATGGAACTCTTCTGTCTTTTTGCTCCTGATCTTGGATTCACGTATTCTTGAATCCATTTCCTGAGTCCAGCTCCTATGTGCCAACGAGTCCAGCCTGAGACCTTTCACTGTGTCTGGTCTGTAGCATCAGTAGTGGCATACAGACGTTGGATTGGGTCGAGTTTCATGTATTTGTATATATTTTATTATTTTATTATTAATAATATTATTACTACTATTATTGTTTCATTAAAGCTGTTTTAGTATTGGTTTCCAACAAACAAGTCTCTCTTTCATTCCCCTTTCTGTGGGGGTGGGGGAGGGAATTGCATCCCTGAACTGCTTGTGTTTAGCTGCTGCTAAGCCAGGTGCTGGGTCTAAACCATGGCACTCTTCCACAGGATCTTTCTGTGAACTCATCAGGTTCTGTCCAGAACCATTGGGTTATTCTTTGCCACTTTTTCCTCACTATTTATTTATATGGGGAAAAAAAAAATTTCTTTACACAGGTCATATTTAAAATTACTGGAAGAAGAAGCTTTTCTTAGTAAGGATGTTTTAACTGGAGTGTCCAGTTCTGAGCTTCTTGGTACAGGAGAGACATGGACATACTGGAGAGAGAGTCCCATGAAGAGCCATGAAAATAATGGTCTGGAGCATCTCTGCTATGAGGAAGAGCTGAGAGACCTGGGACTGTTCAACCCCAGATGGCTGAAGAGTGATCTCATCAACGTATACACATACTTCATGAAGTGAGGATGCAAAGAGATCGAGCCAGGCTCTTTTCAATAGCAGTGACAGGACCAGAGGCAATGGGCATCAACACAGGAGGTCCTCTCTGTACATCAGGATGTACCTCTTTCACTGTGAGGATGACCAGGCACTGGCACAAGTTGCCCAGGGATATGTGGAGTCTCCGTTTTTGGAGACATTCAAAAGCTGTCTGGGCATGGTCTCGGTGAGCCACTTCTGGTGGCCCTGCTTGAGCAGGAGGGTTGGACCAGATTGAATAACAGAATAAATGAAGTAACACAGACGATTTGCACACTGAATTTTCTTTCTAACTTCAGAAAGCCTTTGTTTTGATAGCCTTCCCTTTTTATCTTGTGCTGTGCACTGTTGAAAGCAAGTTTTACTTGGAGCAAATTAAGCCCTTAGGATTTTGCCAGCTCTTGTTTTTATTTGTGGGCAATTCTTGATGGTACTAAAGGAGTACATCCACAAATGGCTGAATATTTTTGACATTCCATAAAATAAATCAGGATGTAAACCAGACAGAGTGAGTGTTTCTTGATCTAAAATACAGCTTACAGTAAGTGTCTGCTTCAGAGATTCTTTGAACATCTTTGATGTCAAGTAAGTCAGTCATGGATCTTGCAATTTTTTTTCCACAAAGCACTACCATTTTGCTTTAATTCATAGAATTGAAATATTATGTCACTGTTCTGCTGAGGATTATAGAGAAGATGGAGGAACATTCTACTTTTCCAAGAGTAGAAAGTTGTAGTGATATTTGAATTTAATTTTACTTGTTTCAGCTTATGTGCTGAAACAGGCTTTATTTCTTAGTACTTTGCAGGATAACACAGTTCACAGTAATGAGACTTAAAGAGGTACTTTATTTCATGCTCTTGAATTAGTTTCCTGGTTGTTTGACTGTTTTGTGGCTTTCATCAGGATGTTGCTTTAGCATCGTGTTCTCAAAGCTGGAGAAACAAGTATGGTTTCTCTCTCCTAGCGATCAGGGAAGGTCTCTTGTTTGGTAACAGTCTCTATGGCTGTATTAATTAACAGCTAAGGGGTTTTGACAGGTGGGGCTTCTGGACGTTGTAATTGGGAAGGGAAAGGAATAAGAGTGCTTGATGTACACGTTTAGACAATTTTATTAGGAGTTTGTGGGGAACCTTGTACCTGTCTTAAGGATATCGGAGTGGTTGAAATCAGCTTCTGAGGCCCCGCTGTCCCATCGTTGCCCAAGAGGGGCATAGCACATGAAACAAAACACTCATTTCGGGGGATCTGGCACAGTTTAGCCAATTCACATTTTGTTACCGATTCTAGTAATGAGAAATAAAGACAAGTGTACGCCTGGAGAAATGTGCCTTAGCTTCCTTCTGGCCACTTCTGCTCCCCCATCACTGCTCCCCGGCCCTCTTACCCCTCATTGTGGTCGGTCCCTTGGCTGAGACAATGGCAGTGCGGGAGCCTAGGACTGCTCTGTAGTGGCTACCCTGCTTTTGCTGTTGGAGATGAACAAGTGTGTCCTAAGGTGTTCCTTGATCTCTGTATTTGATCTGCGTACAGTGCTTTGATTTTAAAGAAGATTCTTGCAGTTAAGCGGGCAGTAGCAGGAAAGACGGTTTAGTTGTCAGAGCCTGAACATTGAGGGTGATTGGGTAATTCTGGGGGGGGGCATGCAGCAGTTAAGGTCAGGGGACAGGAAATATGTGGAGATGTTGGCAACACTGAGCTTTTAATTCTGGATACAAGGCGGTATTAGAGTGACAGGCTTGTCAGCTATTCATACACAGAGGGATTCACTTGCCCTTTTTTCTTTTTTGGTTTTTTTTTCTGGTTTTTTTCTATTTTTTTTGTCTTTTTTCTTTTGTCTTTTCTGTTGTTTCTTTTTCTCTCTCTCCTCGTTTTCTCTCTCTCCTCTTTGTGCTTTTACTGGACCTATCTTGCCTTGGTGAAGTCCTGAAAGCCACGTTTTCTGTTGAACTGCCAGAACTGGCTGGAATGTTCTGAAAGCAGTATTTGTACTTCGCAGATGTTACTTGTAACTGCTAGTAAGGGAGGTGGAAGGCAGAAAGGAGCTTGTGGTTTCGGCTTCAGTCCAAAGCCACTTCCTCAGTGGGGGAAAAAATTGAAGAGTTGGGGGAGTTCTGCCAGCTTTGTTTGGGAGAGCTAATGTTTAAGAGTGACAATGCAATGGAATAAAAAAAGTAATTTTGGCGTCTCTGTTTCTCTGGTTTTAACCTAATACTTCAGCCTTTATTATAATTACTTTTTTTTTCTGCTCATGTTTTCAGGTACAGTCAGTTGTCTCACTTAGGGTTGATAGCTTACTTATAAATGCATTTCTTGGCAGTATCATCACAAGTTATATTTGACCAAAACCATGATTATTTTTAATTATACATAAGAAAAACCTTGCATTGCAGTATTTTTAGTGCAAAAATAATTTATCAAACTTTCAAGCTCTAATGCTATAATAAAGAAAACGTAATTTAAAGTGAAAAGTGTGGAAATTAATGAAATAAAATATATTTTAATATTCTTGTAGTTCTCATAAAGGGTTCCTTAGGATAATACGTTCTTCAGTAATGTATGTGTGCCTTAACACCTCTCAGTATCATTATTCTGTAGTTCAGGAAGAAATTGAGGTCTCATTTTTGGTGTTTTTATATTGAAGTCCCATCCAGCTGTTAACACGCCTATCAAAGAAACTGTTCAAGAAGGCAGTCAGGATCCTGCTGAGGGGAGTGAAGAAAAAGCGGGAGCCAAAAAAAGAAAGTTGTCTATCTCAAAAGTAAGTAAATTAATTAATGTTTTGTTCTACCAGAAGAGATTTTAACTCAAAACTCTACTGCCGTGTTTTTACTTAAGTACTTTAAAGTAGTAGTGCTTGACTGTTGTTAACTCCCTGCTTTTCAGACATGCATACATTAATACTCTAGTCCTTCTGTATTCCTTTAAGGTGCTGCACATGTTTTTGAAAATTAATTTAATTACCAGTCTGTATTTGTAGATCATAATACACTTAAATTCATACAATACTTCCTATGCAGTAGAAGGTGGAAGTGAACACCAAGATTTAGCTCTAAGTTTTCCTTTCTTTTTTATTGAAGACTTTTTAATATCATAGGCAGGTATGACTGTCAGTTATGACAGTTTTTGTTGAAAAGCTTGGCAGAGCATTAGGTTCTGTTTGGACCAAAAAGGCTTTTCGGTGGTTTTGGCCTGAACAGGTTATAAGAATCACTTTGAATTAGGCCACACTCCTAATGGACCAATTGGGATATAAATGGTTATAAAGGATTTCACAGCTGTATCAATTGAACTCTGAACCAGGAAAGTATCTGTAAGTAATCAGTATAGAGTAGTTTATATAGACATAGTTTAGCTTCTTTGCTTTGTAAATGTGTCCACATCTTAGAAACCTTCCAAAACAAGATTGTTTTTTCTTTAGATATCATATTCATAGTGAAAAAAATGCATTTCTGTCTGAAACATCTTGTTTTCAACTTACTGTTGCTGTACATATTTCATACTGTAAGAGTGAACCTTTCTAGCTTACTGTACACTTCGTGCTATTGGTGTAGTACACTGCTTTGACCTTTCTCTACTCTTCAATGGGTTTTTTTATTCATGTGAGGTTATTTTTCATGTAACCTGGAAGAGAATTTGTGTGTCATGTTCTCTCTGTTTTTTAAAGAGAAAGGAGTCCTACAGTTTGAAAAACTAATGCAGATAGGATTAGTGCACTGGAATTTTAACAACTCTAACTACTTTAAAAGGGAATTTTACAAAAGGTGCTTTCGAGTAGGACAAGGTAATAGTATTAAAGCTGAGAGAATAAACTGAAGGTCTATAAAGCATGCATGTACATAGGCTGCAAGGAAATGTTGGTGATTTTCAAGTAAATTTTAACAAACTCTTGATTTGTCAAGTCTTAAGTGCTCACCCAAAACGAAAACTAGTATTTTCAGGTTTAAAAAAAGTCTGCAATTGTGTGCTGCAGAAAGTCGTCCTGCCTTAGGCTTTTAATGTACACCTAAGAAAGGAGTGTATCTTCAGACTTAAAACTTTTTGAAGTGAAAAGCATCCTGATGGCTGTTAGCGTGTTCTCTTTCCACTATTAATTGCTTTTTAATGCATTTAATGCATGTTGACTCCCTTTGCAGTTATCCCCTAAAGGGGATAATAACTTACCTACAGAAGCTGAAACAGAAGAAAAGGAGATGGATACTTCAAAGGAAGATGATCTGCCTTCTGAAAAAAACAGCAAAGAAGTATGTGAAAGCTTCTTTTATGTACCAGAGAAATTTTCATATTATGTTCATTGATGTAAATCTGTTACCAAGTGCTAAGAAACTACTGTTATTTGTACTGTGACAATGTTAGGAGCTGTTTAATTTTCAAGACTTCCTACGTGTTCACTCATGTTCATACTGAAGCTTTCATCAGACAGGAAATTTCCAGTCTGGCTTGTCTGTAAGTTCAATTGAAACCGGTAGCACAGTGTGCACCTGGAGTACCATATCCAGTTCTGGACCCCTCCTACAAGAAGGACGTTGCAGTGTTGGAGTGTGTCCAGAGAAGAGCAATGAAGCTGGTGAAGGGTCTGGAGCACAAGTTTTATAAGGGGCTGGTTAGTCTGTAGAAGAGGAGGCTGAGGGGAGACCTCATCAGTATACAACTACCTGAAAGCAAGTTGTAGTGAGGTGGGTGTTATTCTCCCAGTTAACAAATAATAAGATGAGAAGAAATGACTTCAAGTTGCGGCAGGGGAGGTGTAGATTGGATATAAGGAAATATTTTGCTAGAAGGGTTGCCAAGCCTTGGAACAGGCTGCCTAGGGAGATGGTTGAGTGCCCATCCTTGAAGATGTTTAAGAGACAGGTAGATGTGGTGCTTCTTAGGAACATGGTTTATTGATGGACTTGGCGGAGCTAGGTTTACAGTTGGACTTGGTGATCTTAAAGATCTTTTCTAACCTAAGTAGTTCTGTGATTCTGTGTGGGTTTTATCACTTACTCTGTATTTCAGAAGTATTTATCTAAAGGACTGGATAAAGAGTTCAAGAGGACAAAGCATGACTACATAACTTTATTTAAAGCAGAATATTACTTAATACTTGTTTTATTTCTTACCTTTCAGAAAAAATCCTGATTATCAGGTCAGGATTATCTTTATATATTACAGGATTATTGTCTAAATTATGTGCCAGAGGCTTCGGTTGTGGCACAAACTTAGAATAATTTGTTTTGTTTAGACTCTTACCACCATTTTTAATTTTCATAGGATGTGGAGAAAACAAACGATGTTTCTGTTCCTAAAGTTGCTAGAAGAGGAAGGAAAAGAAAGGTAATAATGTGTTTAATTACTTCATCTTACTGGAATTTTTGGATATGGTGATACTGGATATTATTTTCTTCAATCACAGATTATGCATAAACTGAAGTGCATGACACTTTCTTCCCCCTTTTAAAATTGTTGAAAGATCTGTAGGAATGAAAAGTTTTAATTTTTTTTTTAAATGTTGTTTCTGTTTGAATGTAATGCAGAGTAGGGAGTTCCCATCTTTTTCCAAACACTCCATTGCAAATAAGAAAAACTTAAGGTATAAACTATTTTTAGACCACTAATAAAGTAGTCTGGTTTGAGGCTCTGCAGAATTTCTTCTAATATATTCATCACACTGAATTAACTTGTAATACTCCCCCTTTTCATGAGGTTGTGATTTTTGTGATCTCTTCAATCTGGGAAAATTTTAGTTACTTTGAAAGAGGCAGTTCCAGCGGCTCACTTAGCATGTTCCAGCCTTAATGTTCATGTGGTCACACAGCAAACCAGATCAGGGCACTAACCCAACTAAAAAGTAGATTAAAATGGGGCGAAGTTTAATTTGAATTTGAAACCACCTAACTTGTAACACTAGTGCATACAGCAGGAATGGCATGAGTGCGACGTAACTATGACCTTGGTATGTTTGTCACAGATAAGGAGCCTGCTGAGTACCATTTACCTCACAAACAAGAAAGATACGTGTTTGGATGCTCACACAAAAATAACTTTACTATTTAAAAAAACGTAATCTGAAGAATAATGTATTTTAAAAAATTCTTGCAAAAATAAACCGAAAGTTCTTTTAAACAAAGAATATTAAGATAAATATGCGTATTTTTCTATAATTTTGCTGTTGCTCCTAGCTCATGCTCATGCATCCAGTTTACTAATTTTCTCTAGTTGGGATATTTCTCAGTTGTTTGTACTTGTGGATATGGAATGTTTCTACAGGGCGATATGTTTCCTTTCATCAAGATCTTCTTTTCTCATAAGTTCTGTCTGTCTTTAATAACCCGCTTCCCCCTAAAATGACTGTGTAGAGGAAGGTCATTATGTCCAGTTAGTGCCGGTCAACGTACAGTTTTTCATTGTGAATAATTTGCTGTAGAGATGGAAGCAGGTGTTTTTCTGAATAGCTTCTTCTATGGACTTGATGATTCGGTGGAGTGATGCAGGATGATTGCATGTAAAAGAGGAGTATTTGTAAGGGGGCAGAAGTGACCTTACCAGCTTGAAACTGGGGTTTGGCATTTTTTTCGTGATCCTAAAAACACAAATAACCTTTTTTCTTTGTCCTACCAAGATACCTTATAGTTCTAAAGATGAAAGGGCTTGCTGAAATGATAGGAAACTTTACCATTTAAGGTAGCAATGGTATGACCAGAGTGAAATTAGTGATGTTTAAATATAATGTTACTAAATTTGGAAACTTTTTTCACATGTGTAGAAGCAGTAGGGTAATAATGCAATTCTAGAAATTTAAAACTGTTGTTTGATAAGAAATTGATGCCCTGCGTTTTTTCACATTTGAAATTCTTCAAATTAGGCTGAAAAACAAGCGGAAGCTGAGGAAACAGCAGCAGTGGCAATGACAGCAGTGTCCGCAACAGTGGCAACAGCAGCTCCTGTGCCAGGGTCGCCAAAAGTAAGCCCCAAAAGAGGAAGACCAGCAGGTAACTTTAAAAGAAACGTGTTTGGTTTCTTTTCTTTCATTACATTAATACCTTACTAGAACTAGTCACGAAGCTGCCTCTTTCCCCTAAAGCGCTGCGGGGTGTTTTCTCACTGCTAAAGGCAGTAGTTGCTAATAGGTTATAATGAGAACGGACCTCATCCCAAACTAAAGAATTTAGGACATAAATTGATTTAAATTGTTAGCATTAATGCTCATTTCTCTAAATAAGACTTGTTCTCCCCCTCTACTTCACTCTTGTGAGACCCCACCTGGAGTAGTACTGTGTCCAGTTCTGGAATCCTTAGCTTAAGAAGGATATGCAACTGTTGGAATGGGTCCAGAGGAGAGCCACAAAGATGAGCAGAGGGCTGAAGCACCTCTGCTGTGAGGGCAGGCTGAGAGAGTTGGGGTTGTTCAGCCTGGAGAAGAGAAGGCTCCAGGGTGATCTCACAGCAGCCTTCCGCTACTTGAAGAGACTACAGGAAAGCTGTGGAGGGACTTTTTACAAGGGCAAGTAATGATAGGACATGGGAGAATGGCTTTACATTGGAAGGGGGAAGATTGATCTTAGACATGAGGAAGAAATTACTCACGGTGAGGGTGGTGAGGCACTGGCACAGGTGGCCCAGCGAAGCTGTGGATGCCCCCTCTGTGGAAGTGTTCAAGGCTGGGTAGGATGGGGCCTTGAGTAGCCTAATCTAGTGGGAGTTGTCCCTGCCCATGGCAGGGGAGTTGGATGATCTTTAAGGTCCCTTCCAACCCAAACCATTCTACAGTTCTATGGGTAAAAGTATCACCTTTAGAAAAGTCTTCTTCATGGATGGATGCTGAGCTATAGATAACACGATATGAGCTTTTCTTGCATTATGCTTCATGAAGGTTTATGTTCATTAAAGGTCTATAAAATGCTTGAATCATGTTAGAACAGCCATGAAACACAAGGAAGATAACTAGGGGGACACGGAGCCTGTAGGTGGAGCTCAGAGGACAGTAAACACAGAGCTGGAGAGACTTGTTTAAAAAGATGCTTAAGGCAGTCAGTGTAGATTGACAGACAAATGAAAAGAAGATATAACCACTTTTTTTAAAACGTGTAATTAGACCATTTGGTGGTAGTTCTACAGTGCTTGTTTCTTTCAAAGCAGCAATGATATAATTAATTTGGATTTCTGTGGTAAGCTTGCAAATACTCTTGGATTGATCATTAACTTCTATATCAGATAATAGTTAAGTACATAGTACGAACATCTAGTCTGAGAAGCATCCTTTGTGTCTGCTAACAATATGAAAATAACTTTTAGAAAGTGCAACCACAATTCACTAGATTTCATTACTTTTGCCTTGGAAGCTGTGAGGAAGTTATGTATTGTTTCAGTTCCACTCCCCCACCTTTCTGTACATGTACTAAATGTACACTTTTGTTACTTGTATGTGTTTTTGTTTTTACTAACTACTATCTGTAGGAGCAGGAAAGGATCTATAAGAGATGCTTTCACCACCTGTGTAAAATGCTTCTTTGTAAGATGTACAGTGCAGCTTGTTATGGTGTTGCTATGATGTTTGCTCCATGTTGACACCAGCAGGAGTTCAAGTGCTGACTATTAGGTTTTCTAATCACATGTTCACGGTGGTATTGAACAAGCATTTGAAGGATATAAGTGCCAGGCAGGCAGATACACTATTTGTCTTATTCCTAACAAGACACGAATCTGAGGAAATGCAAAGTTTTACTGTGTACTGTAGTGTTTCTTGAGAGTAGTTTGTTAACAAGAGTGATGGAAGCCCCAAGATACATCTAAAAATGCTGGCAAACAGGGTGCATAAATGTGTACACTAAACGACTTCTTTCTGGGTTTTTTTAATAAACTTTATCATTCTCTAATTTCAGACTTGGTTTTGTTAGGCAACATGTGAAACAAATTGTAACTGCACAGAGTGCAAAATCCCACAAGAACTGGTAGTTGAAGTCTGTGGCTAAAAGAACACATAATTTACCAATTGGCTAAAAATCCTGTCAACACTGTGTCAAAGAGTTCTTGCTTAAAGTTTGGTACTTGCTTAACGCTTCAATTTTTTTTATAATAGGAAAGTTAAGGTATATATGTTGATGTAAGTAGCTTTTGTCTGTTCAATGAGGATCTTTTCTCATAACCAAGGAGCAAGTGATGGCTGTGGACTAACTTGTTACTTCTGTATCAATACTAGCTGCTGAAGTAAAGGTTCCAAAACCAAGAGGGAGGCCCAAGTTAGTGAAACCACCTTGTCTTTCAGAGAGTGACATGTGAGTTTTTCCGTTTTTTTTTTTCCTTTGTGTAAAGCCGCTTCACTGTAAACTATGTTGTTCCTTATGTTAAGACTTCATAGTTAGTACAGAGTTCCTGTAAGGTTTTTTTACCTTTAGTGTTCAGTGTGAGTCACTGTTTGCTTTGATGTTTTTATTTATAGCTCAGGTAACTAATACATAGTAACTGGGGGTACTACATTTCTGGAACAAGAGACCGAAGATTTTAACCTTCCTAACTTGTAGAACCTATGCTAAGTTCCTTATATAATTGCAGGCTAGGTGAAGGGGAAAAGGTATTTATTAGGAGAAGAGACAAGATCATGCAAAACTAAAATACTGGATTTTCTTATAGGGTTTATTTTTTCAGAAATCTCTTCTGATGAAATTCTAACACCGTTTGTTTCCTAAATTTTTTTTTTTACCCTCTTCAGTTCTTGTGTCAAATCCTTAATGGTTCCGATAACTGAAGGAAAACTTGAGCACTAGCATATTTTTTTATAGATTAGCAGGTGCATAGTTTCAGTATATGTACACCTTAAGTACACTTTACAAAACTAGTTTACAGTGTATGCGCTCTTGGTCCTCCAGACACTTATGTGTGTGGAGAACGTCTGAGTAGTAACTTCTTGATTTTGGATCCACATGCATATGTTTAATATCAGCTTTATTATGGCCTCCATGCTATTGTTAATTTCCTTTTTTTGCATAGGAAGTGGGCAGTAATATTAGGAAAAGACTAGTATTTTTTGGAGACTAATGAAATGAACTGAGAGTGAATTAACTTCATAATTTTCCATATTCTGTTGTAAAAAAGAAAAACAACTTCCTTAGTCAGAAGAAAGTGGTGCTTTAAAATCACGGTAGATGAAGGATATGATATCTTAAGTACTGTTTATGTTTTAGTGTTAATGAGGAGGAGAAGGCAAGGAAAAAAGGGCCAGAAGAAAAACCTAAAAAGCAAGGGAAAAAAGATGAGGAAAGTCAAAAGGAAGAGGAGAAATCAAAGAAAGAATATGACAAAAAGGAAGGAAAAAAAGAGCCCGAACCAAAAAAGAGAAACACTGCAAAAGTGGGTTCTGCATCAGCTTCTGAGTCTGAAGATGATGGAGAAGAACAAGAGGGTGACAAGGTATAGTTTTGCTTTCCTGTCGTATTTATTATAGAGGGAAGTATCACTGAAGGTCTCTCTTGAAGTTAATGGCACATCTTAGTGCAAGTTGGAGCCCTGTAGCTGGCTAATATAGACTATATATCTGTGTATTTATCTGTTCTATATGAACACAAGTTGCAGAATTTCATTTCTTTCAGGAACTTTGGTATTAAGAGAAACATCTTTTCTAAGAAACTTTCCTGATTAACAGAGGATTTAAATTTAGCCATTACTTTGTCAAAAGGATTTTTCCATCAGCGTTCTGGGAACACAAACTTGATTTTCCTTGGGTGCATCTAGGAGAATATTTGGCTTGAAATCAAGTTCTTGAAAGGTATGAAGCAGTCCCTAGCCAACCATTTGTGTCTTCATTTTTCCAGTTCTCAGGATATTTGCCTTCTATTAGAAATGAAAAAAAGAGAACTGAAGAAATTTGGGACTTATCGACATGTGGAGGTCTTGTATTTAGTTGCGGGCAAAACCAACTCTCGACAGGTTGTTCATGGACTTAAATTTATTTCTTTACAGAAACAGTGATTTTTAAGTAGTCTTGCTTTTTCAGTAATCTAAAGACTCCTCTTCTCTTTCCAATCCTAAAATCTGAAATAAAAACAGAAGAAAAAAGTGGGAAGAAGCTTTCAGGTGACTCATAGAAGAAGCATTGTAAGAGGCCAACATGACAGAGAAGTAACAGAAAGAAAGCGTAAGCAAGAGGAACAGGCAGAATCTGAACTGTGAGTATGTTTTAACGTGATGTGTGCAAGTTGTAGGAGTACTTTAAAACTAACAGGAGGAGACAATATCTGAAAAAAATCCAAATTGATTCATGCTTTGTACTGTTGTCCTGTCCCCCTACCCTATTGTAACTTCTTAAATGCGCAGTAAAAAGCTCCTCTATACCAATATGACATTGGTAAATTTCTAGGTTCAGTTCTTCCCATCCTGTCACAACAGAACAGTCTTCAAGTGACTTAGAGTTTCTTGCCAAAGACAGATGGTGGGTTCTGTTTAGAAGTAATCTAAGAATGCCCATGTGAGAAGGAATCAGTGTGAAAAATGGTTCAGGACAGCCATATAGTTTTCTTTACGTTTTGAAATCATTAGATTGAGAACTGGTAGAACCTGTTAAGCCATGATTATGGATTTTTTTATCCAGTTTTGGAATATATAGGGTTACTTGGAAAACATTTTGTTATCTGTCTGGCAGCTGGAGCACATGCCATCAGGCAGAACAGGGAATAAGATAAGAATTATTCTATTCTAGCACTGCAAAGCCAGTTTGGTGATACCAAGAGCAGTGTGCATTAAGAAGATAAATTATCACAAATGAGTCAAACATAAGGATGGGAGAAGATCCTGGCAGAAGCTTGGGGGAGTGGGACAGTAGGAAGAAATCTGACTCATTCTCAAGAGTTGTTTTGCAAATGGGCCAAGGAGCTACCACCGCAAGAGCATGATGTTCCCATCCCCACAGCTGGTGGGAGGGTGGAAAAAAGGGAGAACAGGTAAAAATTCAGAGAAAAAGGAGGAGGATTATGGTTCCATTCACCTGTAACAACAAACTTCTACATTTTTTACCATCACTAACAAGAGTCTAGTTCGTTTGGGGTTTTTTATCCTCTAGTGCTTTCTTCTCCACTTCTTCCTATCACTTCTTCTTTGGAAATTTAAAACATAATTACTCTACTTGCCTGTAGTAAACCTAGGTATTTCCAGCTCCAGAGATACTAAATTGTCCTTAGCATCTTCGCAGCTCTTATAATATTGCTGTTTAAATCTGATGCATGTTGATTGATTTCTGCAATCAAACTGTCATATATTGATTTGGTTATAATAATGAAATCTCTGCTTTTAAATAGCTGTCATATTGTATGCGTTGGAAGAGTAGGTAGAGATTTTTTTCAGTAAGATAAAGTAGTTAATGAATGCATAATGAATTTAATTATAGCTGATGACTAATACCACAAAACTTGAGAAAAAGATACTTCTTTCTGTGCTGTCTTCAAATCCATTTACTAATACACTGAATGTAGGCTGATTTTTGTTAATTTTCTCATCAGAATAGTTTCTGTTTTCTGGTCTCTGAAGCTAGTTGGTTAATATTTGTTTAAAGTCTAATAGTGGTGCTTTATATCTGGTTCGGTATATACGCAGAGTTTACATGTACTGTTTAAAAGGCGTAAGCTTGTGCTGCCGATTGAAGTAGAGTAGTTCTGTGTACTTGAAAACTGTTGATTCTGTAACTGAATAGAGTATGAAGGGAGCATGGAAGATGATAAGACAGACAGGTCTGGATGTTTTACAGATGCATGTTACTCTGACAAGAAGAAAAGTCACAGTATTTGGTTGTCATGAGCTGAAATACACAAATTCTAAATAAGGCTTTGAAATCCTTCAGGAAAAACTGAGGAATTGCTAAATGGGTTCATGAATAAAGAGTTCAAAAGCTTGTTTGATAACCTTTTGCCTGTCTTAATCTTTTAACTGAGATGGAGAGAAGTGTTTTGGTTTCTTTTTTTTGAGTTTCACATTTATTTTCAGTGATACAATTGGAGGAAGAGCAGCCAGGCGATTTCAATGAACTTAAATATTTTTTCTTTGTTACTATTTGCTTCAAGAATATTAATATTATCACTGATACACTTGTGGTCAGTTGTAGGATACTTACCCTGTTGCAGTTAATTATATGAGAAAATAAACCATATAGGATCTGATTATGACTAACTGATGTCTCCATACCTCCCCATGGTAATGTTTAAATAGTTATATTCCGTTTGTCATCATAATGATTTATTTCTCCCTAAGTGAGTTCCGTACAATGACATTTTACCAGTTTGTACATGCAACCAAAACAAAATGTGGTTTAGTAATATAAATAATTTTTTAAATCCTTTAATTTGCTGCTTCTAGGGAAAACCATCTCTCGGTGTGGAGGATTGATCTATCTCAGCCAAATAATTTTCTTAATTTATTTCAGTCTCCAAAACCAGAGCTTGGCTCTTCATGATTTTTGCATGCTGATGTTTTACGTCAAATAACCTCAAAACCATTTGTTATCTCAAAACATTGTATATCCTCTAAAAATTGGGGCGAAAAAAGGGACTGAAAAACTGACTTTACAACATTGTAAAAACACTTTAACATTTTTGATAGGCAGAGTAAAGAAGAAGGCAAGAAAACAGAAGTTAAGAAGATGGAGAAGAAGAGAGGTTAGTTTAAAGAAGCTAAACAGTATTTTTGGTCATCTTAATTTTTGAACAGGATTATCTGCCTGGATAAGACATTTTAGTACAAAAGATGGCTTTGGGGTCTCAGTCCAAGATGTTTGATGCATGACTGCTTCCTTAAGATGTGTGGAACAGTGTATTTTTATTTTCTATGTTCTTTCTTCCATGCATCAGAACAAGTCTTCACTTTTCCATTTTACTGTCATTCGAGCTTTTAAACCTTAGTGATACCTTCTTTTTGTGAAAAAGAAACAAAAGATCTTATTTTTTGAATCAAATCACTTTAGCTCTTGCCTGCGTTTTTTTCCTTTCTGTCTTTTCATAACACAGTAATCTGAGGGACTTCTAGAAAGTATTTAGATACTAGCTCATACTAAGTGAGAGGTTTGTTCTTCCGAAACAAGAGGCTTAGATTCAGATTACTGTGGTCTTGTCTGCTAACCCAGACTTGCAAACTGACCGTCATAGAGATAAGTCGTTCCTTTTTTAGTACCCGCATCTTTAAGCGTAATCCAAGACACTGGATTTGTAGTTTAGTACAGATCAAGTGACATGGACTCTAACCAACCATGTGGTGGCAGGGGGTAGGAAAAAAAGCATCCAAACCCATTTGAGATATGTTGGGCTTGAAGGAGACTCTGCTTGCAGTGTTGTTCAGAATACGTACCACATACGTATGAAAAAATCCAAAGAGGCATTGAGCATGCAAATTACAGGTGGACACGTTCATCTTGCAAGCTTCCTGGAGCATGTGTACTGGGAACATTTTATCTGGATGGATTTGGACTGTAGCTTCAATCATGTCCAATTTCCTGAAAACATCTGGGTGTCCTGTCATTAAAGGTTTTCCTGCTTTGTGACTCTTGGTATTTATTGAAGTTTCTTTTTAACCTGGTTCACAAGTAGAAGGTAACAGCTGTATATTGAAAGAGAAAATTTTTTTCAGTTTGTATCTCCTAAGGAGAATACTCTGTAGGTTGCTAATAGCATCCAATTTCAAAAAGCTCTATACTTTAATTCTCTTAGTAAGCCCTGTGGTGTTTTTATATGTGCACCTGCATGGTTATCATATATAAAGTACTTGGCCATGTTTTTCTGCATTCTGTATTTTTAGATTTGTTCAGATTTGTCAAAAGGTTCCTATGAAAACAAACCTGATATGATTATCAAATGTTAATGCCTACTATTTTTAATCTTCAGAAACATCAATGGATTCTAGGCTTCAAAGGATACATGCAGAAATAAAGAACTCCCTGAAAATCGATAATCTTGTAAGTATTTTTTTAAACTGATTTGTGTGTAATTCCTTTAGGAAATACTTGGTGTGCATGTTTGTTTTTAATTAATATTTTGAGAATGAAGGGGGGGTTTCAGTTTCATAAATAACACGTAAATGAGGTTACTACAGACATTAAAAGATCAATGTCAGCAAGTAAAATAGGTTTTGATTGAAAATACTTGAGAATAAATTATTTACTGGAAACATTCAGACAAAATTGTATCAAATGAAGCATCTGTGCCAGCTCAGTCTGAGCCATGCAGAAGGACACAAGGAGCATAATAGTGATGGAGTCACTGATACAAGGGATGGAGGATATGCAAGGGATGGAGGATATGCAAGGGATGGAGGATATGCAAGGGATGGAGGATATGCAAGGGATGGAGGATATGCAAGGGATGGAGGATATGCAAGGGATGGAGGATATGCAAGGGATGGAGGATATGCAAGGGATGGAGGATATGCAAGGGATGGAGGATATGCAAGGGATGGAGGATATGCAAGGGATGGAGGATATGCAAGGGATGGAGGATATGCAAGGGATGAAGGATGGAGGCCCCCATCTGCTGATCTCATTCATTGTTGAAGGAAGCCTGCTACTTGCTGGGTGCTCAGATTCTGAACGTCACTGACAGATGGTTGAGTCTTGTCTGACCTTAAGGCTCTTTATTAACTGCTGCTGGTTTTTTCAGTTGGGCACTAGTGATGTGGTCAGGGAAGACTGATAAAGTATTAAGTGTAACTGCGTGACTGAGGGCTATGGTCAAGGCATGTGGACCCAGCTGGTGAAGGAGTGGATAGGACTGCCAGGAGCTGGCAGGATCCACCCACCTAACTGTGGCAAAAGTATGGCTGCCAAGAATCTGGCTAACATGGTTAAAAAGCTTTAAACTAGGAACAGTAGGGAAGAGGGAAGTGCGGAAGTTGTGGAGCAGAGTGGCAGTCAAATGATGCAGGATGATGTAAGCAGAATTGACCTTGTCATCAACAGAACTCCTCAACAGAATAGGACTGAAGTGACATTAGCACAAGCATATGCACAGAAATGGAGAAGTGCTGGCAGCCCAACATTATGAGGCAAGCTCTCTTAATGTTTCTGAAAAGTCAGCACAACTGGCCACCTCTTTGGAGTATCTGTATGCTAATGCATACAGCATGGGGAACAAACCAGAGGAACTGGGCATGTGACTGGAGTTGCAAGTCTGTGGTTTCATTGACATCACAGAGATTTGGTGGGATAGTTCATAGGATGTAATGTTGCCAGGTATGTATACAAGCTATTTTGGGAAGGACGGGTAGTGGGAAGACAAGATGCAAGATAACTCTGTGAGAGAGCAGTAGGAATGTATAAAGCTCTGCACTGGGACAGAGCTCAGCCAACTGACGCCTTACAGATCAGGATTAGTGAGCAGACGAATATGGGTGACATCATGAGGATACCTACTGCAGATGACCTGATCAGGTGGAAGTAAAGAATTAAACCAATCTTGAGACGATTAGGAGCACCTTGAGCTCCTTACTGGAGGCTTGAACCATCCTGGTATCTACTGAAGGGGCAACATGGAGATTATGCTGCAATCCAGGAAGCTTCTGGAGTGTGACAGCTTCCTAACACAATTTATTGGGCAGCTGACAAGGGAAGATACCCTGTCAGACCTGATTTGTGTAAACTGGTGAGGGATATGAAGGTTGTGGATGACCTTGGCTGCAGTGACTGAGACTGTGGAGTTCAGGTTCCTGGAAGGAGAGAGCAGGGTAAAAAGGATCACAGCCCTGGGATCAGGAGAGCACTTTGACCTCTACAGGAATCTTCTTGGAAGAATCCTTTGAGAGACCATGCTGGAGAGAAGGGACCAGGAGATGTGGCTCACTTTTTGGGATTATATCCTTCTCAGAACTCATCCATCTTGACAAGCAGGAAAATAACCAAATGTGGCAGGAGAGCTGCATGGATGAACAGAGAGCTCCTGACTATAGCCCAAACACAAAAACAAGAAAGCATACAGGAGGTGAAAGCGGGGACATATGGAGGTTGTGCAGACATTGTCCAAGCATGAAGACATGTGCTTAGAAAAGCCATTACGTAGCTGGAGTTAAATGTGGGGAAAGAAATGAAGGATAGTAAAGCTTCAAGTACTTCACTGGCAACAGGAAGATCAGTAAAATGTAGGCCTGCTGCTGAATGGGTGGATGATCTAGTGGAAAAGGACAAAGAGAAGGCCAAGGTACACAATGCCTTCTTGAGTTTGCTCGTACAGATCCCTGAGACCAGTGGAAGTCCAGAACAGATGAGACTTGATGTTGACTCGACAAGGATCAAATTGGGAAATATTTAATGAAGTGGGACCTGATAGACAATAAGCCAAATGGTGCTGAGTGAGCTGGATGATGTCATTGTACATCCACTCCATTTTATTTTTTAAATGTCACAGTGATGAGGAGGATGTTCTGAGGATTGAAAGAAAGTAGATGTCACCCTCACTTTCTAGGAGTATCAGAGAAACTGCATGCTTGTCAACCTCACATCAATCCATTGGAAAGTGGTGGAGCAAATCCTCCTGGAAATTTTTTCCCGTAATCTGAAGGACAGTAATGTCTGTGGGAGTTGTTATGGGTTAATGAAGAGGGAAGTTCATGCTTGACCAAACTGTCATCCTTCTCTGAGACATCTGGCACAGTGGATGAGGGTGGGCAGTGAGTGTTGCTTATATTAAGTTTAAAAAGGCTTTTGATGCTGTCTGTCTTAACAACCTCCTAGACAAACTGATGAAGTCTACACTACATGAATGGATAGCAAGCTGGACTGAAAACTGGATGAACTGCAGGGCTGACAGTGAGTCCGACTGAAGGTCACTCACTAGTAATCAGTAGTGTTAAAACATCTTTATTAATGACTGGGATGCTGGGACAGACAACACTGGTAGCAAATCTGCAGATGAGACAAAACTGAAAGGAAAGATTTGATGAGTTTGCTGCCATACAGAGGGATGTAGGTAGGCTGGAGAAATGGGCCAACAGGAAGTTAATGAAGTGTAACAAAGATTCACGTTCTGTCCCTGGGGAGGAATAAGCCCATGCACTGGCACAGGCTGGGGACAGACTAGCTGGAGAGCAGCTTGTCTGAAAATGGCTTGGGCTGCCAGTGGGCACCAGCCTTCCCAAGAGCCAGCAATGTGCTCTTGTGGCAAAGGTGGCTAGCAGCATCCTGGGCTGCATTTCGAGAGACTTGCCAACACATAGAAGGAAGGAGGTGATGACTGCCCTCTGTTCAACACTGGTGAGACACAATGGAGACATCTGTGTACTGCAGGGAGCCCAGCAAAGGGCCACAGAGATGAGGAGCTTGGAGCATCCGTCATATGAAGAGAGGCTGAGAGAGCTGGGAGTGTTTAGCCTAGAGGAAAGACTGAGAGGAGGATCTTCTCCCTGTGTGTGAATACCTGAATGGAGTGTGGAAAGATGGCAGAGCCAGACTATTTTAATTGTTAATATATTAATTTTCCCTGAGTAGAGTCCATTTTGCCTATAACAGTAACTGCTAAGCTATCTCCCTGTCTTTGTCTGGGCCTATGAGCTTTCTTGTCCTGTTTTTTCCCTCTGGCCCTGTTGAGGAGGGCGATGTTACTGTCTGGCAGGGCATTTTGCTGCTGGTCAAGACTAATCCACCACAGTGCTAAATATGAAATATTAATTTTCATTGTGGCCAGTTCTTAAATTATTTTGTCTGTGCCAGTGCTTTGTCTCAAAAAAATAGTTGGCCTTAGATTTAGAACAGCTTAATGGTTTCCCTTAAATAAATCTGAGCCAGATTGTAAATTCCCCTTCTATTAATAGGTAAAAACCAAAACCACAATACCCTACCAAACCTTTGATTCAGAGATGTAAAGGAACAAATATCTTACAGTACTGGGGAAAACATTGGTTGTAGAGCTCTACAGCAAGGACATTTATATCCTAACTGTATTTATCAAGTAAAGATTATAAGAATTCTGCTGAGCATTATCCAAATATGTTGTTACGGGGTTTTTTAATACCAGTTTCTCCTGAGAACAATAGCTACAACTTTGTACAAGATGCAGAACATTATTATGATCTGTGCTGGAGAGGAATCTTGAGTTCTAAATAGGAATTAAATTAAGCAAGAGTAGCTGAAGATAAGGAAATTGAGAACTAAGCATTACAGGGAGAAGACTTTAGTCTTCTTCAGGGGGCTGTTAGAAATGGATCAGAAGTTCACATCATTACTTCTGGGTATGCTGCATCAAATTTCTAACTGAAAAATCCACAAAGGTACAGTTCTGTATATTAACTGCAGTCCACTTCAGATAGTTTGCTATCTTCTTAGTGGCAACTCACTTGGGAAAAATAGTGTATGAATAAGGAGAACAGCCTCAAGCCCAAGTACTAGAGTGTGAAAGTGACATAAAGCTTGCGTTTGTGTTTTGAAAGTATAAAATTATATTCAAAAACTTCAAGTTACTCAAATAGCTTCTGCCTTTTGTTATGGAAGTAGCTGAAAGGCAACTGATACTAATCTTTGTTTGCAAGTTTGAATCTGTAAATTTTTCTAAAATTAAGTGCATACCCAAATCAAGAATATTGTAGAAAGGTATCATGGAGCATGGAAACGAATTTTGTATGGCAAATTAGGGATCATTAACATGTAAGCTAAGGCTTCAAACTAATTTCTTGTTCCTTTACAGGATGTGAACAGATGTATTGAGGCTCTTGATGAGCTTGCATCCCTTCAAGTCACAATGCAACAAGCTCAGAAACATACAGAGATGATTCTGACTCTAAAGAAGGTGATAATTAAAGTAATCTTTGTATTTTCTTAAATTGATAGCAGCATTATTTACCTGTATTGTGTCCAGTTCTGGTCCCCACAATTAAAGAACAATGTGGACAGACTGTAGAGGGTCCAGTGGAGGGCCATGAAGATGATCAAGAGACTGGAGAACCTACTGTATAAGGAACAACTGAAGGGGTTAGGTCTTTTTTCTTCCTTGGGGAGGACCTCATCCCAGTATTCCAGCACTTCAAATGGCAGCTAGAAAGCTCTTCACAGTAAGTCATGTGGAGATGGCAAGAGGCAGTGGGTACAGGTTGCATCAGGAGAGGTTTCATCTTGATATAAAGAAGAAGCTTTGCAATGATGAGAACAATCATTCACTAAACTCTTCAGGGATGCAATGAAGTCCGCATCACTAGAAGTTTTCAAAATAGTCAGACAGGGTGCTCGATAATCTCATCCAGGCTCCCTTCCCCACAAAGGGTGGGACCAGGTGATCTTTCAAGGTCCTTTCCTTCCAAGGTTCTATAATTCTGTTATACTTCAGAGAGTGTATAAGTCTTATTTCATTAAATTAAGAATTTCATTTAAGCACATTATGAAATTACATAGGTATTTAAATATTTAAGTGGAGCTCATTGTTTTATTTCTTTGATTTCAGATTCGGAAATTCAAAGTTAGCCAAGTTATCATGGAGAAATCTACCATGCTATATAACAAGTTCAAGACCATGTTTCTGGTTGGGGAAGGAGATTCTGTTCTTTCGCAAGTACTAAATAAATCACTTGCTGAGCAGAAGCAGCATGAGGAAGCCAACAAAACCAAAGAACAGTGGAAGAAAGGAACAAACAAAAAAATGGAAAAGGAAAAGGACCAAACAAGTAAGTCATCGTATTTTCAGTTTCTTGTCATATAAAAGACTTAGTCTCTATCAATTTCTGAGTCAGCTTCAAAAAATGCTTGATTCTGCCCAGTTGTTAAAACCTTTACATGTCTGAAAGAGTTAAGGATTATACAGCTATAACTTAATTTTCAAGTTCAAGGGTATAATGTTTTCCATTTTACTTTTACTGCCTGAAGGGAAGGCTTTTTGCAAGAATAGAGTTTTAACATTTTTAACTTTATTACCTTATGGAATAAAACATTAAACATGAAGTAGAATAACATATTACGTCCATTCCTCAAGTAGCCTTTTGGTGCCTAGACACCACCTATGCTTTAGCTGTACAGTTTCCTTCACTAGCCTCTTCCTGTGTCATCCGTGCTACTGTGTGTAGCAGCAGCTTTTAACAGCTTCTGTGATGCAACTTCAGTAGTTCAATCAAACAGTAAAGAAACAATTAGCATTTAGGGGAGAAAACACCTTTATGCTCTTGCATAAAATGCTATTCGGGTTAATCATGAGCACTTGTACAAGTACAGCATTATTGAAAGCTTTCCATAGTAATCATGCTCTACACTAAGTAAGGTAAGTTATTAAAAAACAATGAAAGAAACGTAATAAAATAGACACTTGCATTTTTACCAAGAGGAACAAAATTAAGCACGCACTGGAAGGCTGTGTTGCAAATGAATTTAAACTTGAAGATGCCCAGAATCTAAAATTATTTAGATCCTCAGATCTCCACAAAAAAATTATATTTACTTTCAACTTGAGTCCCGGGAACAAAACAATCTGGAATAAACAAGTTATTGTAACCAAGGTGATTGAGGATGCCAGGGATTCAGAATAATTGTACTTGAAACTCTGCTGTATTTGTGACTGCTAAGAAAGCAAGGGCGATGGTAAAATTCAACAATTTTATGGTGAAAAAATCATGTATTCGACACAGAACCTTCCCAAACCAGCTTCTGCATAGTGCTTTGTTTTCATGCTTGACAACTGCATGCTATGAGTAAACATTTTTGCCCTGTTTAGATATACTGCTTTTCATAACTTTTATTGTATACATGTATTTGTTAGAGTTGAGAGTAAGCAAGAATCCATGGAACC
The DNA here is from genome assembly GCA_033558185.1 of Dromococcyx pavoninus. Classification (NCBI taxonomy): domain Eukaryota; kingdom Metazoa; phylum Chordata; class Aves; order Cuculiformes; family Neomorphidae; genus Dromococcyx; species Dromococcyx pavoninus. The sequence goes on from JAUMJL010000578.1 coordinate 1,699,456, forward strand.
AGTAACCTCCAGCTAAAGTAACAGAAATCTCCCCAAATTGTCTGACCCAGTTAGAATTGTAAAGAGAATTTCCTGCTCAAGTATATGCTCTCACTGCTGAGAATATAAGTAAGCACTAATCCTATTATCTGTAGCCCAGCAAGCAAATGAAGAACTCGAAATTTCCTGAAACATGCGATGTTCATTTCCCATTATTAAACTTACAGGATGAGGTTCCTTGCACGGAATTTTCAGAAGTTGAAGCTGTATCAGTTACTGCTTTTTGTACTGTTTCAGCTGCTGGGTATGACACTGAGGGGCAAACGGTTACAGTGTTTGAGTCGCTGAACATAATTAAAATATCTGGGGCTTTTTCTAGCACAGTTCGGCTGCCTGCAGTGCTGTTTTTCTTTCCATGCCCTTTCATCCTGTAGGTTCAAAGGTTCTGAATGGAGGGTCTGAAGCTCAAGACACCAACCAGTCACAACACAATGGAGAGGACAGTGAGGAAAAGAAAGAAAAGCATGAAGCTGGCAGTAAGAAAAAGTGAGTAATAACAAAAGGATCTGTTCTGCTCTAGCAAAATGATGTAGAATGGCAGTAGATTGAAGTTACTTAACAATGTTGAGGTACTGTTTTCTTCAGTTTTCTCTCAACTTTAGAAAACAATAATAGCATGCAAATCTTAGGTTAAAGTTTTGAATGAACATTTTAAAATTTACTTCATTCACTGCTCTAGTGGAGACTTCAAAAAATTACAGGATGTCCTGTTAGGAGAAAATCAGCATGTTATGAGACAGGGCAAAGTATAAGCTTTCTGCTAGTTTTTAGATTACTCAGTGTTATTAAACAAAGGAAGCCTGAACCACATTTTACAGAAACTAATGGATTTATTGAGTGGGATGTTTTTTGTGAAATCATGTATTCCAGTCAGTAGCCAAGCCCATTTAGTTCATGTTCTGTAGGGTCTATAACACAGCCACATAATTACCGAAATGCAGGTAAACTGCAGGCTAGAACTTAGACCTGTGAAATTTCAGAACTCTGAATGCTTTACAGAAGTTCATGCATTTACCTTTTCTATACAAGAAGCCATAAGAGTGCTTGAATTTGTCAGGAGATAAGTGTGTAAACCTTAGCCTCACTGCTGTTTTGTAGACGAGAAGAACAAGTAGTCACTCTTGTAGAATATGAGAAATACTTAATAGAATGTAGTAAACAATGAGGAAAAGGCCTGGAATTAATTTTCCTTGAGCTGAATTGTTTTGTTGAAGTTTTGCTTCGTTTTCTCTGAACGCTTGTGCAGCTCGTGCTCGGGAATTCTGCCTGTCCAGCAGCATGTATTGAAGCACGCTGTCCTTTCATTAACCATCTTTGTGTGGGCCAGGAGAAACTGCAGTTGCCTGGCATTCTTTTGGCTGTCTGCCAGGTTAAAATATATAAATGAATGGAATATTGACTGTTATTTACAGTAAGGTAGACTTGAACAGAGCAAAACAAAAAAAACCCTTAAGATGAAAGTTAATTTGGGATTTGCTGGGAGGTAGCCTCAGAACTACAGGTTTGTGGTTGCACAGCTTTCAGAAGTGACACATGGGAGTTTTCAGCCAGGGATGTGAAATACTCATTTGGTCTGAACAAGCCACATCTTAACAGGAACTTAATGAGGCACAGGTGCAGGTTCCTAACACGTGTCACACAGCCTAGTACACTGCTTCCACAGCTGATATGGCCAAATCACAGTGACTACTGAACTAGTTCTCCAAGACAGAATTTTTTCTTGGCCCCCCTCATTCCGTTCCTGCAGAATGTGACGACACTTGGATTTTTGAATCAAGGAGACAGTCTCAGTCAGATTTCCCTTTATATTTGTGAAGAAAAGAATTAAGAACATTTGGGTGCTTGCGTGACACCTCAGCAGGCATCGGTCAAAAGAAACAATGCAGATACTTCAGATAGTTGTGTAGCATGCCTGGAAGAGACTGTTGAATATAGCGTCTCAAAAAAGCAACTCTGAGGCAAAAGAATATATATTTTTTTATCCTGCAGTATGTGTGATTGTCTCTGTAAAACCTCCACATGTGTCTTCCATGAATGAGGTAGTGTAGGTGCCATGTTCTGCTAATAAACATTTATTTCTTCAAGTGTGTGTGATGTTTGCTGCGGCCTTTAACTGCACCCTGCAGCACAGTCTTTGACTTACCTAAACAAAGGCCCTCTGCAAAAGAACTTGTGCAACTACTTGGGAACAGTTTCTGTGGGCTTAACTCTCATTGTTGCTAACAACTATAAGCCAGATTTTGTAACACATCTTGCAGACACCTTGCATGTTGAGAAACACATTCACATACCTGTTCTAAATTAAAGCAATCTACAGTGTAGTGTCTTTCCATCATACAAACTTCCTTTCATTCAGTACTTTCATACATTTTTATTTGCAATAGTCAGTTTTTTTTAGAAGTGAGAAACTAGTAAGCAAAATTAATATGAACAAATCAATGTTGAACATGCTTCTGCAGTTCTGACTACTGTCTCCAAGGAAACAGTTTGTAAACTTGTCAGATCACAGGGCTGTCTGTTCAGTTCTGAACTTCCCTTTGATAATTTGAGAAAAGACTGTGTCCATACCTTTCTGGCAATGCATTTCAAAAACCTGGAAGACAGAAGTTGTGTAACTTCTGAAGTGGTTGGCGCTTAACATCTTTTTGTTCTCGTTTGGTGAAAATATGTGTTGCTTCCTGAGGTTACCTTAGTGTTTGGATCACATAGTGGATTATTTCTGGCTACAAAGAAAAGTTATATTTGGTAAGGCGTGTTAAGCTAGAGAGCTTTTCCACCTGAGCTGGTGCACACGGGGCAGCAGATGAGGGAGGGATACCTGGAATGGAACACAGACTGAGTTCCGAATGACTGCCATTCACAGCCGGTCTCATACACGAAAGGGGTGTTAAATCACAACTGGCTCACTGTAACATTTGGGGGCAGCTGGCATTGCTATCTTCTTCAGTTCTCCAGACTTCATGTACTGCTGAATGTACATCATCACTTACTCTAGACTGTACAAATTAATTTGGAATGAGTCTTCCTCTCCCCAATTTTGTATGGTCATTAATGCTGCTTTATTCTGTTTCTAGGACATGTGAAGAGAGAGAGCTTGAAAAGCCAGCAAAAGATTCAGCCTTTGAAAGCAAATGACACCATTGGAGTCTTTTTTTAAAATACAAATTAAAGAGGATTGTTAAGTTTTGCATTTTAAATCTATAGACTGCTGAAAGTTTTAAATAATTTTATAAGCATAGTATTTTAAAGTTAAATTTTGTGGAACAAAAGCCCCTTTAATTTTGGTTTAAAGGTATTTAAAACACTTTGCCAATAGTTTTGTCCAGTATTAACACATAACACATTTCAAAAGATGAGAATTCCGGATAGAAAACAAATACATGTTACAGGACTTAGAGTTGTAGTATATTTTTATCTGACTACTGTATGTTTGTCTAGTTAATAGCAAGAAAAAATGTAAATACTTGTAACTGCCTAATTGCTTCATTTGTATAAATGAAGCATCTCTTCCTACAATACTGACTTCTGTTTGTGCATAGTTTTTCAACTTTTGTTGGGATGTCTTTTCACTGTTTTGTAGGAGTGGGAAGCAGTGTTTTTATAGCTGTTAAAATGTTAATGTGTGAGTATAGTTAATCACTTTTTTTAAACAAGTTTAGTTCTGTTCTTGCGAAACTTGTGCCAATTTACTGCAATGTGACTTTATGGTATGTTTTGGTATGATAAGGATACTAGAAAGAAATACGGGGTTTTCTCTGAACCTGTTGATACACTCGTTGGAGAACACTGCTAAATAACTTGTGAAATAAAAGAGTTCTAAACTGACAGTGAGAGACTGGTTCTTAGTACTGTTCTGTGCAGACTAGAGCACTAGAAGTGCCTGGTTTTAGTGCTATTCCAATTTTATTGCCTTGGCATTATCTTGGGTATTTCTGACTTGAATGTCCTTAACAGGTATTTTAAGAAATATTCCTTAAGGCTTGCAATGGAATGAAACAAGTACCAGCCTCTCTGAAATTTCTTTTTTGAACCACAACCTTTGCTTAACATCAGAACTAGGAACAACCTGTTTGTGACTGGAAAGTAGTATTTGACAGAGGCAAACCAAGTGAGAAATTACAGTTTGTTAGTCCTGAGAATCTTGGAAGATACTGAGGGAAAGTGACAGTATTCCAGGTGTACATATCATCTTGTACTGAGTCACCTTCAAGGCAGTATCAGAAAAATACAATCACAGTGTGGTGGACAACTGTACTTCTGAAGCTTTAACTCACACCAGTAAACAAGGAAGAATCCAGTACTTCAGCAAGGTATGGTATCATATACTGAATTATTACTTGTTTTCATGCCTTGTAAAGTGCTGCCATGGCTACTGCAGCACCAGAATTCGTTGTTGTTTTGTTCTTACCCAAGGTAGTATGGAGAAAAGGCATTTCTGCACATATATAAAACAAGACAGATGACAGCTTTTTCCGCTTTTCAAGCTCAACAACTTGGCACAACCTTTACTTTTGTTTGCAGTTCTGCTCTTAGTGCTACCCAGCTAGATGTTCAGGAAATGTAGGAAAAATCAACTTCAATACTCAAAACGCCACAACCAAGTGAAGGTCTGGTACCTTCAGCACTGCTTTTGAACTTAGCCATTTTCCAGAACCTGAAAGTGAAAGATTTATCTTGAATAATTCTTTTTTTCTTTTTACTGAAATCATGCACTGCTATGAAGTAACTCCTTATTCTCTGTCTCCTTATTCTGAAAATGTGAAAACCTTTTTCCCTGCTACTACCTTGTTGCTGCCTTTTTTTCTCCTTAACATACTAGAACAGTAAACTGCATAACAGTTTTAGGATCATAGCCCACATCTCCCTTTCTCTTCATTTGCATGGTTTAAGTAACAGCCAAAAAAACCCCTCACTAAGTGACCAGAAGCACAGAAAAAAAGCATGAAAAGCCTTAAATCAGAACTCTGTGATGACATTGCAAAGCAATATAATGTTTATTTTATTCAAAATTGCTAATCAGTAATCTTCACAAGTTTACACTGGTGGTTTTTTCAATGTAACTTTGTCAGAATTTTTTACAGTAAATGGGTTTTGTCTTGCTGAATATGCCAGTCCTTCAGAGACCATGTGTGCAACGTGTAGTCACTACGTGAGTCGCTGCTAATGCCTGTTTCAGCTAGCTTGAGCAACTTTTAACTGTCCATTTACATAGTGTTACACCTAGATGATGTTTACTGCTTCTGAAGGTTGTCCTTAATTGGAAACCATTATGTTTATTTTTGGTCTCAAAAATATGCAAACTAGCTGTAATGAAGATGAGGCAGGATTATAGGTTTAGTAATGTAGAAAAGCCAGAGTATTTATTTCAGCATTCAACAGCACTGTTCATGAGCAGCTGAATTTATGGAGCCTGTTTTGCTGCACTTGTACAGCAGACTTCATATTAGAACATACTGCATGCTTTCTAAAAACTTCTCTACTATTTGGCAGGGGTGTCAAACTCATGGCCTGTGGGCTGAATCATTCATCTTGTTTCTACCTGGCAGCAGCACCGAGCTCCTTGCCCCTGCGCTCCTGCCAGCGCTGGTCACGTGTGCAGCGAGTGACACGCGTTACACTGCAGGAGCAGGAGAACGGCGGGAGCTGCGAGTGCGATTCCCCTGCTATATTGAGTACTGTTTTAAAGTTTCACAGATGGAAGGATATTTTTTTTCATTCCTTAGAACTTGCACATAGATGCATCTGGACTAATCATAGCAGAAATGTTTATGCATATTTACAAAGTGGTACTATTTCCACTGATAACTTCCTGCCTGAAGTCACCAGCAGCCTGCAACTCTATTCTCTCTTCACCGAAGGGGGAAAGATGTGAAGAATGCCTAGGGGAAGGCCTTTACTCTGCTGCTGCTCAAAGCAGTACGTTCTTCAATAACTTTTTGCACAAAAGACAGTGGCACTCATTTCAGTAGCAGTTTGTAGTAACACCCTGGCTGCTTTGGGAAATTAAAGCATTTAGAATGGTTAATGATTAAATATTGAAACTTGTATGTACAAAACGGAATCCACTTACATGAGCACTGGAAGTTAAAACTCGGCATGGGAGGAAGTTTTAGTTTGCAGTGATATAGTTAAGATTTTGAATACAGAAATCTCCTACACCCCAAAGGTAAAATGCAAGTTACAAAACCAAATGCTAAAATTGTTTGCAAAGTTTTTCATGTACTTAATGAGTAAGTGCTTGTGTAATGAAATGGAAGGTATTTACAATAGCTTTCAGATCTTGAGGACAGTACCTCAAGTTAAACCCGGAATAGCCCCGACAGCTCCCAGGATTAAATTGTCCGTGGTAGATGGTCATTTATGTTTGACCTCCACAGATCTTGTGTTTGGCAGTCTCTAGCATTTCACAGCAGACAGCAGTTAAGGGGAGTGACCAACATGACCATACAGCCAGATCATCAGCCAGCAGCATTCTTTCGGTTTCCAAATAAGGGCAGCCACTGCACACTAGAATTTGCATATTTCTACACGCAGCTACTCAGAAAATGTATTTTCTTGCTTTAGGAAATGAAAACAACTTCCACTTTGACCCTCAAAAGTCTTTCTGTAAACACATTAACTGAAAATAAACAGGAATTTTCACATGGGCACTTCCTGATTTTTACCACTCCTTTGTACAAAAACCCTTTTACCAAAACAAGAGGAATACCAAATTCACCTTGTTTTCACAAAAATATTGATAAGCTAAAACATCTGTTTTTCAAAACTGTTTCAGAGATAAAGGGTCAACAATACCACTACTTCAAAGGGTTAATTAAGATGGATGCAGAGATGAAGTTCTGGACTGTATGCTGCAAATCACTTAAGTCATGCTCTGTCCATTCAGCTGCTTCGGCTTTCACTGCCTGAATTTATAAACCAGAAGTAACCTAAATTCACAGAAACACAGTGACTGTAGAAATGGTCATCTCACCTTCCAAGATGCCTGAATATCTATGAGCTGTATTTCTTGAAAAATAGAAATGCAGTTTCTGAAAGCTGAGAACTGATGGGGCAGTCAAAATTCTTCAGCTTCCTAAGGAATAAGGCTGATATTTCCACAGAAAGGAAACAAACCACAGTTAGAGCAAAACACTTAAACAAGAATTAGCTTCGATAGCAGCATTCCTACTATCACAGTCAAGTTTACTAAAGCTTAAAATATTGTGCAGCCCTGTAATTTGTTCATCATTCAATTGCAGATGGAGGCTGCTGTGATAATGTACAAATGCCCAGCTAGCAGTGGAAAGTGAGACTGTCTGTATGAGTCATGTTCTGCTTTAGAACTTTACACTGACAATAAAATGAGGGGACTCTCCTCTTCCTCAACACAAGAAACAGCGTTCTGTATCGTCTTGCCAGCAAGGCAAAAACTTTCATCAGGTAGAGAATTTCCAAGACCATTCATAAGTTAGAAATCAGTTATGAAGGCTTGTACTGCCAAATCACAAGCAAAAAAGCCAACTAGGATTTGAGTTAACACAGAATCACAGAACGCCCTGGGTTGGAAGGGACTCAAAAGGACCATTGAGACAGAGGCGAAAAAGGCATTAAATTTTCTATATCCCTGTTTATGAGGTGCCCAAGCTCATCAAGTAACGGGCCAATGTTAGTCCTGGCCTGCCTTTCTTTATTAACAAGCCCTTTTTGTTATCTTTCACCGTGTTGGCCAGCTTCAACCCTAATTGAGCCTTGCACGCACAAATTTCTGCTCTGCAGCAGTGAACAGCATCCTTGTTTTCCTCCTATGTCACCTGTCCATGTTTCCACAGGCCTTACACCATCCTTTTATGCCTCAGTTCCAGTAGAAGATCCCTGCCCAGACAGGCTGGCCTTCTGCCTCACTTGCTTGACTTCCAGCATTTTGGAATTGCCTGGTCCCGTACTCCTAGCAGGTGACACTTAAAAAGTGACCAGCACCAGCTGACCCCAGCACCTTCAAAAGCTTTTTCCCAGGGGACTTTACTAAGCAGTTCCCTGAGCAACCTTAAGTCTGCTTTCATCATATTCAGAGTTGAGGTCTTCCTGACAGTTTTCCTCCTGTTGCCACTTCACCACTTAACATAGACATTAAACTTGTCTGCTTCATGGATGCTGTGGCCAAGGCAGCCTCCAGTTGCCACATCACCCACGAGACCCTCTCTGTTAACACGCAACAAGTCAAGGAGGACACCTTTCCTGGTTGCTTCCCTCAACATCTGCACCATGAAGCTGTCACCCAGACAGCACAGAAATCATCTGGACCTGTTTGTCCCAGCAGAGTGCTACTCCCAGTTGATATCTGGCAAAGTGAGGTCGCCCACGAGGACCAGGGGCAGATGACTTGGAGGCATCCCTTAAAGATACCTCACCAGTGTCATCATCCTGGTTGGATGGCCCATAGCGGACTGCCATGATGACATCTGTTTTAATTTTCTGGCCCTTGATCCTTACACAGAGGCTCTCAGCTGTGCCATTGCCAGCTGCAGTCTCCATGCATTCCAGCCCTTCTGCTATTTCCAATGCTAACCCTCCTGAAGACCCTGTAACCATCCACCATGGTACATCAGTCACAGGAGTTATCGTACCAGGTTTCAATTATGCCAATGATGTAATGTATTTGGGACCAGGCCAAGAATTCCAGCTCTTCTGGCTTATTCCACATGCTGCACACATTCATATAGAAACACTTCAAGTGTTTCATTGTGCCCATCTCCTCGTGAAGCAGTCTGAACCTCACTAGGATGCAGCATCTCAGAGTTTGTTGTGCCTTCCCATTGCTTGTCCCTGACCAGCCTGCTATTGCCCCTTTTCCCCTTCGAATCTAGTTTAAAGACCTATCAATCACCAGCCCAATTAACTCTTGAGTAAATATCCTTCTCCCCTTCTGTGAGAGGTGCCTGCCATCAGATCCCAGTAGACCTGATGATGAATAGACCATCCTGTGGTCAGAAAAAACCCGAAGTTCTGCCAATGGCACGAACCTCAGAGCCACACGTTGACCACTTGGGGCTGCCTGCTCCATTCGATACTCTTTGCTGCTACTTAAAGGATTGAAGAAAATGCAACCTGTGCTCCTGACCCTTTAACAAACCAACCCAGGGCTAGGAAATCCCTTTTGATTGCTTTAGGATTTCTTCTTGCTATCTCTTCACTGCCTACATGAAAAACCACCAGTGGGTAACAGTCTAAGGGCTTCACCAGACCTGGGAGTTTTCTGTTTATATCTTATCCCGGCCCCAGGGAGGCGGCAAACTTCCCTGTGGGGTGGGTCCTGTTGGCATATCGGACCCTCTGTTTCCCTCAGAATGGAACTTTAACTTTTAACTTTACAGGAGTGGTGGTGATGCGAGGGGTTGACTGCCTATATATGACCCCTCCATCCCAGAAGTTCCTATGCCCACAACATGAGCAGTTTGCCATCCAATTCCAGGATATCATACCTGTTGCACAAAGGAACCTGGGAAGATCATACAGGCTGAGAGTGGATTTGCCGGCAACCCTGAGCAGTAAAGTTTTCCCATCCTCTCTGGTTGCCTGGATCGACTCTGTCTACCTGATGGTAGGGAGCACTGTGTCTCCTGTGCTGTGGTTGACTGATGCATCTCTCTCAGGGACTACAGAGTGTGATTCCTCAACTCAATCTTCTTCTCTGACTCCCTGATACTCCTCAGCCTGGCTACCTCATCCCAAAGCTCTGCCACCAGGCTGAGCATTTCTTTTACTTGGGTGCATTTCCCGCAGGTTACCTCACTGCTATTGTCCAATACTGACTCGAACTCAGGCACAGGCTGCAGCACAGGAGCTGGAAAGCTGAACATTCCCTTGAGAGTTCCATTTGGGTGGCTGTACCCATCCTAGCAGCTACATGGGCCACGAGGGATAATGGGAGCACAGCCTTTTGCCAGAGGGATGTCATGACTCCCTGCTCTTCTCAACCCCTTAGAACAGACTCCTGCCTCCTTGACCTTCCTGCATAAACTGACATGAAAACTGACACACGACATGCTTCTGACTGCCATGCTCCTGGTCGTGGCGCTCCTTAAGAGAGAGAGGGAAAATAGAGAAAGAGAAAGAGACAAAGAGAAAAAAAGACAAAGATAGAGTAAGAGAAAAAGATAAGAGGCAGAAACAGAGAAAGACATAGAAATAGATATAGAGAAAGATATAGAAAGAGAGAAAAAGAGAGAGAGAATGAGAAGAAGACAAAGAGACAAGGATACAAAGACAGAGGCAACAATAAAGAGAAAGAGAGATAGAAAGAGAGAGAGAGAAAGAAAGAAACATAAAGTGATAGCGAGAGGGAAAGGGGAAGGGGAAGGGGAAGGGGAAGGGGAAGGGGAAGGGGAAGGGGAAGGGAAAGGGAAAGGGAAAGGGAAAGGGAAAGGGAAAGGGAAAGGGAAAGGGAAAGGGAAAAGGAAAGGGAAAGGGAAAGGGAAAGGGAAAGGGAAAGGGAAAGGGAAAGGGAAAGGGAAAGGGAAAGGGAAAGGGAAAGGGAAAGGGAAAGGGAAAGGGAAAGGGAAAGGGAAAGGGAAAGGGAAAGGGAAAGGGAAAGGGAAAGGGAAAGGGAAAGGGAAAGGGAAAGGGAAAGGGAAAGGGGAGGGGAAGGGAAAGGAAGGGGAAGGAAAGGAGAAGGGGAAGGGGAAAGGTAAATAGAGAAATATTTAATTTAATTAAGTAATTAAGACAGCAAATGGAGAGAGAAAGGGAGAGAGAGAAACAGAAAAAGATAAATAGGGAGAGAAACAGAAATAAATCAAAAGCTAATGCAAAAACAAAAGCAAAAGCCAAAGCAAAAGCAGAGGCCAAGTACAACAGGAAAGAAAGACAACTAGACAGAGAGAGAGACAGAAAGAGAGAGCGGGAGAAAGAAATGAAGAGAAACTGATAGAAAGTGAAATTGAAAGTGAAAATTTCAGTGAAAATTAAAGTGAAAGAGAATGTCAAAGGAAAAGAAAGCAAAAGAGAAAGACAAAGAGAAAGAGAAAACAAAGACAAAGACAAGTGACAATGTGACAAAGACAGAGGGAAAGATATAAAAAATAGAATCAGATAAAGAGAGGGATTGAGAATGAGAGGGATAGTGGAGAAAGAGAGAGGAGAGAGGAGATAGAGAAGGAGTGAAAGAGAAGGTGAAACAGAGTGAAAGTTAAAAACATGAGAAAGAGAAAGAGAGAAATACATGAGAATTGAATGACTGGCTTCGAACATGGAGTGAAGAACAATACTTCGGGTTCTTTGACAGTGTGTTGGCCAGGCCTGCTGGCAATGACGGGGTACATTTCACAGTATCACAGTATCACAAGGTTGGAAAGGACCTCTAAGATCATCAAGTCCAACCTATAACCCAACACTAACACCAACCATCATCTAAACCATGGCACTCAGTGCCACATCCAATCTCCCCTTAAACACCTCCAGGGTCGGCGACTCCACCACCTCCCTGGGCAGCGCATTCCAATGGCCGATCACCCTTTCAGTGAAGAACTTTTTCCTAACATCAAGTCTAAACCTCCCCTGACGAAGCTTGAGTCCATGCCCTCTAGTTCTGTCACTGGTCACCTGAGAGAAGAGACCAACACCTGCCTGACTACAACCTCCTTTTAGGTAGTTGTAGAGAGCAATGAGGTCTCCCCTGAGCCTCCTCTTCTTCAGACTAAAGAGCCCCAGCTCCCTCAGTCACTCCTCGTAGGGCTTCGTTGCCCTCCTCTGGACACACTCCAGCATCCTGACATCTTTCCCAAACTGAGGGGCCCAGAACTGTACACAGTATTCAAGGTGAGACCTGACCAGTGCCGTGTACAGGGGGACGATAACTTCTCTGGTCCTGCTCACTACACTATTCCTGATGCAGACCAGAATGCCATTGGCCTTCTTGGCCACCTGGGCACACTGTTGGCTCATGTTGAGCTTCCTGTCAACCAGCACTTCCAGGTCCCTTTCTGCCTGACTACTCTCCAGCCACTCTGTCCTCAGTCTATAGCTATGCATGGGATTGTTGTGTCCAAAGTGTAGTACCCGACATTTGGACTTATTAAACATCATCCCATTAGAATCAGCCCATCTCTCCAGTCTGTCCAGGTCCCTCTGTAGGGCCATCCTACCCTCTAACAGATCAACCCTTCCTTCCAGCTTGGTATCATCTGCAAACTTGCTGATGATGGACTCAATCCCCTCATCCAGATCATCAACAAAGATATTAAACAGGACCGGACCCAACACTGATCCCTGGGGAACACCACTGGTGACCGGCCGCCAACTGGATGAGACACCATTCACCACCACTCTTTGGGCTCGGCCATCCAGCCAATTCCTAACCCAGCACAGAGTGCTCCCATCTAAGCCACGGGCTGCCAGCTTCTCTAGGAGTCTACTGTGGGGGACAGTGTCAAAGGCCTTGCTAAAGTCCAGGTATATCACATCCACAGCCTTCCTCTCATCCACTAGGCGAGTCACATGGTCATAAAAGGAGATCAGGTTGGTCAGGCAGGACCTGCCCCTCCTAAACCCATGCTGGCTGGGTCTGATCTCTTGGCCGTTCTGCAGGTGCCGCATGATTGCACCCAGTATTAGCTGCTCCATAATTTTACCTGGGACCGAGGTCAGGCTGACAGGTCTGTAATTACCTGGATCATCCTTACGGCCCTTCTTGTGGATGGGTGTCACATTGGCCAACTTCCAGTCTTCCGGGACCTCTCCGGTGAGCCAGGACTGTTGAAAGATGATGGAGAGCGGCTTAGCAAGCTCATCCAACAGCTCTCTCATCCCCCTAGGATGGATCCCATCCGGCCCCATAGACTTATGAGGATCCAAGTGGCTCAGCAGGTCTCTAACTTCCTCCTCATGGATTGCAGGAGGGCCATATTTCACCCTGTCCCCATCAACCACTTCAGAGGACCAACTGTCAAGCGAACAGACTTCCTTACTGTTGAAAACTGAGGCAAAGAAGGCATTAAGTACCTCAGCCTTCTCTGCATCTTTGGTTACTATATTTCCCTCCACATCCAACAAGGAGTGGAGGTCGCTGCTGCCCTTCTTTCCACCATTGATATATTTATAAAAACTCTTCTTATTATCCTTAACAGAAGTGGCCAATTTGAGCTCCAGCTGGGCTTTTGCTTCCCTGATTTTTTTTCTACACGACTTAACAACATCTTTGAACATGACGTGGCTTACGTCCCCTTCTTTTCAACGGCAATACATCCTCTTTTTCTTACTTAGTTCCTTCAGAAGCTCCCTACTCATCCAGGCCGGCCGTCTGCCCCTACGACTCTTCTTACAACACATGGGGACAGCCCGCTCCTGCGCCTTCAAGATTTCATTCTTGAAGTGCATCCAGCCTTCCTGGACCCCCTTGCCACTAAGAACTATTTGTCCCATAAGGGCACAAGATTACTCTGTAAAAAGTTGGTTGGACTAATCAAGAGGGCTTTAAACTAGATTGGAAGGGGGAGGGGAACATCACTTGGCTCAATAAATTAAATCATGCGAATGGCACCTCACGCTCTGAGGGACAGTGTGGTGGTGGGAGCACCTGGTCAGCCACTTCATTGGAAGTGGAGAATAGCACTCCAGGTGGCAGCCAGAATTCAACGGTTATCGGTGGGTTACAAACCACTGATAGTGGACAGTCAGAACTTGAGCCTATTCCACTTAGGAAAGGGGTGGAAATAACAGCCCAACTGAAGTGCATTTACATAATGCACACAGTATGTGCTACAAACACTTCAGGTGTGACAGGCTAAGAAAGAGAGGCAGTGGGGTTGCCTTCTATGTTAGAGAAAGTTTTGATTGTGTAGAACTAAATATGCTAAAGATAGATATGAGTGCTTGTGGGTTAAAATCAGTGGAACCCACAGTAAGTCAGACATAGTGGTGGGAGTCTGTTATTGGCCGTCCAGCCAGGATAAGGAAACTGATGAACTCTTCTACGAGCAACTGGGAGAAGTCTCACGATTGCTGGCCCTCGTTCTTGTGGGAGACTTCAACCTTCCAGATGTCTGCTGGTAGTATAACACAGCAGAAGGGAAACAGTCTGGGAGGTTCATTGAGTGTATGGAAGACAACTTCCTAAGACAACTGGTGAGTGAACTTACTAGAGAAGGTGCCCCACTGGATCTGCTGTTTGTGAACAGAGAGGGTCTTGTGGTGGAGGTGACTGTTGGAGGATGCCTGGGGCTCAGTGATCACAAGATGATAGAATTCTCAGTTCTTGGATGAGTAAGGAGAGGGGTCAGCAGAACTGCCACCTTGGACTTCTGGAGGGCAGACTTCAAACTGTTTAGAAGGCAGCTTGATAAAGTCCAGTGGGAGACGGTTCTAAATGACAAAGGAGCCCAAGAGGGCTGGATGTTACTCAAGAAAGAAGTTCTGGCAGCGCAAGAGCAGGCCAACCCCGTGTGCCGTAAAATGAGTCAGTGGGGAAAAAGGCCACCTTGGCTTAACAGAGAGTACTGTGTTAGTCTAAGGAAAAAGAGGAAAATAATGAGCTTTGTAAGAGGGGAAAGGCTTCCCAGGAGGACTACAAGGAGCAGGTGAGATCATGTAGGTAAAAAATTAGAAGAGCTAAAGCCAAACTAGAACTTCAACAGTTCAGTGAAAGACAGTAAGAAATGTTTCTTCAAGTATATTAACAGCAACAGGAGGACCAAGGAGAATCTCCCTCCTTCACTGAATGCAAGGGGAATGGTAGTAACAAAGGATGAGGACAAGGCAGAGGTACTTAACACCTTCTTTGCTTTGTTCTTTAATACAAAATAAATGTTCTTTGGGCTCCAAGCCTCCTGAGCCAGAAGACTGCAAAGACCAACCCTCTATGTTCCAAGAAGTCTTGGTTAGAGACCTGCTCAGCCAATTAAACATCCACTAGTCTATGGGGCAGGATGGGATACACACAGAGATACTAAGGGAGCTGGCAGAGGTCCTTGCGAAACCCCTTTCCCTCATCTATCAGCAGTCGTAGCTGACTGGGGAAGTGCCGACTGGAGACTGGCAAATATAACTCCCATTTGGAAGGAAGATCTGGGGAATTACAGGTCTGTCAACTTGACCTTGGTACCGGAGCAGGACATGGAGCAGATCATAATGAATGCTATCATACAGCACATGCAGGACAGCCAGGTGATCAGACCCAGTCAACATGGGTTTATGAAAGGCAGGTCCTGCCTGACCAACCTGATCTCCCTCTATGACAAGGTTACCTGGTTAATGGACGAGGGAAAGGCTCTGGATTTGGTGTACCTGGACTTCAGTAAAGCCTTTGACACTGTTTCTCACAGTATCCTGCTGGAGAAACTGGCTGCCATCGGCATGGACAGGCACACCCTCTGCTGGGTTAAAAACTTGTTGGATGGCTGGACCCAGAGGGTGGTGGTAAATGGAGTTAAATCCAGTTGGAGGCCGGTCATGAGTGGTGTTTCCCAGGATTCAGTGCTGCGTCCAGTCCTGTTCAACATCTTTATTGATGACCTGGACAAAGGGATCGAGTGCACCCTTAGCAAGTTTGCAGATGACACCAAGCTGGGTAGCAATGTTGATATACTTTAAGGGAAGGAGGCTCTGCAGAGGGATCTGGACAGGTTGGATCAATGGGCTAAGACCAATAGGATGAAGTTTAAGAAGACCAAATGCCGAGTCCTGCAATTGGGACACAACAACCCCATCCAGCGTTACAGGCTTGGGAAAGACTGGCTGGAGAGCTGCCTGGAGAAGGACCTGGGGATGTTGGTTGACAACTGGCTGAATATGAGCCAGCAGTGCACCCAGGTGGCCAAGAGAGCCAATGGCATCTTGGTCTGTATCAAAACCAGTATGGCCAGCAGGACAAGGGAGGTGATTGTGCCCCTGTACTCAGCACTGCTGAGGCCACACCTCGAGTACTGTGTGCAGTTCTGGGCCCCTCACTACAAGAAAGACACTGAGGTGTTGGAGCGCATCCAGAGAAGGGCAATGAGGCTGGTGAGGGGGCTGGAAAACAAGACCTACGAGGAACGGCTGAAGGAACTGAGATTGTTTAGTTTGGAGGAGACTGAGGGGAGACCTCATTGCTGTCTACAGCTGCCTGAAAGGGGGCAGTGCGGGAGTGAGTGTTGATATCTTCTCTCATGTGACAGGTGATAGGACATGGGGAAATGGCCATAAGTTGCACCAGGGGAGGTTCAGACTTGATATTATGAAGAATTTCTTTACCAAAAGAGTAGTCAGGCACTGGCACAGCTGCCCAGGGAAGTGGTTGAGTCACCATCCCTGAAGGTATTTAAAAAAAGGATAGATAAGTTCTTAAGTGACATGGTTTAGCGGATGATGTGTGCAGTTGGACTCGATGACTTAGAGGTCTTTTCCAACGAGAAGATTCCATGAATCTATGCTTCTATGAAAGTGACAAAGAGACAAAGACAGAGGGAAAGATATAAGAAATAGAGAGAGTTAGATAAAGAGAGGGGATAGAAAAGGAGAGGGATAGAAGAAAAAGAGAGGAGAGAGTAGTTAGAGAAGGAGATCGAGAGGGAGAGGGGGAGAGAGGGGGGGGGAGAGAGGGGGGGAGAGAGGGG